>OZ007568.1:63056607-63656607 GCA_963931925.1 Onchidella celtica | reverse complement strand
CTGAACTGCACATGTATCTGTTTTTGGGTAGATTGCTAAATACATGACATAGTCATGCAGAGATTTATATGTTACAAGCATAATAGCTCAGCATACACCAAAGCTTACAAAAATGCTTTCCACTCAAACCTTGATTCACTTAATTTTGTGCACTAGATAATTAAATGCTGCAGCAGCGCATGCCCCCCAACTACTGAAAGATGAAGTCACTGAGCTATTCATAGATCGGTGGTGCCTAGAGGAGAATTGGATTCTTTAAAAGTTCCAAAGGAAATCCACAGCCTCAGAATATTTTGTTTTCTGTCTAATTATTTTTTATAAGCTGGCTCTGTAAAACTGTTTAATGTATCACTTTTCATCTCCATAAGTTTCACTTTCAACAACTTTTTTAAAAAGTGAGAATATAGCCTCCAGTTGCCAAATTTGTCAAAATTTGTTATAGTAGATGTGCATACCTTTGTTTCATCAGTGTAAATTTCCCCATCGAATTTAATATTTCGAGGCATTTGCCATATTGTTGCATGCGTCAATTTGCCAATTTTGAGGTTTTGTCATGAAAGTGGTTCTCTCACTCCTGATTTCATTGTGTATAAGTGTTATTTCAATCAGTTAAAAAACTTTTCAAGATATATATGTGTTTGTGACGTAATGCTTTAAGAGTTTTAGCCCTGTTGCCAACCAAACTTCAATCCTCATTTTCTCGAAAAGGCAAAAATGTACGGACAATATGGCAAATATCTGACGATTTGTTTACGTAGGCAATAATTTCTGCTGGGATAAGTAACTCCTGTGTCGTGCATCATCTTCATGAGAAAGAGTATACACTGGTTTTCAGTGCCAGATTTTGTCATTGGACATATCCATCCTGTATCATCTTGTCAGTGTTTCTTGCTGTTGTTGTTAAGGACCAAGAGATGGGTTGTTAGAGCCAGTGCTAGTTCTGACCTATTGGATCACAATATCTCTTGATTTTATCATGAATGACTTGCTGTTACAGTTGTTCTTACAGGTATGCAAATTTTCATCATTTCTGTATGAAGAGATACTCCATTGACACGTGTAGCTGATTTTATGACATACCAGAATTTTGAACATTTCGTTATTTGACATGAGCAAGTTTTTATTTTGTTTATTTGTCAGTGTGGACCCAACTGCTGTGCTAGACTTTGTTTGGGCATGTGAAAAAATCCCCAAAATATGGCAGGGAAGGGAGAGAAGAACCCAGGAGGTGAGATGAAACATTGAACATTGTTGTCTTTCCTGTTGATGAGTTACGCAAGTATTTGTTCTACCTGGTCTCTGAAGTCTCATCTTGTTGGATATTAAACCACGGACTGTAACGCATTTTAATGAATAGCTCTGTCTATTTTTAGCCCCTCTGCCATGTTTTTTTTTTTTGTTAGAATTTCCTTTCTGTGTATCATGTGATTGTGAATCAGTTTGCCATTTTTTTGTGCATAAACAGTTTTGAATACGATGCATGACGTTCAATATAATATTTCCCACTAAATTGATTTTGAAAATGGCTGTTGTTTTGGGTCCATAGCATTTTACATAGAAAGCTATTGCTGAACTAAGACCACAACTCAGTATTTTCTCTATTCGTTTCTGTAATTGGACCATAGCCTTGGGCCTAAGAGCAATTGCCACGGGTCGATTTGGACGGTGAAGGGATGACCTATAGTTTCAGTGAGACCTCTTGCATTAGCCAACTAATTTTTCCTCATTGAAATTCAGTGTTGTAATGTCACCGTCACCATCCAGTTAGTTGGCCAATCAAAATCGGCTTGTGAGTGCCGGTCCCGACAACAGCCTTTCAAGATTCGTTCAGTTTCTGTATTTAATTTACTCCTCCCTAGATTGAGCAAAAGGAAAACGTGCTGAACCTGACACCCTCTCAGATCTGTACTGTTGTGGATCTGATTCTTGAGGAAGCCTGGTTATTGGCAAAGAGCAAGTCAACTGATGAGGTTTCATCAAAGCAGCCACCGTGTCAGATTCTGAAGAGCAGGATGGACTTGCTGTTGTCATGTGTGTGCGAGGATTTAGACCGAGTGGTCACTGTGGTCAGTCACCTGCAGAAAATCTATAGAAACTCCACAGGGTGAGCTATTCCACCGTATATTAGATTTTGATTTTTCATCAACACAGTAAAATCTATCGAACAAAAATATTTAAAACTTTAAATGGTGTATCAAAATTGTAAATGGATTAGTAAATTAATTTATTTACAAAGTCATTTAGTGCCTGGGGGTGTTGGGCTGTCCTCTTTGTCTAACCTCCACGTCCTCTACTAGTTTCTCTGCTTCTCCAGGTAATTTTTGGTCTTCCCCTTCTTCTCTTTCCCGTTGGTGTCCATTTTATGACCCTGTACATGGAAATCTGATGTTTCCCACTCTCAGTGCATTCCCAGAATCTTCTCTCTTGTGTAATCTCTGTTATCTCTTTTTGATAGGATATTTTGAGCATATTACATTTAGATCATATTAGTTCATGTTTTGTTGAAAATATTTTGGGTCCATATGAAATTATTGGGATTCACACAAGGACTTTGTTTCCATGCCACAGTAAAAATTGTTTGATATAACATCACAGTACAGGAACATGTTATATGGATTGTATTTCTGTGTGAGATGGAAAATGTAATTGGTTCCACAACATAGACAATAGCATGTATGTAGATTGTCTGTATTTTACTCTTCCAACTGCCCTCAGCCTGAAGAATCAGTGCACAGTCAGCCTGGCTACTTGCATGTACCTTCAGTTTCCATACATCCAGTCCTGGCTAGCAGAGGACAGTCCACTTCTGTCTGAGCTCATGTCCAGTAGCACTGTCCAGTCACAGGTAAGTCATGCTATGAAATGTGGATGTTTGGTTTAACATTTACCCTCATGCTGTATCAAGTCAATGCTGATAATGCATATGGCTGTCCCCTCTAGTCTGGGCTATTGTCCAGTAACATCAACCGGTCCAGTGGATCACTGTTGGCTAGAAAGATGGCAAATTTTAATTGAAATATGACTAGGAATCAAATCATTCACTTGATTACTCTAGTAGACTCTTGTGCCCAGTCCAGCTGGAGATGGAAGTCACTGCATTCCTTAACTTGGAGAAAAACAAATATTTTTAAAATACCAATTTTGTTTGTTATCATGTGAAATAAACACTAAAGCAGTGTTTACACGCCAGGCTGGGTTTGTCTTAGGTCAGTGAGATTCAAGTTTGTCTGTCATATATATGAGTATTTCTGTAGTAGGTGATCTGAAGCTTTGCCAGATAACTGACAACTGTTTTGTGGGTCTTGTCTCAGATGGACATCACTTCACATCGCCTCATCACCAGTTTGGGTCACACAGGTCCAGGTGAGAAAAAGCAGTCCAGAATGTATGATGCCAACATTGCCTGTAGGAAGATGGCAGCACACCACCCGGCTATATTTCTCAGGTCAGTTGGGTAAAGGAGGTGGGCAGTGCCTGCCAAGCAAAGTGATGTTAAGGTAGTCTCTGACTCAGTTGGAGTTTGGGTTTAAGAGCATGTCAACACAATAACAGCCTCATTGTGCATCGACTCTGATTTCGCTCCATCATCCAGTATATCATAGAAAGCTCACTTAGAATGGTTTAGGCATATTGTCTTGTGCACAAAGTAAAAGTAATTGTAACTTCACACCTGTCCATTTACCCTTCCTGTAGCCTGAAGAATGAGTCCAATTAATATCTGGGTTGCTTACATAATTAATACATAAACTACAAAACCCAACTAAGGCACTGACCACTGTCTCCCAAGACAGACGGATGCCTGCTATCACATAAGTAATATATGTGTATGTTTTCATTTACTTCTTTTTTCTCAGTTGGAATGGAGTTCAAATTCAGCTAGTCCTTCAAATTTTGTGTTATATGAATCAGTCACACAAAAGAAAATGTGAAACAGATTTTGCTTCCTGTAATCACTGGCCCATTGATGGGATTGAATACACTATAGTTATGCCATGCAGAATTAATATAACTAGTGGGCCAGCTGACTTGGAGGAATACACAGATGTGATTTTTAAAGTTGAGTTTTGATCATTAATGTGTTAATTGAGGCAGAGAACGAAATTTCCTGTCATACTTTTTAACTCTACTCGAAGGAAAAGCGCCTTTTTTTTTCCTGTTCAAAATGTCAGCACATTTCCTTCTGTTCAACTCAATAATGGCTCAAAATCAATAAAAGTATTAAGACTATAGTGAACCTCAAGACCTTTTAAAATATGCCCACGAACACCTCTACGTCTTTCTATGTATATTATGATTTTTTGTAGAATTTAAGGCTTTGCGGTTACAAAGCCTTTCACGATTCCATTGGAGGCCTTACTTCCTTTATAATATGATTATAAGCTGTAGTATTTGACATAGAAAGCTATAGCTGAATAGTGAACACAACTCTTTGCTAACAACAACCTTTGTGCAGGTTTTTTCTTTCTTTTTACCTTTTTTTTTTTTTTGTTCTTTTATTTTATTTCTAGAAATGTAAAGATTTATTTATATCAAATTGACTGGATTTTTCAGACAGTTGCCATTAATTGGAGCTATGTTGTCTGGCCAGACCCAGTTTACGTCCCGCGAGATGCGACACACCAATCGTTTCCTGCTTTTCACTCATGTATTGGGTTTGTTGGAATTGTTACAGCCGCATGTATTCAGGGGAGAGCATACAGGCCTGACTGAAATCTTAGAGTCTTTCTTCTCTCTTATGCAGGTATCTATGCTTTTTGTTGTTGGTTTTTGCATAACTTGTGCCCTGGCCATTTTTTATCAACCAGCAGATTAGATGGTGACATCACGACAGTGGGTTACAATCAGATCCAATTAATTGGCTGGATTGTGAGGTCTCATTGAAACTAATTCCAATCACCTGAAAGGCCGTTCAGAATTGGTTAGTGCGTGCAGGGTATAATGAAACTAACTCATTGAAACTAACTGTCATGACAACACCAACCAATTGAAGGGTGGATCAAAATTGGCTGGTGTGCGCAGGATATAATGATTTCACTGCTTAGTTCTCTCTATTCTTCATTTTTGAAAGGTTATTTATTTGATACTGGAAGAAGTTTTCATTATTTGTATCTTTCTATAGGTATTCTTTTGGTTCCTCATTTGTTTGATTCCACAAGGATTTGTCTCCACGTGATTGATTCTGCAATAACTGAGTGCATACTGCCTAGCCCAGTATCAGAATGTAATATCTGGAGGTGTTTTGTAGAAATGGGACTGTTTTATGATGGTATGGTTGTACTGCAAGGGTGTGGATGTTCTGTGGGAACTACTCCCTTTCTTTGCCCGCCGTAATACTGTTCTGTAGAGGTGTGGCTGTTAGGAATAAGGGGGGTCTTTTACAGGTTAGGTGGAAGGAAGTTCAGATTCAGTTCCAAATCAGGATAAAAATGAACTCCTCCCCTTCCCCTCCTCTCTCCCTCCCTTCCCCTCCTCTCTCCCTCTCTTCCTCCCTCCCACTCTCCCTCTCTCTCTTTCCATCCCTCTCTCTCTCTTCCTCCCTCCCTCCCACTCTCCCTTTCTCTCCCCTACGCCCCTCAGGTCATATAGTTACAACCTCCTTACTCTCTTATATTTCCAACCTTCTGTCATTCATTCTTTCCACTTTTGCCTGAATGTCATGTTCTGTCACTTCGTGAACTCCATTGACACAGAGTATAGTTTAAAGTTTGGATCTGTGTATCCCAACAGCTCCATGGGGAAGAGAAAGCCCTGGAACCGCAAGTTCACAAACTAGTTCTTCTGTTGCAAAACTTTTTGACTCAAGATACATGCAGAGCTCAGCCAGTACTGCAGAAACAGCTGGGACTTCTCAGGTGAGTAGAAATGAGATAACGTGGTTCCTTCACTGCCCTGGAAAGGTCATGGGTTCTCTTGGGCTTAAAAAACATTGTAAAATTGGGGGAAAATCGCACAAAAATAAAAAAATTAACTTTCTCTAATTTCTACAATTAAGTTGCCTTGAAACTTATCATTTTAGCCATAGAAAGGCTCTGGAAAAACAGTGTCAGAGATGGATAAGGTCCAAAATACTCACATCTCCATGGGGTTGTTTCTAGGGTGTGAGCAGTAACATTCAAATGTATGATGTATCTATTGACAGTAACCTGACAATGGTGTACCCAGACATGTTTGAATTGAAAGCTCTGTTGACCAGCCTGACATTGCCACGCCAGTCAGAGGCCAAACAGGCAGGGAAGGATGTGGGAAGGGCCACAGCTGTGCCAGACACCCTCTCAAATTCGTCCAGCTACACAGCAGCTCAGCTACTCCCATTCCAACGAAGATTCAGTCGAGACTCAAGTGAAGGTACAGTGCACACCTGATATATCGACATGCAAGGGTCCAGACATTTTGTGTCGATATAAGAGAAAGTCAATATAAGAGAAACCTCTTTAAGATGGTGTTCTTTCGTTGCAAAAATGGGTTACTACAATAATAGCAAGTAATAGTGCTGTATTTTGACATAACGAGAAGCAACCATGCCACGATCGAAATATTGATGGTTATTTCCCTTGGTCAGAAAAAATCGATAAAATAAGCACCCGTTCTGTTATCTTTTAAACTGTTTGTTATGGTTGTTTGGCCCTTAAAAGGACCGTTTGGGCGTTTACAATTGTCAGTTTTGTTTAGCCCTGCCCGTCAAGCTTTGCGGAATCCCATATTTCGCGGCTATCTCTTTCTTCGTGCTATGTTTCTTGTCTATCTCAGCAATAAGTTGCAGCTTAGTTTCAATGCTGAGTGTCTTGCGTGTTTTCTTTTGTTCCGACATCGTCGTGAAGTTGCAGCCGAAGTTTAACTTTAATAAGGAATTCAGTGATTCGGTAGATCTTGTGAGAATACACACGGCAGGGATTAGGCTATTACTGATACAAGTGATTCCTGGCGGTCGTATGAAACACAAGACCAGTTCGCTGCACAAGTCAGACTAGATCTAGACAGCGCGTGGTTGGATGCGTAAACGCGTCAGTATCACACACACACAACGCCTCCCCTTCCCCCCGCTGACCGCAGTCCAAACTAGACACAGGCCTCTTTGTTTCCCTTTCAGTTTCAGCGGCGCCACCGGGTTACATATGGTTTCGTAAGTCTATTGTGCCGACCACTCCTCTGCTTACCTGAGCACCCAGCGTTTGACTTTGACACACAAAAGGCACGCGGCTCGCCTCTTATAATAGATTCGAGTGAGCGGGGAGGGACGAAGCAATTTCTTGTGCACAAAAATAGGGCCGTGTGGCTTAGCAAGTTTGATGGACATGTCGATATAAGAGAAGTCACAAGGAGAGGATGTCGATATAGAAGAATCTATTTACTAACAAATAAAGAGGAAAGAAATACGGACTTTGTAAATCATGTCGATAAAAGAGAAATGTCTATATAAGCGATGTCGATATAAGTGGTGTGCACTGTATGTACATGTTAAACATCAGATTTCTCTTGTGTTCATACAATCATAGCACAGTTGTGTAAGAATAATAAAATTATCTTCATCTCACATACAACCATATCGGTGATTTTGGTGTGTTTGAGTTATGGCTATTTTATCATTGCTTGTGGTGAAACCTGTATTCTCACTGAGTGACATATCCATATCTTAAATGATTTTGAATGATGGAGGCTGGATAATCAAACGGGTGGGGAAAGAATGCGTGACAAGGCAGGATGAACCTGACAAATATGGAACCAGCTGGCCACTGGGACAATTAGTAGAAAAACCCTCAAATGGATATTGGAGCTGGGAGAGGAGCACTTATGGGGATGCCCAATGTGCTAGGATTCTGATTCCTATCAATCAGTCAATCAATCAATCAATCAAATAATTTTGAGGTTATAAGTAGAAATGTTCTTGCCACATCGAAGACTAACAAAAATGACCAAAACTTTGAAACTCTCCTAAAAAATGACAGAATTGTTGGTACACCAGCAGATGAGATGGATGATGAAATCATACAACCTCAGAAGTTGATATAAGTCCTTTGCAGCATTTCTTATTTGTTATGTATGAAATTGTTAGATAACCTTTGCCGCCTTTTTTTTTTTTTCTTTCCATTTTCAGATTTCATTATTATGGTTTTGTTTATTAGTCACTGGCTGACTTTTGCTGAGATGTAAAGGTGCTGTTTTGGATGCCAGAAGCGTAAATATATCATCTGTCAGCTGGTAAAACTCACCTTTGAGTTTGAGGCTGTTGGTAGGGGAGTGTCCTCTAGTTACAAAGCGAAAGAGAGAAAATGCTGTGTTGTGTTTGCCGCTCAGCTGTAGCTTTCTTTGTAAAACATTGAGGTTCCCTAACAGCTTCAAAGGTTCATTTTAACAGGTTCCAGCAGCTGTCTGGCGATGTGAAATGGTTATCTATCTGATGTGTGAGGACTGATTTTATGATTCTGATGAAGACACTTGATTTAAACAACCCTCTGTGGGGTTGAGAAAATGTTATATCTGTACCTGCATTGTTCTTTTTTTCAGATGTTTTAACTGCTTTGCAAGATTTGGATGAAATGTCCAAGAGGAGAGTGGAAATCCTGATACATTTTGAGGTTAGCTGACATTGTTCATCATCTTACTCATGTTGGCATTTGTTTCAAGTTTTAAGTTAGTAGGGCATCTATCCAGATTTGAGCAGGTCTGGCCTTAAGGGCTGCAGGACCCAATATTTATGATCATTGTTGTACTCTGAAAAACCCGCTGTGGTGTTGGGTGTATGTTGCAGTGTGTTGTTGTGCATACTTAACAAGACTAGAGTACCCTGAGAAACAGGGCCCAATTGGGAACGATTGGTCCAATTGGCTTAACTCTTTGTGTGCCAATCACCAATATATCGGTTCTTCCACTGGTCATCCACTGGTCATGTTTGTGCCAATCACCGATGTACCGATGCACAAGAATGCTGGGCTATTGTTTGGGGGGAAGAAAGAAAGTCGACTTTCTATTAATAGATGTTGCTGTAGTTTGTCTTCATTCATCTCCCCCAATTTTCTTCCTGTATCAGCAAACGTGTAAAAATTCATGGTACACGAAGAGTTAAAGCCAGCCCTGGACCCATGTAAAGCATTTTTTTCCCATTTCTCTTAATTTTTTTTTTTTAAATCTCCTAGAAAAACTCTTAGAATGTCCTAGAAACTGTTGTTTTATGATTGTTATGAGCCTAGCATTAATCCCATGATTTCTGTGTGCTTGCAGATCCAGTTGAGGAATCTGATGTTATCTCCCCATGACCAGTGTCGCGGCACAGCCTTTGCTCTAATCATGAGAGCTCTTAGAAAGAACCCAAAGTGAGTGGAGTCCCTGACCACGTGTCCATACCCTCAGATTTTGTTGGCATGCAGGCTATGACAGACATGGAGTATTTGTCCAAAGTTCATACTTTGCTGAATCAAGCTGACATCAAAACTAGTCAGATAAAAAGAGAAATGATGAATGTTCATTGGGGCACTTTGTCTTGGCATTCCATCTGTTTTCTAGAACTCTAGTTACATTGATCTGTGTCTGTATAAAGTTCTAAAATTGTGTAGTTCTAGAAATTTAAGAATTGTTTCAAATGTTAAGAATAAGATTATTTATTGGGAGTGATACAATATTTGTATAAGGTTATATTAAGGTTGATCTTTGTTGTCATTCTGAGAGATCCAAAGTATGAAAATGAACAGTTACTATGTCTGTAGATAGACTTTACTTCACAAATTTACAGGATTTTGTATCGGCTTATAAATTTTTTGGATACATTTATTACTTGAATGTGGCTTCTTCGACAGGAGGTCTGAAAAATTTGTGGCCACTTTCCTGGACTGTCTGGGTTCAGAAAATCCAGATATTGTCACTTCTGCTTTGAAAAACCTGGCCGAATTCACAGCTTTATGTCAAGGTAAGATTTTCACTCTCCACATATGTCTATGATACATATGTGGTGCTGGGTTTAAATATGGCAAAAAAAAAAAGAGGGAAAGATTGTATGTTACAAAGATCCACATAAGAAACAATATAAAGAAATCTTACAGTATGTCAGAATTGGAGACAACAACATAAGCTTTTGCTCTGCGAGGACTTCGGTCAGGCAAGCTGGCACAACTGAAACAGAATTTTAATTAAAAATATCTTTGAAAGAAAATAAGCCACTTGGCTTGTTATGAGTTCCTCCACAAAGAAAAAGACCTGTCATTCCTGTCTAGTGCAAGGTTTGTCAGAGAAAAATCAGGTACACAGTTTGGCAGATTTTCTTTGTGTCATTTCCTGTACTTGATTGTACCATTACATTTGAAGACAAACTCTCTCATGAATATTTTTTTTTTCTGCCATTGTAAATATGTTATGGTAACGTATTCATCAAATAATATCGTCTTTTACTTTTTTTTTTTTTTTTTTTTACAAATATCATAGATGGAAAGTTTGATTTTTAGATTAAAAAATTTCCTATCATGAATAGACATTTCCCATTAAATGTTTTCAGCCATGGTGGTAGATTTTGACTTTCAGCATTTTTTTGATATTACAGAGGAAGCTACCAGTCTGCTGCAGAAAGCTTTCACTGTTGGCATCAAGACATCAGTAGACTCAAGTTCCTACATCAGTGAAGCCCTGCACATGCTGAACCTGCATTCCACCACAGTGGAGTGATGACTATGCATGGATGCATCTATCAGTTTTTGCCATGTCATACATGTTGCCAGCGGTCAGTTGATGGAAAGTCAAAGACAGTGTCACAAATTCCAAAAATTGTCATGCCTTTGTGCATATGTTTATGTACACATTTTCAAAATGGAATAGTGGAAACAAAAACAGATTACCGCAGTTTTAGGGAATGGTCACGATGTCTACTGTGAAGTCTCAGAGTAATCTGTGACATTAGTGGAGTTTTTTGTTTGACTGTTGTGGTAACGAGAAGTCTGGGGGAAATGGGAGAATGTTCAATTATTTCTGCAATTGGGTGCTTACTATCAGATACTGTGCTTTTTTGTGAGTATGAGAGGATTTTGGTACCATTTACATACAAACCGGGTTGCTTTGGGTCAGGCACTGGAAAAATGATCCAATTCATGTTGTAAAGTGTAAATTAAGCCATGAAATATCCCACAATGATGTTTTCATCATAAATGAAACAGTGCATGTTAGTATTTTTTTCTCTTTCCCTACTGTGAATCAGTAGAAATGGAGAGCTTAGGATCAATTACTTACTCCTTGTTTATGATGATTGGTTTTTATTGATTGATTACTTGCTCCTCGTTTATAAGATCTTTGTATCGTTGAAGTTATTTTAAAAGTTGCTGCTTGTTTGTATGATGATAGTTTGCTTGAACTGGGCAAGCATGAATAAGTTTGAAGAAGTTTGTGTTTTGGTTTTTTTCCTCTCTTTCTCTATCCATTGAGAAAATCGTTTTATGTGTTGATTTCATTTGATGAGAAACATTTGTTTGGGTATTTCTCATTGGAAATTGTTGGAGATGCAGGTCCAAATGTATGGGATGTTGTATGGTGGCCTCAGAATGCATTTGTATGCATACAGTGACTGTTATAATTGTGAAAGGGGATCTCACAGTGTTGTGGCATAAGTTGGGAAACTCCCAGCGTCTTTGCGAGTTCTTTAAAATTTTTGTTTTCATTAATTATATTTCGACTTTATGTATTAAATTGTTAACTACTGAACTATCCAGTATTTTTTTTTTTTTATTACATCTGTGTTCCTTCATGCAAAATATGCCCCTGTGTGCAGAGACACACGTAGCTCTATGAGTAGACACAGTTGCTCACTTTGAACATGCATCATGACATATATCGTGACAATGAAAGTCGTGAGAAAACATTATACATTTTTTTAATGAATCTGTACAATTTAACAAATCTTCGCTATTTATTATCTGCACAAGAAAGTCAGTGAAACATGTAAACAGACAACATATATCCGTATTTTTATCAAACAAATCCATAATTTTCAGATTCAGATATCCGTTCTTTTAGTATGAGATGATCATAGAGAGAACAAATTTATTACTTATCATTTGTTTTAAATTAAGATTCATGTAGTTACGCAGCATTTCATAAGTTCATGCATTGTTTAGTATCTGATCACTGTTACATCAACAATCAACTGCTGTCTCACTGTTGCTCCACGCACAACTCACGAATATACAACTGAAACTGGAACATCAGGCAAGCACTGTTTTCAGCACAAGTTTGGCCTACAGTGACACCAGTTTTGGAAAATTTGAAGGGGTGTTGTGGAGAGAGGAATTCTGTCTGTTGTAAAGCCTATAACATTTTTCTGCCCAGCAGAGAGAATTTGGAATTCCTAATGGTGAATAGAAGAATGGCTGGCCTCTGCTCCTATTTCTGAAAGTACTTTGTAGCCTCTGGATCAGGGGTCAGCAAACTTTTTAGATCATTGACCCCTTCATGGAATCCTTGGCTCCTCATCGGCCCCAAGTATGTAAAATAAATGAATAAATGTTATCAATAATAAATTTCTCAATTTAAAGATAATTCCTTGGCCCTTTTGCTTCATTATTACTGCTTTTCGATAAAAAATATTTAAGGAATTTAAAGAAAATACTTACAAAAATTGATAGAGAGTATTAAAAATTTACTTAAATACATTTTACTGACATCCTTTTGAGCCCAAGACATTTATTGACCCCTTGGATAACCACATGGACCTTGCTTGGGACCCAGTTCCAGAGTTTGACACTATGGGCTAACATTTCAATTACAACTTAAAGTATTTAGAGACTAATCAACATAAAGCAGTATGAGTAAATCAAGTGATTGGTGGACACTTTGTGCCGCAAGGATTTACTTGTGTATGAATTGTGCTTCATTATTAAATTCAACTGTCCCACAAAACCTATACTCTATTATCAACATGACAACTCTTCTGCTGTTTCAAACTGCAGAAAATTATGTCAATGGACCACAGACAAAGTACAATTAACCCAGGGCAGAACAAACTCAGTGATTGTAACAATTGCATAATCATAGTGTAAAACTTTTAGCATGTAACAGTAGGAAACGTTACTTCTTTTCAAAAGGAAAATAACTGGTGTACAGACAGCATATCAGCCTTACCATCTGCCTTTTAACATTGGATGAAACTCATTTGCAGTGGCAAAACAAAAACAAAAAAATCACTATTCATAACGAAAGTCATTTAAAAAGGTGGTACCAGTCCACTAGCATCAAGACACAGAATACCCATGGGGAAAATGAGAAAGTTGTGAGTTTTTCCCCGTAGAACGCAATCTTCAATGGCAAAATTTACCCAGCTGAGATCTTACACTGATATTTAATTTTAAAAACTGTAGTTGTTATACCACCTTACATTATCGTTGTCCAGAGTTGTGTAGTGCTTTGTGCTTGCGAAAGTTCATTTATCATTTCTGAGATAACACACAAAGTGACCCAACTCTTGAGTCTTGATCACATTTGTCAAAATATACATTACATACATGTGTTCCTCCATGTTAGGTATTGGCATCACAACAATTTCCCCATTTTACATGACAGCGGTTCACAGTTTAGTGAAAGTGAGATTTCTTATCAGTGATTGGCTGTTGGAACCTCATTAAAACTAAATTCAGAAGCTGTTTGCAAGGGTAACCATTGTATTTTACACAGAAAGCTATAGGTAGAATGCGCATGACGCCACAGAGTTTTTGTTTTGTACTTCCGCCAAACAAGATGGCCGGTGGATCAGCTGATGAGTGTAACTTCTAGATGTGTCTAAGCAGTTAAAATGCTTGCTGGTTGCATTGCAGTTGACTGTTGTGACAGGGATGGGAAGGATGTATCCAAACTGGTCCGATTCCCTACTATCCATGTAAACAAGAGAAAGGAAGTGAAAGAATTGACCGAACGTCTCCCATGTGCGTACACACACGTGTCATTGTTTACAGTAGTGAACTCGCCGCCGATTGGTTCGCGACGCCTTAAGTGGGTCCAGACAGACAAGATGGTGGATATGCGCATTCTACCTATAGTTGAGCTGTGAAAACAACTCAGTATTTTATATATTTGGCTTTGTAATCAGGCCACAATCCCCTAACATCAGTCTTTGAGTTAAGTTTTAACAAGGTTCCAACAGCCAAGTGATGTTATGTATAGACAAGGATATTTCTGCTTCTACTTGTAATTTCATAGTTACTATATCAAAACGTCACTTTGTGATGATACAATTACAAGTCTCACCATATGCAATGATAAGGTAGCCAAAACTAAAACCACCAAAATTATTAATAGGCTAGCACAGTACAAGTCATGGACGGCAATATGAACAATATTCCTACTCACTTTACAAAATTCTTTTTTTTTATTTATTGACTCAGTGGTCAACATGCTTAGACGTACAGACAGTACACAAACCTGGTGCTCAAAATCATGTAAAACAACTGTGTATCACACTTGAAAACAAAATACTTATGGTCAACAAAGCAGACCCCGTCCAGTAACAGCAAAACTCCCAGCTTGCTCTTTGACAGTAAAGAGCGGTTGTTGAAATTCAAAAGGCACTGAAAAGCTAACAAACTTACACACTAGACAACAGCAGTGGAAACAAATTTCACACGAGGTAGTTATTTGGTTTGCTTGAAACATTCTTGCCATGAAATTATCAGTGCTAAACAAATTCACTATTAAACTCATTTCATCTCTGCAACTTGCAGAGAAAATGATTTGAGTTTATTAACACTCAAGGATCAATTTCATTTTGATCTGTCAAAAAGGAAGAACATTATATTAGAGATTTCTCAATTGTATCATTATCATAGTAATAAACATGTTACAAAAAAAACAAGATAATGATTGAACAATTGATTGGTTTCTCTCCTTACTCTCTCCCTCCTCCCCACCCCCCCCCCCCCCCCCCCTAGATCTGATTTTTGATATTATTACATGTATAATGATATGGTCATTACCCATCCTGGCGATTGATGGCAATAACTTTGGGATCACAATAAGGAGATTTCATCACATACACATAATATCCTGCATGCTAAATACCATCTCATATTAATTACCATATGGCAGAGAAATCATTATGAAGTTTATTGCATGTAAGGTAGAGGTCTCTCTCAGGCAATGGCCAGGGTCATCATGAGGCCCATAAAGTACATTATATCTATGAGGCTAACATATTTGGTGTCACTATGAACTCATGATGTAGGGCTAATGTAGGGTCACCAGGAGGGCCATGGCATATGTATCACTATGAGACCAATATGGTTGATGTCATTACGAGGCAGGGCTAATGCAGTGAGGGTCACCAATAGACCCATACAGCATGCATTACTATGAGGCCATTATGGTTTGTAAAAATCACTATGAGACCAAAATGGTTGATGTCATGATGAGCTCATGAGGTAGGGCTAATGTCATCAGGGTCACAAAGAGACCCATACAGTATGCATCACTACAAGGCCAAAATGGTTGGCATCACAATGAGCTCATAATCATCTTTTTTAGAAGGGTCAGCTGTCATGACAATGACCATCAAGTACTGGACGCTGAGACTTTTGAGGCCACTGAGCGGTCACATTTGGCTACCAGTAGATTTAGGCGAGGTCCTGTAGAACGGATCAGCTTCATGGCGCTGGACAAGAAAGAAAATGTGAATACATGTGCTTGAGATAGATGAAACAATATAGCAAAAGCATACATGTTACAACTACAAGTATATTCTGATTCATTACTCAGGGATACTTAAATTTCTTGCACTTAGTTGCTGTGGTGGAAAATGGTCATCAATGTTGATCCTGAAAGCTATTGGTAAAGGACGGTCGTCTATTTATACGAAGCCGAATAGATTAGAGAAAGTACTGAGTTGTGCTCACTCTACAGCTATAGCTTACTATGTAATATACTACGGTCCCCTAACAAAACCCTGAAACATTTTCACAGTTAAGCTGCACTTTAAAAAGATACGCTTGCACTATTAAAGGTACTCTTGCACTGTCTTTCAGTGGTAGGATCGAGTACCTAGTCTTCTCGGATAAGGACGAAAAAATTCGGAGGGCCCGTGTGCACGTTGCGCACGTTAAAGATACCTTGGCAGTTGGAAATCGTAAAGAGCAGGCCGAAAGGCCACTGCCCGGGCAAAATTGAAATTAATAGATTAAAATTTATCCATATCATCCCCCCCCCCCCCCCCCCGCCAGAACAAGAAATAATAAAACAAGTAAAGTGAGGTGTAAATGCCAAGGGCAGCGAACCTCCTAAAATAAAGACCTCAAATCTTTCAGTGGTGAACAATAGTCAGCACTGCAACTGAAACGTTTGACAAGTGAAGCCGCACTAATATTGAGACTCTTGCACTCTTATAGGTACAGAAGCACTTTGTTTAAGTAGTGAACATTAATCAATGCTGAGAATGAAAAGTCTGAGGAGTGATGCCGCTCATCATAGATACTCTCGCACTATTATAAGTACACTCGCACTATTACAGGTACGCATGCGCTAAGTTCTAGTTGTAAACAATAGTCAGTGTTGAGTCTGAAGCAAATGACGATTACAGCTGCATTATGACTTGAGTGCTTTTGCACTAATATAGGTACTCTCACACTTTGTTCTATTTTGTGAGCAGTAGTCAGTGTTAAGAATGAAACATTTGATAAGTAAAACTGCACCATTGCAAGTATTCTTGCACTTATGTAGGTACACACATACTCTGTTCCAGTAGTAAGCAATTGTCAGTGTTGACAACAACATCTGAGAAGTAAAATCGCAATGTTATAAGTACTCTTGCACTTTTACAAGGACTCTTACACTTTATTTCAGCAGTGAACTGCTGTCAGTGTTGAGAAAACAAAATTGGCGGATAAAACTGCACTATGACTTTGATGCTCATGCACCACTGTAGGTACACATGCACTATTACAGGTACTCATGCACTTTGTTTCAGTAGTGAACAATGGTCAGTGTTGATAATGAAAGGTTTGACGAGTGAAGCCGCACCTCTATAGGTACTCCTGTACTTAGTCCTGGCAGTGGACATTAATCAATCTTGGTAACGAAATGACTCGTGAAGTCCAGCATCAAATCTTAACAGGCCTATTGGCCAACTCTAGTGTGCTTTCCAAAATACGTGTAGTTGCAAACGAGTTTTTCGTAAACATTGCCCAGGCGAATGGGCAGACATAATTCTATTTTTGCAGTAAGCTCAGTCAAGTATTTCTTCACATAAAAAATATCTTTCGAGTATATTAGGTGAGAAATAAAATTACATGTAGGCCTCGTTGCTCCATAAAGTTAAATGAAATTCGATAAAAGTTTATGATTACAGCTTAACGGTTGCTTACGGTACCGGTGCCAGAACGCGGGATAAAATTAGGGACAAATTAGCTCAGTTGCTTTAGTGGTAGTCTAAGTCTTGTTTGCAATTTGCTTTAATGCAACACATTTTGCTCTTCTGTGTGTTTGAATGAAGAGGAATGAAAGGAGGACGATATGAGCTGGTAATCGTACTCACGGATGCACGGGCTATACGACCTTATGTACCCTATGCCCTTAGCCCGCCCGGCCTCGCCCCCATTTCTGCTGGTGGGAAAAACTGATTTTGTGAGAATTTGTTCTGAATGGCATCAAAGTTACAGCACCCCCCCCCCCATACACACACACATAATTATGCACTCATCCACCCAGCTATACCTCAGATAATCGGCACCGACGATACTCTTGCCATTGACAGCCAGAATTCGATCTCCGACTCGGATGCATCCACAGAGAGCTGCAGGGGTGTCAGGTAGGACATTCCTCACGTAGATGCCAGGCAGCTTCAGTGACGTATGCTGAGTAGGTCAAAGGTGACATTATTTGATTGTGAACACGTGTAAAAGAATGTGAGTGTCTCATTAAATGTGACAGTTCAGTTTTCGAGCTGTATTTGCTGTGGGCAGCAATGTTCGTCCAAGCCCATGTTAGTGTCTAAAATTTGTTTTACCAGGACAATATTCTAGGTAAAATTACATGCCAATCTTTAAAGATGTTACTTACAGACAGTCGAAATCTGAATTTAAATGTATCGTAACTGAGACATGTACATCCGCTCCCTACAGTGCCGTCTCAACGCATCTAGGCACACCGGGCAGTTGCCCAGAGGCCCCACGCATGCAGATTTCTGAGTAATCACATAGGGAGCGGGCCGCAGCCTATTACTTTGCCCTGGGTGGGGCCCATGATGATTTTAAGACGGCCCTGGCTCCCTAAACTTAGCTTGGGCCACGTGAATGACGACCGTGCCCCTCAGTCAAAGCTGGTTCTGGTTTATTGACTTACTTTGTTTTTGTTTGACGTACTGGCTACTAGAGCTTAATACGTGTACATTTTATATTCATTTTGCTTGGAGTAGAAAGGGAAATTACTCTGACATTACTCAACACTTAACTGGGAAAGTCTTTTTTTTTTTTATCAAAACACCCAAGTGATTAAATTTGACGGTGTATAAAAGTACATGTCCCAATGCAGCAGTTATCACCACAAAAATAATATAGATATTCTGTATATTTATATGTACATATCAACTCACCAGGCCATCGATGAGCCCCATGCCAAGTCGTGAGCCAGCCTTGTCCAGGATAACTGTGAATACTTCACCAGTAACCTCCCCTTTGGTGGCGATGTCTCGGGCGTCCGGCATGGTGTGGCGGTATCGAACAGAGACTGGCCGGTCCGAGTCAGAGCCTGTTGAAACATGCAAACGATACATGTAGATGCAATTATTTTACACGGTTACCAAATGTATTGAAAGGCGCTAATGCGTACTAGATGTATCGTTTCAATATCACTGGCGTCAATAATTATTTATGTAAACCCTTACTGACACGTAACATTCAATAACAATTCGCGATACAGACTCTACAGTCTTTTGCAATTACATCGTACGTTGTTGTCTGAGCAAGGCATGTTGCTGGAAACATATTCGTATTATTATTATAAGTGTATCACTAGCGAAGCATTAGTACAAAATCCACACCAAAAAATTGGCCCTCACATAGATTTCGTCAACACATTGGGCGAACCATTAATATCGTACACAGATGGTTAGTTGTGCAATTTGAGATACATGGTGTACAATGTGCAGTTTATTGCTCAATAAAATGATCGTGTATGAGCCTCTCAAGGATGGACCCCCCCCCCTCCCCACTCTTCCGTCTCTCTCTCTCTCTCTTCCCCAAGGATGTCACAAACGAAGGTCAAGAAAATCGAAGCGCTGTGAAGAAGCTGACGCCAAATTGCGAGGATCCCATCGTGGGTCATACTTCATGCCCAAACCTGACATTCTACTATTCCCCACAACACGGCAGGGCTAAATTCTCACTCCCTTTGAGTCTTCCAAACGTCGTTTTCCTGTTGAAGCGTCAGTGCGAGCCATGGAGGTAAATGGCCAATTAGATGTCTAGCAGATTGTAAGTGTGAACTGCCCTTGATGGAGTCCGCTATGTTATCACGCCCGTTCATCGATAGGCACTTTGTGCAGTCAGCCACAACTGCGCTACCATCAATCCGGAAAGTGAAATTCATTACAGATCGAGGAAAAGGTGAATGACTGACCCGAAACTTGAAAAAGAAGACATTTGCTCAGAGATGGTCGGATGTTTCGGAAAAGCACAGGTATAAAATTTGAATTTGAACTAAAACTAAAATGAGGAGTTTAAATATTCTGGGTTTGGAAAATAAAATAATTTTTAAAAAAAGAAAAATCCAAAAGCGACAAGAATGACTCCGTGTATAGACAAATCACATGAAGTTGTAGAGGAGAATAGAAAGAGGAAATTCTCAAACTTGTCTTTCTGAACATCTAGATACGTTTTTTTTTTTTGTTGTTGTTGTTTTTGCCATCAGCCCTGTTTCGCTCTTGTTTGATAAAACAAAGTACCAGTACTACTAACAACATTGTGCATATTACATCTACCATTCCTATGTTATATATCTCCCAATCCCCTTCTCATTCACTTTTGAAATCTTGTTCTGTCCATGTTATGTCTGGAAAAATGACGGAGGAGGCATAGACCGAGCTAAACTTTTGTCATCTATGCAGCCTGAGCCTGATTATCCTGCAGGAAATTGCATTGCACGCTTGCCTGACTCCAACAAGGAAAGAATGAGTTTCAAGCAGCGACAGAAAAACGGGACACAAACGTTCGAGTTGTCCTCGACCACGAAGACTTACGCGCCTTTCATCAGCACACAATTAGTACGGCATTCTGGACATTTGACTCCCTAATCGTGTTCTTCTCTTATCATTACATGTACATGTATTTGTTTGTATGTTTGCTTGTCATAGCACAGTAACCAAATTCTTCAGTTGCGGAAGTAAAGTTTAACTTTTAACAAACTCCTTCGATTGCATCGAGTGGCTTGCGACGGCCCTGAAAAATTTGCCAACAATTTCAAAACGTTAGAGAGTAAAAATTAAACGGATCGAAACAAGTCAAGAAGTGCAAAGATTTAGTGAAACAATTATTCAAAAGTTGCTCGCGGGGAGCCAACATCAGTTACTGAAGAAATGATTTCCGTGTTGAGAAATAAAAATAATGTGGTTTTTAAACGCCCAAATCACTTCAGTGGATTGGATGAACGGGTCGTAGTGTTAAATCTACATTCCAATTACATGATATTGTCTGTGGGTAAACAGTTTGACATGGGGGAGGAGGAGGAGAAAGAGAGAGAAGGGGGAGATAAAGAGAGAGAGAGAGAAAGGGAGACAGGCACAGAGAGAGAGAGAGCAAGAGAGACAGGCGCAGAGAAAGAGAAAGACAGACACACAGACAGTGAACAAGATAGAGAGACAGAGAAAGAAAGAGGGGGAAGGAGAGAAAGAAAAAAAAACACACAGAAAGGGAGAGCGAGAAAGAGAGAATGTATAAGTATTCCAACACTTCAAGCCTTTTTTTCATATTGAGCTTGTCGGTTTTTATAGTTTGCTGTATCTGTCACCATTGATTCAGTATTTTAAGGGTGATTGTTTTTATTATTATTATTATTACTATTATTGTTATAAGCTTTAGCAATTTTCTAGCCAGTGTCATGCTACGCCTCGTCTTTCGACGTTTGTACTGAGAAATTACAAACAAAAAAAACAACAACACAAAAACTGTGGAGTCACAGCAAGTCTTGTTGTTACAAAGCTCTGAAACGTGGCACACAAAAGGGGGCGGGTGGGTGGGGGGGGGGGGGGACCTTGCAAAGCCCCCCCCCCCCCCACATCAAAATGCATACCGGGATAAGACTTTTAATATGTTTTGTTTGTTTGTTACTAAAGCTTTGCAAAACACAACTTATTTCAGAGATGTCAGTTGCCATTGCTTGTGTTTAATTAAGTCTTTATATTATTATGTAGGCCTGTTTAATACGTGAACCATTACAACAATAAATCCACTCTTCCCTTTTTTTTTTTCAAACACTAATTCATATTAGTGGATAATTGAGCGGAAAAAAATCAAGCACCCCCCCCCCTTTTTTTTTCCTTGCAAAAAAAAGGAAAAATGAGAGCCAGTGTGTACGCAGTATTGTCCTGGCGTAGATGTACGCGGTGTTTTGTGTCCGTGGGTAAGTCAGGATGCAAAATAAAGATAAAGAAGGGGTAACCCCAGGAGTGGGGTGGGGTGGGGTTGGGGGGAGCGAGAAGTTCGTTTTTCGTTTGGCCGACCCCACAACAGCCCCCCTACCGCTGTAACGATGGGCCGAATGACGCCAATGGTGTGAGGCGATGTGCTATCCAGTCTCTGACAGTCAAATCATGGCACTGACATTTTATGACTGCTTTGAACTCTCATAAAACGCCCATTTATATTTTAGGGCGTGTTTTCCTTGACACACACTTGCTAATCTTGCGAATTCCACAATGCCTGTCTTTACAAGAAAATGCACCCGGTGGCTTTAGCTATTGATTAAATTTTGTAATACAAATAACAAAAAAGTACAGATTTGTTTGTTTGTTTTTTCAAGTAGGAAGAACTAGGTTCTTGTTCTACCCAAGGCTGTCATCGCCAGCCCGACCCTGAAGAACTGTAAGATTCCTTTTTGGTTAAAAACAATTTTCATATGAACAAAAATCATTAATTCCACCCGATGTCCTTTAAGTGTGTATAAAACTGGAATCAGTGTGGCTAAATTATTATGTGCATGAGAGGGATAAACATAATTATTGTAAGTGACACATTCAGATCTTTATTTCCTTGCCCATACCGTAAATCTTACCCTTTCTTGTTAGATGTGTAAATCAACTTTCTCCGCGTGATCAACGTTTATCTTATATACAGTGTAATTATCTTATCTTATCTGGTCTGATCTTAAAGAGCCAAGCAACCTCTGTCCTTAGTGCGAGAACATCTATTCTTTTCTTACCGTGTCTTGACACACAAAACAAAACGTACGTTCAGTCAAAATACCAGAAAACAAACAAACAAACAATCCATATCGCCACTGTTGTACGATAATGGCACATGTCAGATTTAAGCCAAAAGGCAACTGACGATTCATTGCATTATTGAGCATGGCGGCTATCAGACAGCATTATAGATAAAGAAATGCGCCAATAGAAAAAATGCAATAATCCAATACAATCATGAAGGCATAATTCACCAAATGACAGGAAGAGAAACAGTTTTTTGTTTTGTTTTTCTTAATATCTCAAACGTGTCAAAAATTTCTTACGACATTAGCGTAGAGCAGTGAGGACTTTTTGATTGTTCAGGCACGCCAAGGTCAAAGGTAAAAACTAACATCTCTGTAACCTGACCTGTCTTTCATCCCCACAAAACCAACCCCCGGCACCCCCCCCCCCCCGTTATCTCATTGTGTTTGGGCCCGTTGTTTCTTACGCGAGGTTTGCTACATACGTTTTCTTTTTGCCACATTTTGACTTTCCAGAAATACCTTTACAGCTTAAATCCTACATTCTGAAAATAAAAGTGATAAAAATAATATTTTACGAGACGGGAGGGAGGAAATGGAGAGACGCTCTTGCAAACCGGCATCTTGTCCTTCCTCCCATATATACCCTCGTTTTTTCAAACTTCCCCACCCACGAGTCAGTTTTCAATGTACACAAGGCAGTTATAAAGCTATGAGTTATTTATACAAACAATCGTGGCCTCTGTTCCCAACCTGCTTCAGGCTTTTCAACAATGTATCCATTCTAAATGACAGCCTATAGACACACGTGAAACTTGATCAGATCAGGAGGTCAGGTTTCTGAGACTTCCAATGTCTGAGGAGGTTCCAAAACGACACAGTGCTTGTTCTGTCCACGTTCTTTTTGTCTCCCTTTATCTCCTCTCTTACCTCAGCCCCACCCCACATCCTTGCTATTTTCCTGTGTCTTTCTTCAGCCTATCAGATAATAGAGTTTGTGCACCTTTTCCCCTTTTTCTCTTTCTTAACTGTTTTATTTGCTCATCCATTTAGACCATATCAGATATGATATAAGCTTTCCTTCATTTCTCTTTCTTAACTGTTTAATTTGTTTAGCCACTTAGACTAAATGAGATACAATGTAAGTTTTACTTCATTTCCCTCATAAAAACTGTTTCGTTTCCTCTCACGGACAGAGACCGCAAATCCATGACGAATAGAAGGATTGAGGTAGATGGTTGGATGGATGGATGGGTGGGTGGATGAATACATGCATGCATGGATGGGATGGATGAGTGGATGGATAGTTGGACGGATGGATGGATGGAGGATGGATGGATCGGTGGACGGATGGGTGGATCTGATGGATGGATGGAACGGTGGATGGATAAAAGGATGAATAGTTTGGATAGTTGAATGGATAGGTTGGGGGATAAATGGGTGGATGGTTAAATGGATGAGTGGATGAATATATGGATGAACAGATGGATCGGTGTGTGGAAAGGTGGATGATTAGATAGATTAGCTGAGTTGCTTGAGAGATGCATGTTAATGGGTGAGTATGCAATACTAAGCGGTAAGTAGGTAGACTGATAATGGATAGTTTGGGCAGGCACATGTGTAGTAAGTGAATGAAATGTGGGCGGATTGATGGTTGGGCTGATGTGAGCGTGCGTAATTGTGTGAATGGATGGGCGGATGGTTCGACAGAGAACACTGTCACGAGTGGAGTGAGCGAGATTCAAGGATTACGGGGGCATGGAAGTGTAGGACTGACTCACGGGATAGTGAGGCTGCTCACCTGTATTGACTTCTGTTAGTTGACGTAAAGCGTGCATGTTGTGAGTGAAGTTGAGGCGTAGTAGAGGCAAAATCTGAATAGTCAGATCACTGCAAGTTAAGAGGTCCCAGGGGACAGACGTGAGATCAGAGGCAGTCGGGAGATAGTGATGTGTTTTCCAGTGATGGCTGGTAGGTTGAACTATGATTTATAATTATGATGATTGATGTATTATATTCGCCTATGACCATGATGTAAATAAGTATATGTGAGGAATGTGGAAGTCAGTGATTACTGTGTATAGAAATGTGCGCCATGAGCGATAGATGTAAGTTAGGTTCATGGATTCGTAGCGAGAGTGAGTGCTGTGTAGTACGGTGGAGGTGTGTTACCGTAAGATGTGTGGTGAGTGAAAGGTGGACTATTGTGTGTACGCTTCATGGTTTGTAATGAGGGGTGAAGTGGTTAGAAATGGTATGGTATTATACCAATGTAATGTTCTTCTTGTAGGTGCCGGGGTCGGGCAGAGACGCCACCCGCGGTAAGCGAACTAGCACAGGGGATAGGCCAGCATAGGGCCGAAGGCTACGCATAGGCCAGTGGAGTGAAGCTGTCGAGCAGGACAGGAGGGGCGCATGAGTCGTGGCAGTCTGGCCACAGACAGGGATGTGTATATAATTGTTAATGTGCTCTAAGATGTACTACATGTGATAGTGATATACGAATGTGCTATTGTGATATTAATGTGAATTGAACTATTAACGTGCTATTGCCATGTTGAGGAGCTCTTGGAATGCTCAGGTGTTATTGCCATAGGAAGGTGTTATTAAGACATTGAGTGGAGAGGCTGAAGCCGAAGTGTATTTAAAAGTAACTACCGGGTTGTGGACCCGAGGAAGAGTGCTTGAGGGAAAGAAGGCCGTTGGACGGCAGTTGGTTAGAATAATATAATGTATGTCATTGCAATGTATCTTTATCTTTATGTTTAATAAATGTGTGAGTCTGATGGGTTGTTCTGTTCAGTGTTATACTTGTTCGTTCGTGATTGTCGTCTTGTTATAACTATTACATCTCCCAGTCTGGGATTTGTGACAAACACAATGATGGATGAATATTAATATTATTTTGTTCTCTACTATACTAGACAGGCGGTACTGAATAAAGTACCTGGGTAGTGATAAGATAAATGTATGTAACAAAACAAAACAAAAACATAGGTAAACCCATTATGTACAACTAACAGTCCTTGCCCAAGTTCTCCCATATTTGGAACACTTTTTCTGAAACAACGAACACCATGACAAGACTCACCTGGTGTTACGCTTTCGTCCACAGGTAAAACCTTCAGCAAAGAAGACTGCGAACTAGCTGGATCCGAGTCCAGTTCTTCTACATCGATGTAAATATCATCCGGGTATTTATCTGACCCAGTGGAGCTTCGAGGTCCAGACCTCAAGGCAAAGTCAATGTGGCCTAATCCATTCTGGACGACCACCACACCAGAATGAATTCCCGAAGCATTCCTATTTCCGGCCAACTCTTCCAGGCTTCCACGCGATGATCCTCCCTTTCCCTGGCCACTAAAACTGTTGTCCCTGGCGTTAAAATCTGGACCGGAAGTGTCGGAGAACACATCGTCAGGAGACTCTGGTTCCGATGTGCCAAGTAGGTCATCCGGAAGGTCCAAAGGCGGCACTTTCAATATTTTTCTTTCCGAACATATTTCTCTGTCCTTTTTTGAGTTTTTATTGTCAAAATTATATAAATTTTGGTTTTTATCAAATATATTTTTCACCGGTAAGTTTGGGTTGTACAAAATGTACTGGTTTTCTGTTATGTCTTGGATTTCAACGCTAGTCCGTGACCCACTTCTGGGCTGATTAGAAGATGAGGTTGAGGTATGGGGATCTGAATCTTTCCTCAGACTTGATTTACTTCGACCACTGTCTATAGATTTCTGGGAATCCACAGACGTTCGACGTTTTAGAAGTTCTCCCTTTGGAGGTAAGGGAGGAGGGACGCCATCAGTGTCTGTACTGGATTTACTGTCAGGATTAACAACTAAACGTTGATCGAGAATGTCACATCTCCCCATCTCCTCTCTCACTGCCCCACCGTGTAAACATGCAGCGCTAATGTTCGAATTCGAAAGACTTCTAGCTGAAAGATTTTGATTTCCCGGCGAGCGCTTTAAAGCTCCCATTTCATGTGAATGATGATCTGATATTTCTACGCGGGCACGGTTTCCTCCATGTTGATTTGGAGGATGGCCCCGGTTTCTATTTATATTTTCCTGCTGTGTCAGAGTTGAGTCTTTGACGTGTTTGTAATTCTGAGGTAGATTTTGAGCACTTTTGTGCAAGAGTTTGTTGCTTGACCTTCCTTCAGTACGAGGACCCTCGCTACGTTCGGCTGGATTGGCAAGATGCGGTGAGTATCTAGATTTGTTACCTAGTGCAGAGTTACTCCTATAGCGACCCGGGCTGTCCTGGTGGTCGTCATTACATAACTGGTCGTGAATTTGGCCTGCTCCATTCGGAGACCCGAACTGATTTGAATGTTGCAGATAATCACTGGCCGAGGAAGGTCGTGGGCGGGCCAAAGGATATGACGATGCCAGATCAGAGCTGCTGGCTTGTGCGTGCCGCTGGAATAATCCTGTGTTTGGTGTATGCGCCCAGGAATGTTGTGTTTGCAGATAGGGGCGTGGCTTAATGGCAGTATGATGATGACTGGCGGGCTGAATGTTTGGATGAAGCTGGTTCGATTTCGAAGATGTCTTGTGACGATTGGGTAATGTTTCTAGATGAGCCACGGTTTGGTGGAGAGTTTGCGACCTTTGATCCAATAGTTCCTCCGGTAGACTCTGCTGGTGAACTATTGGTGGGCGTGGTCCACGTGACTTTCTCTCACAGTCCACAGATTGGCTGATAGCCTCAGTTTGGTGGAGTTTGGCGAGTCTTGCACTTTTTACGGCCACATTGTAAGGAGGTGGGGCGGGAGGGTGCTGGCCACGCCCATCAGTGTGGTCTTGTATTGCAACTTTTCCTAGATGACCATGACTTTCAGCAGCAGGCTGACATTGAACTTGCTTTGTTCGTAGATCTGGGGCAGCCTGGCGAATGGAAGCCAGCGTTGGTTTTGGAGGGGGAGGGGGCGGGGGTTTGAGTCTTGGTGACTTTTCTAGTCGGTTTTGTTGCCACATAGGTTTACTTTCGTTACTTCCGTCCTTGTTACCTGCATGGTGAGTAACCGCGGCCAGCTTCTCATTCGTAGAGCGATCCTGTTGGTTTTGGCCGGAGCCGTGATGCTTAGGAACATGTCCCGTGGTGGAACCGCTACCGATACTACTATCCATTGAGAAAAAAGTTGCCAAGTTGCCCGGTCTGCTCAGAGATTCCGACAACCGCGGTGTGTTACCTGCTGAACTGAGACCACTGCAGTACACATCCTCTGAAAGGTGAAACAGAAACAATAATTTGTCACAGTTCAACTTTTGAAACATGTTACGTAACTGATTATCACCAGTACATTTTAAAATGTTAATTATATACAGAAAAGGTTGAAGAACATCAGTGAATGTAAATTAATGGCTGGCTTGCTTGGCCAAACAAAACAGTGTTCAAACAGTGTATTAGTATTTACAGTGAAAATCGACAAAATGTTGGAGGCGTGCGTTACAGTATTGGAGTTCACTTGAAATCGATAACTATTTTGTTAATTGCGGAGTAATCATAATACAAATATACAGTAGTAGGGCAATCGCCCAGTACGCTGAGAAATACTTGTATTCGATTCCTTTATAAATGCTTTTTTTTTCGATCTCTTATTCTGATTTTTCTTCCTGTTACAAAAATTACATGTGCTTCGCAGATCATCAGCGAATTCAGCCAATTTTTATGATAGTACTATCGAAGAAGATCGAAAATGCTTACCCTTCGACCAACTCAGGACAAAAATCCAGGTGATAGTTATGAAAATGTGTTATATCTTTTTATGAGCAATAAAAACCACGAATTTCCCCACACACAAAAAAAAAAAAAAAATCTATATGCAGCTCAGGACCCCAGAGGGACACAATAAGCCTAGGCGGACACCAGCTGATTTTGATCAGCCAGCTAGTTGGGTGGTGACGTCATGATTTTGAGTTTCAGCAGGGAGTATCGATGTATAGAGAGATCTCACTTCCGCCAAATCGCGAAACTAGGTCGCTGCGGTAAACAAGAAATTGGAGAATTGAAAGAGACCGCCTTCATCAAAGATAGTGTGCATATCTGTTTCCTGTGGCTTGTTCACATTTTTGGGCTGATTGAAACTATTTACAACCGTTTGTAAGCTTCTACGCCCCGTGGAAATGCACGAACGGATATTGTTTACCGCAGCGACCTACTTTCCGCTCCATGCTAACAGTGGTTTCGCGGCGCCTCCCGTGTCTCGCAGTGCAAATCGACCAATAGTGAAAGCTCTCTATACCATACCCTCTGCTTTCAATAAGATCCTTCACTCAACCAGCTGGATGTCACTGAAACTGAAAGTCGTGACGTCACATCTAACTAGTCGACCAATCAAAATCGGCTGGTGAGCGCCTGAGCCAAAGGTCATACACAATTCATGTGCTCTATAACTCGTGAAAATGAGGTTTCACAAAGATTATCATTATGTCTACACTCACCTCCAACCAATGACAATCGCTGCTGAACCTGCTCGAGATGCTTGAAGAAAGTGGGCGGAAATGTGTCACTCAAGCTGATCTCTAGCGCCTGATTGGGTATGATAAACTGTGGGTGGGATGACAAGCTCAGCGTCAGATCTGTAGAGGAAGTGTAAAAGATGTCTAAAACCTATTTCTGAAATCTTATTCTGCTCAGCGGACCACGAAACAAGTACGGCATTTGAACAGTGTATTAAGCTTAGCTTTCAACTGTAGGGATGTTGTTGCAGATTTATACAGCACACTAATCACGCTGCAAAGTCAAAATGTGGCAAAAAGAAAAAGTTGTAGGTAGCAAAGCAACGCCTATGAAATAATACAGAAACGATACATGCAGAAGCAAAGGAAAAAGAAAGACAAATCAGTACATTAATCTTCTTCTGGGTTAAAAATGTAATAAGACAGAAAATTAAATACATTAAAAAATCAAATTTTAAAAAAAACGTAGAACGTTTGTTATATACAACTTTTTCTTTTTGCCACATTTTGACGTTGTTTCAAGCCTTGCTGCGATCCCACAATTAATGTTCTGTATATTTTTGATTTTTGAATATTTTGTTAAGAAAGTTGAAGAACGAAGACAGGCGAAGAGCGAAATATCTGACCATCCTACTTGATTCTATTGGTACGGGACGAAAATGCCTTTCTTATTTGCGACAGACACACACACACACACACACACACACTAATTCGTAAATAGATAATATCAAAGACTGAATTTTGTCCAAAATTGATGGATCCATGTAATTTATGGTAAAAAATTGAGGCAGTGCACAACATTTCATAATTTTTGGTCACGTGGTCACAAAGGTTTACATGCTCACGTGCTCACCCTCTAACTGCATTATAGTATGATATACACAGAGTAGCCTACATTATTGATGTGTGAAGTGTGTCACAGTGTTTTGTATTTGTTCTCTCCTTTCTGTGGAAATCAAGACCAGCTGATAGTTTCAGTTTGCCTTTATGCGGCATAGGTTTACTTATCCCGTGAAGTGTGCACTATTGGGGGTGGTTATTCAGTTGATAGGTCTGCAATGGTGAGATGAACAATGTTGAGGATAATAAAGGGTAGATGATGATAATAACAGAGCAATGACAGAAACAATGTTGCTGCCGTCACACATGCACACACAATGTCATCATACACACACCAGCACACAGACCTTGCTTGACATCGACAGCATAAGGTGGGTACCATGCCGGGGGCACCGTCTGGCCCTCCTCCAAATGGTACTCGGCCAGAACTTTACACAGCTGGGCGTCTGTCAGAGGAGAGAACTGCTTTTGAAAGTTGGCCCAGTCCAGCTGAGGGGAAAACAACCGAAAACACAACTTTACAACTAGAATGGTAAAGTCTCGTGACCGAGAGCAAAGAGACGCGAGATCGTCATGGTATTGTAGATTATACTAATATAGACTACTTAAGTGCCGGGTGAAGGGAGAAGGGATGACCTGCTTGGCTTGACGATCATTGCTTTTCTTAATTCTTACTATGGAGAGTTTTGCCACCACAACATTTTCTTTTTGTCATATTTCAACTCTGATCCAAGTCCTACAAGGACCTACAGATGCTTCTCTGTATTTCTTTGTTGTTTTTTTTCCCTATCCTTTTATCAGACCTTCTCGCTATTAGCTGGTCTTACGTTATATCTTGCAATGACATTTCCTGAAAGCTCATTAATTAATTTTATTTATAGCTGGCGATATCTGATACCCGTTCGAGTACAGGATCCTGAACTGTTCAGCTTTGATCAACGACTAAATATGGATACGTTGAACAATTTGATAAATGGACGAGCAGTTAAATGTGGGTGTTGATCAAATCTTTCTCGGTCTTATAGTGAAATACCTCAGTGTCTATTAAAGTCAGTCATTCTTGTGAGTTTAGGAAAAATACTATAACAAACGTTTTGCAGTGCCACTTTTTTGTTATATATGTACATCTATATATATTACTCCTTTGAATTATCTTTTCATTTTTCTCTCTGCCACTGGTGTCACTCCTTTGAAATGGTATTTATGTCATTGCTTTGAGCGGTTCCGAACTTACCCGCACCAGAGAGCGTTTTGAGGAAGCCAGGAGGTCTGTGAGTGACATGATGTGCTCTGATACCCGCACAAACTCCGCCTCCAGTCCCGCCCTTTTAGCCCATTTCTCCAATGAAGACACGTCCTCTTGTAATTTGGCTCCAGATTCACGATTGTACAACTTTGAACCTGTGAAAACAAGACAGATTTCTGTGATGGCAGTAAATTTAAACATTGTCACGAGCAGGAGAACGAGTGCAGAAATTGAAACAAACAAACGAGTACGGGACGGGAGTTTTTTTTTATTCTTTGAGTATCTTGAGTTCACTAAGTTAATCCCAGATTACAACATGACATTATCTGAGTGTTTACCCTTGCACTGTCTTCCCATCATCCTCTGTATTCTTCGTGCCTGACTCATAACTGTTATCAATTGATTTATACGGCGCGTTATTACACAAGATTAAACTTTGACTAAGCCATTGTTGATCAGTGAACACAATTCAGTATTTTCTCTATGTGGCTTTGTAACAGACTACGTGCCCGTAACTACATTCTTGGGGAAACTTCATTTTTTTGCATGTCCTTTGGCCCCGACTTTCCTTGTTTTTTATTTAATTACATTTTCACCAGTTCATTCAAAATCCAGAGAAAACCTATGTCCACAGAATATTACTACTTATTGAAGTTTGTCATAGCTTCGTATTGACCAGTGCAAATGTCAGTGTCACGAGTGACTTAAGCTGGATTAGACTCGAATCCCCTTCTATCTACCGTTATGAACTACTGAGTTTCATGCTTACAGCGTGAGTCATTTCACCTTGGGCCTGTCTGGAACAGTTCAAAACGTCGACTGCTATTGTTTTCTATCACACGAAAGAAGACAATCCACGATAAAGAATAAAAGGCCAAGTGACAAGAAGAAACGAAGGTACGGCACTATCATGGATCAAGACTTTGGTATTTCGTCTTATCTCTCTCCTACTGGAATTACTGACGCCGTGTTCATCTCTTTTGTTATTATTTTATATTACTATTGTTATTATTTTTATTCAGACAGTTTTCGCCAGCTACGAGTCCGTGTACTCGATGATAAATTTGTATTGGTATTTCAAGTTTGATAAATCGACAGTTATGTAATTTCAGTGAGAAAAAAAAAAGTGGGCCAGTGCCATAACTAGGGTGGGGCAGGTGGGCTGCGCGTACACGATGCCACTGGTGAAAATGGGACTGGGCGGGTGTGTGTGTGGGGGGGGGGGGTATTTCCCTCGCTAAAAACGTTATTGTAAACTGCCAGATTTTTAATAAACATTTTTCCAGGAGCACCATTTTTTTACATTTGCCCAAGGCGCCATTCTCCTTAGATGCATCGTTTTTTTTTTTTTTTTTAACGTTTGCCTGCACGAAGATCTCGATACCCGGTATAGAGAAAGTAGATCCACAATCTGAAGAATTCTTTCAGATGTCTACCAAAGATCTACATGTATTAGTCTAATTAGCTGTTCGTGGAATGCGTACAACAGGGGAGAAACAAGCGCTGGCAGCAAGAGCTTTTGTCGCTTGGAAAAACAAAACACCCGTGAAAAGTTTTTAAAAAAATAAAAATTCTCTTACCCTCGAATTTCTTCAGTCATCCTAAACTCCGACTGAAACAGTTTAACCTTTTAACTACTGACGCTGTGTAGACCAGATTTTCTTAGATCCAGTTTATGTTGAGATCCTCGTATTTCAGATATTTTGAATGGTTAGTATGAATCTAAATCAGGTTATTGAACTGCATTAAAAAGCTAGTAATGGAGAACCAAAACCTGTTACTGATGGAGCAGTAAAGGGTTAACAGCCATTGAAAGGGTTAAGGATAGCCGTAAGCTTAAGATCTGCATCAGTGAATTCGAAAAACCATAAAGCTAGCAGCTCACTGAGTCAAGTCTGTTTTGCGTCGATTTAGTATCAGACTTGAATTTTCTTTGAATCAGCTAACGAGATAGGCTTTGTTTCAGTCTCACTAATGCGGGTGGTCCTGTTTAACTCCATAGTCCACAAAACCAAGGCAAGACAGATTTGACTCAGTGGGCTAAGATGGGCCTTTGAATAGATCTGAAGACTTTATTTTAGATCAGTGTTTCTCAACCTCTTTTGTCCCACGCTCCTCTTCAATTTTCAACAACAACAACCAAAAAAAACCGCTCACCCCACCATGGTCGGACCAGATTAGTAAATAGTATATCCCCCCCAACCACTCCCCAGCATGAACGGACTAGATTAGTAAATAGTATATTATCCTTCCCGATCCCCCCCCCCCCATCTCACCCCACCACTACCCCCACCCCCTTCTGAAGTCTCGTGCCACAACAAATATTGCCACGCGCCACCTTGAGAAACACAATTCGCCACTACTTTATTATAGGTTGATTTTGTTTGCTTTCCTGTGGAAGGGGATGTCAAGCTGAGACGAGTCGGGCGAATGGGGTGGGGTGAAACGGCGGCCACGAAGTAAGGGGAGCCCAAAGATCTTAAAATAGTATTAACCTAGATTCCCTGGTGAGGTCACGTGACCGTACCTCAACGCTTTCGGCCATTGAGGTCAGAAACAACTCTTCCGGTTACCCTGGTTTACTTTTTCTCTCTCTCTCTCTCTCTCTGTGTCTTGTCCCTGTGGTTGCTTTTTTCGTCTCTCTCCCTCTCCTCTACATGTCTGTCTCCCCTATCTTCTCTCTCTCTCTCTCTTTCTCTCCCTCTCTCTCTCTCTCTCTCCCTCTCTCTCTCTCTCTCTCCCTCTCTCTCTCTCTGTCTTTTTGGGGGGGGGGGGCGGGGAGGGGGGGTGTCTGTCACAGGTGGTTGGAGGCTGCTGTTGACGTAGCAAATTATGATTTTATGTAGCCATTATCATGCTTGCGCCTTATTCCCCCCCCCCCCTCACACACTCACATGCCACTAGTGAGTGTCTGCCCATGCACTTGAGCTTCTGCTGGATCTTGATATCCGTCTGTTTATTCTATTAGAGGGGGGGGGGGGGTTGAGGTTGTCGATTACTTTCATTTTTTCTGATATTGTAGCTGATTTGAGGTCTTTATTTTAGGAGGTTCGCTGCCCTTGGCATTTACACCTCACTTTACTTGTTTTATTATTTCTTGTTCTGGCGGGGGGGGGGGGGGGGGGAGATGATATGGATAAATTTTAATCTATTAATTTCAATTTTGCCCGGGCAGCGGCCTTTCGGCCTGCTCTTTACGATTTCCAACTGCCAAGGTATCTTTAACATGCGCAACGTGCACACGAGCCCTCCGAATTTTTTCGTCCTTATCCGAGAAGACTAGGTACTCGATCCTACCCCCCAATAGGACCAGGGACTTGAAAATATGAGAAAAATCCAATTTCCAACATGCCTGCACTGCCCGGGTTTAGAACCCGGGACCCTTGGCATGAGAGGCGAGCACCTTGCCTCTAGACCACCTTGTCCCCCTACAATTTTGTAGCTGTTATGGTGGTACGTCTTATAATACCCCTCTCTCCCTCTCTCTCTCTCTCTCTCTCTCTCTCTCTCTCTCTCCCTCTCTCTCTCTCTCTCTCTCTAACACACACGTTGAAGTAAGAATTTGCGAGTCTATCGGTCCAAGCTTCTGAGTTTCTTCTTCTAGACCTCCTTATACATGTATTAAAAACAATTGTAGGCCTACAATGTTCTCTTATTCTAGAATCTCTGACATTTTCCTGATTGTTGTAGCACTCAAGATCTACTTTTCTCGACAACGTAAAGCAACACGCTAGGCTTACTATGTACTACATCGTAGGCCTACTATCAAATTCGAGGCAAACGGTTTGTGTTTCCTATGGTAAACAGTAGCGTTGCTAGGCCGCCGCTTGGACAGCTTGACCCCAACCCGCCATTGTTTTCGCTCTCCACGCCCAGGACGCCGCGAGCTGGTTCTCGCAGGGCGACTAGGTAATCTAGGTTAATACTATTTTAACATCTTTGGGGGAGCCACACAAAGGCCACCGAATTCGGTTACCGAGCCACTAGGCGCTTTAGGTGAGAAGAATTGCACTATAATTATTGTAGTATCTTGTGCAGGACACAGAACTACATTTGGCGACGAGGTAAACTACTTTAGATCTAGATCTAGATCGTGTGAATCTAGACTTGATATACTCGTCACAGCTCTAGACTGGCCATGACATCGACATCGTCTGCTTCGACCATGCTGTTTGGCAATCTTGAGCCATACTCTTCAGACACTCCCTTTGTTGAATACCAAGAACGTCTCGATTTCTACTTTGAGGCTAACAATGTCACAGATGTTTCTAAACAACGTGCTATCCTACTCACTGTAGTGGGTCCCTCAACTTTCCGCATTATTAAAGATCTGTGTTTCCCTCAAAGTCCAAGAGACAAAACTTACTTAGAACTTTGCAACCTGTTAACAAACCACTTCAATCCTACTCCACCTAAGTTTGCCCACCGGAAAAAATTTGAAGAAAGGATCAGATACCACAATGACTCTATTCAAGACTTTGTTGTTGCCTTAAAGAAATTGGCTGAATTTTGCCAGTTCGGCGACTCGCTTAATGAAAGATTACTGGAGAGATTTGTTATGGGTGTAAATGATGGTCCCATACAACGTAAACTCCTCCAAGAAGATAATCTAACCTTATCCAAGGCAATGTCACTGGCTCAATCCATGATGGATTCCAACAAAGGTGTTCGTTCTTTTGAAAATAAACCTTCAGCAGATCCTTCCAATTCAGCTTCGTCAATCAACTTCACAAAGTCTTCTAAATTCAATGCTCAGCCTACTTGTCGACTTACAACTGCTTCTCGTTCTTACTCATCTTGTAACAGTTGTGGGGACAACCATAAGAGGCAATTCTGTAAGTTTCGTGATGCTGTATGTCATACCTGTGGCAAACGAGGACATATTAAGAGAGTATGTAGATCGGGGTTTAAACCTAAACATTCCCCTAAACAGGGTTCAGCCACTCTGAACAATACATCTAACTCCAGGCCTAGGTCTACAGCAAGAACCTTCAGACAGCACCAACTTGGTCAAGGTTTGGATCAGCCATCGTCATTTACTGATGAGACATCGTATGAACTGTATTCTCTTGGCTCCACTTACAAAAAGCCAGTTTTTGTTTCGCTTCAGATTGATGATCAGAATATTGATTTTCAAGTTGACACAGGTGCAAGTATCACTGTCATGGATATCAGAACTTATAATACCTCCAGAAATCCAACAAAATTCTCAAGTCTTACACTGGTGACAATGTGAAAGTAATTGGAGAAACAACTGTTTCTGTCACATACGAACGTCAACGGTGCACCCTACGTCTTGTCGTAGTCGACAATTCAGGTCCTCCATTATTGGGTCGAAATTGGCTTTCTGCAATCAAACTTAACTGGAATACTGAAATCTTTTCTTTATTGTCACAACCATTAGACGAGATTCTCGAGAGACATGATAAAGTATTCTCCAGTGAACTCGGGTGTCTCAAAGATTTCAAAGCATCCATCAACATCAAGGATGGAGCACAACCAAAATTCTGCAGGTCTCGTCCCGCACCTTTTTCTCAGAGGGAAGGGATAGAGGAAGAACTTCGCAGACTGGAAAAAGATGGTGTAATAGAAAAAGTGACATTTTCTGAGTGGGCATCTCCAGTTGTTGCAGTGCCTAAAGCATCGGGGCAAATAAGATTATGTGGTGATTACAAGAGAACCATTAATCAAGTATCAAATGTGGACAAATATCCTCTGCCTACAAAAAATGAACTTCTCTTGAAACTGCAAGGTGGAAAAACATTTACAGAAATCGATTTGAGCAACGCATATAATCAGCTGGAGCTTGATGAAACTTCAAAGAACTTGACCACCATTAACACACATAAGGGACTGTTTCGTTACAACAGACTAGTGTACGGAATTGCTGCTGCACCTAGCATCTTCCAACGAACCTTAGAGTGTCTTCTGCGGGACATGGACAATGTTGCTGTGTACATCGACAACATATACATCACTGGTGCAACAGAACAAGAACATCTTGCCACTCTTGACAAAGTTTTAGGCAGATTAAAAAGATGCCAAGTCAGTACACACGTGTTTTTGAGTTCTTTCATTCTGAAGTTCTGTGTCCTGCACGAGATACTACAATTATAATTTCAACAGCTGCACACAGAGCCCACCTAGATTCGGTCCGTTTATATAGTGCAATTCTTCTCACCTAAAGCGCCTAATGGCTCGGTGAGCGAATTCGGTGGCCTTTGTGTGGCTACCCTAAGAAAATATTTACTGACAAAGCTCAAATTTTAGAATTTCTTTTTTTTTTTTAAGTACCTATAAACCTCGATAGATCTTGGTTAAAACGCACGAAAATATAAGCACAATACAAAAGCCTATCGTACATGCCGAGTTACTGAGAGATGACTCATGGCAACACTTATCTGTATCGTGACCCGGAAAATATGGTGGCCAACCCTTGCAGGGGGGCAGCTATCATCTAGTCAGATCGCTCTGGGGAAAGGGGGGATAGTGGTGGTGGGAGGGGGGAGAGTCATGTAAGGACAAAATAGCTAGGGTCAGGGTTCAATAGATTCGTTTGGTGTAAACAATCGATGACGCCCTGTTTCTGATAGTGCTACTGGAATTCGAGACACTTAGATCCGTAGTTCTCTGCATTTTTTTCATATCAGTGGCGGATCTACCATGAAGCTAATGAAATTTAAGCTCCCAGGGCCCCTAATCCCGCAGGTGCCCTGAATAACCTTTTTTTGGAAGCACATATCCGTACAACATGTTGTGCACACAATTCGATGACGTAGAACACGCAATGTGAATGAATCTTCTTCCCTCATAGAAGAGCGCTTACATTTTAGACCAATCAGGTAGAGCTACCCCAGCCCACAACATGTTGTAGTGCATACAACATGTTGTACGGATATGCACTTCGAACTTTTTTTAATGAGTGAATTTTGGATGCTGCCTTATTGTTGCTGGTTGTGAAAGGGCTCCTTAACAGTTCAAGCTTCAGGGGCCCAAAAAACGTAGGTCCATCACTGTTTTACATATTTCTATTCATCCTTCCCCTTCTGTGTACTGTCTTTGTTCCAACGCAGGTGATATAATTTATAAATCAGATTTACTGGTAAATACACACTGTCACACATACAAACTATTCGTGTCTTACTATGGTGATACATGTTTGTAATTACACCTCAATTCAATGTTGTGGGAGGACTGAGATCAGGGACAGGAAAACTGATGGTTAGACAGAACGGGATAGATAGATAAATAGATATATATATATAGATGGCTAAACAGACTGTCCATAGGTAAATGATTGTTCCAGACGGATAGTAGACACATAAACTAAATGCACAAACAGACATACAGGGAAGCAGATAGATAGACAAACGGACAGATAGACAGACAGTCACATAAAAGACAGACAGACAAACAGTCGGACGAGTGGACAGACCGAGAGAGATAGGCAGATAGATAGATCGACAGACAGACAGACAGACATACAGACTAGATAGATAGATAAATAGATAGATAGATAGATAGATAGATAGATAGATAGATAGATAGATAGATAGATAGATAGATAGATAGATAGATAGATAGATAGATAGATAGATAGATATATTACCTTTAGCGATGACTCTGTTGAACAATGTAGTCGAAATAAAGAATAGAAGATACACCATCAGCTGACTGGTCACTTCTGTGTGTAGGAGGACATGGTTAGCCAATCGCTGCGTCGCTTGTAAAATATCCAGGATCCGACCAATTGAATCATTCGTTGCTGAAGAATTGTCTTGACTGGCATGGTGCATGAGATGGTTGATTGGGTCATATAAAACCTGGCAGTGATCAGACAGAGTCCAAAATCATTACCCGGGATAAAAATTATACAGTTCCCACCATCTCTAGTTTATTGATATTATGCATAGCTCAATTATCACCATGTGGGATTCCCAGAAAGTGCGAGACAAAAATGAACAAAACTGGTAGATTTATTATTTTTGTTTACCTTAAGAGCAAAATAATGATTTAAGAGCTTTGTGTGCATTTAGTTTTGCTATTGAGTATAATATAAGTCGAGTGTTCACCCGCTCGAAAGTAACTATGCCAGCAGAGAAATATAATTTTACTTATGAGTGGGCCCATTCGTCTTTGGTCTTTAAAAAAAAAAAAAAAAATTACACATACTTTACTTAAGTGCTAAAGAAAACGATAAGGGAAAAATGTGAGTGTGCATGGGAAAACCCACAATAAGTCGGCAGAGCTGATTTTGAGAAAAACGGCTTTGAAGTGAAAATATGGGTCCATCACAAACTTCCAACTTGGCTGTTGTTTAGACCGTGGCATGTTACATGGTAAACTGTAGACGAGCAGTGAACACTACTCACTACGATCTCTATAACGGCTTTGTAATTAGACTGCGGTCTCCTAACAACAATCAGTCCAATATTACTTGGTCAATTAGCTATTGCCACTTTTAGGATTAAATGCCGTTTTCTCAACATTTTGTTTTAGGAGGGTTACTGACTTCAATTTATCAGAAATGTCTTGTCTTTTATTATATGTACAGAACTCAAAATGTCATATTCCCGACTTATGCCGGGTTTTCCCATGCACACTCACAAATGTTGCAAATAAACTGGATGCCTTGGAATAGAAATTTCAACATCGGCCGGCATTTGAGTTTGAATTTTTACGGCACGTCGGCACAATAGCGGCCACTTGGCGCTTTCCACCGTCTGTTTGGGTACTTTATTTATGTTTCGTATTAAGAGATTCATCAATTTAAATTCCACAAATAGACCTAAATAGATCAGTATAAATATGATTACATCGGCAAAATTATCAAAAGTTGTTCTGCATGGCTTTGAAAAGAGTTTTATAAGTGTGTATAAACGTTTTTAAAACAACTTGTTGATCTTCGACTCGTTCAGAGGGGACAAGATATGCTGTGGGTCCGAGTCAGAAAATAATCAATTCATGGATCCGCGGGTATAGCCAAGACCCACTGCGCGTAGTGGGTCTAGGGGCATATTGCCTTCTTCGGATGTGCATGAAATCTACACATTCATTTAAATTATGTTTTATTGATAGCTGGTTGCTAGGGAACCGCACAAATAACACAATGTCAATATTAAACCATCCCTTATGCATTCTTTTATAGTACAAGCATGTTGTCATACATACCTTTGTCACAGAATACACTGTTTGCTGAAACAAGAACGTCACGGTTTCTTCAAAACTGTGAACGGCTTCTTGCAGGGCTGTTGTGATATCACTGCGCCGCGCGAGACTACTGACGTAAGAATGGAACTGTGATGTCCGGAAGTGACTCAGCAGTGCCATCACGTTAGATAACCACGTGACCAGGCTGGGAAAGTAGTCGGTTTCTGACTGATTAGGACTTCTGGCCGATGGGGCAAAGATGGTACTGAGGAAAACCAAACATTTCAAATTTGGCTGCTGTTATAAGTACGTACGGTCCCAAGGCACTAAAGGCGCCTACGTACAGTACCTACCCGTAACCCCATCCTTATCCTCAACCCTAAATCTTATCGAATCTCTAACCCTGCCCCCTACACCTTGAACTCCCAACAAATAAAAACAGATGGAAAACAAAAATAAAATCTGAAAGAGTAATTAAGGCTGTTGTTACGAGTATTTCGGGAGGATGTCGGGAGAGCTCTCTAGCTCTGGGGTCACAAAAGGCTAGGTTGTACCCCTAAGGCAAAAAAAAAAAAAATCAAACTCGGGGGACGTACGTACTTGTAACAACATTTTTCAAATTCAAATAACAGTTCAAGTTCAACCTGCCTGTCAGTTCGTTTTCACTTGGCGCCATACAATTTGTGCTAAACTACGAAATTTTGGATTTCATTTTGTCTTCCGTTGGAAGTTCCGAGGTTAATAATATGTTTCCTTCTCCTAACAGTTCAGTTCTTATTTTTTTGAGTACAGCAAATCCCTGCGAATAATGATGCTCAGCCCTTTTGCCAAAACTACGACTTTGCAAGGGCGCATACCCAGCGACCGTGCCCAAAACACACCTTTGCAAGTGGGCATACCCATTCCCTTTGCACCGGGGGGGGGGGGGGCGCAACATCACATTGTTGTTTGACTCAAGTGAAACAAACGAATATGACGGTAGAAAATAAGACATAGCAACAGCTTAAACACTATTTAGGACATTAGGACATTGCGCTAGATCTCCACCATGAAAAGGTTTCAAGGGAAATGTTAACAAATACAAATCGTAAGATGATCCATTCTGGTTTCTGGCTTTCATCAGTTTCCCATCCCATACCTCCACCCCCACCCGCTCTCTCTCTCTCTCTCTCTCTCTCTCTCTCTCTCTCTCTCTCTCTCTCTCTCTCACTCACACACACACACACACACGCACGCACGCACACACACACACATTGCTTGTTACTCCGAGTTCTCTACAACCTCAACGTTCTACAGCAAACACGTTTGTTGCCTAGCTAACAAGTAGACCTTGGTAGGTGAGATAATTATTATAAAAACCACAAATAAGTTATCGTATTGATTGACTATTCTATAAATATTCATTCTACATTATTTTTTTATTGTTCTATTGTTTTATCTGTTCAATTTTCCATTTTTTCTGTTGTTGGTTTGTGTTTTTCTTGACAAAGGTTTTATCCGAAATATCGGTATTTTTTTTACCTTCCCTTTTTCTTTGCGTTTTATTGTATCGTTTGAGCATTATTTCTTACTCTAGGCTTTGCGACATCCAACTTGATCTTTATGCCAATTTTGGACATTGGTAGATGAGAGTTGCTTACCTTTCATGTTTTTGTTGCGATAGTGACTTGGATAGGACCTGGAACAAACGAGAAATTTTGGGGAAACTGAGCAAATTTACTGAATATATATAAACAACAAGTTGAAAAACAAATAGAGAGATTCAAACATAAATTTCTCTATTAATTACACATACATAATTACCACAAGGTACTCTATTCCCGTAGTTAAATGCCCATTTCCTGTGGTAAATGCCAAACTGTGTTAATAGTCATTGTTTTGCCAGTGTGACAACACTTGGCAAAGGCTGTTCGATTGTGAGGGCAGAGGAAAAGAAAGGGGTGGGGGGGGGGGGAAATTACGTACACACACAAAAAATAACAATCTAAATACTGTAAATAAAAGTGAATAAGTTCCTTCCAAGTGAGCAAAAGTCTGGGGAAGAAAATAATGCAGAGAAAATGTGAGGCAATTAGAAGTGTGTGTGCCACGTTAGTGCTCAGAAAGGCAAAGCGGAAGCAAAAGAAAGAAGAACAAGTGATCAAAGCTGGGATCGAACCCGCGACCTCTGCCACGGCACCAACCGTCTTGTTAGGAAGAAGAAAAAAAACCAAATCGCGCAATCTTTGAACATTCGGCCACTCGGTCTCTCTAAAAAAATAAAAAACGATGGCAGCCGAAATATCAAGCGATGTCTCTTACTGACTAGAGGACAAGGAGCTCTCACTGTATGTAATGCTTGACCTCACTGTGTAAAAAAAAAAAATTATGTAAAAAATGTTTTGTTTTTTTTTTAACATTCATGCTGTGTTTGTAAGGCTTATTTGCATAAAAATCCAGAGCTGAGTGCTTCGTTACAGCTACGACTATTCAATACATTAATAAAGCCTATACTTTTATATGCTTGTGAAATCTGGGGATTTGCTGAAGCTTGGCCCATTGAGCGAGTCCATCTCACATTTCTGAAGTCTATTCTAGGTGTAAGAAAAACAACCCCAAATGCTTTTATATATTTTGAATTGGGAGTTTATCCCCTAAAAATTGACCGTCAGGTTAGACTAATGAAATTCTGGGTTAAAATATTAGGCTTAGACGACAATAGTACCGTTAAAAAAGTTTATAGCAGATTATTATCAGCCACAGAAAACTACACAAGTACAATTAACTGGGCTTCACTGTCAAAGAAAATACTGGAGAAATCTGGATTTGGATACATCTGGGAAAGTCAAAAGGTTGATCAAACTTCGTTGTTTTTATCTGAATTTGAACAACGTCTACGTGACAATTTTCAACAAACATGTCGAAGTGACATAGAACATTTAAGTGAGAATCGGCTATATAGACATTTAGCTGTTGAATTTTACTCAGAAAATTACTTACATGAAGTAAAGCAGAAGCATTTAAGGATAGCCATAGCAAAGATAAGATTGGGCTCTCACAACTTTATGGTGGAGAGGGGAAGGTGGCAGAGGCCTAAACTGGAGTATGTTATGAGATTATGTGAGACCTGTAATGAATTGGAGGACGAATTTCACGTGTTACTAACTTGCAAAAAATTCAAAGATATAAGGAAACAGTTTTTACCGTCTTGGCTACTTGTTAGACCAAGCATGTTTAAGCTTATACATTTTCTGTCGTCGATGCACGATTGAGAACTACATTCGTTTGCACTGTTTTGCCATAAAGTTCTAAACGAATACAATAATGACGCTTTGTGACTTCTCCTGGCGAAGTCTGAAAACTAAATTCACCTTCGAGTGAAAGAATAAATTATAGTGATATTTTCACTTGTAGTAAATTTACAACAGATAAAAGTGAGGAAAGATCGGTTATGTAGGGGGGGGGGGGGATTGAAAATGATGACTGTTGCTGGCAATTACAAGCTGTATTTGATTGTATACTATAATAAGTAAGTGTACAAATGCTGCAGGGAGCGGAGAGAGTGAACGATCATGCGTTCTGTTTGTTTGTTTGTTTAATGTTTTCTAAGATTGTTCACATGATTCTTGTGTGTTTTTTTAATTGGCCGCCAGGCCTATAATAAACTAAACTTGAACTTGTAACGTTATCTTGAGTCTGTCTGTCTGTCTGTCCACACCCGTTGGGTTTCCAAATACGGTTCTGTTTTTTTCCAACTTTCTACTTGAGTATAAGCTGTACAGGTATGATCACTGTGCGCATTTTGCTGTATTCAGCACTTAACTCCGAGTTTGCCTCTTCCCTGTCCCCAAAAACGTTGTGAATTACAAAGCAATACATTTTACAACTGTGCCCAAATGAAACACCAGCGTAAAAGACCCCTAGTTCCTCAACTCCATCCCACCCGCCTTATTCATGTTTGACCCCACCTGCAGAACACGGGTATACGGGTGCAGTCCATTATAGGGTACTCTACCCACCAATTGTGTCGGCCATTGTATATTTGGAAATTCTTCCAACAGGCCAGATAATGCTCTGTTGGGATCAAAAAGCACCCAGATCTGTCTGTAATCCCCGTACAGTCTTAATGGATCACCGGCCCAGATACCAGTTTAGATAAATTATCCCCACTTCATAAGGGTCTTGACACTGGCTAGGAAAAGTAACTTCACCGCCGACTGCATGTTTCTTAATAACCCAATCTAGTTACTGTGAATATTAGTGAATTTGCTCAAATCAACCTGTTTATCGATTGTCCTCTTTGTGTTATCCTCCAACAACAATAACAATCACAACAAATACAGTATTACTGCTGGGAAATACTAATAATGAAATAATTACAGACAAAACTATAAATAATACAATAAACCCAAACGAAAAGATAAAATCAATGCAATTCCGAATTGAGACAGCGAGTTATAATTCACTCACAAAGTTCTCTCGTTACTTTAGCACAATACTTGTCGAGGCACCTACAGTCGAAGTACAGTATGACCGGCAGAGTGAGACACTACCACCGTGTGGATGAAGATGTAGAAAATGACTTAGAGCTGTCATTATTTCGTCTTATCAATGCTATACACTTTCCCGGATGTAAACGCGGAAGAGATTTCCATGTTACAATGAAAGAACCCATTAGCACACGGGGACCGAATGTCCATGATGTGGCTTCGCGTATTGATTGTGTGCACCGATTTTTCATGACTTTCGTTTCAGTTGAAGTATGTGAAATATGTGGAAGGTCCAGTTGAAATCAAAGTGTGACTGCAGAAATAAACACAGGAAATAAAACTGTCACTCAACTGTTTGTGCGAAAATGACCAACACCTGTTCAAGCTCTGTCGAAAAGAGAACGGACAAAGAAGTCTCGAGGATCTAAAACCAGAAGCCCAGGAGTTTTGACATAGTTACGGTAACACGCGCTTTAAGTCTAACTTAGTGAAACCTTTAATTTTATAGGTGAACCCGATTGATAATTCGCTGGTGTGAGGCGGTAGTTTTACAGAAGATCCATTTTTTTGAATGCATTTTTACAACGTTTACCAATCTCTATGAAACTTTATATCATATAAAATCTGCTGTCTGTCTGGTTTAATCCACTAGATATTCACTGGGACGATGTAAATTATGTTTCTCCACACTCTGAATTCATTTAATATTTTAACCAATTTCTGTACTTGAAAGGTTTCCTTCGGACAAAGACAAAAACAAAAAAAAATCTTATCTTAGGCAACAGTAAAAAAGGAAACAAATCCGTCGTGTCTTAGGCTAAGCCTACAGTTTAGTTTTTCCACCTTTCTGGCATAGTTTCGAAGTTTTCGAAGCGCTGAAATTTAAATCTTTTAGTCAAGGTGACTTTACCTTGTTTTGAGCTCATAAAATTCCGTGCAATAAGTCAAATTTAAGGCCACTTAATCGGATAAACCCGTTCACTTGATGCCATTCATGACCTCACAATCAAGCTGCTGAATGCGGGGGCTTTGCGTAACGTTACTGATGATCAGTTAAACCTTTCTGCTTTACCGTTTAAGTCGCTTCCTGATAACCTAGGAAACTTTTGTGTTTACAGCAGCGGATCTGGAAATATCGAACTCATTGTGGCTGTAAATGTCAGTAAATACCAGTCTTAACGGTTAGATCATTAATGGTATTTAAAGGGTTAACGCTTTATCTACCCAGATAAAACTTCTGACACCACAGGGTAACTACAACGTATCAATGTGTGGGGAAAGATTTCAAGTTGGTTAGTTTACTGTTCTTGCAGGATGTATTTTAGTATAGAAGCCGAAAGAGTTTGTGATTCATTCACACTGTAATTCGATCAGCTTTGAGCTGTTTTGCGTTCCATTTAGAACCTGTTTCTCTTCCCGCCAGCTAACGCAAGACAGTTTTGTCGCGCCCGAGCCAGTACCGAGACAAACTTGCTTTCAGTTTCGTCAGTGCACAAAGTCCAGTTAAGCTCTATAGTTCACATCTCACGCTAAAACGAAGACAAGACAGGCCAGGCTCAGTGCAATACCAGCTTTATTTTCCATGTAGATAACCTCAACATTAAAGAAGAAAAAAACAACAAAAAAAAACACGAACTGTGCGAGGCACTGAACTAATCAACACGGGAGTTCGTGTTTAGCCTTCACGTGCATATTGATGTGTATTGATCTGTCTGAGCTGTCTTTTTCATCCACCAATTCTTTTATCACTCATTCACTATTGCTTTTTTATCAGTAAATACATATACCCACTCTATGATATCCTGAATTCCTCAGTAAATCAATATTAAATTTGTCCAAATATTAAAGGACAACAAAAAAAAAAAGGAAATCGAAATTTCCTGTTCAAAAATCGCACTCCGAGAAAGAAGGCATTTTTCAACGACAAAACAAAAAGGTCATAAAAAGTAACCCCTCTCGCCACCTGAAGTTTTTTTGGTATGAAAATAAAAACTTGGGATAAGGAATATTTTAGTTATCAGAACTGATGTGTTCACAAACGACAGAACTTTCAGAAAGAAAATGACATTGTCACACTAAAACCACGTGCCCCTAGCTGGATGGAGATCGCTCGACGTACATAAGACTGGTCTGATTATCTGATTATAGTTGTTTTTTTCGCGTACGCCGCATATTTCCATAGCCGGGCTATATAATTATCTACAGTTTCCGCTATTCTGTCAGAAAGTGTCAGGGTCTTTGAGATTTCAAAATCTCGCTGTGGGGCTTTTCTCCTCACTCCACTCCCTTTTCTCATAATGACCTGGGCTTACGCATTTTCAAGTTTAATCATCCCACTAAAAAAGGGTGAGCTTGAAATGACACAATTCAGTACAATCCAATACTGCCTATGCCTTTCGCTATTGTTCGCCTTTGCCGTGACTCGTAACGTTTAAAAAATGTACTTGCACGGTAGTTTAAGAATGATGGGACTGGAGCGTGGAGAAAGTATGTGGACAGGATAACGGTCATATAAGACAATGGACAGTTCAATATAACAGAATGACAGAACAGAAAGAGATCCTACAAGGATGCGCAAACCAACCACCCACTTAATGCATGGGAATAAAATAATGTGAAAGCCGTTATAACCTCACACAGCATCATTATCATTAAGTTTATGTATGAATTGTGATTACCATCATTCTGTTGTATGTGAATAAACAGAAAACCTTAAGGTTTTTTTCTTTGGACGTATTGTTTCATGATTCGTGATTACTTGATGCGTTCGTAAACTGCAAAAACAATGTGAATTTAACCCCAAAAAAATTGTCCCTGGTTACAATTCTGTGTGTGTGTATGTGTTGTTGTTGTTGTTGTTGTTTTTTGTCCTTCCATAAACAACTGGGCAGTAATGTGAACAATATTTCAAACGAGTGGTGAAAAAAAAACAAAAAACAAGACAGTGGCAGATCTACAATGAATGTAATGGAGCTTAAGCTTCAGGGCCAGTAATCCCGGATGGGCACGGAAGAAACTTTTTTTATTGAGTGAATTTTGGGTGTTGCCCTTTTGTTGCTGGTTGCGAAGGGACCGCATAATAATTCAAGCTGCAGGGTCCCAAGAATATAGGTCCATCACTGCAACAAGAACTAAGGCATTTCCAGGTAGCAGAAGTTAAAAAGGGTTTTAAAAAAACAATAAAAAGGCAGTAAAACTATGGAACAGTATAAGAAAACTGATATGGTCAACATGAGATGTTCTAATACTATAGGTATGATGTACTCACCCCTCCGCGTGCACGAATGACTCTCACCATCCTTTTGAAGAAAGTGCTTTGATGATCACCTGAGAACTTCCTGGCAGCATAATGCTGAGCAGCTAGGTACAGGACAGCTACAGAGTGAGGATAATCGCCTGGCGAGGAGCAGCTCACCTCGGATATCGCTTCCAACACTTCAACTTCCTTATCACGATGATAAGCCAGAAAAATGGCAGCGTCCCTCGGAGCCGAGTCATCAAGCTCGTTCACTTCGTGATCATTCTGACTCGTGAAGTCATCGGGCACCAGATGGCGCTCTGGGTAATGTGATGTCATCATTCCATCATTTCTGACGTCGTTATAATCTCTAACCCGATTGCGATAGACCCGCGCATAAGGTGATTCCGTGACCTCATGCGCCGGAAGCCATGGCACCGCAGACGGAGTATCGTGACCCCCTGTAGGGTCTTTGTACAGAAATAAATATTGCCGACCGATACCCAGAATATCCCCTGGATATACAGTGGCTTTGTGTGACATTTGCACTCCATTGACGGTGACGTGGGATGAGCCATAAATATCCAAATCCAGACAATACCAGTACTGTCGCTGATCTCCTTCTCTGGTGTCACCATCTTGTGGCAGACGTTTCAGAGACACCCGACAGTGAAGAGGCAAGATGTCGTCTGATGACAAACGAATGTCGTCACTCTGAGATTTTTTCTCGGCGCTGCCAATGGCCACAGATCTGGACTTGAGTGGGTACAAGACCAAATCTTTCTGAATGCTACACTCCCGGAGTGTGAGCAGGTACGGAAAAATAGATGGACAAACGTAGGCTTGGCGAGTATCGCCTTCTACGATGTTGGTTAAAATGTGTTGATCTTTGGGCGAGCCGTAAGTTAATGTAGCATTGGTCATCATGGACGCTCTATCCCATTCTTCCTTCAGAGTCGTCGGCCTTTGAGTTGGTTGCTCCATACAATCCGAGAAAGGGATCACGCCCGGCGAGACTTTAGACATCATTATCTTTCTGGCATTGTCGTTTAGACCGATGGTGTCGTCGTCCACGGCATTCATGGTGACGTCACACCGACGCCGTAACTCGAATCTACGGCTTAGACCTTCTGGAGGTTTCCAGAAATCTTGGAGTTCCAGAGGACGGTCGCCACGAGCGAGAACTCTGAGTGAAACTGGAGTCCAGTCTGAAGTTTCATTTGTGTCGGAGGTCGGTCTGACCTTGTCACGCGATGAGTTGTCTCCACACCTGGCTGGGTGATCGTTGGGTTTTAAAATATTGTTGATGATTCGATGTGAATCGTTGCCAGCGTTCACACCAGCAGCAAAATGGCGGGATATTTTTCCTGATGCATCGTAAGTTTCCACTCTGTGTTGGGAAGATCGTCCCAAATCGTAGACTTTCGGGGGTCGGTAGTTGAGCTGTTCCCTATCCGAATGACATAATCTGGTCTGATTGCACTCACTCGCCCTTGGTGACCCTCGTGATGTGGAGGGCGAGCCACACGTAGTCCTGGGTGACCCGAGAGGTGTCCGAGGGGAGTCACCCGCACTGCGCGGTGTGGCGCACGAACTTGATTTTTCCTTGTTGGCCTTGCATTTACCAGCTGACAACGAGGACCGAGCGCTGCGGGGAGTTCTTGGTGACGATTTTCTTTTCGATGATGATGAAAGTAACGTCGACGACAAAGACGGAGGTGAGGACACCCTGTTTCTCCTGCTCTTGTCCGCGTTCTGGCCTTTGCCAACTTTCTCCGTTACATGACTTCTCCCTGGCCCGTCCTCCCTACCGTCTCCCGCGTTGGATTCGTTGGTCCGCCCGACAGATTCACACAACACAAAATCTCCATGAAGGCGCGCGGGTAGCCCGTATCTCTCAAGCGCCTGTTTTATCAGCTCCTGCGCAGTGGAGCGCGTCGAAGCTAAGACGCTTTTATAGCGGGCCCCCGCCACCACCGACTCCCCGAAAATTTTAAGGAGCCCCGGGGCTCGGACGTCTATCGATAACTCGGTGTGATCGGAGGGGGGGGGGCGGGGTCGAGTCCCGGATGATGTCATATTGGCTGTGGGAGCGGGTGAGACTGCGACTTTTCTTCCGCCGGGTTCTCGGACTTGGCACTCCTTCTCGTGGGGTGAAAGCTTGGCTTTTGGTGTAGTCTGAGGCCATGTTACCCCACGGAGCTGATCAGACATGAGCAGCCAGTCTTTGATTTATTATCCTCCCTTGATCACTTTGGGTCCCTTGACTTGATGTGATTCATTGTGTGAAATCTGATCTCTCAGATAATCTTTCTCTCAAGCCTTTACAAAATGTCGTCACGATCGTTGGAACCTGGGGACAGGGGAGAATAAAAAAAAAAGTTTATGAGGTTTTGAGAATGCTGATGTTTTTTGCTGTTTTCTTTTCCCCCATGTACTGACACTGATGTCATCGGATATGAAAGAACAATTAATAATAATAATTAGGCAAGGGAAACGTAGGGTACCCGGGTGCGAGAATGGGCGGTGACAGGAGAATAGGTGTTTGGACACATGTGGGGAAGGTGGTAGGGGGGAGAGGGGGGGGTGACATTAACTGCTGCCGACAAGTGGCGAATGTAAGAGAATTTAGAAAAGTAAGTGTGACCAAAAAAGTCGACAATTCAGAGACTGGGAAATAAGAGAGGAAGAATGAAAGATTTTAATTACAGTGACCTGATCGCTAAATGAATACATCATAATATAACAAAGGAAGTAAGGCCTCAAGTGTAATCATCAAAAGCTTTTTAACCGCTGAGCCTTAAATTCAGCAAAATTTCACATTACGCACAGAAAGACGTAAAGGTGTGCGTGGGTATATTGTAAGACGTCTTGAAGTTGCTATACTGTATTTGAATACTTTGGTTGTATTTAAACCACAACTGAGTTGAAAAGAAGAAAGTGTTCCGACAGTTTGAGCCGGAGAAAGAAAGACACATTTTTTTTTTTTTCGAGTGGAATTAAAAAGTGTGACCGGAAATTTCGCTCGGCACCTCAGTTTGCACTTTAAATATCACATAAATTTTGTGTATTCGTCTGTCTGTCCATCCATCTATTCGCCAGTTACTTTCTTTTCCCCTCCATCTTCCTCACCTCCCCCCCCCCCACCCCCGGTATAAATTATTGAACGGTGAACGCACAAATGGGAAAACCTAACACAGTGGGGGGTGGATTGGAGGTAGTTGTGAAGACACATAAAAATATATACGAAAGCCTTTTTGTGTGCGTGTATGTGTGTGCTACTTACGTACCTGTCCATTCGCGTTTCCCATTTCGGCAATCCTGACATTAGTTTGTCCACTCCCCACCCCATGCTCTCCCCAGGTCCCCTCCCCCCCCCCCAACCCCTACCTCTACTCTGCATTGACCTTCCACCTTCCACACTATAACATCCCCCAGCTCAGCCTTTCCAATTCAGTGACTGTATGATGATAATTACATCTGCATGTGTTTCAGGACCCTCTCTCCTCCCCACTCCCCCCTTCTTTTTCGCTGGTTGAGGCAGATAGAACAGTTACAATAGTGGAAAGGGAGGGGAGGGGGATTAAAGGGGGTGGGGGAGGGGAGGGGGCGGTGGCCTCTGTGTCTCTGCCATTTTGTTCCGCTAGTTTAGGCTGGTGTAGACAAAAAGCCTGAGAAAGGAGAAGAGTTTTTCCCCATGATTGGATACATTGGCAGCGGCGGAATACATGACTGTGAAAATATTGACACGGGGACAGGGCTGGGGTTGGTGGGCTTAAACAGGGCATCGTCCACGCCGGTTTAATGGGAGGGTTTGTTTTGTAGTTTGGATGAAATGTACCAAATACACGAATGTGTCAACTGAAACAAAATATCAATTTGAAATACATTTTCAACGAATTTTATCAGTTGATACATGAATGCGTCAAATAAAGAAAAGTTGTGATCCCAATTGAAACAGTTGTAAGTTCATGTTAAACTTTGTTGCAGTTTTCCACCACCCCAACACCCCCTCCACTTAAATAAAAATCAACAGCAACATTTCATGCGTTTATCGTTTGTTCACGAACGGGTCAAAACAGATCACCGAACTTCCTGATCTCCTTTTCATCCCCTCCCCATTTTCCACCATAAAATACACAAGAGAGACCGCTCAAGTCAGATAAGAGTGCTTTATCCCTGATCATCGCACTGAAAAACTCACCAAAAGGCAACCAGACTCGTCTTAGATGTAAATGCCGAGAGCAGAGAACGTGCTAAAATAAAGACTTAAAACTAGTCTGATTTTCTCATTGATGACGAATGGCCCAAAGCCTCCAAAACAATTAAATGCAGTGTGGAAAATTTAAAATTCTATCTTTTCTGAATGTAGGATAGAGCAGGGGAAGATGGAGAAGGACGTTTTTTGGTGTGGGATGAGGGTAAAGGATTGACAAAGCAACAAAAGGGCCAGAATTTCTACATGTATTTAACAGATGAACGTTCAAGAAGATATTCAAAGATGTGTGGACTTCCGGTAAGTTTTATAAGCCGATTATGTGATCCTGTGCAGTGCATAGCTACACCATCATATATTCCTTCTCTTCTCGTGGATCGCCTTTCCCGTCCACTCATCAGATGATAGCTGTAAAACTGGACACACATAGATCTCCACATCTGATCATAATGTGCTGATCATGGATTACATACCTTGGGTATTGAAATACTGTGGTCAGTGGGTTGCAAACATTTGTCTATTTGTATACACAAAGTCACCAATGCAAATATAACATCGTGTGCTTCTTAAACACATATTCGACGCCGTGTTAAGTGTTTCATACAAAATATACACAGTCTAGTGGAGTTTAAAAAGAATTACGTATTACGTAAAATTATAAATGTTATCGAAAAATGTTCCCATGAGTTAATAATTATTTTCTTATAACCAACTTGCTCGTAGGCGGCAGTCTATAGGAGCCATTGGAAGACCGTTGTCCATCCTCAGGGGCGACAACAAACTAGAGAGTAAAGTCAGAAAGAGAGAAAAAAAAATCGACCTCCGTACCTACTAATGTATGTCAAGCAATGCTTGGACGTTACTCTGCTGAGTATTCAGTTTTTTTGGGGTCGAGTAGAGATGTTAGATCCAAATTTGAGCTCGAAATTGAGTGAGGTTTCACAGTTGTCAAATTTTGCTTTCAAATTTCCTCCGTAATACATAATAATATCCACTTATATCCACAGACTGTAACAGATATCTGAATAGACTTTATTAAAATTGTGAATGAACGCAGACCGCAAAGAGTTAACATTGCAATACGGCATGTGAACTCGGACATGCTTGAGTTTCGTGACTGCGTATACGAAACTGTTTGCAATTTTTTATTTCTCAGACTTGCGCTATGGTCACAGTAGATTGGCTGAAAAATAACGAAACAAAACAAGACAAACAACCAAAGAGAAATCAGAATCTTTCAAAGTCCAAAACTTAAGCCTTGATGTGTAGGCCTACCAGACGATTTTGATTGGCTGACGAATTGGATGGTGACGTCAGGACAGATAGTTTCAATGAGAAAATGCGCACCAGCCAACTCGTAGGATCTGGTTGATTAACTAATTAATTGTCGCGACGCCAGCATCGTTTCAGTCGGCCCACCATAAATAGCTGGCGCGCACAGGGCTAAGAATTCATTGAAGACACGATATTATTTTCGGTCACTTTAGATTAGGCGCGCACCAGACGATGTTGATGGGAGTTTCAAAGAGACCCCGCGCACTAACTCATTTTTTGAAACTCAGTGTCGAGGGGACACGTTGGCCTAGACTCTAGAGGCAAGGTACTCGCCTCTCATGCCGAAGATAGCGGGCTCGATTCCTGGTCGGTGCAGGCATGTTGGAATTTGGGTAAAAACTTCCTGTCCTTGATCTTATGGTAGGTAGGATCGAGCACCTAGTCTTCTCGGATAAGGACGAAAAACTCGGAGGGCCCGTGTGCACGTTGCGCATTTTAAAGATACCTTGGCACTTGGAAATCGAGAAGAGCAGGCGTAACAAGGCCGCTGCCTGGGCAAAATTTTATTAAAAATCCTACCATAAAAACAATAACAAGAAAAAATAAAGACGAGGAAAATGAGGTGTAAATGCTAAGCTATAAGGCAGCGAATCTCCTGAAATAAAGCCCTGAAACACAAAAAAGTAAATGTCCTGGCGTCACATCCAACTAAACGCTGGGCCTAAAGTTGTTTTTTCTCACTATAAGTGTGGCTCTCCAGTGTAGGCCTTGGTGGGCCTCGTAAGGACTCAGACTTAACTTCAGAGTTCGCCAGTCTACTCAGACAACCTCTGTACCCTATTGTATCTAGTTATGCAAGCGAGAATAGATCGCCGGTGCACTAAGCAGCGTACGGCTAATAGACAAGACCTGCTCCATGGGTAGGTCTGAGAGCTCTGTGAGTCGTTGTAAGCGGATTTGAATGAACACTGCGCCCATCTGTCAAAAAATATACATGTGGCGAACTGGCGAATATCTATTTGGTAGGCTTCCAACGCAGATTTTCTGGGGTTATCAAAAGTCTACTCATTTTTGGATTTTTTATTTCTGTCAAATAACATTCATATGGCTTGTCTCATTGTTTGTAAAGTCCGACCCACAAACAGGGCTACAGGATCTGTAACACATCGGTTATGCTAGTCCAAATTATGTTTGGCCTCTGTACATTTTTGTGTGTATTTGTTTGCTTTCAGATAAATTTCAACTGTTTATTTAAAATCTAAGAATCCATGGGCCTGCTTTCAAGGCAGCTACTGGATGTAACCTCCACAACACAGACTGAGTAGTTCCACATCCAACCCCTTCTGTCTGTCTGTCTGTCTGTCTGTCTGTCTGTCTGTCTGTCTGTCTGTCTCTCTCTCTCTCTCTCTCTCTCCTTCTCTCTCTCTCCCCTCCCTCTTTCTCTCCCACTCTCTTTCTCTCTCTCCCCTCTCTCTCTGTGTCTCTCCCCCGCCCCCCTCTCTCTCCGTTTACCAGCCCGCTCCATGTACACACTTCAAACAAAACAACCTGTCCTTATTTTAGCTATGAAAACGGGGCTCATTTTCGGAAAGTAGCGGTCAAAAACATGTGTTTAATAGAAACTCTTTTTCTTAAAGAAAATCTTATCCAGTTTCGCCGTTCACCGCTTCAGCTTTATCTCGGCGGCCTTTCGTTCAATTTAAGCGTCTATCGCGACTCTGTAATCTCATCTGAGCCTGTTTTGACTCAGTGTGCGCTGCGTCTCTTTCCACAGGCTGACTCGAGACAATATTGATGTTCCCAAACTAGTGACACAGACTTGTTTCGGACTCGCCAATACGCGAGATCATATTTAATTCCATAGTTCACATCTCACACTAAAGTCCAGATCAAGCAGGCTTGACTTGGTATGTTGCCAGCCTAACTGCGTGAGAGGACGCATTTAACACAGCTGGTGATTAGGTTACGCAGTTTTTGTCATCCGCTAGTTCGCCAGGTTTTTCTGCAGGGACAAAGTAAGTTCTTGAAGTTCTTATCCCCTCATTGTCCTACTTGGCAAACCAACAGTATCGGTGAGAAGATTGGCAGTCAAGTCCCACCACACTGACATTAGTACTGACTGCATAACTCTCAAGGGCTTTCAATCTCGGGCACTGTCGACTACTTACTGGAAATCCAGCTCTGCGTGTTTGTGTGTACAAGTGTGGGTGTGGATACGTGGATACTCGTGGGCTTGTGCGGTGGTCGGTTGGGACGAACGGGTGTTAGACTAGATAAGACAGCGAATGGATACAACGAAAAACTGAATAAGAAACAAGAATATAACACAAAGTTACAAACACATTTCCCGCAAGATATTCAAAAAGTACTCGACTCTACAGCGTTGTACAGATTATAAAGTTGCAAGACAATGGGATATGGTATACAGTGCCCTGCATGAATGAAACACCCTGGATTAATAATCTCTGTTACACTCACACCAACAAAAACTGCAGGGCTGTGCAGTACATGAATGAAACCCGAGACAGAGAATACTGAGACGGTCCAATTCGCCAAGTTCCGTCCGTCGACTTGACTGCGTGCCATCCACGTCAACAATGCAACAATTCGCACCACACCCCTTCACAATTGAACGAAAAGGACTAGTGTCACAGAGCTCTGTGAATAGGTAGAATGCGCATGACGCCACAGAGTGTTTTTGTTTTGTTCTTCCGACACCCAAGATGGCCGGTGGATCAGCTGATGAGTGTAACTTCGAGAGATGTCGAGGCGGTTAAAATGCCTGTTGGTCGCATTGCAGTTGACTGTTATGACAGGGGTGGAAAGGATGGATCTAAGATGGTCAGATTCCAGTAAACAAGGGAAAGGAAGTGAAAGAATTGACCGAACGTCTCCCATGTGCGTGTAAACGCGTGCCATTGTTTACTGCAGCGAACTACTTTTAGCTCGCCGCTGGTTGGTTCGTGACACCTCAAGTGTTCGCAGGGCAAATCAGCCAACGAATCAAAATCAATGCCACAATTGCCATGTGATGCTTGGGTCCCGACACCAAAAATTGCGGATATGCGCATTCTACCTATACTAGTACTCACCGTGTTTATACGCGCGCATATTGTGGACATAGTAGTGAAAGGAGGAATGGTCCGTCTCGGTATTCTGTGTCTCGGGTATAATCAATACTACACTCACACCAACAAAAACTGCAGGGGCTGTGCAAATTAAAATGTTACAAAAAATATATATATATTATAAGGTATACCCGTGCCGTACATGAATGAAACGTTTGGGAAGACACCCTGAGTAATTCTACACTGACACCAGCTGTGAGTTCTAGACGTAGTTGACTGTTGAGTAAAGAATGTGGCTAGGGTCGCGTAGACTAATTACAAAGCCAAATAGAGAAAACACAGAGTTGTGTTCGCTGTTCAGCAATGGCTTATAAAGTAAAATACTATACGCCCCTAACAATGGCCGCTTGAATAAACATACTTTTCCCAATATTCCAGAATATTCCAGACACTTTTGACCCTGTTATGAAAATTTGGAAGTGATCAATTTATTATTTTTGCTAACTGAAGGAAATTAAAGAATTGAATGTTGATTGACGCCGCTCCCTCCCTTAAAAGGAAGGCGGACAAAGGAGAAAATGGAAGGAATGAGGAAAATACAGAGGAAGGAAATGAGAAAATATGCGCTTGTGTGCGCGTTTGGGAGAGAGAGAGGGGGGGGGAGAGAGAGATATAGAGGGAGGGAGAGTGGAGAGAGAGGTGGACAGAGAGTATAAAGCGTGACAGGGTGAGAGAGGGGGAGAGACAAAGGGAGACAGAGGAGAGAGAGGTGGAGAGAGAGAAAAGAGTGAGAGGGAGAGAGAAAAGTGTATGTGTGTATATGAGACTGGGAGAGAGAGAGAGAGAGAGAAGACAAAGCCAGGTAAAAGAAATTAAACAAAAAGTGATCAGTTGACATCAATGATATAGACTGGTGCTTTGAGTGAGAATCGCTAGAGCCAAGCAAAATGGAAGGGTAGAACATCCGAATAGCGAGCGATTTTACGTTTATTGTTCAACCAATAGCGAGCGGTAAGAGGCGGGGTTAGCGAACGTATTACACAAGCTCGCTATTCCGATGCGTAGCCAATGGAGGCAAAACATTGAAAAGTGAAAGAATGCAAACAAACAAAAAATGATGCAGGTCATCGAATCGATGAAAAAATTTTCGTTTTTTTTTTCCTTGGAAGTCACGGTGGGAGGGGGGACAAGAGTATCTATTTCGTTACTGATGAGCTCACAAATTTGAGCGACTAGTGTTGTTGTTGTTGCAGTTATTGTTGATGATGACGTCGATGACGGTGATGATGATTTTTGACACAACAAAGAAAGAAACTTTGTGTGACATCTGTTCTCTATATCCTTGGTCCTTCTTTATCATCTGCTCTCTCTATCTCTCACTCTCTCTCTTTCTCCTTCTCTCAACCCTCACTACCTCTCCACCCAACCCCCATCCTCCACCCGCTCTCCCTACCCCCAATAAAACTCTGTTTCTAAATCCTCCTATCCTCCCATTTGTATTTTTGCCCATGTCTCTGAAAGCTCGGTCATCATTCCTTTTATGGTGAAATATTTCCTGTCTACAGCTGCGAAGGCCTGAGATCTGAGGGTGTAGACTTGAGTTTGTGATGAGAAACGAGGGATTTCTTCACGGAGAAGGGTTCACTCGGGACAGAAACGTGGACATAAGTTGACCAGTAAGCGGTATCTCTCTTCTCATCACGAATGACCGCACGCGAGAAAAATATGACAAATAGCGATGATAGTTGATTGAAAATGTACTCAAGTTTTGTTGTCGCTGTTTTCTTTCGCATTTGAATCGGGAAGAAAAGAAACACATGGGAATGCGAGCTCCAAAAAGGACATTCGACCAAGTATCGAACTCGAGACCTTCTCATTCTGAGCACTAACTCTTTACCAAATGGCCGACTCTGCCACCAATAAAATGGGTGATCAAATTCAAATAAACTCAAGTCGCTAAAGACTCCTTTCCCATTTCTTTTGACCACATATGTTAGGGCCTAAACAGCTGAGGATTTTCCTCTGTCTAGCCAAGCGAGCTATTCCCCCTACTCCGACCGAGTACAACAAGAGGGGTGACAAGAAAGCGCTGATGATGAAGACAAGAGAAGTAGATGACAAAGAAGAGGATGAAACGAAAGAAACAAAAAAAAAGAAGTGGAAGAAGAAATGGGAGGAAACAAATTGAATATATCAGACCAGTGGTTCTCAACGTGGTCAATATCGTCCCCGGGAAGGGACTAGTTTGATTTGCAGGAGAGTGGAAGCGAAGAAAAGGAAGTCAAGGATGCGGAAGGAAGAATGGAGGACGACTTGGGGACATAAAAGGCCTATCTCTAAAATTTTTTTTTTTTGTTTTGTTTAGTGCATTTGATGAAAAATACTTTCTGTTTTATAATAAATAATCAATACCCCTGTTGTTATTAACGGGGGCCTTGACAAACTTGACATCATAATTTGTGTGTAATCTGTCTTATTGTGTTATGAAATATATCTGTTGGGTCTGAGCAGAGATTGGGGGGGGGGGGGGGGGGAGGGGGGGCGATGAAAAGAAACTTGGAGGCTGAGGGGGTGATTAAGGGTTGAGAACAAAAAAAAAATTTTAAAAATAGGTCAACAACGAATAAACATTTAGATTATAATTATATCACAGTTCATACAGTGAGATATTCGTTAGTCATCAATATTTATTTCGTTAAGTAGTGAAATCAGAAATTTTGTTTAGCCACAGTAAGGAGATCTGTGTCTTAGAAATCTGGCGCAATGCACAAACCAAACCCTCGGGCTTATCTTCTCTCTTTTAATCCTGAACTGCCCAGACATAAAGTATTGTTACTTTAAAAAAAAAAGTAAAAAATCCGGCATATACCAGCATTGCTTGACATAGTCAAATTATGAGGGGGAAAGTGTTAATATTTATTACCGAAAAAGTATGTGCTGGTAAATTAGATGTTTCAGACACAGAACATTGGGCGCGTGGTCATGTTTTTCCAGATATGAGACACTGGGCATTAAAGAGTTAATCATTAAATGTAGTGGAGAAAACATTCTGAAAAGAGTGGAACTATTTTAATTACAAAATGGATTAAAGAACAGTGAGTTTATTATTTTCAGAAGTCATCGTAATTGTCCAGTTATGGGATGATGTAATTTTGATAATGCAAAATTAAATCTAAGTGACTGGCTGACCAGCAGATAGATGTGCAAACAGGCAAATAAATTGGTAAAGTCAATGAATGATTGGATGAAACAATGAATGTACGAATGAATGAATGAATGAGTGAATAAATGACCCTACTATTACTATTATCTGTTATTCGGGACCTCATGAATATCATTCACGAACCCACCATATTGACATTTGCCTGGAGCGCCTTCCGTAGGTCACCCACAAATTATGGTCGAATTGGTCATCTCTGTATAGCGTCGAATATGGGAGTCAATAACTAATCGCTGCTTCACCGGGAGTCCTTGACATTCCTAATCTCCGTTCAGTTTTACATCATAGTTGGGCGATAACTTCAAAGTTACGGTATCGAATACCTTTTTTGGTAGAAATCAAGGCAGATGGGATCTGCTAAAATTTTGATTTGTCATTGCTGTTTTCACTACCTTAGAATTCGACATTTTTTAATGCCCGAAAGACACCGGGGATGTTTTCCAATTTTTCCAACGCCAGCAACATAAACTGCCAATAATACTCATGACCTGCTACATATAACCAGTCACAACTGAACCACCCATGCTCAGACCGTAGAAGAATGTAGAAAGTACACTGTAGGAAACTTATCACACACAAGTCACGCATTATGTTTGACCAAAACGTGTCTACTGAGACGCTAAATACTCACTATAAACTGAAGTTTCTGAGTAAGTCTAAATCTCATATTTTCACCGGAAAGGAAATACACAGATTTCATAAGGATGAAGTATGTGAAGGAGAGATGGCACGTGTGTTCGGCTATTTTTGGCCTTATTCGATTTATCTATATATTTATATTTCTTAAAGACCATGACCTAGATGGGAACTTGGGGAGATGAAGCTATAAGGATCATCATTCAACCATTAAGTATCGATATCCAGTCCACCATTTTGCCCCCTCAGATAAAAGTGTGCGAAAATGGGAGCCATATCAAATTCGACGAGATGGCTGTAAATCTCGGAGGTCTCGGTGTCATACTAACATGACCTACACAAACTTTCGTGAAAATGTAGAACCATGAGGTACAAATGCCAAGGGCAGGGATCCTCAAAAACAAAGACCTCTACGCTCAACCATCTAGCAAATGTAATAAATCTCACGCCAAAGTGGCACAATGTATACAGTTGTGCTGATTTTTTTTTCTTTATTGCATGTTGAAATTGTGAATGACTACTTGTTAACTTCTTTAATGCAAGTCCACCATGATTGCACTGGCTACGCTTTACGTAATAAACAAGACGAACAGACTGTCTTGTTGGACAAAATGTCTGCGGGACAAACTTTTATTTGTTGTTGTTGGAAAAAATAAAACAGTTTAGCTGTTTCAGTTATTTAAAAAAAAAATCAAAGAGAACCACAAGTGCTAAGTCATAGATGTTTTGTTTACTGTCATTTTGCTTTCATTCACTACACAGGAGTCGCCTCTTCTCCCCTTTCCCTCTCTCTCATCTCTTCTCTCCCCCTCCCTCTTTCTCCCTCTCCCTCTTTCTTGTCTCTCCCTCTCATTCCGTCTCTCTCTCCTTCCCCCTCTCTCTATTTCTCTCTCCCCCTCTCTCCCTGAAGCACACACGATCCCCCTTTACATGAAAGCATTCATTTTTATTCTTATGATTTCCCCGTCACCCTACCCTTCTCCATCCTCCTACAGATTCTATTCTTTCTGTCTCCTTTGCCAAATTAAGTGGACAGCAGTGATAAACATTACCAAGTAATAAACAATAATTATTAAATTTTATGATTTTACTACAAAGCCCATCAGACTCAAACACTTATTTGTGGGAGTCAAACTAAAAGTTCCACACCTGTTATATTCTTTCATAGATAGATTTTTAGCCAATTCATGTTTTACTAGAAATTTTACCCACAAAATGCATAGTTTTAATGTTCAATCACTCCGGATTATGTGTGAAAAAGTATTGTTATACATATATTATATATTTGATGCACCAGCGTTTTAAAATAAAATGTGTTACAAATAACACTCTAGCAAAATGTTTTCATCAAACAGCAGGGATATTTACTAAAGGGCTTCCGAGGGTGCATTGGATATACTACCTTTGACCAAAACGATAACTATCAGGTTATTCACCCTTGAATTGTCAGTCAGGCATGCTGAAAATGGCTTCATGTTAGATAAAAATCTGGCACATCCATTTCCCGGCACCCGCGCAAGATTTTATGTGATTCTCCCGCAGGATACAGATATCATTATCAGGGCAAACGCTATGTTGTGGTCCAGTCGTAGTACTTTTCATTTCTCATTTTACACTAAACAATGTCTTTACCAAAGGAACTATTGGTTGGTGTAGCAGTTTTTGTTGTACTTACCCTTGCTTAAAATGGCACGGTAAGATGTGGAAAACAGGTGGTAGGCCCATTCTTGGCGGGAATGTGTAATGTACATAGTTGTTGGAAGAATAAACCCATCCATTCGTCCATCCTTCCGTCCACCCATCCATCCATTCATCCATCTATCCATCCATCCATCCATCCATCCACCCATACATAATAATAATAATAATAATGAAGATCATTTGTATAGCGCCCAATCCAAACTGTTTGCTCTAGGCGCTTTACAGAAAGTCATGTTCTCTCCATCTGCAACTCACTCTCTCTCTCTCACGCTCTCTCTCTCACCCTCTCTCTCTCTGCTACACATACATTGTATACATAGATACACACACATAACATACTATAAGACAGAAATTAAACGATAAAACAGCAAAATTAAAGTGAAATGAGAAAATAAATGGATTGGGAATGGGACTTCACAACTGAAAGTGTTTTTTAAAAAGGTGGGTTTTTAGACCAGTTTTGAATTTTGACTCGGTAGATACTTCCCGCAATGATTTTGGCAGTGAGTTCCAGATGTGCGGGGCACAGTGTGTAAATGCTCTGCCTCCTAGTTTCTTTGACTTGCAGTTAAAAATCTTAAGAAGGCCCTGATCGCCTGATCTTAAAGAACGAGGTGGTGAGTAGGGCTCTACCAGAGTGGAAAGGTAAGGTGGTGCAGTTTTGTTTATGCACTTGTAACACAGAACTGCTATTTTGTACTGGATTCGCAACTTAACTGGTAACCAGTGCAGTTTAATAAGCATGGGGGTAATGTGTTCACTCTTTTTCTTCTTTAAGACAATTCTAGCAGCTTGGTTTTGAAATCGTTGCAGTCTGTTTAAAGTTTCATTGGGTAAGTTCGCAAGAAGGGAATTGCAGTAATCTAAGCGAGAAAATATAAACGATGAGATCAAGACCCTCACAGAGTCTTCGCTTAGAAAAGATGACATTTGACCTACTCTGCGCATCTCACAGTAGATGGTTCTACACAAATTATGAACATGGAAATGCATGGAAAGCTTTGAGTCAAAATATACCCCCAAATTTCTAGCCTTCTCTGAAAAAGATATGTTCTCATTCCCAATGCAGATATTCCCCACATCACTCGGATTCCATCCTCTCTTTGTGTTACACAATATCACTTCAGTCTTATCTTCATTCATCTTTAGCTTGTTAGATTCCATCCAGTTTTTCACATCATCAGTGCAACACTCTATAGAAGTAACTAGTTTCTTGATGTCACAGGGTGGAACAGACATATACAGCTGGGTGTCGTCAGCGTACATATGATATTTCACATTATGCTTTCTTATGATTGAACCAAGTGGCTGTGTATACAGCGTGTACAAAAGAGGACCCAATACAGATCCTTGGGGCACACCAAAATGTAGTTTGAAAGATGTTGACATATTTCTATCTACAAGAACTGATTGGGTACGGTCACATAGATATGACTTGAACCATTTGAGAACAGTCCCAGATAAACCAAAGGTCTTATCTAGCCTCTCAATGAGAATAGAATGGTCAATAGTATCAAAAGCTGCACTAAGGTCAAGGAGGGCCAAGATGGCAACCATCCCTCCATCAGCAGCACACAAGAGATCGTTTTGAACTTTGAGAAGGGCAGTCTCTGTGTTATGGAATTCCCTGTAGGCAGATTGATACACTTCATTTAAATTATTTTGACTCAGGTGGTTCTTCAATTGACCAAGAACCACTTTTTCTAAAATTTTTGATACAAATGGAAGATTTGACACGGGCCTGAAATTCTTCAATTCTTCTGGGGACAAATTGTTCTTCTTCAAAAGGGGTGTGACGATTGCTTGTTTAAAAGGTGATGGGACTGTTCCTAACTGGAGCGATTCGTTAATAATAACTGTATCAATCTCAGCAAAACTATCTATGTTGTCAATTAACACAGGTGTTGGAATGGGGTCCAGGCAGCATGACTTAGGTGGGGAGAACTTTATAATTGACTTAACAGTTTCCACTGAAACAGTGTCAAAATGTGACATTTCAGTGCCAGCAAATGATTCAAATTTGGGTGGTGGGGCGGAAGACAAATCAAGTTTTGATCGTATTGCTGAGATTTTTTCACTAAAATACTTGCCAAAACTGTAGGCTATCTCACTTTGTGGGATATACTGAGGAAATGCGCTTGATTTTGCTTTACCACAAAGAAATTTACTTAATCGAAATAAGTTCCTCGTTGAAGTACAATCTGATATCATGTAATTAAAAAATTCGTTTTTAGCAGCACAGATCAGTTCTTTCACTCTATGATGCATCTGTTTGTATATTTGTCTGTGTACTGTTAGTTTTGTCACTCTCCACTTCCTCTCTGCCTGTCGTCGTTCAGCCTTAGCCGCTTTGATGTCTAGCGTCATCCATGGTGCTGGGGGTCGTTCTGAAACAGTCCTGGTGCGAAGAGGGGCGTGTCGGTCTAGCAGCTCGCGCATATGAACATTATAACGTTCGACTTTGTTTGGGCTTTGTAGTATGGGCGGACTGAGCTTTTCCAAGTCTGCATGAAACTGACATTGGTTCATGTTTTTTACATTTCTGCCGGTGATAGTACGTTTACGCGGTCCCGGTTTTTCAATGTCTAGCTCTAACGTGATGACATAATGGTCGCTGATGGCTTTGTCCGCTACCTGGAGATTTTTTGTTGAAACAGTGTTCTCATCAATAACAATCCAGTCTAGAATGTGATTCTTGTTATGGGTGGGGCTGTTGATGATTTGTATAATTCCTCGAGTGGCTAGAATGTTTTTCATAGCCACTGCGTCCTGGTCGCTTTCCGAATCAAAGTGAATGTTGAAGTCTCCCAAAACGATGGGTCGATGCTTTCTGCCCATGTATGCGTCAATTAGGTCTTGAAATTCCTCAATAAAGTTTTTGGTGGTAAATTTGTTCATTCTGTTTGGAGGGGGCCGATAGATGCACAGGAAGGTAAAGGGCCGACTATTCAAGACAACTTCCGATTCCATACATTCAAAACTGGCATAATGGGATATTCTCTTACTACATACATGGATGGACTCTCTGTAGATCAAACATACTCCTCCTCCTCTGCCTGTAAGCCGTGGGAATGATGTTGTTTTAAATCCCTGGGGTGTTAGATCATGCAATGCTATTTCATCACCACCAGCTAACAGCCACGTTTCTGTAAGAAATGCGAGGTCGACGTTCATTTCACATATCAAATCATTGACAATAGCAGTTTTATTTCGGACAGACTGAGTGTTGAGCAACATAACTTTTAAATTTGAAGATAGATACATCCGTCCATCCATCCGTACCTCCGTCAATCTACCTATCTATCTATCTATCTATCTATCTATCAATCTATCAATCTATCTATCAATCTATCAATCTATCAATCTATCAATCTATCAATCTATCTTTAACTTTTTGACTGTCCATTATGTCTACTAATCAATTTATACAAACATCCATACAACCGCCTGCCCTCCCATCCACCCACCCATCTATCTCCCCATTTGTCTTTCTCTGTACATGTTTAAATTCAATCATTTATCTTTCCATTTTTTCATACGCCCATCAATTCATCCCTGTACGCAGTCTACCTCCACACAAAAGTACAATGTACTTGTACATCTTACATCTGCCTATGCGCTGATCACCCTACAAAAGCCTCTACTATAGGCCAACTCGTGCGTTTTTATACAACCATGCATTCTCCTTGTCCAGCACTGTTCTTTCTCAGGAAGTATCAATGAAGAAATCAAATCAGCCACTCATTTGCTCGAAGATCCCGTACCCCAAAAGATGTGTATGTGCAAACAATCAAACTAATAATTCTGTTGTTTTCCTCGCACATGTGAGTCAATCTGACAAAGTTTGGGCTTAAGGTGAAAGAACAGTCCTGAGAAAAACCCTTTAAAGGGTGGAGAGAGGATTCTATGGAAATTGAGATTTGTCTAAAAAAAATATGGAAGATTGGCCTTTTTTTCTGTATTCGTTTAAAGTAATTTGCCTGAATTCGTCTAAGAAATATTTTATTTTGATCTACAGAATTTTAAAAATTTCAATTTTACCCCAGTTTTGTATGATCAACCTACCTTTTACATACTTTTTGTCATTTTCTTCAACCGAAATATCATTTGTAAGCTGAAAATCGATCAAAGGAAAATAATGAGTCATCTCATTTATTCAATCGAAACGTCCATTGGCCCGTAGGTCTGACCCCCCCCCCCCCCCCCCCAAAAAGAAAACGAAAAAAAAAAAAGTACGGTAATCAGTACCGTCAAGAATTCTGACAAAGAAACACTCCCTTGTCTATTCAAGATTGCGATTGTAAAAATGATTGACATTTTCTCTTCGCTTCAGGTTTTCATTGTCTCGCTCCCTTTCCTTCCCCCTCTTCTACTTTATTTCATGTATAGGTATTCGAGTTTTAGAAAAGACGTTTTGGTCGTATATTATGTTCAGTCCATTGAGCAGAGTTTCGACAAGTGGTCACAGCGTGATGACAAGTGCCCGGTCTGCGTGAACCGGTCATGGTTGGATGGGTGGGTGGTATCGAGTGTCGTTTATATTTACAGGCAAGGCATCGTTTTGTTTGAGATATTCATACAACTAAACTTTCATAATCGAAAAGGAAAAATCAGACATTGTTTCTGACATTTTTGATTTGATATCGCCTACATAATTTTCTAGGGATTGTGAGTCTACTACTCGTGGATAACTGTAGACGCATAATTCATACTAATGTAGCTGTGGCTATGTATACAGACTCTGTGCACTAAAAGCAGCATATCAATTTTCTTTTTAATAGCAGATGAATTTCTGCGCCCATCATAACAATAAACAAGTAACCAAATGAATAACTAACAAAATAAATAAATAATCTCACACTTCATGTCATAAATTAATAGTTCTTCCTTTTCTTCATTGTTCAGATTATACCCTGTCTCACTGAACTTATAGACTGCAGAGACACTCCGTATTTTTTTATTTCACTTGACAGTACAGTCATGAATTTCGTCCTGTCTTTCAATAGATGTGAAACCTGAAAATGGACGGTTTCCATCCTGTGCACAATATCTGTTTTACACAGCAACGATGAACTGTCATAAACAGCTTGACACTGAATGTAACGGCGAAATATACATTCGAATAAACCGAACTTTCACCGCAAGGGTTCACTATTCAATGTTTTTGAAAATTCATATTTAGCACAAAAGGAAAGGAAAACGACTAACTTAATAGAGCCTTAGGTTTGGGAGCTTGAATGACCAAATGTTCTGTCTTGAGGTGATCCGAAGTCATGTTTTAAGTATAGATCTAATAGAGTTTGATGGTTGAATTAAATGTCGGAATATCCCCCCCCCCCCCTCCTTGGTCAGCTCCATGCCATGTTTCGAGTTTTGCAGTCTTAAACTTAAGGGAATTTTAAGGTGCCCCTAGTTGAGAGCTCCCGAACAGTAACAATAACTTTTGTAGCGGAACATTATGAACAAAACATTTTTTTTTTAAAACCCTCCTCCCCCAGGCCCCAAACGGAGGAGGATTTGATTTCAAATCGTCCGATGGGATAAATGAGGCTAAAGACATCAGCAAAAGTTTTTAAAAGTAAAAAGTTACTAAAATATCCTGTGAGATTCACCTCCGTGATTTCTCTCTGAATGTTTAATATGACAATACTTGTATAAGTGTAGTATCAAATAAAGTATTAATGAAAATTAAGCAGTGATTAATCAATCTTCAATGAAGAAAATACAAACATGGAAATATGATAGAAAGATGGACTCGATCATATCATTTTTTTTTCCTGTCATACTCGCCCAGGTATCAGCAACGGTGTTTGTCTCACGCTTGACCACGCATGCTCAGCCATGCGCGAGACGCACACGAGCGAACATGGACTTGTGCAGACAAGCCTGAGCCAGTGAAGTGGAACCGTGCATTGAAACAAAGACATTTGGTAACGGTCTTAACTGGCCAAGGCTTGGCAGAGGGAACAGAAAGGGAGAGAAAACGAAAATAGAGAGAGTAAGACAAAAGCAGTCTGTAGGAAGAACAAATGGGCAAAATGAGATAGAGACAGGAGAAATAATTAGTAAAATAAACAATAAACGGCAGAGAAAAATGTAAATAGGGTAAAATAAATGTAGGAAGAAAGGGGACAATTTAAAAGGCGACAAAGACAAGAAAATCAAATGAATAAAGCAAGAAATAAAGGAGTTTTCAAAAATGCACGTATTTACGTTCTCGTAGTTTGATCTCGTTGTTGTGAAAAGTCTGGCACAGCGCCAAAAACGTACTTTCAGCAAAGATCTTGATATGTCAGCAGGAGTGGAAAGCCAGATAAGAGTGGAGCCAAGTGAATAAATAAACAAATTAATAAATTGCATGTAATTAATAAAACAGTCACTGAGTCATGCACACAGTGGATAGAGAATAAATCGCACAAAAAAAACACAAAAATACCACAATAATGTCGAAATGTCATTATGGTATTTCTAAAGCGCAGTCTAATGAAACAGAGATTTAAGGGAGCAGTAGGAAACTTGCGGGACATGTTTGTCTATCCGTGTAATTTGTTCAGCATTTCAACAAAGAAAGCACTTTTATTCATGGAATGCCCCGCGCAGACAGGACGACTGGATCCTCAAGATCATAGAGCTCTGGAGACGTTTCCAGATTACTGAATTCTAAACATCTCCCAACGGTTTACAAATTGCTGGATTGTAAAAAAAATCCAAATTGCTTGATTCTAAATCTAAACTCCAGAGGTTTCCAGTTGGATTCTAACATCTTTCAGAGGTTTCCAGATTTTTGGATTCTGAACATCTTCCAGGGGTTTCCAAATTGCTGGATTCTAAACATCTTCCAGAGGTTTTCACATTACTAAAGTTTAAACATCTTCCAGAAGTTTCCAGATTACTGAATTTTAAACATCTGCCAGGGAAATAATCGATTGTCAAAAACGTTACCATGAAATTATTCCCAAACGAGTCTCAATCTGACATTCACGAGATGACAAAGGAAAAATCCAGCATGATGAAGACTGGAGACCTATGCGAGGGTGAATGTTGTGTTTGAAGACAAAGGGGTGGGGAGGGGTAGAAAGAGAATGAGAACGAAAGTTGACTTGCCAAGGACGTGGACTATGAACAAAATGAAACGGAGATAAGACAAAGAGAAAGAAATGATGAAGATGACGTTGTACATAGATAGATGGAGCACAAAATGACAGGACTGAGGGAAGGACAGGTGGAGAGAGAAAGAGAGGGAGAGAATCAAAGAGACACAAAGACAGCCAGATGGACAGACAGTTAGACAGACAGACAGAGATATATAGAGAGAGCTAGCTTAGTAGAGAGTTGGACAGCCAGGCGGACCGACAGACAGACAGGGGTAGGCAGGCAGACAGGCAGAAAGATGGGCGGGAGGACGGATAGATAGCCAGATAGCTAGACAGATAGACACACAGAAAGACACAGAAAGACAGACAGACAGACAGATAGATAGATAGACACACAGGCGGGTGGATGGATGGGTGGATAGATAGATAGATAGATAGATAGAGAGAAAGAAGGAGAGGGAGTGCCCAATCAGGCAGAGAACAGATCTATCAAAAAACCACATTTTACGGTGGAAAAGCATCCATAAAGTCAAGTCGCAGCTGAACGTCCAACCATGACCTCCGTGTAGAGAAGGTCAAGCTTAATGTCTTAAGTCACCAGTTTATGGTACATACACAAATCATGTGAAAATACATTTCATTTGCTCGACCCCACATGGATAAATCATGACAGTCTTCCAGGAAAGTCACAGTCAAAACTGCGACTCACGACTCCGACGAATTCCAATCAACTTGCTGGCGTTAGAAAATGCAAATCATATAATAATGGAGCTTGGGCCCAACTTTGCGACCGCAAAGGCTTTTTTACTACGCAACGTAGAGAAATGAAACTTGGCACATGTATGTAAAATTTATTAAGCCTGTACGTGTTGAGCTCATTTTTTCCCGAAACTCTCTACTTTTCCCAGAAATTCAGTTATAATTATCAGTTACCAATTCATGATTGCGAATACGACGTGATAATGTACTTCCGTCAATTTCGTCATTTCCGCCTCTTACCGGAAATGTAAACTAGACTTCACGATTCAGCCACGCCAAGAAAACTTTGATAGTGATACCGAGTATAGTGTTATACAGATGAGGTGAGTGCCATTCATTCATACCAAGAAAACTGTGCGTAAATATTTAGATCATTTTTTACGAACACGTGAGCCCATGAAAAATGCTCGGTGCGCACTACTGTGCACTGTGTACTACTGTAATACTATCCTATCTATCTATTGATCGCCGATTTTATGTGGATGACCCAAAGTGTCTCGACATCAATGTCTTTGTGCTGATTCCTTTCGGTCTGGAGTGGTGAGCTTTGTTTTTTACCATTCGAAGAATGGGGCAGTTACTAGTCATAATAATGCGAGTTACACAGGGTATCGCTGCGTCAGTAAATTATCTGTGAAATTACGCGTCCAACAACTTCAGAACTGAAACTTTAATAAATGTTCTTCGCCTTATTTCACGGGGAAATCTTGGCTGAAGGTGGAACTTCTGAGAATGGTGGATTTTTCCGTTTTGTTTGTTTGTTTTTTGAGTAATTGTGCCAATAATAATATAATAATAATAATAATAATTATACTACTACTACTCATATAATAATATAATGATAACATTAATAACAATAAATAATAAAGTAATATATAATGGAGAAGATCACCGGGAAAGCAAATAAACAACGAATCATAAAATACTTTGAAATATCGTGAAGGATTTTGGAGACATAGTATTGCCCGCAATTCAGAACGTTGATTAACTGATAGTTAAACCACACTTAGTTTAGTTTGGAATTCCAAGGGCCAACAAACAAACGAACCCTTGTTTACAGAAAATAGTTAGATTATACCGTTGAAATTTCTGGCTGCTAAAACAAAAGTCCAAAATGATTCAGTTCTCTGTTATAAATCTGCATGTATCTTAATATGTCTGCAACAAGTAGTGCGTTTGAGTTTGGAGAAAGCATGTCGACAAGTGTGCCAGGAAAAAGCAAGACGATAGACAAAATTTTAATAATTACGAAATGATAGGACAGGAGGAGACTCTGCCTGAAGAGCCAACCAACGGCCCGCGGCAAGTGGTGCAATAAGATCAAACACGAGGGACCGAAGACAATTCAGCCTCTTTCAAACTGTCCATTTTGACAACTAGGCAATTTGGAGTCCATGGATACTAAACAAATTGTACTAATTCATACTAATATCTAATATTAGTAAAACAAGACTATTTCAGAAAGTTTGCCACTTTTTTAATTTACCCACACTTCTCTTTCAAACAAAGCCCAAATCCTGGGAAGGCACGAGCAGGAATAGATCTTGGAAAACATGAACAAAATGTTGATATAAAAGTTGTTTTTTTTAAACCAATTTAATTATCATTGTCCCTTTAAGGATTGTTCCGTGGATTTAAAAATATGAAATAAAAACTCATTAGCAACATATTGATCTAGATTATATGGAAGCCAGCCTAGATGCGCAGCAGTCGAGTTTGGTTGGCCAACTAGTTGGATAATTACTCGGCATTGACTTTCAGTGAGATCCAACCGCCTGGTGCGCAGTCTCATTGAAACTCAATGCCGTGAAGTCACCATTCAACTAACTGGGCGACCAGAATCGGCCAGTGCACGCCGGGTTGTTAGTGATGAACTGGAGGAATTTGGTTCAAATAAAAATCACGCCGGTAGTTCATTATAACTCTGAATAAATTATCCCATGGCCTCCTCTGCCAAAAAGCCATTCGTGAGAGGAGGCTATTGTTTTAATTACGTACGCACCCCAAGCGTTTTGCGCTAGGGGCGCATATATATATAGTACCTATCCTTAACCCCTTCCTTATCCTCAGCCCTAAATCTTATCGAATCCCTAACCTTGTCCCCCCTACCCTTTCAGCCAAAAAACCGGAGGAAAACAAAAATGAAACCTGAAAGAACAATTAATTACGGCTGTTACTAGGAGCATTTCGGGAGGAGTTCTCTAGCTCTGCAGTCACAAAAGACTTTATAATACGTGCCCCTGGCGGTCAAAAACAAACAAAAAAAGTATAAAAAAAACGAAGGGGCGCACATACTTGTGACAATAATAATATTCTTCGTGAAAACTGGCAAATCAAACATTCGAAGTCAGAGCTGGATTTCTCTACACTTTGTTCTTATGTTCATGTGACAGGTCAAACTCGCCCAATAAAAGTAAGACAGAAACAACTATGAGGTTGACACGAAGTGATAATCAATGAGGTGAATTAATCAATTGTTACTGGCTATTAGAATGGCATCGTGCTTGACCGGACCTGTTACGATAAAGAATAGTGTAAGTATGATTCCTTTGCTAAACAGACCCCCACAGACACGGAACCACTGCGCCTTGTTGGGGCGGTACGACCATTAAACGGAATATTATGGGGATTAGGGGTAGAATGAGGGGGAGAGTGGGTGGGTTGGAGACACAAAATGGCTGTTTGGTTTAACGCACAGAATGTTAAAAATAAACGGTAACAGGAGGTTAGAGAATGGGCTCCTAAAAATTCAATGAAGAGAGAGGAGTGAATGTCAAAAGAAGGAAGGCACACAGGAAATATGAGAGATCGAAAGGGTGAAACGATGTGGGGAAGGAGGGGTTACATAATGGTTTGACCTCAGGTCTTTTGAACTGGCGGTAACCCGGTTTTCAGAGGTGAAAAAACAGCCAAATAACAATTAATATGACAATCACTGGGTTTCTCGGCATACTTCACTTTGGGCTATGGCAAAATGTAATTGTTTGGAATAATTTACGTGCCAGATGGTCATATTGGCAGCCGATTTGCTACAGGAAATTGAACATCGCGGTGTTAAAATTTTATTTGCATGTCAGAAACAAAAAACCTGGCCGCTTGTACATAGCTCTCGTCGAGTGAACTGTGCCACAACAAAAGTAGTATACGTTTCATTAACTGACATAATTATTTCACGTAAAGGATGCTTTGGTTCTGTGTTATTTTACTAATTTTAGCCGACACGTTAGAGGAAAAAAATTCAACAGAGAGAGGATTATTTTGTAAAAGTATAAAAAATTATCTTTTATTTTATTTTATTCATTTATTTATTTACATATTTATTTGAACTGGTAACCCGAATTCTAAAACCTCTTCTGGCTGAAATATCTCGCCAGTCCCACCCTTGGCTAAAATTCCTCGCCTTTGAGAATTATCGATATATACAGAAGTTGACCTACCTGTAAATACAAGATCGATGAAAATCTTACTTTGACTTTTTGTAAATCAACAAATCATAACCTCGTTGCTTTCTGAACACGTGTATATCGTTACCGTTCCCTAAAACTGTAGTAATCGGTTTGGGGTACTTTTGAGGAAAAACGTAAAACTTCTATTTTAGCACAACTGGTCTGGCGACGATGACTTCTTGAGAGTTGCTATTCGATTATTTTATGAACCATTTGCGTAATGAATGCATTGAAAACACATGCAGATCATTCTCAGCAATCGTGTTGGGCGGTTGGACCCTTATAACAGATTAGAAATACCGGTAATCTGAGGTCGTACTTATAATGCCCAGCTTATTGTAAATCAGCCCATTCAACACTAAACTTAGAGGTTTTCATCGAAACAAGGTCCAAATCTCGGCTTTTCTCGTGCTTACCACAGACAATATGTAAATTCACGAAGATTTAGCGTAGGTTTAGCCTACTGCGTTGTGACTTATTGGTTTGCATGTAGTGATCATTGCATTCAATAGCCTCGCCCATTTTACTACATGGTTAAAACAAATAAAATAAAACAAATGCGAAGCTGTTATTTTCATATGGTTAAGAACTATGGGTGTCAGAAGTGGGATTTTTGGGGATAATTGCGTTATTGTAGGTCCCCTCCAGATGTCAACGAGGGGGGTTGGTGGATGTAGTAGACTCGCACCCGAAACACTCATACCACAATAACTAAGCAACACAGGATTACTTATGTTCAGGCCTGACGGGCCATGTAATGATCATACAACATTCGACTGCATAATTTACGGTAATCACAATCATAGATATTACATAAATGTCATCCACTACTGAAATTCTAGCAAGTCTATCTAAAATAGGATATCGACAAGTCTAGTTCTATGCACTCTTGAAGTGCGCCTATCCAGGACTACGGTTCCTAAAGGATACCGATGTAAACAAATTCAAGTTGGCCGATCTCGCTTTCATACAATCAGTAATAGCACCTAATCAGATAATTGACTGACTCTTAACTGTAGCAGCACTCACTAATACTTTTCACAGTAATACGCTTCACAAAATATCTATGCTGCTCCACACTAAGAAGTATACATCTAGGAAATGAATATAGTTCAATCTCAAACACAATCTAACAGCTCATTACACATCTAGTAAAAAGTATATTCAATGTCCTTCGGGTGACGGAAAAAACTGTCACAATTCCTGGCACAAACACACACGGGGGATCTCTCACCATTTCCTCGCTCGCGATAGTTTTGCGAGCGAGAGAGTCCAATGTAAGCGGCGTGCACACTTAAGCCTGGTGCACAGAGGTGTCGTCACTGTCTAGTCTCTTCACAGCACGAATCTTTCTTTTGTCTGTCATCTCCACTCAGGTAGGAGGCCCCCGTGACTCGTCTTTTCGCCAAATGCTCGAAATATGAATCCACTGATCTTCGTACGTGTGTTAGCTTTTATACCCCCCGATGGTTACTAAGGGTCTCCCTCCCGATTGGACGATCAAGGCCCTAGCTACGACAAACACAAGTCTGTCTTTCAGTTAACCCTAACTGCTTTCTCAAAAGGATATGGACACAACTCAAAACCCTACACTAAAACTTCTACAATCCCACTATGTAACCAAGAAAATCCCACACGCACACCAAAATCAAAGGGTTAACTTAATGTTTACAAACTTCACTCACACATCCCTCATCACTAAATCCGTGGCTCGATTAATAGCTAAACGCGTTTCATATTCTCCCAAAATAAACCCAACCCATGACTAACAGAAAAGAGCTCACGCGGCTCGTGACAATGGGCGGGAGACAAAAATTTCGTCACGCTCAAGAAAAGGAATAAATATCTCACTTCACCTTCTATAGTGGTAGTATAGAAACAAAACCTTCACATTTGGTCTAGTTTCCACTTTACAGGGCTGACTAAACTTGATAAATGTAAGAGCTACGTACGATAAACTTCAGATGTTTGCGAGCAACACAATATGAACAAAATTTACACACACGTTTGTATTGTTACCTACACAATTTGTCACACAAATGTTATATAAATATTAAGAAATATATGTATGTATAAATATTTACACATGCATGCAGTTTTTTTAAACTGTTAATTTGTACTCGTTTTAGTAACCACAAAGTACACATATATTATACCAAATGTTTTCAAAGTCTTCACGGATGATCGTTTGGTCTATTCTGAAAGTATTAAATGCAATAACCAACGCCGGGAACATCTAAAAAAACATGCGAATCTCCAGTTCAGTAACAAAATTAGACTGCCAAAAATAAACCCGCGAGCCGCAAATTGAAGTCAAAGAACCACATGTGGCTCGCGAGCCGCGGTTTGGCCACTCCTGCCATATTATATTTCAGACTAGCAAGTTGTACTTTGTGTAAAATGTATCTTGCTATAATGGAATCAGGCCTGTAAATGACTGTTTAGCTGTAAGGTTTCAAAACTGCTCACTGGAAAACTATGGGCATTGGTAATTAGATGTAATTTAGCTTGTCGGTTTTGTGTGCGTGCATATTTACATGAGACAACACAGAGTCGTTACATTTTGATAACTATGTCTAGTCAAAGAGAACCATCTTATTTAGAAAATTAGTAAGATCAGACGTCATCTCCACAGACACTGCAAATCTCTTGGTAAATTCCCTGGTCCTGCCTAAATTTGACTTTTGCAATTCCCCCTTGACTGATCCATGAATAATATTAAAAAAAAAAAAACAGCATCAAACCGCCCAAAACAACGCTGCAGAATTCGTACAAATAATTCTCTAGAGCAAGATCTGGCAGTGGCAAGAGAAGAACAGCCAGATTTGAGATTTTCGATATAATTCAATATCAGAGTGAGCCGCAAACACGCATGAAAATATACCAGTAGTATTTTTTCTTAATTAAAGATTTTAAATTGTTTTGCTTTTTTTTAAACTGGCAATTAAGAAAAAGAAAGAGCCACACACAAAAGCTACGATAGCCGTTGGTTGGCGCGCTCTGGAGTCTTGCCACGATAACCACAGGGCCCAGGAAAGTCAACATGGAGACTATCTAGGCTATACTGCAAGTCTTAACAATGATGACAAAATCCAGAATAGGAACAATGCAATAACAACAACAACAACAAAATTTGCATTTTAGAATAAAAGACCTAATGGTTAAGTAACAGAGAGAATGAACTAAATGACAACACATAAATAACTTTGCAATACAAGATCGTTCTCATTAAGTATTTGATATATTCTCTCCCTTGGCTCAAACTGAACCGTTAACGTTCAAGGTGCTAACACCACGTGTTTAACATGAATCACGCTGTTGCTCACACCAGCACGCAATGAACTTTGCAATTTAACATCGACTTAAGTAAATAAATACACCCACAATATTAAAAACAATAGTCTTGCTTTACTGTTCCATGCAAATCAGTTTTATGTTTATAAAATGTTAAAGCAAAATTAACTGTGCACTTTACAAAAACACTCCCATACGCACAACTGAATTTCTGAAAATTATTTAAATAAATATCCAACTATTAACGTGGTCGAATTATCGTGTCTTTTGGTGCTTACCTTTCATTATGCAATCAATGCACGTCTTAAAAAGCACAGGTTTTTCAGCAATATATCTAGTATCCGATGTTTCAAGGTTATTATATTCACTTAGTTTTCTCACCTTGCCAATGTTGCATGTAAGACTGTTTCTTCAAGACTCTAGAAATGAACATTTGTTAATCACGCTAATCCGTCCGTGTCGTACCGGAGTGAACACGGACTACGTCACACCTTAGACGACTCCAGTGCCCAGATTTTGTAGCAAAAGCGCTACGGTCTTGTAACAAATCCTATAATTGTTCCCACCGGCTTGTGTGTTTAGCTAATTCTGCTTGAGCAGACACGTCCAATGCTCGTCTGTTTGAAGTGGCGCCAAACGGTCAGAAATTTGGAGGAACTGCTGGTTCTTGAGATATGCAACCAGTGGGAGGGAGAATACCACTGACCAGGACCAAGACTGATAAAATGTCCATTTATAGTACTATTTCTACGGTTTACGATACGGAATTATTTAATTCCACTTGTGAAATTTAAACTAATGAAACGCTGAATACCAGACATAAATAAAGTACCCAAATGGAATGTCAAAGGCGCAAAGTGGCCGCTATCGCCGTGAAACCCAAACTCAAACTCAAACTATCGTTTATGACAAAGGATAGAAGTTTGAGTTCGTTTCACATACAACCTTTTTTCCCAGCAGGTAAAACAACAGTTATGTTACTCATTTTGTGACATATCTATTCTAAGTGTTCATGAGTCAAGTGACCTTTGGCTCGGCGTGAAATAATAGTCAACATCACACACGACCATTTATAAAGTTGATTCAAAGTGGAGGAAACCGCAATTTTATTCAGTGGTCCCCCCCCCCTCCCCCCAGTTCAAGGCGGTTTTAGTAGTGCGTGAAACTGTTCTTTATTGTCGTGTAACTAGCCAACATCCCTACGGAAATCAGACATGCAGGACTGACGTAAAGTTTGCACATAGGTATGACATCGTAGATCTGCTGGTTACGACATCGCACAGACGCCAGTTTGATACAGGAAACTCGCCCTTAGGGTAATCCTATCAACCCTGCGAAAATCCAAAACAAATCAACTTCGGATTGATGTGGGGAAACTGACTGGGTCTACTGGTATTTCATTAATTTTTCATATGCATGTATAAATATTATAGTTATACACACAGTAAACAGAATACAAGCTTTCTCAGATTAAAGCTCTACCCCCCCCCCCCCCCCCAACTGAGTCTGAGAGCTGAAAACTGACCAAAGCAAAAATAACGAAAAAAAACAAAACAAAACCGTTAAACCCAAACTCAAACTCAGAGCCTTCCCCGACTGAAATATCTCGCCAGCACGCCTCCCCTGGCTAAAAATCCCCCCGTGGAAGCCAAGTTTGAGATGCACTAATCTTCTATTTAGCAGGGCCTTTGGTCCAGCAAAATATCACATCACGCATAGAAAGACACAACGGTGTACCTGGGCATATTTGAACGGTCTTGAAGTTCGCTATGTTTTCAATACTTTCGTTGATTTTGAGCCACAACTGAGTTGAACAGAACAAAGTGTCCCGACATCTTGAGCCGGAGAAAAAGAAAAAAGATGCATTTTCTTCAAGTAGAAGTAAAAGGTGTGACAGGACATTTCGTCCTGCGCCTCAGTTTACACATTGGTGATGGACACATCCGTGTATTCCCCGTGTCAGCTGGCCAACTGATTCTTGTAAATCAGCAAATCATAATCTCAAAGCTTTCTTAATATATCCACTGAGATCATCCCAACCTAAGGCCCGGCGCGCACTATGATAAAATTAACAATGCAAGCAATCTTTCGCGTGGCGTGCAGCACAGTAAACCCCTTTGCCAAGGCAGCAAAAATCTGCTTTGCACGCCGTGCAGCAGGCAAAACGGGATAGTGCGCGCTGGGCCTTAACCACGAATTCGCACCATAAAATCAAGTAAAACTCCCCAAAACGAAGGCTGTAAGATTTGATCGTTTGTGTTAGGGGCCATTTGTAAGGAAAGTGCTCACAGCGTTCGTGTGACAGTTATCAACCCGAAAAAAAGTGTTATGACCGAATTAAGAATGACACTTTTATCGAATTTCCTTTGCAGTCACAGTTAATTTCTATCAGAGGAGTATCTCAAATAGAGAAAAACTACTAAACACTGCCAATTTGTACATCCCCAGGGTTTGTCAGGCCCAGACTCTCAAATAGAGATAAACTAGTAAACACTGCCAATTTGTACCACCGTGGGGGTCTGTCAGATTCATTCTTCTCAAAAAGAGAAAAAGGAAAAACACTTTAACACCATCGATTCGCACCTCCAGGTGTCTGTTACTGTAAGACCTAGTTATGTCAGTAAAAATGCCATATCTGGGCACAATAGGATAAAACCAAATGGTGAAGTCATAGTAATAATACCAATAGTTACAAAAAATACAACATAAATATAATTTTAAGAGAATGGTCCAACTTTCATTTTTAAAAAAAAAGTTATCTGCAGTGTAACAAAATGCCGCGTAATGACCATCCACTGGCCTGTTCGACCGGTCCACCTTCCTGATCAGAGTTATGTCTCAGGCTACCTGCGGGTAGAGCAATTATCTCTGACCCGTCCACCTAATGCCCCAGCGTCCGAGTTTGGCCACCGTAGAATCTTTGTGCACGTTTTTATGGCTCACGAACTCGAGCTAGCTAGAACCTCCCAGTTTTCCCCTCTGTAATTTTCTGTAATTTTGAGTTTCTGTATATATTCCAGAGCAAATCTGGAGTCGTCAGTCCGCTTGCGATAGACTCACTGCGAGGTCCTGCTCGTGCGAAGCAGTGTACCTGCCTGTAGAACTCAGGCTTGTATTTACAGTGTCTAGTAAGGCCTGTATTAAAATTTAGCCCGTGTGGAGCGAGGTCCTGCTCACGTAGAGTGGTGCACCTGTCTGTCGTTCTTATTGTAGGACACAGACGTATATTAACATAGCCTATACGGTGTGTTAAGTTAGCTCGTGCACAGAGCGTTTATGACTTTCAAGTTCGCGTAGTAAATTTCCATATTTCTTGCTTTGTCAAAGCATGAAATAAGCTCAGTTAGAGCGGCATGTGAGTCTAAGCTTAAAGTTAAAGTTAGCTCATGTACGCGGTGCATTATGTTGCACATATCTTAAGTTCTTAAGGAACTCATTAATTTCCAGTGTTGTACTCGCTTCTTGTGGCAGTGTTAGACCTGTAAGTCTCAGCGTGACCAGGCAGGCTTCTGTCCGCGTGTAAAGCATTGTACCCGGGTTTCTGTGCATTGTGCAGAACAGCGGGAAGGCTAGAGGCCAAGACCATAAAGTAACCACCTGTTTTAAAGTATCCTGTGCATATTGTTAGGACATTTCGATCCTGTTGTGTATCCTGTGACTGTGACCAGAGCCTTATCAGGACATTAGTTATATATAGTACTAGTAGTCATCTTGTGGATGTGGACAGTGCTTTTTATGTGGAGTAAGGACATAGTTGTAATTGAGTGTATCCTGTAGCTGTGTCCAGGACAGTATTGACAGTGTAACCTGTAGTGAAGTTTAGAGAACATTATCTTTGTGGAGTCCAGTTTTCAAGAGTCCAGACATTCGTCGGTTTAGGCCCATCATCGTCAAGATTACAGATTCAGAATATAGGACAAGTTTTAGTAACATTCTAGTTAGAATAATTATTGGAAGAGTGTGGATATATCCTGTGTGAAACGTTCATTGTGCAGAGTCGGTGAGATAAACATCTACCTTTTTATCTGTGTTTTAGTGTAACATATTATAATCCATTTTATTGTCATTTCATTGCATTAATCAGAAACCTTCTCTTTCATGGTAATTATCTTAGCTGTTGTTAAACGCATTATCTTTTGAATTTGATCATTGTCATAATATCTGTATGAAATATTTGTCCATCTCTTCTGACACGTTATTTAGACTATTTTACCAACATTAATTAAGCCCCCATCCCACGTGTCCCAATAAATTTATTGTGTGTATAACTGTAAAGCACTTGTTTCCATTGGTGTGTTATAGTCACTCATAGGCCGGAACATCCCAAGGTTGCAAACCGCATTTGCAGTACCATTGTCTGCACCTGCGCTTTGTGACATGCAGAATTAGGTAGATCTACACACATACAAAAAAAAATGCTATGGGTCTAACAGACCCATGGGGTTGGAATTAATCTCTGCTTTCTGATCAATATCTGACCACTTTTATGATCATTTTTTTTTAATCGAACCAAGAAAGAAAGAAAGAAAACTTACTTGCTTTCAAGCTCAAGAACACCCGGGAACGAAACTTAAAAATGCAACATGATATTATACAAAATTTAACACTTACTTAACAAAATTATTTATCCCGATTTAAGACAAAGAGTATCCATTCAAAGGGACCTTTATAGTGAATAATGTATGTCACTAGTACTGACAGATGCGTGTTGTCGACGCGGTCACCCTTTCATCTCAAGTTATCGCAGTTAAAGTTGAAAGGTGAGAAGAAAAAAAGGGGTTGAGGGGGAGGAGGGGGGGTGGGGGGTCAGACGTTGAAAACAGGTATGTCGATGACACTGAGAATTAGAACAACACCGACCCAAGTTTAATATAGCACGATAATGATTTGTATAAATTCCAAAAGTAGTATCCCCCCTATCTTTACCTAAATATTTTGTTAAATATTCGGTTGCTATCAGACCAAGGCCAATTGGAGAAGCAGCAATTGCTTGTGGAGATTCTTCTAATTGAATAGGTCGCAGCTCTGCTTGTAATGCAGGTTCAATCGCTCTCACAGGTTGACTTTGTTCTATAGCAAGTGGCATTTTCTGAATCACTTTCTTAGTTTCTTCTGCTGCTTTTTGTGTACTTTCTGTAATAGGACTAAATACTTTGGAAAATTCTCTTTTCATTTCAATATCTCCTACTCTTTCGCTAAAGTTATTTAATTGAATATTTCTTTTAGTTTTTAAAAATTCATTAACAAGAGCTTGACGTTTTGAAGGATCTTCAATTTCTAAAAAACACATTTTTAATATAATAAAAATAAAATATTTTTAAAATAAGTTTAAATTCTTCATCTGAAATTTTTCCATCTTCAAGAGCATCAGAAATATAAGTTTGAATAGTATTAAGTTTTGATTCCAATAAAATTCTATTTTCATTTCAATATCTCCTACTCTTTCGCTTAAGTTACTTAATTGAATATTTATTTTGGTTTTTTAAAAATTCATTAACAAGAGCTTCACGTTTTGAAGGATCTGCAATTTTTAAAAAAGACATTTTGAAAGGAAAAAATTAAACTATAAGATTTTTGATTTTTTTCAATGGATCATCTATATTTAATTCAGGATCGCTTACTTTTTTCTTTTTTGTTATATTTTTTAATCCTCTAAATTTTTTTTCTTCATCTAAAATAAGTTTAAATTCTTCATCTGAAATTTTTCCATCTTCAAGAGCATCAGAAATATAAGTTTGAATAGTATTAAGTTTTGATTCCAATAAAAATAAAATTTTCTGATGTTTATCAGCTTTATGTTGTAATTTTTTATTTAAATATCTTTAAAATATACTTAATAAACCTGTGCCTATTGAAATACCTTCTATAATAATAGCTGCAGGAATGTTAACCACTGTAGATAAAAGTATTACTCCTGTTGTTCCCATTCCAATGGCTACAGTTTTAAAAGTTATATCAGTTCCGTCAATTATATTTAAAGCTTTTGAATATTTCTTAACTGTTATTCTTTTGTTTTCTTTAGTTCTTTCAGAAGAATTTTGAATGTCAAGAATTTTTTTCATTCTATAATTCGAAGCTTCCATTTTAGAATAAAGGTTTTGATCTTTGGTTACACTAACATATTTATAAACGGAATACTTTTAACCAAATCGCTTAAAAAACCTTCACCGTTATAAACTTGTCCTTCTCGTTTTAAATACAGTCCATCTCCTTGAAACTCATTACCGCTTCCTTTTACAGTTCTTAAATATAAACCTTTTCCATCAGTTTCAATTTGACAGAGACATCCACCTTTTTTTAAATATAAACCGTCACCAACTCTAGAGGAGTTTGTAGGTTGATAACCGTCTCCCAATAATTTTTGAACACCACTACTTGCTAAACCCGTAAGCCCGCCTATTCCTATAGCTTTTGCTACTGATGGAACAACTTTAGATAACAATGGGAGTGCCATTCGAGCAAGAGCAGCCAGAAACCCTCCTTCAATTTTCATGTTATATTTTATTTGATTTCTACTTAGAGTAATATCAGCTCCTTTATTTTGATTGAATGCTTTTCGCAGTTTATTTATTTGTGTTTTTGTTAAAGCTAAAACATCATTTCCAGATTCTGTAATTCTAATAGTAACAAGAGTATCATTTTTCATAGCTCTCTGTATTTTTTCTTTCTGATTATCAGAAATATTTAATTGAACATTTTCATATGTCATTTTTAAGAGAATAAAAATCAACTGTTTTTAATACGTTCAATTTTACGTTATGTTAAAACTTAGTTCGTTGTAATTCCTTTTCATAAAAGGAACCAATAATTTCTTCATCATCTAAATCTTTTATTTTGTAAGTAATTGGATATGTATATAAAATTTCATCTATTGTAAATATTTCTTTTGTCCATTTTGGTGTGTAACCTTTTTCAAAAAACTTTTTCTTCTTTGTAATTCTAACTCTATCACCTAATTTAAATTTAGGCTTTTGGCTACGCAATTCCTTTGTATATAAATTTCTATATACGGTTAATTCATTTTCTTTTTTACTTCCTTCAATAGGAGTCATTTTTATTGATGAATGATAGGTGTTGTTATAATCATTTACTAAATCATCTAAAACATCTATATATTTCGTAACACCATTCGCTGTAAAATATTTAAACATTTTTTCTTTCATTGTCCGATTCCATCTTTCTACTACAGAACTTTTCTCTTCATTCTCTGTGGAATAGATTTCTTTGAAAAGACTCTTAACATGTTTATTATAGAATTCACTTCCTTTATCAACCCATAATTTTTCTGGATGTCTGCTTATCATCGACGGAGTCGAAGCTCTGCTTATCTCTTTAAATCCTTCAGCAATTGTTAGTCCACTTTTATTTTTTAAAGGAATCATCCAACCATATTTTGAGAAAACATCAATAACAGCAAGAATATATTTAAATCCTTTGTTTTGCTTAGAATAAGCAGACATGTCAACTAAATCAGCAGCCCATATTTTATCAATTCCATTAACTATCACTCTTCTTTTCTTAAATTTTTTAATTATCGGTTTATGAAGTTCTTCTGCTAAATCACTCGTAAGGCTTTTTTTTTTCGCCCATTCCAAAAGTTTTTTTAATTTTAATAATAGGTTCAACAATATTTCTATCCATTCTTTCTCTTAATGTTGGTTTTAAAATAGAATCTAAAGACTGTATCATCTTATTATCACAAACTTCATTTCTGGTTTTAGTATCTTGATTTTGTAAATAACAAATATCGTGATGCATTGCAGCTTCATCTACTCTATTAATTGGTTTACTCCAAGATTTTGGTGTGAGATCGGAATTCAACCGTTTTTTTCAAATTGGTTCCCGGTCCTGTAAAATTATGACCTGGCAAATGCATTTCAAAGGGAAATTTATTGATGATTTTGTTGGTTACACCACGCCCTTGGTTATTAGCTACGCCATGCCCTTGGCTGTTGGCTATACCAGCTCCAATTGTTGGTATAAATTTAGTTTTAGTACTTCCACAAATTACACATTTGCCTTTTAACATATTTCTATTATTCTTTGTTTTAACTTGTTCAATGTTTATAGTATTGGTTTGTTGTTTACACTTTACACAATACATCAGAGTTCTACTTTCAACCATTTTTAATAAATAAAATTAAAAAATGGAAAAAATTTGCAATGGTTGTTTTATTCAAAAACCTCTTGATTCATTTTACAAAGAAAAAAAAGGTGCAGATGGTTATAGAACAAAATGTAAAGAATGTATGAAACCTCAAAAACATTTACTTTATGTAAAAAATAAGGAAAAATATAAACAAGCATATGAAGAATTTATGAAAAGAAATCCTGATTACCATAAAAACCATAATAAAAATAAACTAGAAAAAAAACCTACTAAAAATATTTCTTAAAAATGAACGAGAAAAAAACCCTAACAAAAAAGAATGTTTCTAAAATGAACGAGAAAATGAACGAGAAAACTATTTCGTTAGAAAAAACTTTCAAAGATATTATCAAAGAAATCATTATCGATGATGTGAAAGAAAATAATACTTCTAGATATTTCAAATTAATTAAGGAAAGAGTGAGAAAACTTATTGAAGATTTTAAAGGCAATAAAACGGTAAAAGTTAAGTTAATAATAACCTCTGAATTTAATACTCCTTTATTTTTTGATATTATTGAAGCACATTATCAATCAAGTTTTGGTATTATAAATTCCATGAATGATTTCAATACCTTTTATGATTCCATTGATGAAAAATTTAATGCTTGGGTTGATAAATTTCAAGCTAAAGGATCTGGACATATATTTAATCAAATTATTAAAACAAATGTAAAACTTTATAAAACTAAAACTTTAAGAGCTGCTTCTTAATTCCTACTCCTTTTAAAAATAAAAATATTATCAATGTTCAAAATAAAAAAGATAATAAATGCTTTCTTTGGTCTATATTAGCTAAATTGTATCCTGCTGATGATCATGTTCACAGACTCTCAAATTATTCGCCTTATGAAAAGACTTTAAATATGAATGGAATTGAATATCCTGTTAAAATAAAAGATATTCCTAAATTTGAAAACCAGAATAATATTTCTATAAATGTTTTTGCTTTAGAAAAACCACAAGATAAATATTCTCTATATCCAATTTACACCTCTGTTGATCAGCAAAGTTCCAACTTCATTGACCTCTTATATTTAGAAAATGATGGAAATACACATTATTGTCTCATAAAAAATTTAGAAGTTTTTTTATCAGATAAATTTACAAACAAAGCTTTTATCTGCAGGAATTGTATGAATGTATTTACAAATCCTAATTCTTTAAATAATCATAAAGAAAAATGCTTAAATCACAAAATGTGTAAGACAATCCTTCCAAAAAAAGGTGATAATATTTTACAATTTACAAATCATCATTTCAAATCTAGATTACCGATAGTTTTCTACTGTGATTTTGAATCATGTAATAAAAGAATATCTACAACACAACCAAACCCGAACGAACCTTATCAAAATACAATTTTTAAACAAGAAGCTATTAGTTTTGGAATGTATATTAAATCCGATTATGATAATTTATGTCCTTCCGTTTATCATACTTATACCGGAGAAGATGCAAAAGAAAAATTTGTCGAAATGATTATGATGTATTATAACGAAATCTGCATGTCTAGGGTGTCTGCTTTGCTTCATTATTTTGACATGAAAAAGTAGGTCAAATCTTTGCACCTATCCTGTTTCATTTACTATTCAGGTTGAATGAACCTCTCCTATCTATTTGACTAATTAGGTTCAATGCACCTTTCCTTTTTGCTTTACTAGTCAGGTTCATTGCACCTGTATAAACTCTGCCTAAGATGAAAGGAATATTACACATTACAATACTCCACCGGAAACCCTGTGAGTGATTCCCACGTGTCGGCCACATTGCTAAATTATTGTTGTTTTTAAATTTTTTGTTTTTACGCCAAGTAAAAAAGGTGCATTCGCTGTAAATTGAAAATGCCAACAAAGAAACGTCAATACATGTAAAAACAAACACGAAAATCAAACACCTCAAGACCAGGACGTTTAATTTGCAAAAATTCTTTAATTCGTTAACAAACAAGTTTCGGCATGTTAAATCACAGAAAAAAAAAAAAAAAAACCATCCCAACACAGATTATCCCTCCCCTGTTCCCTACATTGTTAAGTACGAGGATATCATGTGCAGGTTTGGAGCCAAAGCTGCTTTCAGTTTCAATACTGCTTGTATAAAATAGTGAAGCTATATCATTTGAGTCCTTCTGTTTAGAAATCATGGGCCCTGTGTTATGAAGAGCACTGAAATGAATTCAACAGGAACTTGGCAGCAGGTTATCTGCATGGATAGCCAAGGAAGGAATACCTGCTATCCAATGCTTGAGACCAGACACTTACACTACAGACAACTTCTTGGTCTTTTGTCTTTGGCGTATGGGTGCCAGTATTAATCAGTTTTTATCCAAATCACTGGCTTCAAATCTTCATTGCCTGCAACCCCTACTGTTACAAATCCTCTAATAACCCAGAAAAGGTATTATATACGAATTCTAATGTTTCTTGATCATCCACAGAATGTCCTAATTCATTCCAGATGCGATTCTCAATGCACTGTCTGTGCAACCTAAGACTGAGAACTGTAAGATTTAGAATGACAGGTTTAAATTCATATAAAGCTGTCGATTCAGCGAGGACATACATGTACTTTGGTACTGTGTTTTATATTACATTATAATACATGTATACAGTTAGTGAGATAATCAGTGCGCATGATTGACTCAATGACTGCTGGCACAACCTAACATCAAACACCGCTAAGCTAACTGAATGGGATGACAATTCAACAGCGACGAACAAATACCTCCACATAGATGACTGTATCAAACTTAACACCATACAAAAGGTTCAAAGTACAAAACCCTACTGACTGCACATCACAGTTCCACTTAACTAAACCCTTTACTCGAATGCAACTACAGTATTATGAGCTATTAACTGCTAAGTTGCATTTTAAAAAAAAGCCTGCACCGTTCAAAATGCAATGAAAACAGAGACACAATTCAAATAACGATCGTTCGCTATCCGTTCGTCTTTGTCTAGATAAAAAAAAAATATGTTTAATACACATTTACTTGCTCATGCCAGTATGTGCTACATCCACTGTTCTGGCTCTACAAAAGTATCAAATTCAAAACAATTTTCAATGATCTATGAAAAAAAATTAGACACAAACCCAAAATACATGCAACATCTCACTTTGTGTAAGGCAAAAAAATAATTAGGTACAAGTACATGTAGTACATGCATGTATGAATGGACAAAAGTAAACTACATTTATTGACTCAGAAGAAAATTTCAATGTCTGTAAATAATAAGACACAAACCTAACACAATGCCTCACTTTGTGTGCAGGCAAAATGACATTATATGAAAATAGCTACATCTCTGGGTCAGAAAAAAAGATACAGACATTCAAAGAATACATGAGAAAACTAGGATTTCTTTTCATGATACACACCATGCTTTATAAATCATGAAAGGTATTATATATGACAAAGTGCAGATTACGACATGCTGATAATTACTCTGTGATCTGACAAAAGCAGTTATACCACCAGTAAGACGTGGAGAAAAAATAGAGAGGAAGATTTTACTTGAGGTAAATTTGAAGTGAATATTAATATTATTATATGTATGATTTAGACCTAACCAATAAAGTAATGAAATTTACACATTTTTCACTATCAAAAACTCCAACATGCAACTTGGTTCTACTAAATATAAAGTCTTTTATTTATGAAGTTTCTCCATGACAGTTTCACTCAAGCATGATAAAAATAAATCACTTCCACAAAACAAAAAGTCCAGAAGCTGATCTGACTCACACAAAATATCACATTATATAAAACATCACACACATATTCTCATACGATACGGGTCCTATTCAGCATACAAAGTTAAACAATACCACATGCCTAGCAAAGAAAACTCAAATGAAAAATTTCACACCAGAGTATTCTCAATTATACATGTAAATTATAAATTTCACTGAAAACCGTTTGTAATTTTGCACAAGTAAAAACTGTTCTTCCTTCTTTGCCATTAAGATCATCTTCCAGTTTCAAATAGCACTTGATATTGTTAACCCATGAAAAGTGAAACATTTTCATGAATTCCACTTAACATCTCATGCACTGAACTGTCATGGAAACATTCTCGCACAGATTAGATGATGCCTTTACAGTTTATCCATCATGCTGAATCCTTGTACAATGTATTTGATCAAACAGTGATCAGGATTAAACATAGACTTACAACAAAAGTACAAATGCTCCTAAATTTACTGTTCAGAGTACACAGATCAAAACATAAACAGTAAGAGTAAAAAACTAAGGAATGAAATAAATCCACAAATGCTGAATACTGATGCCTGCAATATGGCCAAACTGATCCTAAATGGAAGATATTATCTTTAAACTATAAAAAATCCTACAACAATGACCAAAGGAAGATAGACATAATCATGCCACATCCTCAAATGGACCCACCAGTCTGAACTGAACTAAATAAATGCATGCTTAGGACCTATCCATGATAAATGCTAAACATGCTCACTTTAATTCTTCCCCAATGTCTAGTCATGCAAAGACACTGAAATGACCATGCCCAGTTCATCCAAGATGTCAGGAGATTTGTCAGTAGAACATGGGAAGTAACTTAGGTGCAGACAACCTTGGATGTGTGCTCAAAAGAAAACAAATTGAAGGGATCATGAAAAAAAAAAAGAGCTACAGTGAAGCAGTGAGGTGTGACTAGCCTTGATCATGCCACAGACAATAGAGTGACTTTTCACTGTTGTAAGATGGATTCTTTATCAATATTATACAGAACTAGTATGAAACCCATCCACATGAATGGTTTGGTAGTGTGAAAAAAAAAACAACAGAGTAGAATGAAAAGACAATAATTTCACAGGTAAAATTGCAAGATTCAGTGCGCAATGAGAATTTTGATCAGCGAACAGGGCCTGGTCAGGTCATCCATAAATTGTCATCGAAGCTAAACCCTCCACCGAATTAATAATTCAATTATTTGTGCATTTCACAAATTATAATTATTGCTTGGTCCACTTGCATGTCCTCATCATACATGTAATTAATGGTCCGCAACCATATTTCACTTGTTCATGCCAAATTAAAGACAGACCCTTTCCGAAGTTATCAAGCCTATTGCTATCAAAGGGATTTTCTTGCATTTTTATACAACAGATGTGATAAAAAATTCCATCGCATTAGACCATTTCTATTATATCGTAAAGGTGCACCAAACACCAATCATCAACTAAAGCTACCCAAGGAAATCATGAAAACTTCAGCAAATTGCTCATGTAATTGATTTTATGTACTTGTTTTTCTTCAATAAGGAGACTGCTTTTCACAAAGTCGAGGCCTATTTTGTGGGGAATTCCCTTTACAAATTGTTAAAAATGCACTGTATACTTACAAAATACTGTGTAAGTCATCCTTTAACAGAATTCTCCACATCACGGCATAATCGAAACATACTGGACTAGAAATAGTACCTTTTTCACCATTTGCTTCAGCATGCATTGTATCTTAGCACAGGAGTTGACACATGTACTTGGAACTAATGGCGCTCCACACAGAAATTCGAAAGTGCCATGAGTCTGCTTTGGGTCTGACCCTTTACAAGAATACATTATCCAAAACTAATGCTAATTAGCTTACACTACATGCAGTGAAAAAGTAGAGATTTCGCATTTGTATCTCTCTTTGGCTATACCAATAACAGCATTTTTTTTAGTTTTCAATTATAAATAATTGATTATAGATCTACATCTTTTTTTTCTTCTCTCCAAGTAATATTTTTGGCCCCAGGAGCACTGCCTATAATGTTACTTGTTAAAATTTCATATTTATATCTGCAGCCAAACAAAACAAGTTAAAACAGTATTTGCTTTTCTCAGCAGAAAAGTAGCATGTGGTGTGGCTGCATTTTAAATTGGTAATGATGGGGTATCTGACTCATTCTCAAAAGGTCGTGCCCATTGTGTTACATTGTACCTATTTTTTAGAATTCATTATTTTTATGTTTTTTTCTTTGGGGAGGTTTAGTAGTGATGTACTGCACCCCATTTTTGTACTTTAAAAGATAACTTTGAACGTTGTTTGTGAAATATGGGGTTTGTAACATCAAAAGGTGACCTGTCTAAGACGTCACTGATGACACACTATTACCCCCATTCCTGCCGTGCACATAGCTCCATTTGACTTATAACTTCTTCCTGTCTCTTTCTGATGATGATTCATGTCCTATGAATATCAAATGTATGTTTTTTCACCCAGTTCAGGTCAGATCTAGGCCCATTTATGTGTGTCACCGTGATGTTTCTGACAACCATCAACTGATTTTTCCATTTAAATAGCAATACTTTCCTTGAGCAGTTTCCTTCTGACTGTTTTGTATCAAGTGTATGTAGACCTAATACCTATAGGTGAAACAACACTTATACATTTGTTGTGGCCTAGCTTTAGACATGACCTGTGCCAAGACGTCACGATGACACACATTTTTTATGTTGTCTTGGTAAAGGTTTTGCTTAAAAAACTTTTGCCACAAGAGCCTCAGTTTGTTACTGATGGGCAAAAGGAAGTTCAGGATAGATTTAAAAGCATTTTATTGACCACTTTTTCCAGACAGAACTTTTTTCTCTGTGATGACAAGAAAAAATATGAACAAATTGTCACACTCAAAGATTTATTATTCATGAACAGCACTGACTGCACAAATGCAATAACAAAGAGCCATCGTATCAACTGAAACAAGAGTATAAACAAAGTAAGCTTCTAACATTGAAAAATTGACATCAGTATATGTATAATCCAGTAATAAACTAATACGACTGAGTATCACAGTGAAGCAACATAAATCCAATGCACCACTCTTTTTGGTCAGTTTCATAGCTTCCTGTACTTATAGAGGTTCTATGATCAATAATCTTCACACCAGTAATTTAAAATATATTATTATAAAAATATTTATTATCCAAGGTTTCAGTTCATGAATGAAAACTGAATAGAAACCAAATAAATAATTTTTTTTTAAAATCAGACTCAACATTAACAAAATTAATTGTGCCAGTTATCAAATTTGGTATTTGAATCATGCTGCAGTGTGAAGCCTAGTTTTATTTCTTCTGGTGAGCCTTCTGTTCATCAATTTGATGCCGTTGTTATTGTTCTTTGTATCATCTTGAAGTTTGTCTTCTGTATACATGAGAATCTGCCTTCAGCCTTGCTGAACACTTTCATAATCATCTTGCTTTTCTTGTCAAATGGAGGTGACTTTCTATCTAGGGATGTGGAACTTTTTTGAGGTACCTGGAGAAGAACTATGGCATTATTTCAGTGACTTTGAAATGACTAGGGCGTACCAAGAATCCAACAGAAATTTTAAAACATAAAAGAATCAACAAGAAATTTATAATTTTCAGGTTACACTTTGATTTTCTGTCTTTTCATAAGCTTGACTGGCCACTTAACTAGTATCATTTCCTGAAATATTTTTTTTTCATTTTCAACTTTAGAAAAAGGGGGTAAAATGCATGAAGTGAGGGGTGAGCAGGTCCTGAAATTCCAATCTGTTATAAGTCTGCTGGGACATAATTATCACCATTGTAAACTGACATTACAAAATTACATGTACAATATTAGCAATATAAGTCTCTTGAGATTACCACTTACTGGAATACATCATACATGTAAGATGTACCGTACTTAAAAGGTGAATTTCTTGAAAACATAGGCCTGCAAAAAAAAACATTAAGATTCTGAAATGCCACTATGATGACAGTGTCAGTTGTCATAATTTTAAAAAAAAGAAGAAGAAGGCAGTTACACATACTGTAGCACTTTCTTTAAATCCATGCTCAATCAAAGCTAAATCTGCCAAAAATAACTCAGTTACACAAAGAAACTTAGCATTAGCTATTATGTATACAATTCACTGCTTCTTATTTTAATATAACAGTTTTTAGAAACATGCATTCAAATAAGTTACTATGACACACACTAAAAACTGAACTGTAAAAGAAAAAGAAGTTTATTCCCATACTAAAAGAAATCTCTGCCTTTCTGAGAACTTTCTCACCCATGTTATCCATACTCACGTTTCCAAAATCTGCTTTGATATTCAAACAATGCATTAAAATGGCAAGAAATCTGAGACATCACAATAGCCCTGCCATTGGCGGTCACATGGATGAGTGTGACGTCTCAGCAAAAATCTGCTTTGCAGTAGGTCTAACTCTCTGACTGGGCTCAAACCCCCATCTTTTTATTCTAAAAAGCCATTTCCTGCATCTAAATCTAGCTCGGTTTATCACAAATAATAGATAGATTAAAAGTTGATGGTAATTATAGCTAGGATGTCACAATGACGGACTACCCGTCAGTCACATAGATTCGTGTGACGTCTTGGTAGTTGTCTGCCTAGCATGTAAGTATAATTCGGTGTCTGGGCTAAAAACCTTTGTCATTTTATCTAAAAACTCATTTCATGCATAAACTATCACGCCATATATCACAAAAAATGAATGGATTTAAAGTTATACAATAATTGTGGCGAAGACGTCACAGTGACATAGGTCTAATGTTGGTCATACTTACCCATTCGAATCAATAGAGCTGCAAAATTGGCAAACTGTCGCAATTTGCGTCATAGTTCAGTGTCGAGTTAGACAATCTTACTTTCTGGCCTCGCAAAGTCGCCCTAGACAGCTTTGATGACGCTAACGGCGCTCGTGAACGACCCAAGACGTCACATTGCACCGAAACGTCACATAAGCACCAGTGATGACACACAACTTCTATGCTCGGAACCACGCCAATGCACTCGAACTTTCGAAATCCGACTTCCGTTTCTTGGCGGAAGTAACTAAATGTTACTGTAAAAAGTTGAATGACACCGAAACAAAATTTGCGAATAGATGATATCGTCACAGCCCGAGACGTCACAGAATGACCGACAACGAGGCTGTTGATTTCGTTTGCTTTTATTTCACTGAAGCTAAAATCCCATCACTGAAAGTCTAATAGAAAATAAACCCCGACATATCAAAGAAAGCCCCAGTGCACCTCACACTCACTGAAACGTCAGCGTTTTCCCGCTAGATCTATCATTTTCTAGGTGTTGTGATGACTGACACTGTGACGTCTCAAATCAAATTTTATACCCCCCACTAGGACAAAATAATTCAACTCAATATTTGTATTTTGTATTTGTATTTGTATAACTCTTTAATCCCATTTGGGAAATTTTGCCTTTGTGCCATTGCACCCGTTACAACTGGAGCAGGCACGTCGTCGCCACAGTGCAGCGCCGGTCGGCGTTTTTTTTTTTTGGTGGTGGTGGGGGGGGGGGGGGGGAATGAGGGGGAGTGGGTGGTAGGGATGAATTTTATTTTAATTTTGCCCGGGCAGCGGCCTGTTCGGCCTGCTCTTTACGATTTCCAACTGCCAAGGTATCTTTAACGTGCGCAACGTGCACACGGGCCCTCCGAATTTTTTCGTCCTTATCCGAGAAAACTAGGTACTCGATCCTACCCCTCAATAGGATCAGGGACATGAAAATATGAGAAAAATCCCAAACTTCCAACATGCCTGCACCGGCCGGGTTTAGAACCTGGGACCCTTGGCATGAGAGGCCAAACAAATATATGTAAACAAATAGCTGAATCTTGAACATTAAACATCCCCCCATCTTAAACATCAACAATTTTAACTTATTAGCTCATACTTTTTTTTAATGTTTTGACCATGTAGGATAGCCCACCTGCAATGTAACAAATTATAGGGCAAAAATAGTACCCAATTCTCACTTTTTAATTCATTTTCTTCAGTTTGAGGTGTTTGTGGCAGCTGAGGTTATGAAATCTATCTCTTTAACCTGTCTGCTACGCATTGCACCATGAGTGGAAGTAATGCTTTCAGCTGAGCTGAGAGAAAACCAATTTTCTAGGGCCACCACCACAATGACGACCTTTTGAGAATGAATCATCTACTGTTTGCCAAAAATGACAGAAAGAAAAAAATGAACTGGTTTCCATCTTTTGAAAAAAACACCGATGATGCTCTGACTAACCAAGAATATATTACTACCTCACCCTGCAAAGGGCGGCATAAGTCGGCATCAACTTTCCATGCACTCACTCTGCACGGGCGGACAAAGTCGGCAAGGTCAAGCTGACCATGCAGCGCGCAAGCCGGATTTTGACACGTCAGGTCACTGACCTCTTTGAGACGTAACTACCATCTTATTGCTCACTGCATCTCTTCTGAATCAAAGGCATTGTGACAAGGACATGTTAACCAGTGAACCATCGGTCGGAATCACAAAGACTAAGCTTTCAAAGGCTCTCCCCATGCTATCATTACTATCAAAAGATGTAACATCGACATGCGAAACTGTTGCTCAATAAATCTACAATATCTCGTTTTCTCACAAGCTGACCATCATCTAGAGTTGTCTGTATCTAAAAACCAATCAGAAACAAGCTCTGAAACGATATTTGCCCCAAATGCACACATTGGTTCATTAGTATGTGTCAATCAGGATGAAACCATTTGTTTAGGGTTTGGCGGGGCGTGGCTAGTTATTATGCTTCGTTCTCACGAATAGTACAACTGTCAGTTTAATTTCATAAGTCAGCTCATTGGTTAGAGACTTACAGACAAAGGTTTCGCTGGTTAATCCATTATCAAGCGCGATAAAGCATAGCAGCAAATGTTTTCATACCGATCAATAAAAACTGAGCCATGTAGTCAGCAGTAGTGTGGCCATTGTCCATCAGCAAGGGTCAGTGCGACCCAGGCACGATTCTCCGTGAGTAAGGTTACTGATCCGACAGCAGGCTTTGAGTGTCGGTTGCAGGGTGAGCGTTAAGACACAATTACTAGTGAACTCAGAACAATTTTACATCAGTCTGCTCATGATTCAAGCAATAACAAAACAAAATTGTATCAGCATGTTGTTTCTACCTCCGTATTTTCAAACATCAAAATTACATGATTAAGTCCAATGAAGTTTAAATGTATACAGTTACTATCTCATCACTTGGAGTAACACAAAAAATAGCAAACAGACACTGCTATGAAAGTTAAGATCCTTATCCCTGACCTAGAATTTTGGCCAACCAGAAAAATGCAGTAATCTAAGATGTAAAAACATTATCATTAAACTGTTCATAAAATACATGTAACCACCTGAAACACTTTTACAGAGATGCTGAATGATTATTTCAGACTGTGCCTTTTAATTCAAAGAATGAAATACAAGTATTTACAAAACTCTCATCAATTTAAGCAAACCCATACATCATGAATGTGATCTATAGTCCTAGTAACAATTATTCCCTCTTTTTCTCCCTGCCTTCTCTTCTTGAAAGGATGCAGGAGAACAACAGCAAAAAAACTGCTCTGACAGACTGTTTACCTGAAGTAAATATAAAGACTTTTATAAACACTGATCCCTTGGGTCTTCTGTCAATAGGGAATGAGGGGAAAAAAATTATGGCCCACTGTAGACTGTTCCATTGTTTGCCTAGTAACCCTAGTAAAAGTTGATTCCCCCTCTACCAAGATTGCGAGGTCGTCTAGGAGGGCGTCGCAAAGCACGAGTAGCATGGCCTCGATCTCTTCTGCCTTGGGACTGCCCATCATACTGGTGATGAACAGGAGGATTATTGTATGTAGCTGGAGGAGAAAAGTCGAATTCTGTTTGTGGTTCCTCGCAATACTGTTCCTGCTCCCTTTCCTCTTGGAACTGATTTGCTTGAGCTGGAGTAGGAAGTAATCCATCTCCCTGTCCTGCTGCTGGCCGTCCACCCTCTCTTTTTCGTGGGTTACTGTATGTAACTGGAGGAGAATATTCAAATTCTAATTGTGGCTCCTCACAATACTGTTCCTGCTCCCTTTCCTCTTGGAACTGATTTGCTTGAGCTGGAGTAGGAAGTAATCCATCTCCCTGTCCTGCTGCTGGCCGTCCACCCTCTCTTTTTCGTGGGTTACTGTATGTAACTGGAGGAGAATATTCAAATTCTAATTGTGGCTCCTCACAATACTGTTCCTTCTCCCTTTCCTCTTGGAACTGATTTGCTTGAGCTGGAGTAGGAAGTAATCCATCTCCCTGTCCTGCTGCTGGCCGTCCACCCTCTCTTTTTCCAGGGAATGGAGGAGCTGGGGCATTCAAACCAACTCGCCCTCCTCTCCCTCTTACATTCTTCCCCTGTCCTCTGTTGCCTCGACCTCCTCTATTACCCTGACCACCTCTGACAAGACCTCTTCCTCCCCTGGCTCTCATGTCATCATTAGTCCCAGCCATCACAATACCCACATCTCCACCAGCACCTCTTCCCCTTTGCAATCTAGGCCTGGGGTGACCTCGACCCCTTGCTTCCTGTTCCCATGGCACTCCATGCACATCCAGCCACTCTGGTTCATTGCCCTCTTCAAAATTTGCAGCCTTTAACTGCTCTTGCTGCTCGAATCTTGATGAATAGCCCTGGTGTTCTCGTGGCCACCCCCCCTCTGTTGGGTTTTCCAGCAGTGAATGGTGCTCGCCCAACAGCTCTGGGAATCCAGGAACTCTTCCACCCCTTGGCAAAGCTCCTCGTCCCCGTGGCCGAGGCCATCCACGACTTGACAAGTGTGAACCTGAAACTTCTCTATTCAGCCATGGTTTGCGTTGAGATATGTCATCTGGCACATACTCTTCAAATTGCTCCTGAAAGTGTTCTCTTGGGTCTTCTGGGTGCTGCGGTTCAAGATGGCCAGGGGGTGCATGCCCTGGATAATTCTGATTTTCTATATAACCATAATCTTCCTCTGGCGGGTAATGCTCTGGCTGATCTACTTCATCTGGCCTGTAACTGTGAGCCTCCTCTACATAGCTTTGCTCTTCCCTCTCATGCCACTCTGCTGTGAATGCTGTGTTTGCATGATATGGTGGTCGTTCACCTCTGCCTCTTGGATGTCCTTGACCCCGGGGCGCTCCACGCAATCTTCCTCTCATATGCACGTCAACCTCAGGCACATTATGGAGAAATTCTTCAGCATTTGGGTCCAACATATCAAATTCTTCAGCAACTTCAAATCTGTTCCGAAAGACACCACCCTGTGCAAGCCCTCCTCTTCTCATTCCCCTCCCTCTCCCCCTGGCTATCTCTCCTGGCTGTCCTTGTTTCTCCCTCCCACCAGGTCTCTCTCTTGAAGCTTCCAAATTTTCTCTTTGATGACCACCTCCGTGAATACCTCCCCTCTGCAATCCCGGCTGCAATGACCCTCTTTCAGCTTGCCCTATGGGTCTTGGTGGAGACAGCAGGCCAGAATTTTGTCTGGGGGTTTTCTTATTAAATCCTCTGTTGCCATGGCCACGTCCAGCAGGTCTGCCTGAAGTTATCCCTCCTTTTTCTTGCCTGTTTTTATTTGAGGAAGCAGTTAACGTCTCATTATCAGCATTTTGGCCTGTTCTTCCTTGTATGGGAATTGGCACTATATTTCCAGCCCTGTCTATTCTTGCTGTGGGCACCACACCCCTACCAACACTGAGTAATCTTCCTGGTTTGCTCTGATTTCTTTGGGGTCTTCCTCTACTGGGCGACTGCTTAGTTTGGCTACCATATGAAAACTGATCATCCCTTCGCTGCATTCCCATATGGGGTGGTCCTCTTTGTTGGTTGTCTTTTTTCTTTCCTCTTCTGTTCAAGCTCTTAGGCTCTTCAGGCACTGTTTCAGAGATAGTACCTCCTCTTCGAGGGCTCCCCACATTTACTGGTCCTTGCTCAAGTTCAGCATTGAAGTTTCCTGGTCTATCTCTTTTAAATGCCCTGTTCATGCTTCCCATCCTGGGTGAATCTCGTTTGGGTCCACCCAAGGCAGGGCCCTCACGATCTTGTGGCATACAAAAAGTTGCTCTCCCAATTTCTTGGATCCTATCTGATAGACTTCCCTCCAAACCAAAACTTTGTTCACTCATTTGATTAGGGTCCCTTAAAGATCCCTTTAAATTTGGGCTACTGTTTCTATTCCCATGACGCATTATACCTTTTAGATCCCCAAGCTGTTTCAGTTTAGATGCTATATTTTCTTTCACAATCCTTTCAGCCTGATCAATCTTGTATTTCTCATGCATTCTTCCTTCTTCTTCATTTTTTCGCCTTTCATATTCTGGGGTCCATCTTTCATTTCTCATCCCACCCACTTCTCTTCTTCTCAACCCCTCCTCTCTCTTTCTCTCTTGTTCTCTGTTTTTCATTTCTTCTTCTTGTCTCCTTGTCTCTTCTCTTCTTCTCTCCTCCACTTGCCTCCTTGTCTCCTCTCTTCTCCTCTCCTCCTCTTGCCTCCTTGACTCTACTCTTCTAATCTCCTCTTGCCTCCTTGTCTCTTCTCTTCTCTCTTCCTCTTGCCTCCTTAACTCCACTCTTCTAATCTCCTCTTGCCTCCTTGACTCTTCTCTTCTTTCCTCCTCTTGCCTCCTTGACTCTTCTCTTCTTCTTTCCTCCTCTTGTCTTTGCCACACATTTCCTCCCTGCGAAGGATGCAAAAGCCTTCCTGGATTCCGCATGCCATGACCTTGTTGAGATGCTTGCATTCTGACAGCATCCATGGCGTCCCGGGTCTGGTCCATAGCCAACAGACGCTGCCTCTCCTGTGACACATTCATAGCCATAGCCTGCTGGGCTGGAAGTCCTGTTATGCCTAGGGAACTGGCCTGCGCTGTCTGATGTTTTACTAACATCTGTAGTGTTTCAAGATGAGCACTCATCTATTGGACAAAATAGAAAAAAAAACAAAAAAAAAACTAGTCTTGAATTTGAGTTTAAGTTTCAAATATTTCAGTATTACTTTCACAGATACAGCACATGTAAAAGATTGGTAGACAATCTGCTATAGTGAAGAGATATGATAGTCATTAAATTTCAAATGTTGGGACAAAATCTACTCATTGACACCATTAAATCCTTCAGTGACAAACAAAGGACAAGCCTGACCATATCTCAGTACCCACTACACTTGAAACAGTCTCTCTTTCTGAAAAATCCTTTTCACATCTAGAGTTTTGTTTTCAAGTTCTGGAATACTGGACCAGATAATAGCCATCTAATCTGGTTGAACCAACAGACACAGATACATGAATTAACACTGAACAAAACCCATCACTTTGTAATAAGCAACATATTTCAGCGTGATGACCTCCCCCTCCCAAGTAAAATTTTATTAGTTGAAACGATCAACAGTTTTTTGTTTTTGAGTCTGAGTTTGGCTTTTACTGTGTGTCAACATGATAACTATCAACAACATTAACTTTGTGCATTCCAATTGATATAGGTAAAAAACATGGTCCATTCTGAAAGGTTTCCCTTAACTGATTGTTTAATTTATACATTAATGTGCCCCTATCCTACCAATCAGAATATAGAATGAAGCATAGTTTGAATTTGAGTTTTGTATTTGTATTTGTATAACTCTTTAATCCCATTTGGGAAATTTGCCTTTGTGCCATTGCAGCCCAGTTATAACTGGAGCAGGCACGTTGTCGCCACAGTGCAGCGCCAGTCGGCGGTTTTTTTTTGGGGGGGGGGGGGGGGGGAAGGGACTGGTAGGGATGAATTTTTAATTTTAATTTTGCCCGGGCAGCGGCCTGTTCGGCCTGCTCTTTACGATTTCCAACTGCCAACTTATCTTTAACGTGCGCAACGTGCACACGGGCCCTCCGAATTTTTTCGTCCTTATCCGAGAAGACTAGGTACTCAATCCTACCCCTCAATAGGATCAGGGACACGAAAATATGAGAAAAATCCCAATTTCCAACATGCCTGCACAGCCCGGGTTTCGAACCCGGGACCCTTGGCACGAGAGGCGAGCACCTTGCCTCTAGACCACCTTGTCCCCAGTTTAGGTCTAATGGTGTGTTATCTAACGATAATGGCCACTTTTGAGCCTTAGAATGACATAAGGAGCAGAGCTTGATTTGGTGGTGTTGGACTAAAAAAATGGTAGGGCTCTTCTTGTACACGACATGATGGTTATTCCACGTCACTGCCAATGATGATAACCAAAAAACAAGTGGAGTGGCGCATGAGGTAATGGGGATCCTGACCATCCTATTAACTGATTGCTAACACAATGACACCATGTTCTTTGCGTCTACCATGCTTATAGTATACAATACAAACTTGATGAAGACAAAAATGCACAACAGAGATTGCTGGTCTAGGTCTAAGCTATTCAGTTCTGCTGCTAGTCGCGGTATTCTACGATATGCTTTCTAAAAGAAAGTTTCAATCATGATAGTGGGAAGGTCATCAAGGGAAATGCAAACAGCATATTGTATAAGGCACACAGCACAATTGTAGTTTTTTCCCCTACACAGAGGTAATTCAAACTCTGATAAATCAGAATCTAACCCAATTCCCCATCACCGCAAATTAAGTACATCCACCAAACTAAGAATCAAGAACATTCTGTCAAAAAGAATTACCTCTAGTATCTTGAGGACATCTGGATTATTAGGATCTAATCCCCGAGCAAGAGCAATTTCGCGTACAGTGTCTTTATCAGGATTAGTAGATTGCTGAGACTGCTGTTCATCTCTGTTCCAATTCCTTACAGGTGAATCAGCCAAGCCCCTTCTGATAGGAAATACATGCGATTCATGAGATAATGACTTAAAATAAGCACACTCGTGCATAAACATATTCATATCATATACAGTGGAGTCCGCTTAAGATAGACCTCTTGGGACCAAGTCAATAAGTTTATTTTAAGCAAGGTTTTTGCTTAACCATTTTCAAGGGGAATAACCTCTCACATAAGAATAAGGGGTAGGTAATATATACAGTAGCCTCCCCTGTTCTTATAAACTGTTTACGTGGCCCTCTCCTTGAGACTTGTCGTCTTGGAATGCAATGCGAAGTATTTTACATTGATTGCTTTGATGTTTACTGGTCAAGCGCAGGAAACAAAATGAATGAAACCTATACGTGTTCATTGTATGTACCGGGTACTCGGTAGTCTTGTTTGGGACTGGGAAGAGAGAGGTGTGCTGACGCGCATGAGAGGAGGTGGGGAAGAATGCTAGGGTATTCTCAAGTGGGCCTCGCATGCGGAGTCGGGGTGGCACCAACTGTGTGCTGACACGCTCGTGAAAAGAGGGTAAAAACAAAGGCTAAGCTAATCACAAGTGGATCTTGCATGCGGAGACTGAGATGTACTTGACTAAGGTAATGAAAGCATTGTCCTTCCCAACCCCCCCGGCACACATGGCCCTTTCACATCATCAAATCTGCAGGCAGTGCATGTGGACTCGACTTTAGCTTTATAAAGCCATTTTTTTAGTAACTTTAAAATCGCATGTAACTGGTTTACATTTGCGGGCCGACAAGAACAGTTTATTTTAAGCGGAGACGGTGTTGTCGGCATTTATATTAACCAGTCGATTGGTAATGGTAAAGAAGAAAAAATCGGGACTATGAGGAAAGTTTATTTTAACCGAAATTTTATCTTAAGTGAGTTTGTCTTAAGTGGACTCCCCACTGTATTATGATTACAATAAATACCAGTGTAGTAAAGACAAAACCTCATTAGTAGGACATAAACCAGCACAATCATAAATCAACAGAGACTTTCTGCCCACTCTGGACAGCCTATACTGCACTGAATAAAAGAGTTCTAGCCCAGGAAAATCCACGAACCAGCTAAGAGGAACCATTTCACTTATATATGTAACAAAATCAATCATTTGATAAAATATAATAAAAACAGTTTCTAAAAACAATAATAGGAACTCACTGGCCAGAGTGACCTTGTCCTGCTTCATCAAAACGTCTGCGTTTTTCAGGCGACCTTCCTTGATTAGCCACTGGGTGAGGTCGTTTCCGCTGATCAAATCTATAATGCACAGAGTAAAACACTTTAATCCTGTTGCCTTCCTTTTTACATGTATACTTGCTTTATTCCCACACTTTTGATAAAAAATAAGCCAAAAGCTTTTCAAAAATGGTCTAGAGGCCAATTTCCATGAAGATTATTCTTTACACAGGTATTTTTCTTCATGTACGTGCCTTGCAGAAGCTGTGTGTACTTTCATTTCCATGGTGCATTTTCTTCATGCAGATTGCATGAGAATTAAGTACGAATATGCTGGCATGAAACAAATGTCAACAAGTAGATGTCTTCGTTTGGGATTATTGTAAGTTAAGCAATAGCAAACAAAGCAGGGATTTTTGTTTCAACTATAAAATCTGAAACCCCGGGAACAACTATTGCACTGGTTGGTTAGTATCTTTATAAACAAATCGGCAAAAATTGCTCTTACCAGCTCACAGAATTTCTCCAACTGGCCCAAGAAAGCTATTCAGCTCTAAAATCAGTTTAAAATTCACATCACCATGTGTATATTCAATGTGCCTGGAATTAGAGGTGCATATTTTTTGTCCCACAGAAATGCTTACAATGAAATGATGGACTTTTTTTGAAAGAAAAGTACATCCTCTGCATCTGCAAATTTGGTAAGTAAATACCCATTGAAAAAGTACTCTTCAGGGAAAGAGGCCTTAACTCAGTAATCACTGAAACTCTTTCCAATTTTAGATGCAGTAGTTTATGAAACAAAACATTTTCAGTCCAGCATACCTCCCAAAGAACTCTTCATGCAATTCATGAGAGTGTGCAAACACTGTACTGCTAAACAGATTGATGGCATTTCACTCACGGACACCATAGTGAGCATGCTACACAGGATATAGCATAGAGTATGATAGAGTGAGTATGAACTGCATTAATCTACCTGAGAAAGTGAGTCATAAAGTCTGTCAATTGACTAGAAAATATCACTGGAAAATATAAATGCCAATTAAAGCAACGTGATTTTATAAACATTTTAAAAACATTTGCTGCTTGCGATCCCAAACATATTACAGTAGACAACAGTTAAACTGAAATCGGCAGGACCAGGGGTTTTGTTTTCAGTTTAGCGACAGGAGGCTTGAAAAACGCCAGTTTCAAGAGAGGCAACGCAAATCACTATCATAGAGGACAAATAATGTAAGTAAACAGGCTAAACTGACTCAACACGTCCTCGCTTGCTCTGTGTTTTTGACTGAAAATGAGGATGGGCAATTGCTCAGGCCTGGGCACACTCGCAGCATGGATATGCGGGCGAATGTGGACCAACACTCACAACAGGGAGGCATGCATGTGGACAGACAGCACAGAAACACCAATCTCGTCACCGTTACCAGACACGATGCCATGAAATGCGCTGTCTGCAATAACTAGTGTTGTCTTTCTGGTGCCATACATTTTACATGAAAAGTCATTACATAACGTCTGCTGCCATCTGATTTCGGACCTGTGAGGTTATAGGCCTCAATCCCTCTCCCCCTATCCCTGTGGTGCTGCCGCTCCCATGTAGGCCTATACTACCAGACAGAACAGAACACGTCATGCTTTTATTTTTGGGGGTGGGGGGTGGGTGGTGTTAGTGGGGTGATACAGTGACTTGACTTGATCTATGGCAAATCACACCGGACTGGACCATCATGTTTAACGACACTGCTAATAACGAGAACTTTGCCTATAGCGAGAACATTTTAAATCCCCGTTTTTTCTACTATATAAGCTATATATTAAAATACCTGAATAACGGCAATCGATAATCACAACCTTTGCTATAGCGAGAGAATTAATTCTCAGTGCATACGGCAAATTGTGGGAGCGGCCGCAGTACAGTGTGTAGCGATTCAGACATATAGTGTTCTTTGTCTGTTACTGCACGCCCATCCGTCTAGTTACCTCTCAATCAGGCCGACAATGCTTTGTTTCCTTACTGACCACGTGTCATGACAGCGCATTACACTACCCCCCTCGCAATCAATAAATTTACATTTGCCCGCCTGCCCATTCGTCCAATTGTATCTTGCGTAGGCCTAGCAAGCGTTGTCTACTTGCTGACCATGTGCCGTGACAGCACTGTACACCATCACCAGCGCAGTCAATAAATTTATGCCCGCCCACCTGTCCAATCATGTCTTGCATAGGCCTAGCAAGCGTTGTCTACTTCCACCACCCACGCACACAATATATTTACGCCCACCACCCGTCTAATCATCTCTTAAGATCTTGCTTATACCCAAGAAGCTTTGTTTTCTTACTGACCGCACACTGTGCCACCACACACGCAACCCAAAAAATTAACGGTAGTGATTTACGCGGATCAAAGACCGTGCACATCACAAGTAGTGACTAGAGAATGCACGTGTCTGATGAAGCTACACGGTTGTGGCCTTCATGGCCAGCCCCAGAGTTTGCCCCAGTAAGTGATGAGTCATCACTTTGAGGTGGCTGCGCGTAGTGTGCTGTCACAGCAAGTGGTCAACATGGGTGAAAGTTAGCCAACTCAAAATTTCCTGCAACATTTTTTCTGCCACACACAAAATCCCGCGGATCAATGCCACAAACACAAGAAGTGTAAAACACTAATAATAAGCTTGTATGTGTCCTTCAGAAACCTACTCATCTAGTTATGTGTCCTTTCAAGTTTCACATAGGCCTACTCAGCTGTTTGTGTTCTTTTACATTCTCCTAAACTCAGCTTATATGCGTCTTTTCAAATTTCACCTACCCATCTATAGTCTTTTCACATTCTTTTTTACTCAGCTATGAGTCCTTTAACATGTTCACCTCCTGAGCTATCACTGCCAATATCATTTCACATGTTCACCTGCTCAGCTATCATTGCCAATGTCTTTTCACATTCTAACCTATGCTATATATTTAGCTATTTAAATGTCCTTTGCTACTTAGCTGCTGAGGTGTCCTTTCACATTATGATTATGTCTACTATTCAATCAGTTCAAATTCTACTCAGCTATAATAGTAAGATCTAGGCTAGGCCTAGATTTAGACTCTATTAAAAAACGAACTATTTTAGTATCACGATTAAATTATCTTTAAAAAAGGACGTTTGCGTTTAGAATAGATCTGAATGACTGTAGAGTAGACACTACTCACTAGTAATGATTTTATAAATTATTTTCCATTTTAACAACTACGATTCATAAAACGTCTATTTAAGATCTATCCAGCTGAGACAGTTTGACGTTGGGTACGAATCGGGATCTCGATACCGCTAAAATACACCAGATCTAGATTTCTAGATCTAGTATACTGCTAAACGTTTACTTTAGATCTCTAATCTTTATTTATTGGCCGCGTGATTCTCGCTATAATAAAAACATAGATCTAAATCAAATAGGTCTAGAATATAGATCTTGATAATTTGGTGAACACACGATGTAAACAGTGAAGCGAGTGTTGACTGTTGTTAATCTAAACTAAACAAGTCACAAACTTCTGCGGTAATACTCCCAATTCAAAAGAAAACACCACTGAAAACTAAATATCGGTAAAAAAAATATCACAATTCATAACGATATGGTAAATCCCGTAAAAGAACCTTGGAAACTTGAAAATCCAAACAAAAACGTAGCAATTTGATGAATTCGAACGCGAGAATGCAGCGTGGTTGAGGTTAATACAAAGACATAAATTCTAGCAAAGGTCGAGATGGAGACCAACAGCACGAAACGAAATATACCGGGCCGTAAGGTGGCCAGATAGGAGCCAATTCCCGGCCGATTTCCGGCATAAGTCGCGCAAGAAGCTTTCCCGGCATGAGGCCCGACGGCCCCAATTTTTCCGGCGAACTTTCACCCATGGTGGTCAATGTGGAGAGAAAGCATACTTATTACTAGGCCTACGCAAGAGATGGCCAGGTGGGGCCACAACTCGCAAGGCAATTATTACTCGCAGCACGGTCTTTGATCGTAATTGATCGCCACGCGGCGTATGCTGTTTGTCTACACCGGGCTTCCTGACTACATGCCTATACTCATCACAAACATGCGACCAATCTATTACTCATCTGCCTCTAACTTTTGAACCTGTTTCTCTCGTAATTTGATCGAAACATGGCTACCGTCAGCACATAAAGACGAAACAAAACAAACAAACAAAAAAATACCGAGATCAAGGCTGAGATCTGCCGTCAGTTTGATATAACAGTAAATTATATAGGCCTATGTTGATCGACAGAACATGCCAATAAGAGAGGTAACCATTATTTTTCATGGTTACCTCCCTTGTTAGCATGTCCTGCACATAGTGGGGGTATTTTAACCCCTTGCCTTGCCTTTTTGACGCTTTCCTGGAATAGCGAGACCTTTGGTATAACGAGACATTTTTGGTGGAACATAACCTCTCGTTATAACCAAGTTCCACTGTATTTTGATTTAGTGCTAGTTTGTTAACAAGGAGGAACAAAATCGGAGATTCTTATTTGCCTTCGGTTTAGCGCTAGTTTTGGTTTAGCCATTTTTTGTTCTCCACTGATTTTTAATAGTCTATCAACCTAAGTCCCTTCAAATCTTAACTCTCTGATACATTTGTCTTTGTTCCCCCTGAAAGGAAGTAATGGGTCTTTGAAACTTCTTAATATTTATCTAGCAAATGTGAATTCTTAGTGATTGGAATGCTGTTGAATAACAGTGGTAAGAAACTCCTCAGGTGGAGCAAGGCAGATGCTGATCTTCAGAGGAAGAGTGGATTTCCCAATTTGTTGTACTAATAAAACAAATTAAGTTATTGAAGACAGGTCATTTGCAAGTTAGGGCAAGTCACCTTCTCCAAGCACATTATCTAACCTTTCCTTTGATCTCCTCTCTTGAGACTGATCCTGATTTCTGTTTATGAAAGGTCCAAGAGCACGATTTTTTAGCTGGTCCCTTCCTGAAGATGGACTTCCCTGTGGCCCTCGAGTTACACCTGCTCGCTGCTGCATCTCATATCTGCTTTTACTGGGACCTGCTGCCGGAGGGAATTGTTTCTCTAATGGGATAATTTTTAAAAAGTGTTAAAATTTACCTTATGACACAATGAACAGTGTTTTTGTCCATTACTTGTATTTGCCTCTCAGAAGTTCTACAGAATTTTATTTGGAAGACTGGCAATTTTCCCTTGATCCTTGGCGACATTCAACCCATAAAACTCAATGTAAATTTCACCTTTCTCACATATAACTGGAAATTTTAAAGATGAATTAGAAGAAGCCAAGTGGTGGAGATCAGCAAAGGAAGAAGAACCCGTTGCAAAAAATTAAATAGGATGTTACTCAGTTACTGGCAATATTGAACATGCATTAAAGAGAAAAGAATGCAGAGTTGCCACCCTACAAAAACAAAAATCTGAATCAGGCGCCTAAAAAATTTGAATCTGGGGAAAAGAATCCGAATACGCGCGAATGACAATAAAAACTAAATGGTATTAGATCTAGTTCTGAACCTACATTTTCATGGGTTTTTTTCTTGGTCACAACACATTAAGCTAAAAATCATCTTTAAAAACTTACACTATTTACAGTTCATTTCAACCATATGTTATTATCCCCTTTGTTTGTCTTCATCTTGTCCAAAACTGAAAAAGAACCCTCTCCCGAAAAGCACTGTGGCAAACTTATCTTTGCTATGGAGCCGCATTTTTTGAACAAGTATGTCAGATAAGAGCTGCCTTGACATGTTGGCATTTGATTGCCAAAATGCACAAATGCCCTGCACAATTTTTGCTTATCCTGTGCTGTTGAATGTTCTCCCACTCCCAACCTCATGTTTTAATCTGGCAAAGTGGTGCCCATGCAGCGTCAACCTTCTCCATGTTCATGGATTGGATGCATGAAATCTAGGTCTACACAAGTTTAAATTGATTTCTCCTCCTGTCCCAATTGCCGCTGAATAAATTACTTCAGACAATAATCTATCCATAGATCTTGCTACGTCTCATTCCTGCGTCGTCATAGTCGCTGCCTAGTAAATCACTTAGATCTAGACTTTGGCGATATCTAGCTAGGCTTAATTTTGAAGGAAGGGTTATAAATCAAGCTGGGTTTAGAACTGATTCCTATCCACCTTCCATCACAGTCCCAGCCAAATATAACACTTAGACTTAAGTGAGGGTGAATAGATCTATGCAGTTAATTTTAGAATCGCCGCCATGCGGAACGGTTTACTGTAAAAAGAATGTAAACAACGCATGTAGCAAGTGATCAAATTCCTGAATGGTGCAAAACAAGTGATAAGAAAGTAGAACTAAATTCCGGTTTATTCACAAAATGACCGCAATATTCTGATTTGGGGCATTTTGTAAAAGTTATAGCTAAAAGCTAGAATCCAGAAGAAGGAAAACGGAAAAAAAAAAATGATTGTGAAAAGTAAAAAAAAACTGGAATACCAGCCTTGCTAATCAGAAAATTGGAATCGTGCCCCTTTTTCAACAAAAAAAAAATCGGAATGGGTGGCATCTCTGAGAATGGCAGTAAGATGTGTTCACCTGAATATTGAAATAATACCTGTGCTTTTATCTTTTGGTGGTGAATAGTTTTTAATCAGCAGGTGAAAAGACTTCTGTTGCATTGCTTTAGGAAGAACTGCAAACTCTCTGAAGCAGGTCAGGACAGCCTCCATCCACTCTGCACTCTCGAACTCCACCTCCACAGGCCTGGAAATATCAAGCTATGCTGACTCCAAATGACAAAACCTTATAAGCATTCAAAATCGCAAGGTAAAAGTTTGATGAATTCATATGGATCTACCTGTACACAATTTCTGCAGCTGTACAATGTCTTTTCCACTGATTCTTTAACCTACTCACCGTCTTCGCTTATCTCAGTTTAAGTGGTGCCAAAAATGGCGGTTATGATTCTATTTCATCCACTTCCAACACAATCCATAAGGAACAGCTCAGGTAAACAATCACTGCACCAAACTGATATGACCAGATATAACCAAAATCTGTGGATTGTATTTTTCATCAACGTGTATTTTTCCATTCATAAACTATTAATATACCTCTTGTTATCACTTCCCAAATCGCTGATGAAACCAATCGGGTCATTTGCTCTGACTTACATTATCAATGATAAAGCATGCACAAAACTGACAACAATGTTTCAGTTGGTTCATGCCACAACACCTGTGTTGATACTGCAAGAGTAGAGCCACATTTTGTTTCATACACATCCCCCTTAAGTTTTCGCATCCATGCTTGGCCTATATGTGAAAATTTTGATAAACTCAAAAAATGCTCTCCACTTATGGCATCCCAATATGTGATAGCAAATTTTCAATTGCAGAGAATAGGTAAGACATGGTGATTCTTTGTTCTTGTTCACAGATGACCTGCAAACCTGAGGTCCGTGCAAGAAAATACTTTAGTCTGCTGTAGCGGATATAAAAGATTCTGACATATATAGGACAAACGCTATCTGATCTGTTTGAGACTTTACATCTGAGATTCTGATAGGATACATCATTAGAATCATTACAGGGACAGCATTATGGCTAATGCAGTGCGATGATGACTGATCTATAACTTTTTCCCACGGTTAAATCAACACTGTCAAAAAAAAGAAAAAGGTGTCTCATGACATTGTTTTGAAAAATACTGATAATCCTTTCGTATTAACCCGGCCGAATCTGGCACGTAGCTTGTTTAACCTCATTACCTGGCTTCGTTTAGAACGCCAGCTACATGTTTGAGCCAGTAGTACTCAGCTGCCCGGAGCCTCCCCATTTTGTATACCATTTTGAAATGAAGAACATTTACAGTAATAGCTATAAATAGTAAATGACATCAATAGGTAATCTTCAGATGCCCAATGACCCCATTTGAATCACAAAGCCTGAGGTGGCCCTACAACTATTGTTGGGTATTATACATGGTCATCTACCAGGCCTGTTCTCACTCCAAGCCCACATCACGTATTCAATAAGCATATACTTGTAGTAGTACGAGCATGATGCCTTTGTATGGGCAGTGTAGTGTGTTTGGAGATAACAAACAGGAAGCCAATGGAAAATACTTTTAAGTGCATTTAGTGTTGGTAGTGTGTCCCAGTGGCATTTCATGCCCGCAAAACAATAAGCAAATTTTTGCATTACCAATTTCAATGGGGTCATCCTTTCTCAATAAGCATATCAAAATTCTTTATCATAGATGTGACATAGGGGGCTATAATTTCCATTTTAGAGAAGGCATGCAGCAGCCATAAGGCTGAAAAATAAATTATGAACAAAAATCAGGATGGCCAGGTAGCCTTTACACTGACTACTTAATACCACTAATGCAGTTTTCAATATCCCCAACTGTCTCTCACTGAACAGCATTCTGTAGTGGGATGTAAAGCTGAGTGTCATCAGTGTATACATGGTGTTCAACTCCATGGCCATTGATGAAATCACTCAGTCGGGTAGTGTAGAGAGGAAGAGAAGGGGCCCCAACACAAAGCCCTGTGGCACACCACTCTGTAGATATAAAGTGTTAACCCTCATGCTGCGCAGGGCATCGAATGTCGGTATAGACTTCCCAAGCGTTCACTCCCGACGGGCAGGTTTAGTCGGCAAAGGTAAAGCTGACCACGCCACGCACAAGCTGTATTTTCACGGGTCGGGTCACTGACCTATTTGAGTCGTAACCACCATCTTATTGTTCACTGAATCTCTTCTAAATCAAAGGCATTGTGACATGGACATGTTAACCAGTGGACCACTGGTCAGAATCACAAAGACTAAGTTTTCAAAGGCTCTCCCCACACTATCAAAAGATGTAACATCGACATGCAAACTGTTGCTCGACAAATTTGCAATATTATCTCATTTTCTCACAAGCTGACCACCATCTGGATTTGTCTGTATCTAAGAACCAATCAGAAACAAGCTCTGAAATGATCTTTGCCCCAAATGCCCACATTGGTTTATTAGTATGTTGTGTCAATCAAGGTGAAATCATTTGTGTAGGGCGTGGCTAGTTATAATGCTTTGTTCTCACGAAAACTACAGCTGTCAGTTTGAAATCATAAGTCAGATCATTGGTCAGAGACTGACAGACTCAGGTTTTGCTGGTTAATTCATTATTAAGCGTGATAAGGCATAGCAGCGAATATTTTCATACCGATCAAATACAAACTGAACCACGTGGACAGCGCTAGTGTGGTCATCGTGCAGCGGCAAGGGTCAGTGACCCCAGATAAGCTTCTCCGTAAGTAAGGTCACTGACCGGACAGCAGGCTTTAAGCCATCGTGAGCAGGGTGAGCGCTAATATACTTGGACTGGGTCCAACTGCTGACCCAGAATGAATCTACAAATGCATCATGTGAGCATCCTCCATCCATGTCAATTCTTTTTCCAGCCACCATGTGACCTCCATATTCAGTAAACCAGGATTCTATTCAGACAGCTTACACTGCCTGTAGTTCATGTACAAAGCTGAAGTGATTGATATCCAGTCAGGTAATGCACCAACAGCTCCGGAATCCTCTACTTCTGCCGCTGAAGAAGAAGTCGTGTCATGCTGTTTTCTTGGAAGGTGAATGTTGTGCTTGGGTCCCCAAAGAAGTCAGTCTTTTATTTCATGGCTGGAAAGAAGTGCAAGATGCTGAACAAATAATGCTGCTGTTTCACTTACCCTTTCAATCCTTTATCAAGTGGATCTGTGTCTGAAATTTTAACACCGAGGGAAAATGGGAAGAGCAGTGTCAGCATCTCTTGGCTGATTGATGCAGGAATTCGGTGAAGTTGGGCACTTTTTCTCTTTGTACCCTCCTTTTTCCTGTCTGGAGAAAGAGAGGACATTGGGAAAATCCAATCAAAGATCCACAGTATGATTCATCTTCTGTTACATATCCGCGATGCCTAAGGAAGTTGTTGATGCAGAGAGTGAATCAGCATGTCCAGAATGAAAGAACAAACATCCAAAAACCTTGTTTTTCACTTCAAAGAACAGTGAACATCTCTTATCAGCATACTAGACAGCAAACATTCACTGGATGTTTGGAGAACCATGAAAGTACTGATCAGAGTATTTGGATCACGAAAGTCTGCAGACTTCCAATTTAAAAAAAAAAAAAAGCCCTTAAGTTAACAGCAAAGATGCTGATTGACAAGAAATCAAGTTTTGTACCAAATCATACAAGTGTCACTCGAAAGTTGTCATGACATTTACCGAGAGCTGGCAGTGATAAACACAAAACTGGATAGTTGGCCTTAGAGAGTACAATTCAAACAGATAACAAGTGCCATCCTTGTAACCGGAGCAGCAAGATACTATGATAATTTGCCTAACAGGAGACAGATTTTTTTTTTCAGTTGATGGAAATAGACTGGAAGCTCAAACAGCAGAAAGACATAAGCATACCCATAAGCAGAAGAAAAGTATGCTCAAGGTAAGCAAACATGACACTGAATGCATGTGTAAATTCTGAAGTCTCTAGCTGAGAAAGAATTTTGGCACCAACACATATCAACCACTGCTATAGTTACCAGTCTATTAGAGGATAAATTGCTCTTAGAGATGTCGACAGAATCAGATTTGTCTTGAATGAATGGATGAACAAAAAGGCTTAGAGATTGGTGTTAAGACAATCAATATGTGAAATAACCATGACCGAGTTCCATAATACTGGTAATGATATAACATATCATGTCTGTGTATAAAGTCTCCTGAAAGTGATATAATGTACAGCGGTCCTGAGGCTGGTGTGCGTTTGTCTCACATCAGAAATACTGTGTTCAATACTAGCCATGCCAATACTGAATTTGATTCCCACTTTGATTTTTATAGTTTATCCCATTAATGATTCTGACACTGATATGATTGGCCAGCTAGATTTGTTTCGTAAAAACTGAATCTTTCTAGCCAATCTGCCACCAAATTATTCCATGACCGAAATTTTAAACAAAAAAGCTTTTCAGATCACAGTAAAGGTACTTCATTCATCAGTGATCATGCAAATCCCAATCCAGTGTTTCTGATACGGGTGTGACTAAATTGTGGATTGAGAAGAACCTGCAATCTGAAAAAAAAAACCTGAGAAATCAATGCAGCAGATTTGAAGCAAAGAAGGTCCCATTTCAGCAGAATGGCACGAAATCAGGTGAAACTCTTGTCTTGCTTTTGAAGCAGAAGATCTGGAGCTGATTACTTCTGTAATCCAAGTCAGATGGGTCTAAAAGAAGAAAAGGTGCAGGTTATGACATCTGTGATTTCGAGCAACTGCACTACCTCAAGTGGATTCTCTATCCCAAAGAAAGCAGACAGTATTTGGTTCCATGTATTGAATTGTTCCGTGACTAAAATTAAGAGGAAATGGGTATTTCCTTTCATAAGTGACCATGCAAACCCCAGTCCAGCATATTCCACAGCAGAGGTAACTCAATGGGAATTGAGAAGAATCTGCAGAAAAACTGAAGCCAGCCAAAACAAGTCTCTCCAGGTTTAAAAAAAACGATTCAACAACAGTCACCTGTAAGACATAAAATTCTTTTTGCCACAACCCAAGCTGAGAAAACAGTTTGAACAAATTGCACAAACAGCACTGTTATAAGGCAAGATCTTCCATCCAGAGCAAAGAAAGGCAATTAGGCTTTGTCTTATATTACATGAAATTGTTCTCAGCCTTAACAAAAATGAAGAAAGTTACTGAGGAATAAAATAGCAAGATTTTGACAAGAGAAATGGGAAAGTATCCTACATGTAAACTGCAGGGAAAAACTGGAAATGAGAATTTCTACAAATTTTGATAGATCAAGAGAGCTTTTCAAGGTTAGGTACTAATTCCATTTATGCCACAACAGAAACTTAAATGCCTTCTACAATGAACGTTAAATTCTATACCAATTTCATTTATGCTACAACAGAAACTCAAATGCCTTCTAATATGAAGGTTAAATTCTAAAATTCTTTGAAGTCTCAAACAAATGACCAGTATCAAAATAATGACCACATTTGATGAATCAAAACTTTGATAATACCTTTTTTCAAGGTCAAAGAAACTAATTAAATTGTCAGCTGGGTAAACTTAGAAACCAAACCAATCTTCTTCTCTGGTGTTATTCCCACAACTTGACTTTGTATCAATGCAAGTAACAACATTGCCCAGAACACACTGTGACAATCTGCAGGTAATGTAAGAAAGAAAACTGGTGCACATCTGCATGTGGAACAGGGAAGACCAAAGTCTTTCTTATGCTTGCTCAAAGGTTATGTATATAATACGAACTTCAGAAATGATGTCTTAAAATGCCAGAATTGTGTTGGTCTCTGAGTCAGCATCATGACCCCCAAAGTGATATCAACAATTTTATATTTCCATGACTGCAGGCAAAATTTCAGATAAAACAAAGTCTTGTGGTGTTCTGCAGACAAGATAAAAGAGCATCTGCAATGTTACATGCCTTAACAATATTCTGCAGTGGACAAGTTTTTTCCAACTCCAAAAACATAAACTTGAATGAAAATCTTCCTACTATCCTTAAGAGAGTCACAAATTAAAAGACACCAACTTAACATAATATAAATAAGCAAATATGGCACAGAATGCAGGTTAGATAGAAACACAGTACTGATGTACTGATGTGTCCCGAATTTCAAAGCTTTCGGCTCAGTTGTAGACAACACAGCATAAAGAAAATGTCAAAATACCACTTTCTCATTTTATGCTTCACTAGTAATGTCTTGTTCAAATGCATTGGTAAAAGACAAAATGTACATTTTCACACCAATAGGAATCAGCACAGAAAGTCCAGTTGGTAAAGGTGCCAAGACTGCCGTGCTGGGTCATCAATAAAATTCAGCCACTTATGAAGATAGGGACAGAGTTACATTCGTTTTCATTATTTTCATAATTTCCCACCTGGCAGCACATTCCTAAATCTCTTGATGCCACTGAGGTAAAACTTCCTTTACAATGCAAATCCTTATCTTTAGCCGTCTTCAGTTCTTCTTATCTACATGGTGAGTGCAAAGTGAATGCTCCACTTGAAAAAAAAAAGCTTTTCAATCACATGGCGAACCACTACCCATAAGTGTATCTCAGTTTTGAACCACTGGACTGGCTTGACTACGTGTATTATCCCATTCCACACCATAACCACCTCAGTGATTAAAGGAGGGCATATGGGGAGACACTTATTTGTCCACGGTGAAAGAATGTTGCAGCGCACAATGTGCATATTTGCACAGAGCAAAGGCACTGTGCTCAGTGAAACTCCATGTGGTTGTGTAGACTTTTTGCCAGTGTTAAGTTAATTGATATTTCTGGGTTGGGGAAAGTTCAAATGATGAGAGATGAGAGATGAAAGCCAGAAAACAAGCCAGAAAAACGAAAAACAGTTGTAATTTGGTTTTCACAGCGAATGGCCAGAAATTACATGTGTGAAGGCTGCAGGCACTCTCAAGGCTGGTTCAGACAGGGCGGTTTCAACCGCGACGGCGCGTTTCCCGCTGGTATCGTTCAGACAAGGCGGTTTGCAACGCGACGTAACCACAGCGGTTGACTCAAGAACTGGAAATTTTAAGCAGTGTCAGGACGGATGTGGAGGAAATAACATGCATTTGGTTGTTACATCGCCGCTTGAAACGGCGCAAACAGAGACAAAGACAATATTGGATTCATCCCATTCTACGTGATAGACTAACGCACGGCATGTTTACCACCCTGTATCCAATGCTTTCTTTTAATTACTCTGTCCTTGTATTGGGGAGATGTCATATCCCATATTGATGGGCGTTTTTCAATTTCGGTGATCAATAAATCATAATCAAACTGGTCCTCCATGCTTTCTTCCTCATGCCAAGCCAGTGACTGATCAGGGGCAAAGCTTTTGTTTACATCACACATCCTGTTCTCTCATTGGCTGGTGTACTGCAAACCGAGCGGGAGACCAGCTGTGTGTGTACCATGCCTATGTGTGTAGGTATCGACCCGCTGGCCGACCGCGCGGTTGCGAGGGAAACTCACAACCGCGGCGGTTGAGGAAATGCCGCGGTTACGTGTGAACGATTCCATAGGCTATCATTGAAAATGCAACCGCGCGGTTTAAACCGCCCTGTCTGAACCGGTAGCTAACGATCGTCCTGTAACTGTTCCAAGACAAGCCAGGCCTAAAAGGCACATTTAGTCCCCTTGAAGACAATGGTGAATCCAAGAAAGAAAGCTTCAAAACCATAATAATAAAACTGGCTTAGGATAACCTGGTTTACATTGTAACTCTGATGGAGAAAACAACTTCCACTTGACATAAAGAAGAGAACAAGAATAACAATCCAGCTTAAAACATGAGCAATACCTCCATCATCAGACTACGACAAAGCTAGATACCAGAGACCCGCTTTGTGAGGGATCCATGTGATAGTTGAAGATATGCAAAAAAAAAATGGTGTAATTACAATAATTGAATAACCGTCACACATTTAATTAGAAAATTGTCAGATTTAAAGCAACAAGCTGTCAGAAATCTTAGAACAAAAGGGCGGAACTATTGCTGTGTTTGCTTGTCTTGGCAAATTATCTCCCGTAACTAATGCCACTGTGATAGAGGACAAAGTTATGTGGAATTTGCCCACTAAAAACAAGCAACATTCAATCCAACTTCTAAGTGATTTGAATTATTTCTTGTTTGCAGGCTGCAAAAAATGTTGCTGAGCTCAAGGGGGTGATGACAAGGTAGTTAACCATTTGCTTTACATCACCAGACTGCATGATGCTGGCAGTGGCTGGAAATTCTGTAAAGTTTTGAAGGGGTAAAGGAGAAGATGACCTGCAAAAACTTTGTAGCTATCATCTTCAGACTGCTGTGACCTAACCAAAACTTTCCAGATCCAGCCAAATCCATTAAGAGTGAATGTCACACGGAACACATTTTCTAACACGTCAAGACGGGCAACCCTGTGGCTGATACCCCGTTTACTCAAGTTCTTCATTTCTTTTCTCTTTAGGAATAAGTTTAAAATGTAACAGCTGCAAGGACAACTATCATTTCTGATATCTCCAGACATTTTATTTTCACCCAAATTCATTCTTGTCCTTACCTCTGTAGGCTGCCAGCTGCTGAAGTTTCTGTGACTTGCCAGCACAAAATTCAAAGTAGAGTTTTGCTGCAGACAAAACAAACAAAAAAAAAAACATCGCTGAAAAAACAATTTTTGTTTTAAGAGAACGGGAGGATGGTGGCCCTCACTTTCCCTCTCATGAAGTGTTATAACAAAAGGAAACAGTTCAAGCTTTAGGAAAAACTTTGTGTTAGATGCAATTTATGATTCAGATATATTTCACCTCACTTTCAACTTCTGTAAGTGACAAAATATAAGCTCTCCCAAAAATCATGAATGGTAAAAAATTGTTTTAAAATACATTTTAAGACTTAATTAAGACACATGCTAACTATCTGTGAATAGCACAAAATTGATCAAAGACCTAAATTCCAATGCTGTTCATTTTTTTTTCAAAAAATTGTGGTAACAGACAATTATTATCATTAAAAAAACTGAATATTTTCCTTCATAAAACACATTACTTCGTGCTCCGTAAATTCCATTATCTCTGAAGGAGAAATCAAGTTTCTTTGCAAAGGTTTGTTTTCCTTACTGTCATTGGTTTTAGTAGCTTTAGATTCAAAGACAAATTCACCGCAAAAGAACCAACTTTCACCTGAAACTGTATTTTTCCATAGGTTCTTTGGGATGGGTTGACCAACTTGAGGCAGCTGAAAACATCTGATGGCTCCCCTTACCCATGTACCATCTGCCAGGACTGGCAGCTGGCCTAGTCTTTGCATGGCTGACTGGAGGGTCAAGAAGTCTCCGAAGAAAAGATCAACATGACTAATGCAAAAAAAAAAAAAATTCAATAAAGACATTAACTTTTGCAGTTGAGCTGAAGGCATGGAAGCACGATGTCACACAAAAGCTGGTGAGAATATCGTCGCTGCATGATTCTAAACGGCTAACTCTGAAAATGCAGTGTGCTGGGTTTTTTCCGGAATTAAGAGTGACACAACATGACACATCCTATAAATACAATGTTATATTCAGTCACCAAGTTCAGTCGAATCAATTACCGATGAATGCCATTTTACACTTTTCTCTATTGCATTTGCTTGTGAACAACATCAGCAACTCATCCAACAAAAATCTTCTACGCAAGTAAAGAGAGTTATTTAATATTAACAAAACTACATGTAATATCAAGAAACAAATCACAATCAATAAATAAACATTTTTACTGACCCATTTGAATGACCAAATTCCATAGGCTTCCTCCTGAAATGGACTGCACAGTCCAATGCCAGATTGACAAATTTGCGGAAACTTTCATTACTTAGATCCGACAGAGACACAGAATTCAATGAAAGTTGATAACGTATGTCTGAAAAAGAAATAATGACAATTTTGAGGATCCACATAATTTATGCCCATAGCTCAAATTTTTCCTCGGGAAATAATACAAAATTTATAATATGTATTTTAATTTCATAAGATGCTCCACATGGTGGTGTTGAAATGTTTCAGTCACACTTACATTTAAAATATATAAGTCAAAGCACTTTAATAACACAATTACACACATGGAAATGTAAATAAAACATATAAATTAAAATACAGTACATGTAATATCAATGTAAACTAGTAGTTTTTGCCAAAACCAAAGTCAAATGTAGCAGCCATTCATGCTCACATCTTTGTCAACTTTAGGGCAAGCACCACCTCTTTGTTGTCAGTTTTCCTTAAATCAAATAGCGTGGACTGCAAAACTCTGCATACTTACCGTTACAGTAAATTCCAGTCTCTTTCACTGGTTCTGGTTTGGGGATGATCATATCAAGGGTTTCTTCACGAGACTTTTTCTGTTTAATCCCATCACTCTCTGATGGTTCCCTATATCGCTTGGATGACCTGTGGTTGTCTTTTCGTGCCGATTTTGACTTGTGGCTGGTAGTATCATGATGGCTACTTCGACCTTTTGTCTTCCCGGTCATATCCTCACTTTCATTTTTCTTGGATGCAACAGCAGAATCTGGAGAAATTGAGCGAGAATGTGTTTCCGCCTTTGACTGTTTCCCTACTTGGCCATGTAAGGACACTTCAGAAGATGTGGTCTCTTGTTTGATGCTTGAGGCACCCTCAATTTCACTGTCTGATGTCATTTCTGAATCTGCTTTTGTTTGACTAGCAACATAAGAGTCTGATTTGCATTCCTCTTCCATCATAGAGTCTTTGTTCATTTCATTCTTCTTGGCTCCTCCAGATGGAACTTTAGCATCATATTTCATTTCACCAGAAACAGTTTTCCTGACGCTCTTCCTCTTACCTTTATGTGCATCTCCCTTTATATCAATTTTATGATCTGAAATGGAATTTTTTCTTGCAGTCGTATTTACTTCACTGGCTGACATACCCTTTTTGCTTTCTTTACTGTCAGACTGCAGTGCTTCCATGATATCAGAACCTGCTTCCACTTTTTGTTTCCTTTCCTCCCTCAGGCAGGTACCTCCTTCTTTACTCTTTGTCTTCTCATATTGTTTACTGTTCACACCCAGCTCTTCACTATCAGACATAGATATATCTGATACAGAGATGTCTGATAGAGAAGCATCATCATCATCATACCAGGCACTTTTCTTAGCATCAACTTTCCTGGGAGGTTTTCTTGACAAACCAGATGAACTTTTGAGTGGTTTCCCCACAGATTTGGAATGGGTTTTGGTATCAGCTTTGACTTTAATTGAGGTGACACCTGGAGCAAGTTTTGTGAGCAGAACGACTGGTTGTTTCCCAACAATATCAATATTACTCATGCCAGAAACAGGAGAATCTGCTTTACTGCAGGATGGAATATCTTCTGGTCTTTTGCCTGGCATGAAATCTGGCAGTTCATGGCCTGATGATGCTGCAGCTGGGCTTTGTGACTCTGATTGTTTAATCAAACCCTTTGGAATAAGTTTCACATACCCAGGAGTGTTTTGAGAATGGTTTTCATCATGTTCCATACTCATAGCTCTATCTGACCTTGAAGCTCTACGTTTGCCATGTTCTACCTCACTTTCTGTTTTTTTCAGGTTTTCTGAATCTTCAAGTTGTGTACAATAACCTTCATTTACTGCCAAGAGGGCACCCACAGTCAGAAGGTCCTGACTGTTGGTGTTATTCTCTTCCTGAGAAATGTTTGCTGGTTCTGCTGATTTCTCTCCACAATCCAAATCACTGTTAATCAACTCAGTTATCTGTGACATCAAATGATCAACGTCCTCCTTTTCTCCCACTCCTTCGGAGCTTTTGTTACTATCCATTATGGTCTAACAGTTGACTGCTTTCCAGTCTCTAGGTGGTTTCAAATCTGAAAAATGAATAATAATATATACATTCAACTCATTTTCTGGCACAAAGACAGCAATTGATTATTTATGTTTGGCATGAAATTCTAAAAGCATTATTTTAAACACAAAGTGCTGTAAACTGGCCTCATAAGATCAGATTTCTGCCGACCCTGACAAAAGGATAATTTAAAAAACAAAATTGGCTGATGTTCTAAAAAATCAACAAAAACACAGATGACACAGCTCCCGTCACAATAACATTTAGAAATAAAGTTCCCAGCAAAACCTCTGACATTTTTTAAACATAAATTGTTACTGCACATCCCAATACACCATCAATGATAAAAGTACTTAATCCCTCCCTATGGCTTAGGCTGTTTCCGACTATCTGGAGATCTTCTTGCCAGATCGAGTGGATCCAAGACCATTTTTATTTTCTATCATTCACTTGCCAAAGGGATAATTTTTTCATAACTATTCTTGAAACTGCTTAAAACTTGACTTGTAGTACAAAAAAAATATCAAAATTAAAGGTGCCTCAAAGCCCAGCCTCAAATGCACTCAACCTTTGGAAAGTCTTACATCTGGACCAATCTCAAAACTACAAACAGAAGGTATTGCAAACCATTTTTTTAAAAGCCTGGCTGCAAATTCTATTGTTACCGTTCCGTTCTTCTCAAATGAATATTTGATTCAATGTTAAAGGTAACAATGGCCCTTCAGTGAAAGGCAGCAATCACCCAATCTAGATCAATTTCACAGAATCTAGAACTACACTGTTTTAACAGGAGCATGAGCTGCAGAGTTGTGGTCTGTGTTCCATGCAGGATCTCATGGTCCACAATACTGCATACTCATTCTCAAAAGGTCGTGCCCATTTTGTTACATTGTACCTATTTTTTAGAATTCATTATTTTTATGTTTTTTTCTTTGGGGAGGTTTAGTAGTGATGTACTGCACCCCATTTTGTACTTTAAAAGATAACTTTGAACGTTGTTTGTGAAATATGGGGTTTGTAACATCAAAAGGTGACCTGTCTAAGACGTCACTGATGACACACTATTACCCCCATTCCTGCCGTGCACATAGCTCCATTTGACTTATAACTTCTTCCTGTCTCTTTCTGATGATGATTCATGTCCTATGAATATCAAATGTATGTTTTTTCACCCAGTTCAGGTCAGATCTAGGCCCATTTATGTGTGTCACCGTGACGTTTCTGACAACCATCAACTGATTTTTCCATTTAAATAGCAATACTTTCCTTGAGCAGTTTCCTTCTGACTGTTTTGTATCAAGTGTATGTAGACCTAATACCTATAGGTGAAACTTCTTCTTCTTCTTCTTCTTCAGCGTTCCAAGTCATGCTTTTAGTTTGGTGTGGGCCAGGAACTGGGTTGTCAGGTGAAGGTCTGCCTCACTGCCCCATAGCTTGGTGTGTAGGTCCGTGGGACTAGGCCAATAGTTTTGTCGTTCCGTCCTGTGGAGTGGACAGTCCCGGAGGACATGCTCTGGAGTCTCAGGGCCGGCTCCGCATGGACACTGGTTTGTCTGCGACAAGCCTATTCTGTGGGCATGGTGGTTGAGGCCGCAGTGTCCTGTCCGGAGGCGGAATATCTGCACCTGCTCTTTCCTTTCAAGGTGCCTGATAGGGTCCTTCCTATGATCATACTCTGGGAACCTGTCTCTCCACTCCTGACTAATCTTATGTTTAAGGATCGACTTAATTTCATTATATGATAATGGGTGCAATATCTGTTCCTGTTTGCTGGCTGTCTTGGCAAGTACATCGGCTTTTTCATTGCCCGAAATGCCACAGTGGGCAGGAATCCAATGAAGGTGGATAGTTGCGATCCTTGAAAGGTCGGTCAGCTGTGTGCGGAGCTCCTTTGTCAGGGTGTCCGGTTTTGAAGAGCTGAGTGCCTGGAGTGTCGACAGGGAGTCGGTCAGGCAGACTATCTTCATCTTGGGTGTAACTATGGTCTTGAGATGTTGCAGGGATTGCAGTAGTGCTACCTGTTCTGCTCTGTAGTTGGAGCACAAAATGCCTGCAGGAACACTTATCTCATGGGTCTCTCCACTAGCAAGTCGGATGTAGACCCCACATCCACCATTTCTAACTGCTTCCTCCGCTGATCCGTCAGTGTATACTCGTGCCCACTGGGTTGATGGATAGTTCTTGTCCTCGAGGGTAAGAGAGCGTTCGGTAGCATCTGGCTGAGAGTCTCTTCCTTCAAGGCCCGGAATGCTGGTGGTGACATACATAGGCGTCTCATCCGGATTCCATTCCTCGATTGTAGTCTCCTATAGGTGAAACAACACTTATACATTTGTTGTGGCCTAGCTTTAGACATGACCTGTGCCAAGACGTCACGATGACACACATTTTTTATGTTGTCTTGGTAAAGGTTTTGCTTAAAAAACTTTTGCCACAAGAGCCTCAGTTTGTTACTGATGGGCAAAAGGAAGTTCAGGATAGATTTAAAAGCATTTTATTGACCACTTTTTCCAGACAGAACTTTTTTCTCTGTGATGACAAGAAAAAATATGAACAAATTGTCACACTCAAAGATTTATTATTCATGAACAGCACTGACTGCACAAATGCAATAACAAAGAGCCATCGTATCAACTGAAACAAGAGTATAAACAAAGTAAGCTTCTAACATTGAAAAATTGACATCAGTATATGTATAATCCAGTAATAAACTAATACGACTGAGTATCACAGTGAAGCAACATAAATCCAATGCACCACTCTTTTTGGTCAGTTTCATAGCTTCCTGTACTTATAGAGGTTCTATGATCAATAATCTTCACACCAGTAATTTAAAATATATTATTATAAAAATATTTATTATCCAAGGTTTCAGTTCATGAATGAAAACTGAATAGAAACCAAATAAATAATTTTTTTTTAAAATCAGACTCAACATTAACAAAATTAATTGTGCCAGTTATCAAATTTGGTATTTGAATCATGCTGCAGTGTGAAGCCTAGTTTTATTTCTTCTGGTGAGCCTTCTGTTCATCAATTTGATGCCGTTGTTATTGTTCTTTGTATCATCTTGAAGTTTGTCTTCTGTATACATGAGAATCTGCCTTCAGCCTTGCTGAACACTTTCATAATGATCTTGCTTTTCTTGTCAAATGGAGGTGACTTTCTATCTAGGGATGTGGAACTTTTTTGAGGTACCTGGAGAAGAACTATGGCATTATTTCAGTGACTTTGAAATGACTAGGGCGTACCAAGAATCCAACAGAAATTTTAAAACATAAAAGAATCAACAAGAAATTTATAATTTTCAGGTTACACTTTGATTTTCTGTCTTTTCATAAGCTTGACTGGCCACTTAACTAGTATCATTTCCTGAAATATTTTTTTTTCATTTTCAACTTTAGAAAAAGGGGGTAAAATGCATGAAGTGAGGGGTGAGCAGGTCCTGAAATTCCAATCTGTTATAAGTCTGCTGGGACATAATTATCACCATTGTAAACTGACATTACAAAATTACATGTACAATATTAGCAATATAAGTCTCTTGAGATTACCACTTACTGGAATACATCATACATGTAAGATGTACCGTACTTAAAAGGTGAATTTCTTGAAAACATAGGCCTGCAAAAAAAAACATTAAGATTCTGAAATGCCACTATGATGACAGTGTCAGTTGTCATAATTTTTAAAAAAAGAAGAAGAAGGCAGTTACACATACAGTAGCACTTTCTTTAAATCCATGCTCAATCAAAGCTAAATCTGCCAAAAATAACTCAGTTACACAAAGAAACTTAGCATTAGCTATTATGTATACAATTCACTGCTTCTTATTTTAATATAACAGTTTTTAGAAACATGCATTCAAATAAGTTACTATGACACACACTAAAAACTGAACTGTAAAAGAAAAAGAAGTTTATTCCCATACTAAAAGAAATCTCTTCAACCACTGGAAGATGTAGAGTCCTTCTGCTATCTTGGTAGTATCATTGACAATAAGGGAGGAACAGAGGCAGAAGTCAAAGCACGAATTGGAAAGGCACAGGCAGCTTTCACATCCTTAAGCAAGATTTGGAGAACCAAGGATATATCTCTAAAAACAAAGCTGAGGATATTCAACTCGAACGTGAAGTCAGTCCTGTTGTATGGATGTGAGACCTGGAATGCGTCCCAGGCCTGCATAAAGAGAATCCAAGTTTTCATCAACAGATGTTTGAGGAAGCTACTTAAGATCAGATGGACAGACAAGGTCAGCAATGAAATTGTATGGAAAAGAACAAGACAGAACCCAGTCAGAGAGGAAATTGGTAGGAGGCGATGGAGATGGATCGGCCACACTCTCAGGAGGCCAGGAAACAGCATCACGAAGAAGGTATTGGACTGGAATCCCCAGGGCAAGAGATCAAGAGGAAGGCCGCGCGGAACGTGGAGAAGAGCCAGAGAAAATGATGTGCAACGAAGCGGAAAGACTTGGAATAATGTAAAGAGGCTGGCCCATGATAGAGAGGGATGGAAGGTGTTTGTTGGTGGCCTATACCCTGATCCAGGGTGAGAAAGGCAATGATGATGATGAAAAGAAATCTCTGCCTTTCTGAGAACTTTCTCACCCATGTTATCCATACTCACGTTTCCAAAATCTGCTTTGATATTCAAACAATGCATTAAAATGGCAAGAAATCTGAGACATCACAATAGCCCTGCCATTGGCAGTCACATGGATGAGTGTGACGTCTCCTAACTCTCTGACTGGGCTCAAACCCCCATCTTTTTATTCTAAAAAGCCATTTCCTGCATCTAAATCTAGCTCGGTTTATCACAAATAATAGATAGATTAAAAGTTGATGGTAATTATAGCTAGGATGTCACAATGACGGACTACCCGTCAGTCACATAGATTCGTGTGACGTCTTGGTAGTTGTCTGCCTAGCATGTAAGTATAATTCGGTGTCTGGGCTAAAAACCTTTGTCATTTTATCTAAAAACTCATTTCATGCATAAACTATCACGCCATATATCACAAAAAATGAATGGATTTAAAATTATACAATAATTGTGGCGAAGACGTCACAGTGACATAGGTCTAATGTTGGTCATACTTACCCATTCGAATCAATAGAGCTGCAAAATTGGCAAACTGTCGCAATTTGCGTCATAGTTCAGTGTCGAGTTAGACAATCTTACTTTCTGGCCTCGCAAAGTCGCCCTAGACAGCTTTGATGACGCTAACGGCGCTCGTGAACGGCCCAAGACGTCACATTGCACCGAGACGTCACATAAGCACCAGTGATGACACACAACTTCTATGCTCGGAACCACGCCAATGCACTCGAACTTTCGAAATCCGACTTCCGTTTCTTGGCGGAAGTAACTAAATGTTACTGTAAAAAGTTGAATGACACCGAAACAAAATTTGCGAATAGATGATATCGTCACAGCCCGAGACGTCACAGAATGACCGACAACGAGGCTGTTGATTTCGTTTGCTTTTATTTCACTGAAGCTAAAATCCCATCACTGAAAGTCTAATAGAAAATAAACCCCGACATATCAAAGAAAGCCCCAGTGCACCTCACACTCACTGAAACGTCAGCGTTTTCCCGCTAGATCTATCATTTTCTAGGTGTTGTGATGACTGACACTGTGACGTCTCAAATCAAATTTTATACCCCCCACTAGGACAAAATAATTCAACTCAATATGTAAACAAATAGCTGAATCTTGAACATTAAGCATCCCCCCATCTTAAACATCAATAATTTTAACTTATTAGCTCATACTGTAATGTTTTGACCATGTAGGATAGCCCACCTGCAATGTAACAAATTATAGGGCAAAAATAGTACCAAATTCTCACTTTTTAATTCATTTTCTTCAGTTTGAGGTGTTTGTGGCAGCTGAGGTTATGAAATCTATCTCTTTAACCTGTCTGCTATGCATTGCACTATGAGTGGAAGTAAATGCTTTCAGCTGAGCTGAGAGAAAACCAATTTTCTAGGGCCACCACCACAATGACGACCTTTTGAGAATGAGTCATATATGATTTTTTGCTGCTGTCGGCCTTCCACATGATACCGGCAAAAGAATTTAAGAATAAAGATCGATACATCAATATCGCCATAAACGTCAATTTTCACAGAAATGGGGCATTGGGAAGGGATCAAGTAAAAACGTGGACTTGAGCGAAGACCACGGGTTTGTTTTCGGTTAAGACAAGAATTTCGGTTTAGCGATAACAGGCTTGAAAAACGCCAGTTTCAAGAGAGGCAGCCCAAATCACTATCAGTATCAGACATATCTGGACAAACAATGTAAGTGCACAGGCTAAACAAACTCAACACATCCTCACTTGCTCTGTGTTTTTGACTGAGAATGAGGGTGGGCGATTGCTCAGGCATAGGGCACACTTAAAGCATGGATTTATATGCGGGTGAATGTGAATTATACTTAACCCTCACCCTGCGCGGGGCGGCAATAGTCGGTATTGACTTGCAAGCGCGCACGCCGCACGGGCGGCAAAAGTCGCCCAGGTCAAGCCGACTGCACCACGCGCAAGCCGTATTTTTACGCGTCGGGTCACTGACTTTGAGATGTAACTACTATCTTATTGTTCACTGAATCTCTTCTAAATCAAAGGCATTGTGACTTGGACATGTTAACCAGTGAACCAGTGGTCGGAATCACAAAGACTAAGCTTTCAAAGGCTCTCCCCACACTTTCAAAAGATGTAACATCGACATGTGAACTGTTGCTCAACAAATTTGCAATATTATCTCATTTTCTCACAAGCTGACCACCATCTGGAGTTGTCTGTATCTAAGAACCAATCAGAAACAAGCTCTGAAATAATCTTTGCCCCAAATGCCCACATTGGTTTATTAGTATGTGTCAATCAGGATGATACCATTTGTGTAGGGCTTTGGGAGGGCGTGGCTTGTTATCACGCTTCGTTCTCACGAAAACTACAGCTGTCAGCTTGGAATCATAAGTCAGATCATTGGTTAGAGACTGACAGACTAAGGTTTTGCTGGTTAATTCATTATCAAGCGTGATAAGGCATAGCAGCGAATGTTTTCATACCGATCAATAAAAACCGAACCACACGGACGGCGTATGGGGTCATCGCATAGCGGCACGGGTCAGTGATCCCAGATAAGATTCTCCGTGAGTAAGGTCACTGACCATGCAGCGGGCTTTACGGGAAGCGCGCGGGGTATGGGTTAACTTCCATCTAGATCTAGAATAGAAATAGTGGCCAGAAAATAAATAGGGATCGGCCACTGCCATGAAAAACATCCTCTCAATGAAATAGTGCCGCAGAATAGGCTGACTGCAAGCCAAAGGTTACATTAGGGAGTTATACGATTTCAATTTTTGGCCGCGCTCGTGACCTGTCCGCAGTGAGGACCTACCACCATACTCACCTCATAGACCAAAGCTAGATTAGTCTACACGTAGATCTAGAAATCTAGATCTAGATCTAGGCTAGATCTAGATCTAGACTCTAGATCTAGAATCTAGATTAGACATAATCCTCTAAACTACCATCTAGACTAGATCTAGATTCTAAAACATTCATTCAACATTCTGGCGTTCCTAAAATGCGGAAAACGTGAACAGCTTGAGGCTAGTTTACCTGCAATGTGTGACGCTACAAAGAGGTTATGTGGACCAATATAGTGATGGGCATATCGTATCAAAATATCAATATATCGATACTTTTTAAATATCGTATCGTATCGATGCAGCAAGCCAAATATCGATATTTCGATATTGTCGACTCGTAGTTTTTAGACGTGTTCGAGTACATGTATGTATATGATTTTGTTGGATTTGAATCGGATGCGTGTGTCAGACAGTGTGTGTAGAGTAATCATGTTTCTCTTCCTCAACAACAATGTTTCTCATTCATATTCATTTTCATGCATGTTGCACAAGTCAGTTGCAGCATTGCTTATAATGATTTTGTTAAATTTTGATTTCATGTGTACGATTTGGATTTTATGTATGTGACACTGTATGGTGTTGGTTATTGGAGATTGGTTGAATGAATCCCAATAACATTTTCAGTTCTCTTCCTCAACAATATAGAAATGTGTTTCACGCCTTGACTAAGTTTGACTTTGTGTGACAAAATATCATTTTATGAGTGTGTAGAATCTGTATTATAATCGAACTTTAAATTACTGGTAATTGTGTTGTTTCTTCAATAAAAATGAACGAAAAAAAAAGACCCACCTCCTTTCCTTTACACACACACACACATACATGATACTCACTCGCATTAACCCCCCCCCCCCCAAAAAAAAGAGAAAAAAGGAGGAAACATTCAGGTGCAGGCCTACCACCTGCCTCACGATGGAAATGTATCGGAGATATCGATATATATCGATATGAATATTGTGATATCAAAAAATATCGATATATCAATATTTTGCTGGAAAAAATCGTAATATCGTATCGAATTTGATATTACGGATATCGCCCACCACTAGACCAATAATGTACTTCATGTGGCATGTTGCTCGCTAACAATTGCCTGCAAAATGAAGCAAAGGGGGTTGCCAGATCCGTTGAAACCTCTAAAGTCAAATCGGCTCCCGAGAAAAAAAATGGGGCCAAATACAAGCTCGGAAAAACAAGATATTACCAAAAAACAACAACAACAACAAAAAACTGTGGAGTCTCAGGAACGCTTGAAGCAAAGCTAAGATATGGCAGAAAGAAAAATGTGTTGCAAAGCCTCGTGTAATAGGTAATTCAGAAACGATACAATAGTAAAAAAAAAACGTAAAGGAAAGGGAAAGACAAAGTTTTGATGAACAGACTTTTATCATGAAAAAATGTAAAAGTCTAAAAAATAAATTAAACAAATGTATAGAAATCATGAAATTTCACTAATGCGGACATTTATCGCATGGGGGTTCTCTAAATTAAAATACAGCTTGTCCGCCAGCCACCTTAACATATCAAGTATTTCTGATCACAGTGAGAAAAAAAATTGTAGTAAATTTTACAACGGCATAGAGTGTGTTTGCAGCATGGTCTCAAAATAGGAACTCATGCATCTTAATATGTAAGCCTCAGCCATTATAATATCGATATAACCTAATGTGGCTGATATACTGTATTTACTAATTTTATGCCTACTTTTATTCACTCATCCCAAACAAAACAAGACCAAAAAACTCATAACCATCGCTGGATCAGAAATTTTTTCTCCATGCTTCCCATACACGATTTGCGGCCTGCGCATAATTATGAAAGCCGTTGGAGTAGCCTAATCACACATTGGGCAAACTTTCCAATGTCTTTTCCAAACCTTAAGCCTGTTTTTAATCACACTTATTTTCCAATTTAGCATATCACCCCCTCCCCCGTCTCCCTCCCCCATATCACCAACAAAAAAATATAAATTTATAATTCATTATTAAATAAATATTAATAGATATTCAAATATTATTATAATACTTTAGAATACAAGTTGTGAGTTGTGAACTACTGCTGTGAGTTGTGAACTGCGCATAACAGGCCGCGGTTACAATTTGCTCTGAGATAGAGAGAGTTTGCGAGAGTGAGAGAGAGAGAGAGAGGGTGAGAGAAAGAAAGAGCGAGTGAGAGAGCTTCTGTAAAGCGCATAGAGCATTTCTAATGCCAATGGATATGAGCTATATATATTTATAAATGCCATCCATTATTATTATTATTGTTTTCCTGCAATTTTTATGTTTAGTTTTCCATTTCTATCCCATTTTTATCACTGTGAATTTACCATAGATGTCAATCTCATGAATCAGTTTGGAAAAGAGCCCCTTGTCTACGGTTTCCAAAAAGTCTCTAAAATTTGAGTGTAAAAAGGCAACATGGCACCCTCGAGGCAGACGGCAAAGTTCCAACAAGTTGCTTGTAAATATTCCTTTTCTTGTAATTCTAAAACTGTCGGGTCTTTGTGGGTAGTAAAATCTTGTGAACTTTGTCAAGAGAAAAAAAAACTATTATAGTATCACTGGTTTGCATGAGAACATTGTTTTACACGCATCTTGCTCTGAACTGAGAGTTCTCTGTATGAGACGCTGAAATTAAAATTTGTGTACGTTTGCGGAACAATGGGCCGCGCATGCCAATTTAAAAAAACGAATGCAGGCAAAGCAGGCATAGGCCCAACAAAACAAACTATTAAAAAAAGGCAACTGTGAAGCCAGGACAGCACTGACGGAATGACTTCAAATGAACAACATGTCAAGCAGAGACTGGATATGGATCATGGATTCATGAAGTCAGTCATTCGTAACCAAATTGATCGGTAAGATTTCTGATCATTCCAAGAATTTCTATTTGATGGGTTGCTTGGGTTAGGTCTGAACGAAGGACAATTTGATGATGGAAGCTCAGAAGTTTTAAGAAAAAAAACAATTCTTGTACGATGGTCCAAGTCTTCTTTGTGGTTAATCCCATATATAGCAAGCTTCACACATAGTCTGTGATTTTCACTCCAGAGTCTCTGGCTCCAGTCCATAACCCCCATAACCTTTACCAAATGTAAAGCCAAAATCCTTTAAAAACTTCTTTGCTGATGAGCCCAAATTATGCCTTTCTTTCGGCACCAGTATTAGCCCACTGCTTTTAGTCCAGCATCGTTGACAGTTTGACTGATTCGATATCTGCCAACATCATATGCCTTTAATCAGAATTCTTGGCAGGGAATCACAGAGCCATGCATTTACTATTTTAAAAAAACATCCCAGATAGAATCCGCATGACGTCCTAGTGTTTTTGTTTTGGTCTTCCGCCACTAAAGGTGGCCGGTGGATCAACTGATTATTGTAACATTGTCGAAGCGGTTAAAATGCCTGCTAAATTGCGTTGTAGTTGATTGCTACGTCAGGGATGGAGAGGACCATGGATCCAAAATCCAATCTGGTAGATTCCCTGCCGCCATCCACGTAAACAAGAGAAAGGAAGTGAAAGAATTGACTGAATGTCTCCCATTGAACATATACACACATGCCATTATTTGCTGTAGTGGCCTACTTTTAGGTTGCCGCTGGAAAGTTCGTGGTGCCTTGCAGTTCAGATCAGCCAGCGAATCAAAAGCAGCGCAATGCTACGGTCGCCGTGGTGATGTTCGGGTCCGGCCACTAAAGATGGTGGATTATATGCACATTCTACCTATAGAAGACTAATTCGCCAAGGGGCCTTATAAAGTCACGTCCTTGTGGGGATCGGAATATCTCTCTGCAATTTGGCAGGGACAGGCATTGAATCAGCCAAAGTGTCAACATGGTGGACTAAAGCAGCAGGACCACCATATGCTACTAGTGCCCTTCTTTCCTTCAGACTACCAGAACAATGGATTATTGGATGGAAAGACAGCAGGAAATAGGAAAGTTAAGAGTGGAAAACATGCTGGAACAATGTGGACCGATATATCAGCCTCATGACAGTTTTGGAATGAAATGGTAGGGCCGATATTATCAGTCATGCGGCAGTCTTGTGCAACATATGATGGCAGTAAGAGGGTTAATATCAGAGATCTTCTTCATTCTTGGCAATATCAAATTTCAAAGGACAGTTGAATAGAAAACATTATTTCAACAAGATCTGGGTTTCAGTCATTATGTATTTTACTTCTGATCACACAATTGAGCCAAAATTGAATCCTTTTACTTTCATGGTTTTAGAGACAACTATGACAAGGAGATAAAAGCAAAGCAGCAACAAGGCAAGCCACATCATAGATCAAATCCTAGTCGTCCAAAGAAACCAGAGATGCAGACCTATATCCCTCCTCAGCGCTCAAAGAAAGGTATATTTGTATATATGATATCTGTTGTTCAGATTTCCACCTGATCCTTTACTGTGCAAGGCAGAGTTTATTAAAAGTATTAGCAGGACACTTAATATCGTTAGGTATTGACTATCTACTGTCATACCTTTATTCTAACATGAAACAATTTTAGGCATAATCTGCAGATCATAGGAATTTGTCTCTGTGTTATTTATTATCAGAATTTCTTCAAAATTTATACTACACCATCATATTATATATAATTATTCTCAGTTTGTAAATTAATAGGGAAATTTGATCACCAGAACTGCCATGAGGATGACCTGAGTGGCTGAACAAATTGGTATTGCACTCTACATTCTTTTTGCTCCAGAGCATGCCTAGGGTTCAGTCACAAAAATCTGTTCTGACAGCCACAGTGTTATTGAATTTCAGCATGTTGTTGGGACTGCCATTGTTCTGGAATGTTGTTTTTTTTTTGGTCCTGTGCATTATTTAGTTAAAGCTCTAAATCTGGCAACAGTGAAATAATGAATGATTATTTTAATACTTAATTCATCTATAATATTAACTTCTTTTTCCAGAGTCCAATCAGGTCCTGTATACTCTTGAATATGAACATAAGAATGGTGAGATTTATGCAGTGAAAATATCCAAAGTGAGTGTGATGAAACTTCTTTTCTTTTTAAAGGTTAGATTAGGGTTTTATCAAACCCAGTAGCCCCTCCCCCCTCCCATTTTTTTTTTAAATTGGCAACTGTTCTGCATATGAATACATGTAGTTATAATAAACTGAAGAGGAATTACTTGGTAATAGCCGTGGCAGAGGACATAATCAATAGGTGAGCAGTCATCAGTTACCTCTGTAGACACTATTAACAGCACACAATGTATTAACCTTGGCAGTATGTCACTAAACACAATGCATGGCATCTGTCATGGTGTCTAATCAACACCAAACCCCTATAGAACAATTTATTAAGATACCCTCTTTAAAAGTATGGTGTCTGTCAGGCCCAAGAATGTACAGATAGGGATATAGCAATGAAATCCTCTTTTGGAGTGTGGCGTATCTGAGACCCAGGGACGTATGTGTAAGGGCATGATAATAAAGTCCTGCCCAATAAAATCCTCGTTAAAAGTATGGTGCCTGTAAGACCCCAGGACATATGGCTAGGAACAGTAAAAGTGCATGTGCGTTGCTGAGCATGCACGTGCATACCAGTATTTTAAAATTTTAAAACTGGGAAGATGGGCAATGACATCATTGAGGAAAAAATTTCCAGAAATAAATTGAAATTAGTTTTATAATTGCTTCTGGGTCCATTAGACCCTCGACATATGGCAAAGGTTCATAAAGAAGATCCATACAGATCATGAGGTGAGAAAGGAGACTGTGTGGCTCTGATGTCTGTGGTGTGGAGACCTGAAGGCTGGGACATTTAAGAACCTTTGTATCAAAAAGGCAGTAAATAATGATGATGTTCTTGAGCATCACATCTTATCTCAGCCCTAATTTGAGATCAATTTTTTCAACGAGAGACCCTTGAAGACATGAAGATGAGGTGGAAATATGGGGCGATCAACAAATAGCTCTTTAGCACTGCCAAATGAGTACTTATTTATCTTAGCAAAGAATTTAGCATATCGTGCAATTGTGTATATTTGCGGAAGTGGCTTCCGAGTTGGTCTTATTAGTACGGTGGTAGGCTGCATGAATATATTTTATGTATGTCAGACCACATGTGGAAAAGAGAGAAAAAATTTGTTTGCATACAAAGCAAGTGGCTGATGAATATTCTCCACTAATCTCTAGCTGTCATGTGTCATATTTTGCAAAAGCAGAACTGAATTATTGTTGATTTTCTTCCAGAGTGATTCACCAGATGAGGTGGCCAGAAGTGTTGGGGAAAAGTTCAATCTTCCAGAAGCATTTGTTGACGCATTAGCAACCAGAATACACGAGGAAATAGAAAGGCGTGTTATATGAGAAGTGCTGTTCTTGAATTTCTAGTACAAAGGTTAATAATGTTTTAAGGAGCCCATGAAAAAGGTTTGAAGTTTGTGGCATTGAAAAGACACAAGGTAAATTATATTACTGATAAAATTTTTAACAAGTATTTGTGTAGCCGCCCGACTACCCGATTCGAGAAAATCGTCAAAAGGCACCAGAGGGCCAATTTTATTGATTTTGCATTTTCAGTATTTTTGAAAAGTTAAACCTCTTTACTATTCCACAACATGCCTCATTTTGTCGGGTGCCTTCACATTTCATAACTTGAAGTAGTAAAGGTTATTGCTGACATGATACAGCGGAACCTGCTTAAGCCGAAATTCAGGGAACCAACAGTTTGGTATCAACAGTATTTTGGATAAAAAGTAATTGTTTAAAAATCACCACTGTTTTAAAATTACCATTTTTAATCTCTTAAAAGGAAGTGATGTAAGACACCATGGTAACTTTATTACCCCTCTTGATGTACAGTATCCAACAACCAAATTCCATTTTGTGTATGTGTGAATGGCGTGCATATTTATGCAGCCTAAAAGAACAGTCAGAGCTGTGGTGCGGGTAGTGTTCAACCATTTGTATCAAGTATAATAGATTTGAACTGCTGGACAAGTACTGTTAGTGAATATTTTGCAGTCAATGTGACATTCATGACACATTCGTAATGGTCCATGGAATGGTGTGAAGACAAGAAAGTGGCTGGTTAAAAAAACAAAAAAACTGCTCACGGCAGCAGCGCCTTTCTGTCTGATAGTGTTGTCAGCCAGTTTTAGTGACACTCTATGGCCTTTCCTCCTCACCCTCGACCCAATTAAGTAGGTCTGCATAGACGGGCATGAAATTAACAAGGTAGGTTTGTTTTATTTCACATCAAAGGAACTGAAGTTTCAAGACAGCAACCTGGCTCAATTGAAAAAGTGAAAGAGAATCTTTCAGTTAAAAGGGAATTTTGTTCTTTTCTTTATGTGTAATTAAGAGGTGTAAATCCCCCTGGAGATAGAATAATAATACAAGATGCTGCTGAAGACCTTGACATCAACATAGATCCACCAAAGAAAGAAGAGATAGTGGCAGCAATAAAGAGCCTAAAAAACGGCAAAGCCCCAGGAAAAGACAACTTGACTGCAGAACTGTTCAAAGCAGATCCAGATCAGTCAGCCACCATCCTTCAGCCACTGTACACAACTATCTGGGAAGCAGAAGCAGTACCAAAGAGCTGGAATGAAGGCAGAATAGTGAAAATACCCAAGAAAGGAGCACTCAGCGATTGCAACAACTGGCGTGGTATCACTCTCCTTTCTATACCCAGCAAAATCCTTGCCAAAATCATTGTGAAACGTATGTCAGATGCTGTGGACAAGACACTGAGAAAGGAACAGGCCGGATTCCGAAAGGGGAAAGGATGCATTGACCAGATCTTCACACTCCGAAACATCATAGAACAGTGTTCAGAATGGCAAAGGCAGCTCTATGTGAACTTCGTTGACTTCGAAAAGGCCTTCGACAGCATCCACAGAGAGAGTATATGGCGCATTCTTCGGCACTATGGGATTCCCAGCAAGCTTGTTGAACTCATCAAAAGCTTTTACAAGAACTTCAGTTGCAGTGTCGGAAACAGTGATGCATCCTTTGAAGTGAAAACTGGTGTACGGCAAGGATGTGTGATGTCAACAATTTTGTTTAACCTCGTAATCGACTGGATTATGCGGAAAACTACAGAGGATGCACCAAGAGGCATCAGATGGACACTCTTCGACAACTTAGAGGATTTGGACTTTGCAGATGACCTTGCGCTATTGTCACATAGTCACCAACACATGCAAGATAAGACGCAGAGACTACATAATTTTGGATGCAAAGTAGGCTTTCGGATTAGCCAGAAGAAGACAGAGATTATGACCCTAAATGTAGACACTCCAGCACCAGTGCAAGTAGATGATAAGAACCTCACCATGACGGACAAATTTAAATACCTTGGTAGCATTATCAGACCAGAGGGTGGCACAAAGGAGGACATCCAAAGTAGGCTGGGAAATGCAAGGGCTGTCTTTCAAAGTATGAGCAACATCTGGAAATCGACACAATACGGCATCAACACCAAGATCAGACTGTAACAAAGCTGTGTCCTATCCAACTCCTGTATGGATCAGAGTGTTGGCGAATGACAGAAGGTGACCTCGCCAAGTTGTCTTCCTTCCACACCACATGTCTTCGCAGGATTCTCCGCATCTTTTGGCCAAACAAGATTTCTAATCAGGAACTACTAAGGCGATGCCAGCAAGAAGAAATAGCCAACATCATCATGAAGAGACGATGGAGATGGCTTGGACACGTGCTGCGAAAGGAAGCAAATTCTATAACCAAAACAGCACTTCTGTGGACACCGGAGGGACGGCGCAAGCGAGGCAGACCCAAGGCAACCTGGCGGAGAACAATCGAGGCAGAGATGAAATCCTTCAATCACTCATGGGGAACTCTCGCAAAGATGGCCCAGGACAGACAGGGCTGGAGATCCTTTGTTGCTGCCCTAAGCACCAGTGGGTGCAACAGGAAATAGTAGTAGTAAGAGGTGTAAATTTATAGACCCTTTTCATTTCCGCGTTACGGTTGTTTGCGGGGAGCCGCACGGCTTCGAAAAGCACCATGTAGGGCAAAAACCTCCACTTGCCTTAGTGATGGCATCTGAATATGTGCACAGTCTAAGCAAAGATGCATTTTTATGCCAGAACCAGCAAGTAACTGGTTTGTACAGTTGGGTGCCCAACAAGAGGATGGCATCGTTCGACTGTTGTCCGCCGCTTCCGCCCTACAAGTGGGGCACGCCGCCATTTTGTTTGCAAATCACGTGATATGGAGGACGGTAAATGAAAAGGGTCCATAAGGAATATAGGATTACAAGGCAGGACCTTCTGATAAAGGGAAATTTCTTATTGTCCGCTTTTGGTTTAAGCAGTTTCCACTGTGTATTAATAATAGTAGTTCGTCCATCAGGTATGATGATGACCTTAACAACACCAGAGGAATAAAGAACAGAAATTGTTGAGAATTTCAACACATGGACAATAAAGAGAAGTAAAGGACACAGAGGACAGAATGGAAAGACTGTTCTTTCATGACTTATGGCTTCTCATGTGACTGATAAGTCCTATTTTTGCCCTGAAGACCCTTCCACATAAGTGACAAGAGTGCTCCGTTGGTTCAGTACCACTGGGCCTTTTCTTGCGCCGTTCTCTTTTTTTGATAGCCTGCTGGACTCTGTCAGCTTCCCATGCTTTGCTGCCTCTGGTAAGGGCCGCCCTCCAATTTGCTCGATCAAGCGAGAGCTTTTCCCACTCACTCACATCAATGGCAAAGGCCTTCAGTGATTGCTTGAGAGTGTCTTTGTAACGTCTCTTTGGGGCCCCAACATTCCTCGTTCCATTGGAGAGCTCAGAGAAGAAGATTTGCTTAGGGAGTCTGGAGTCGGGCATTCTGACAACATGTCCTGCCCAATGTAGCTGAATTTTTTTCAGGTGGCAGAAGATGCTCAATTCCTTGGCACGATTGAGGACCTCAGTGTCTGGAATTTTATCCTGCCATTTGATCCTTAGGATCTTTCTAAGGCAGGCCAGATGAAAGTGATTTAGTTTTCTGGCATGCGATTGGTACACTGTCCAGGTTTCAGCCCCATAGAGTAGGGTGGGAAGGACCACAGCATTGTACACTTTCAGCTTAGTGTCTGTGCGAATGCCGGCAACATCCCACACTCTCTTTCGAAGCCTGCCAAATGCAGAGCTGGCTTTGCTGATTCTTGAGGGAATTTCAGTATCAACACGAGCCGTGGAAGACAGTGTACTGCCAAGATAGGTGAAGTTCTCCGACACCTTCAGAAGACTGTCATGGACTTTGATATTTGGGGTCACAGGATACTTGTCGTCTGGAGTAGGCTGATGGAGCACTTCCGTCTTCTTTGTGCGTATTGTGAGGCCAAAGTTGTCACAGGCACTAGAGAACTTATCAACACAGTTTTGCATGCTATCCTCATCGTGTGCCAGAAGTGCACAATCATCAGCAAATAGTAGGTCACAGACTTGAGTACTTTTGGTTTTGGTTTTTGCCTGAAGTCTCCTGAGGTTGAATAGACTGCCATCAGTTCGGTACTTGATGCTTACCCCTTGAGGAGGAGAGCTAACGGCTTCTTGTAGCATTGCAGAGAACATGATGCTGAACAGAGTTGGGGCTAAGACACAACCCTGTTTTACCCCATTTGTGACAGCAAAGGGCTCTGAAACACTGCCGTTACTTTTGACTGCAGCTTGCATGCCATCATGAAACTGGCGCACTATTGTGATGAATTCGGGTGGACACCCAAACCTCGCCAAGATTTTCCAGAGGCCTTCACGACACACTGTATCAAATGCTTTTGTGAGGTCAACAAATGTGATGTACAGCGCTTTATTTTGTTCCATGCATTTTTCCTGAATCTGTCTGGCAGCAAAGATCATATCCGCCGTTCCCCTCTCTTTACGAAAGCCACATTGGCTCTCGGGAAGCAAGTCATTTGACGAGAGGTGATCAAGAAGGCGATTCAGAAGCATTCTTGCCAATATTTGGCCAGCAATTGAAAGTAGAGAGATTCCCCGATGGTTGTCACAGACTTGGCTGTCCCCTTTGTTTTTGTACAGATGGATGATTGAAGCATCTTTGAAGTCCTGTGGGAGCTTCCCTGCTTTCAACATATGATTGAACAACTCGGTCAGCCTTTCAATAAGCTTTCCTCCACCGAAGGCATACACCTCAGCAGGAATTGAATCCACGCCTGGTGATTTGTTAAAGGACATCTGATTTGTGGCAGTCCGGGTCTCATTTGCTGTGAATGGCTTGGCAAGAGCTGCATTAATAGGAGTCTGAGGGAGGCGGTCAATGGACTCAGTATTTATATTTGATGGCCGATTTAGCACACCTCCGAAATGTTCTGCCCAACGCTGAATTATGGCATTCAATTCAACAAAGCGTGTTGAACCATCTGGCGCAAGAAGTGGCGTAGTGCCAGAGCGGGATGGTCCAAACACAGCTCGGAGGCTCTCAAAGAACTTTCTAGTGTTGTTTGTGTCGGCATATTTCTGAGTTTCTCTTACTCGCTCTTCTAGCCAGTCATTTTTCATTTTCCTCAGCTTCTTCTGGAGTACACCCTTACATGCACGCAGGAAAACCAACTGTGCTGCTGGCGCAAGAGTGTACAGTCGTATTTAGGTCAGTCCAGCTCTGTTCAATGTTCTCAGGGTCAAAAGTCACGCAATCCAATTTTGAGGAGAGTTCTGAGGAGAGCTCGCTCTGTTTCTCAGCTGAGCAGAGTTTTGAAACATTTAGGCGTTTAGGTGGCGCTTTCCCTTGAGGGCGTCTATTGCGCCTCAATGTTAGTCTGAGCTTGCAAACAATGAGTCTGTGGTCAGTTCCACATTCGGCACCACACATCGCCTTTGTTACAAGGACATCCTTTCTGTCAGTCTTCCTCACAATGACATAGTCTATGAGATGCCAATGCTTTGAGCGGGGATGCATCCATGATGTTCTGTTTCTCACGGGGAGACTAAAATTTGTGTTGGTAATGAACAGGCCAAATTCAGCGCACAAAGTAAGTAAGCGCAACCCATTGTTATTGCATGAACCAACTCCATGAGGGCCCAAAACATTTGGCCACGCTGAGATTTCGGAGCCAACCCTAGCATTGAAGTCCCCCTAGAGAATCAGCTTATCAGCTGCCGGGACAGAGCATATGACAGATTCTAGATCAGAATAGAACTTGTCTTTGGCTTCATCTGGGTTTGTCATGGTGAGCGCATATGCGCTAATGAGGGTGGCTGACTGGCTTTTCCCAACTGGGATCCTGAGTGTCATTAGCCTGTCATTTATTTCAATTGGCATGGACTGCAAGTTTCTGACAAGGTCATTTTTAATTGCAAACCCAACACCATGCTGTCTCGGTTCGACTGCACCCTTGCCTTTCCAGAAGAAGGTGTATCCACCACTGAGCTCTTTGAGTTGGCCACTATCAGGGAGTCTGGTCTCACTGAGTGCCACTATGTCCAGGTTGTACCTGCTGAGCTCAATGGCAATAAGTGCAGTGCGTCTTTCCGGGTTGTTTGAGTTGTCCTGTAGTGTGCGTATATTCCAGGCTCCTAGCCTGAGTAAGCTGAATTTCTTTTTGTTTCGACCGCAAAAAGGGATCCCCACTGGTCGCGGTATACCAGTCAGGGTGATGTGAAGTGGGCTTTCTTTAGGGCACCTTTTCTACCCCTTCCTCAGTTGAGGTGAGCAGTGCTATCCTTAAATAAGGCTGCTCAGCTACTGTGGGTGCTGCCTCCCCACGCCTCCACTTCAATCGACGATGAAGCGACCATAGCCCACAGCCACCAACGTGTAGGTCTGTGCTAACAGCTTCCAGTCTATCCAAACCTGCTGCCACCGCACTCGCCCATCGCCGTTGGAATTTTGAGAGGAAAGAAGACGAACGCAAAGATGAAAGAAGACGAGGTGAGTGTTAAGACTGGCGCAAAGAGTTTGTTTTTAGTGAAAAAGAGCTGCGCAAACATCAGACTCACTCTCTCGCCTGGACACAACTTATCCAAGTGGCAAGACAAGGTCAAGACGACTGGAAATGTATCCAGGTGCAGGAGGATGCCAGAGGGACAGTCATATTGCCTGACCGGCTGCCTGTAGGCTACTCCACAGCCTCGCAGTCCCAACTAACTAGGGTGAAAGACCCAAACCAAAGAACACCAATACTGGTGGATGCTCTGTGTCACGATATCCAGGCCAGAGTGACGGTATATTGCCATCTGCCCTATCAATCAACCACTGGCCTGCTGCCGCCAGCTTCGAAGCTGCGTCCGGGAAGTTTGCTCAATTCTTCGTCTGTGATTTAGGCAAACAAGCCTATGACCACACCGCTACCGGGGGCCAATATGAAGGACTCAAATACTGAGGGTCACATTGTGCCCTAGCATGTGGCCGTTGGGTTAGATGAAACCTCCTCCGCCCTGGCCGTTTGCACCGACAGGTGCACGCCCACTGATACCATGCTAGCGTACCAGTTCATGGAACAGGTTGTACTGGATTACATGTTACCAGTAGCAGATGTTTCTGGCCTAACTGTGTAAGGCACAGTTAAATATCAAACTTGAAGACACACGAAGAGGATGTTATGAAGGAGAAATAAGCATGGTTTTAGACTGGGAGGATGAAACAATGAAAAGCATGCAGCTGTCAACAGTGAACTAGCATGTGAAAAAGTTATCACAATAAAGTTGTCTGAAATGTACAGGCAGCACAGAGACAAAAGTTTATGTTGTAAACTTTCTGAGGTTGCTTTAAGCCTTTAGCAGTATTAAATGATGAATGGCTTTTGTTAAAAACATTTATGAATTCAGCTGCTGCACATTTGCAGCTACACGCATCTGCTGAACTAAATGCAAAACATTAAAAGGCATGTGAAAACCACGGACAACTTTGGTTACTGTGGGTGTGACAAATCATATTGTTCTAGTCATGTGTTATTGCTGAATCTCATGTAATAAATGAACATGTGGTCAGAGAAAAATTGTCTTCAAGCTTTTGTTCTGAATCATACAGAATCTCATTTTCACATTGATTTCTGTTGGAGGGATCAGAAATTAATGCTTGAAAAGTCAGATTGTCTGGCTTCCAGCAGTTAATTTGCTCAAGCTCATTTTTTGAGATGCTGTACAGTTGGAATAGCAACTACTACTTATTATTCAGTTATTTCCCCTTCCAAAGTGTTTTCAGTATTGCTTCATACTTGGGTATAAATTTTATTTTTAGATGTTATGGATCCCCATTTTATTATGTTTTGCATTGATAGGAAGCGTGATCTGCATACCCTGATGGAGTGGAAAAGTCTTGAAGACTCTGACTGCTTACTGCATGCGTGTGGGTACATGCTCTTGTTCATTTTGTATCCATTATAGTATAGTAGTGTGAATTTATCAGTCTAATATGAGGTCAGTCACATTGTTGCTTTTGTGTACATGTACATGAATTTTATATCCTGTTCATCCTTCTATGGCACATACATATTTTCCAGAGCTGTGATACCATTGTTCAGTAGTTAAGTTTCTATGAATTAATAAATCAAGTAGAAAATTCTTGGAGATGCTAAATGCAGTTATCTAGCAGATGAATGAAAAACAAACTACATACATATACAGTATCTACGCATTTCAAATTTAAACGTCTATAAGCAGGTTGCTTGATACTCTACATGAGCATATGATTAGCACTGAAGTGTTATACATGTATATACAAGTATATATGCATTTAACATAAAGCTTTATAATGTTATTTGGTTTATTTCACTTGTTTATGTGTTTTGTGAAAATGGTGGTGCAAATGTTACATTTATATATAGCTACTATGAAATATTTTTCATGATCTGCCCTCATCATCACTGTGATGACATTAAAAATTGTTTACAGCAGTGCTGCATGCGTCATTACTAATGTACGAACAGAAATAATATGTACACAATACATGTGACCAATAACCATTATGCTCAGTCTTCTGATTCAGCTATTAAATATTCATCCATCCACATCCTTTTTTTTTGTATTGTTTAGTGATTACATTTTCCTGTGGTCCACATTAATTACAACTTGAAATAATTTTCCAGAATTAACTTGCATGTGTATATGGCCAACTTTAAATATACATGTATACACCCCTGGATGTAAATTTTATGCTGCAAAGATACATCTCTCCCACCTGCCTGGACTAAAGATTTATGTTATGTTTCTACCTAACAAATTTAAAGAAAACACACCCAAAAGAAATGTGCTCAAACTTGATTCAGATGTTGGCACACTCACATATAATCACAAATCATGCAGTTCTTTCTCTTCTCAAACAAAGCCACACTGACAAAATTGAGTAAGACGTACATGACATTTTTAATTGCCACAATGAATGTGGAAAGGAAGAAATTTTAACTTCAAAACTTTGTGCAGCACCAAAATGTACATGCCACCAACATTGTAAGTAGGCCTACATGTAACGGTAATACTGGAAAGGCTTAATGGCATGGTATCTGCTACTCGTGCTAATGGTTTAGAGTTCAAACCACAATCATCAATTTTTCACTGGGATATTTTCAAATCAGGTTTGCCACATTCTCATCTGAGTAAAAAAGATTCTGTACAAACTGCCCTTGGACTAATGATAAATGTGAAGATTCCCCATACAAAGTTGGCAGTTTAATATCATTTTTAAAAGGTTCCAGATTAAATTTCAAGAGCCAGGTTTCTTTGACAAAAAAACAAAAACTTACAAAAGTATACTGATTATCTGACTTCTGTGTCTCTTCTTCCAGAAATGTATGAACTCAAAATAACCGCTTTAACATAACTGAATAAATATATCATTATTAATACTGTTCCTGAAAAAAAAAAGTAATAATCAGTTGCTTGCAGGATCTGTCTAGCCTGAAAAAGGATGTAAATTTTCAACTTCAGTTCAAGCTTACAATGTGCCCATGATGACACCTGCTAAACAATCAACACTAAAAATTTAAAAAAAGAATGAAAAAAATGGATTGTGAGGGAGGCTGGACTAAAATGAATTGTGCCCCTCAACTAATTGCATAAATTATCACTTCAAAAATCAAAGTGGTGGACCTTTTAAAAAATAAATTTTCATGAATCAACGAAAGGAAAGACCTTTAGATGACCTTGTAACTTGTATTTGCACAGTGGGTTGGGTCTACACAATATGGCAGGATAAATTATGAATCCATTCACTTGCATGATTTTCAATTTTCATGTGGAAAGAAACTATTTGCTGGGGTGACAATGTTAAAATCTGGCGAGAATCAGAAAGCCAGTTATCTTTAAATACATGTATAGGCTCTCTCAAAATGTTCCTTGATTGGTAGTTATTTTGCCCTGGGCACTGATATCTCTAAGAAACACTCAAGATTTTCATTTTAAAATTTAGTTGTTTAAAAAGAGCCCAGAAAATTTGCAGACCAAGAGAAAACAAGATAAAATGACTGTAAAACTGAGCTATAATGAATGATTGGGAGCCTTCCCATACAATTGGAAAACTGGTCTGCAGTATGCCTGAAAACTGAATTAAATTTAAGAGCTCAACAAATCTTTCTGAGCTTCACCCACAACAATTTTCTCATCAATAAATGAAAATTATATTCACGGCAATAAGCAGCTAAAAATAGATAAGTTCATTAAAATGAATGTTCCTTCCATTAATAGCATTCAAATGAAGACTTCTGGCTACCACCTCTGACTGGTATGAAATTCTTCCAAAAAACCAGTTTGAACTAAGGAGTTATGATAATGTCTTACTTCCTGCTAGTAAGTCCTTAAAAAACAGCTGTACTTGCCTGCATAATGCAAATTAAATATATCCTGCACATAACAAACAATAAGGATTGCCTTTTCAGACCGACAAAGTGAAGGGCAGGTGGTCTTATATGTATAGTTATCCACCTCAACTTTATAAATGAAATCTCCACATAATGCCCACTACTACTACTAACTAGTTTCAAAATGCGATCCCTAAACTTCTGGAGGAGATCTTGGACAAATACTTTATTTTAATTGACAAAACAATACATTTCTAGACTTTTGCACCCACAATTTCATTCAAAGATTCAGAGCATGTAACTGACACTGCACAATGCTGTTCAGTGAATGGAAGGAAGGTGTCATTTATAAAATGTAACACATTTAGTAACTTAACGGTGGAAACATTTTTAAACAGCCTCATATAACACTGTATCGTATCAGTGCTGCAAACATCATAATTCTCACTTTCATCACATGTAATATCCAAAAAGATCAATATCCTGCGTAATACAACTCATATCAACTAAAGATTATCAAAAGCCCTTAATCCTAGCCCTGAGCATGCTCAGTAAACCAGGCGAACTCTGCTTCAACATGTGAAATCATGCTATTCTGTATTCATATTCATTTTTTTTTTTTAGGCGACATTGTTCATCTGCAATTACCTCCTGTCCTCGGAATTTAGTTGAATTTTTTCCCAACTGGTAAAGAAGAAGGACTGCAGGCTGTGAAACACTTTGCCATTTGTTTTTTTTTTAGGTGGTATGACCTTTTTTATGTACTTGAACTTCTTCAATGATTAGTCGATTTGAACACATTTGGTGATTTGAATGCATTTCTGAGTTAATGTTACCATACAACAAATAGAAAAATATAAAAAATGAGGCCTATAATCCAGATTTACAGGCACAGAAAATGGAAACACACTAAATATGAAAGGGAGTGGGAGTCAACGAGTAATGCAATTTGTTTCCTGCTGGACACAGTTTATCATCAAATGAGCTGATATTTAACATAATGATACTTGTGCACATGCTCTCAAATTTAAATTGTTAAAATTTTATTTCATTTCATTGTGAGTGAATGAAGTTGTTTCAAAATGGCTATAGTAATGTTTATAGGTGGGCCCGACACCCGAGCGATAGCTTGAAGACAAGGACGAGTTGATATCTTCATGCTTATCTGACAAACATTGTGCCGGTCGCCCTCAAGTTGTGCCAACACTGCCAACAAAGCAAAAGCATAAGATTTAATCAGATCTGATAGGCGAATAACAATTGATAAGTTGGCAACAAAGATCGAGGAAAGCCATAGTAGCGCTCATAACATCTTCGGATCACTTGGGTTTTCCAAAGTATGTGCCCATTGGGTACCCAGACAACTGACAGCTGATCACAAGACTGAAAGGGTGAATTGCTGTACGGAGCTTTGCCAGCTTAGCGAAAGAGTCCACATATTCTTTAGAAGGATTGTCACTGGAGACGAGACACAGGTTCATTATTAATTATGAATCAGAATTGAAAAGACAATTGATGGAATGGCGACATCCAACGTCCCCAAAGACAAAAAAATTCAAGACAGAAAAATTACTGCAACTGAGTTTTGGCACATTCAAGGTGTAATTCTCACTGATTTTTTTGCCACGAAGAGCGGCTATAAACTCTAAAGCATACATTGAGACACTAAAACGGCTGAAAGCAAGAATTCAACGAATGAGGCCAAATTTGGAAATGGACGTTCTTTTTCACCATGACAATGCCCGCCCTCACACCAGTATCATGACAAGGGAGGCAATCACTTCGTTTGAGTGGACAACACTGCCACACCCATCTTATTCTCCAGATTTGGTACCATCAGACATTCACCTTTTTGGACCCATGAAAGAAGCCCTGAGAGATCATCGTTATGAAAACGACGAAGAAGTCAAACCCCCTGTAAAAAGTTGGCTCAAAGATCAGCTTGTTCAGTGTCACGAAGCTGGCATACGCGGCCTTACTAAAAGATGGACAGTGGCTATCGAGAGAGGTGAAGTCTATGTTGAGAAGTCAGGATCTGATCCTCTAAAGTATGGCTTCAATTTGAGGTATGATACTTGTTATTGTGTTCATTTCTATTCTAGCAATGAAACAAATTGCATCACTTTTTGACCCCCCCTCATGCACATCAATGTTTGCTGAGCAGATTGCAATTTATGTGGTCTTAAGTGCAACATCTCAATGGATAACTGGTACACAGCTGTAACTATGTTTACACTAGCTCTTAAAATGTGTTTCTAATGTGATTCATAAAAAGCTGATGTACTGTTTACCTCTGCATTTAAAAACATACAAGGGGGTGATCTATGGGAATCGAACAACCAATTACTGAATGCTTTCAATTAAGTGGTAAAAAAAAAAAATATTTCTGAAATATGATCAGAAAAGTTTGTTCATACAGAATGTTTCTACCTTTGAACCCTGACCCCCTGTGGGAAAAAATCCAAAATGTCTGAGCCCCTGAGCTAAAAAATCAGGTATTCCTGAGCTCCTGAGCAAAAAAGAGCTAAACTGAATGTCATATCCACTCACACTGTTTTCATACAAGCTACTAAGACAGACAAAAGTCCTGCCTTATCTCTAGTACTCCACTTTCTTGTGCCAGTCTCTCCAGCAGGTAGCACCTTTCCTGATGCACAGGTACCTCCTACAGTGGCCACACCAGAAGGTTGTCTTTGTTTTTTTGTTAGGGTTGTCCTTGGATTTTGTGCTTGAAATGGGCGCTGCCATCTTTGACTGATGCTATTCCATGATTCCGTGCTGAACCGAGTATTTTTAGTGGAAGATATTAATAGTTTTTGACATCACCCCTTTACATCCCGAAATATCGGGCTTACGGTGTATAGTGAAATAAGGCTCAGCCCGATTTTTCGGGCTAACGGTATATGTGTAAATAAGCATCAGCCCGAAATATCGGGCTTATGGGTTCAAAGGGTTAACCTGTACTAACATTACATGATTCAATTTTTACACAAAATAAAATTTATATACACTATAAAACTGCCAATAAAAATTGATCATATGTAAATACAGAATTAAATTTGCACAATCCATCATTTCTGCTTAAAAAAAAAACTGAACGAAATCAATATCTCCATTAACAGCTTTACACATTTAAGCTAATTTACATCCAAAAATTCTCACACGATGGGGACAAGTATCCCGGATAACTGAAAGTAACTGCGGACATTTGAATTATGAGAAAGTGTGTCATCATTACAAAATTATGCTGTGATTTGACAAGTTTATGTTTTTTTTATCATATATACCAAGGGAATGTTCTTGAGCAAATCACAAACTGGTGGACTTCTGAAAGATCAGGTGAGACCTTTTCTTGCATTCTTCAAAGGGCAAAGGAAAAAGAAATGTTCTACATTACAATGAGCTGTCAAGGAAGATGGTCGCATTAATGAAGGTTATAATAATGTAAAACATGATACAAATCCTTCAGTGCAGAACTGCAAATCTTGAAACACAAAGCGTGGTGCTGATAGTTCCGCTCAAAGTTTTTATGATTAATTTTTTAAAAAACAGCCTCCTCCGCCCCCCAAAAAGTGACCAAAGCTGCCTTGCACTAAATTACATTGAACAGCCAATCCCACATAATTCTCATTTTGCATAATATGGTTTTCACTTTTAGAAATCAGTGATAAGTTGGGAATATGATAACTTACCTTGTCGAAATTTCTTCCACTGCAATTACATACTCCTTTCAGGGAGCATCAAAATAATGCAGCTTTATGCTGGGGCTTCAAGCAAAACTGATTGAGATTTAATTCGACTATGGTACATATAACATCTAGCTGCAAATGAGGAGGAGTCCACCACGACATACAGTTTTCATCTTGATGACGTATTTTCCATTTGAACCAGTTGAATCATGCTTTACCTAGAATCATGCACCTGCCTAAATCACATCATCACTGTCATGGTGACAGACCAATATAATCCTTGATTTGGTTGTTTTGAGGGGGGAGGCTTCTCAAAATTCCAAATTCTTTATTTTTCCAGATAGAATGCTGAAACTTTCAGGGTATTACTATGACTAGCCGGGGTCCCGGACAATAAACTGTTTATTAGTTTCAATTCTGGGTGATTATAACTGACGTGCTTCAGTTTTGCACATTCCTCTACGTTTATTTCGTCATTATTTGTTTGTTTCTTTGCGTTTAGGTAAGTCTTTATTGTTCATGAAATGGCGGTAATCCAGGGTTCATACAAAGTCTTGAAAACTAATTTTAAGGACTTTTTAAGGACTCACGGTAAACAAATTAAGAACCTGTGTGCCCGTGACCAAGAAATACTACATGTATGCAGCACTCAAAAATCAAGTACCCATGCGCAAGAAATATTACAACAATACAAGTGGTGTGCAGCACTCATCGAAACAGGATCTTTCTGTATCCAGAGTTCAAATATAGTAAATTCACTCGGTTAAAGTTCAATTATTTCAAAGTACCAATTATCCAGTGTGCAACTGGAAGATCTGAATCTCAAATGTTTCAATTGAAACACAAATTATAAGGACTTTGACATCATTTTCAGAATTTAAGGACTTTTTGACTACTTATTTTGTCTTTTATAAAAATTAAGGACTTTAAGGACTTTCAAGGACCTGTGTGAACCCTGTAATCCGCACACTGAGTACTTAGTTTGTTTAAGTATGTGAGCGATTAAGGAGATGAGGGAGGTGGCCAAGCAGTGTGTTCTGTTCTGCAGCCAATGAACGAAAGTAAGCTTCATGTGTGTTCACCAAAGCATGTCAATTCAGCATGGATGGTCTCTAGTTCGAGAGTTTACATTTCTGGTAAGAGGTGGAAATGACAAAATTGACGGAAGTACATACCACGTCGTATTCGCAATCATTAATTGATAACTGATAATTATAACTGGATTTCTGGAAAAAGTAAAGAGTTTCGGGGAAAAATAAGTACAGCACGTACAGGCTTGATACCTTTTACATACATGTGCCAAGTTTCGTTTCTCTACATTGCAGAGTAAAAAAGCCTCTGCGGGAACAAAGTTGGGCAGAAGCTCCATTATTATATGATCATCCCATAACATCAATTTTACCGTCAGATTTTGTTAAAATTTCACCGTTTCTATGGAATGGCCGGCATCTTGAAAAGCAACAACTTTTGTTGAGTCTTAAAATATCCCAAAATATACCTCCAAATTTTAGCATGTTATCATTTTGAGGTAATAGGCATATTGGTTTGGAAATTGGGGACAATCATGAGTGCATAAAATGCATGTGAAATGACATGGTAAACAATTGACATTTTTTACACCAAAACAAGAGGGAAAGTCATTTATGTGCAAAAACCAGGGTTCATACAAAGTCTTGAAAACTAATTTTAAGGACTTTTTAAGGACTTCCTAAGGACTCACAGTAAACAAATTAAGGACCCGTGTGCCTGTGATCAAGAAATATGACAACTATAATACATGTGGTGTGCAGCACTCATCGATACGGAATGTTTCTGTATCCAGAGTTCTAACATAGTAAATTCACTCTGAAGATTTCACTTATTTCAAAGTACCAATTATCCAGTGTGCAATTGGAAGATTTGAATCTCAAATGTTTCAACTGAAACACAAATTTTGAGGACTTTTTAAGGATTTTTGGCAGCATTTTCAGAATTTAAGGACTTTTTGAGTACTTATTTTTTCTTTTATGAAAATTAAGGACTTTAAGGGGAGGAGCGGCTCAAAATATTGACCACTGGGACTAGATCTAGACAAAATTGGGAAACAATTTCAATTCTCAATTTCTCCATAACTAGCAGACAGATTGCCCCCAAATTTCGCACATATGTACTTGGATGTATGTTCTTTGATATTACAATGGCCAATTTGGGTTATTTGTGATATTTTTTGCGAGCTAGAGCAATTAGAAAGCCCTTAGGGCCCTTTGGTTTTAACGCATTTTCACAATTTCAGTTCTTAATTTCTCCATAAGTAGAGAACAGATTGCCCTCAAAATTTGCACACGTGTCTGTCGCGAGCGAGGATCAATAATTACGGGGAGAAGGGGGTATAGTAAGATTAACTCACGGCAGACAATTAAGGGAAAGCGTGGAATGTTGTGAGTTGGGGATTGGACGAGGCGAGATCGGTGTACTTACAAGTCACTGCACACAGAGAGTCCTAAGGGAACGGACGCAAGAGAGAGCCCAGAGGGCGAACATAAGGGGAGCAGTCGGAAGACTAGTGAGAGTGTTTTTTCCAGTGATGACTGGTGCCGGGGTCGGGCAGTGAGGCCACCCGCGGTGGACGGACACAGGCCGAGGACAGGCTGTGGAGCCGTGCAGACAAGGGCGTAAGGCCGACAGGCAGCCCAGCAGCAGTGGCAGTCTGGTTCGGGGAATTGGGCTAGCTATATTTCTAAGTTATGTACATGATATTATTGTAATACGAAGTTGATGTTAAATTATGTACATGAGAGTTCGGTAGTACGACTTATACAGGGGTTGATGTTAGGTCGAGTAAGGGCCTGGAAATTTATGTTGTAAAGCACGGGCTGTACGGTTGGGGAACCGGAGATAGGGTGACTGTATGGAAGAATGACCCTTGAATTGTAGTTGAATTGAATAATGTACCGTAATCGTATGTAATTGAACGTATATATATATTAATGTTATAATAAATGTGTGAGCCTGGTTGGTTGTTTGTTAAGTGTTATACTTGGTCGTTTGTGATTGTTGTCCTGTCATAATAAGTACATCTTTCAGTCTGGAATTTGTTACAGTGTCATTGAATATATATACTTTGATGTTACAACGGCCGATTTGGGTCATATGTGATATTTTTTCAGACAGAGTAATTTGAAAACTGTGTTGTCAGATAAAAATGAAACCTACTACTTCAACGTTGGAATATGACCAGTTGGATAAATTTATTGGAAATATGGCGTTGTAACTCTCTTTGCATACCTCTTCTTAACTTGTATGCAAAATTTGAGCTCATTGCAGCCGATGGTTTTCACAGAATTATTAATTTTAAAATGTAATGAAAATTCAATATGGCCGCCGTTACCATAGCAACCGCAAAGTTTTAAAAAAAATTTGAATACATTTTTCAAATCACATTTTCATTCTGATTCATTACCACAAATTTTATGGAAATTTATTAACAACTAGGGAAAATAGAATTTTTAGCCGCTCCTTCCCTTAAGGACTTTTAAGGACTTGTGTGAACCTTGAAAAACATAATGCATTATAGCAAAACTAACTAGTCTATTACCCAGATGTACAATATAAGAAGATGTGTGCCAAGTTTGAGAGCTGTAGGTGGAATACTTTTCGAGATTTTTTGACTATGCATAGTGAACCCCCTTTAAAAAAAAAAACAATTGAGAAAACAGGCCGTAAACTTTTGAAAGTGTGTTTTAAGCAGTTTACGATACAAACAAATGTTACAACACCTGAAACATGCAAAGCAAGTTACAAAATGAATAATGACAGATGCTTAGGCTAACCTTTCTTAAGCATGATGAACGTGTGAAAATTCAAACAATGTGCTTGTTAAAATAGTTTCTTCTTGCTCGCTTTGTTTATGATGGAAGTAAACCGGTTGCCCGGTCACACATGTGCACTTGGAAGTTTCGCTTTTCTTCGGAACAGCCACCTCGTCCGTGCACCTTGTTATGAAACGCCACACCCGGGCATGCAAATTAGGACAAGGAAAAACAAGTTCACGAAGGACCAATGAAAATGTGGCATTTTGTAATCTACAGAAACATTTCTCATCCCTCTTGGCCTCATTGGAATCGATACAACTAGGCAAAATTCAGATTCTCCAGTTCTTAATGAACCCAACGATACAGACTTGCTACATTTGATCTACAGTTTATATAGGTTGCTATGCTCCAAATATTCGCTATTTTCACAGTAGCACAGGTATATTGGCAAGATTCAGTGGGGGTGTGGGTGTCTTCATGCAGAAATTTGGTCTTTTATTGTCTTAAGGGCTCAATGGGTACCCACCCTTTGGCAGTGACAATTCGATTCCAGACATGCTGAAGTACTTAAATGTGGAAAAACAAAAAAATCAATATTTTAGTCAAATATGAGAGCATCAGAGCTGCCTCCCCCCTTAACTGAGTTGCAACAAATATCTACACAACAAACTTAGTAAGAATACAGCAGTTTTTACATGTAATTCACTTATGCTAGAGATCAATTAGGTTGGTAAACTGAAAATTTTGTTAACATAATGCCTTTGCAAGTGCTCCGCTCAGCAGACACTGTCTTTTACAGCAGGATATGCCACAGGAAGAAGAAAAAGAACTTAATCAGCAAATTAAAACTAATGTACACCTGTCATCTTTGATACACACAACATGATATGGATTTAATGCATTTTAAAATGTTTCATACAGAAATTAAACAGTGATCTTACATAATGTAATAAGACTTCCATTTTACAGCTAACAATTTCACAAGAAAAATAGTCTGTCTGAAAGACATTCAGATGGTTCTTTGTGGATGCTCTCTCCCACCAGGTAGGCCAGTTTGTGTGCATACTGAAACAGATAGAAACCAGTGGACATTAAACATCAATTAATTCCTTACATGGTCCGGTACTGTGCTGCACAAAGCATAAAACAGTTTATCAATGATCTTGTCGATCCTTTATCATATACAATATTATCAACTTTTTCTTGTTGCCAAACATTAATATATTTCAATTTTAATTATCTTGATTTCGTCATTTAACACAATTATAAAAATGCTGAAAGGATAACAGTCTAACTCCATTTTTTTTTTATTACAGCCTACATGCATATTAACTCACTGACTCCCCTATGCCGGATTCTCCGGCTCAAGCCGCCACTGAAGTCGGACCCTAAGCCAGATTTCCTGGCTCAGAATTAAAAACTTAATTTACAAAGCTACCAATCGTTGCAACAAAGTATACTTCTGTGCATGTGCGAGATTGGCTTTCCTGTTCCTTCCGCGAAACATAAACAATGAATGGTGTGTTGAAATCAATGTTTTTATTGTTGTTGTTTTTTTTTGGTCATGTTTCTGTGTTGTGACATCGTGAAATGTGTCACCATATCTATAATATGATTTTGATCTTAACTCAAAAAGTTTGGGAGATATCTTTATGAAATTTGGATGGTGATTTCATAATTGGATAATTTTTATCATTTTAAAAGTTGAATGCACAGGGATACATAGAAGCCGCATGAGCATGGGTAAGTTGAAAAATTTAGGTGTGAAAATCCGTTCTTGAAATTTTCATTTCACTTCATTGTCCTGTTTTTGTATTAAAAATGTGCTAAATCATTCTGTCAATCCATTTATCTTATTCTGCATCCAATTTCCAACAAATTGATATGCAAATTGTGTAGTCTAGCTCTATCTACAACAAACTTATTTATGATTTAGAAAGTCATGTGGAATTTCGTTTGACGTAAATTTACCTGGGGTCCAACCGCAAAAATTCCACGGGGAGAGTCAATGAGTTAAAAATGCAAAGAATATTTGCAACATATGATAGCTGGGCCATAAAGCTTAAATTTCTTTACTACATCAGCACTGTGTAAAAAGTAATAATGTGTTTTTTTTATTGGAATATTATCATTGTACAAGGTTTTTACACTCGGTGAAGAGATGAAAGCCAAGACTCTCCACAAAAATGTCTTCACTATCTATGGGAATACTTACTGCCATGAACCCTACAATCAAATAGTACAGTGGGCGATAAAAAGTAAAGGCAGTTTACCTGGCAAGGGGCAGGCACTCTGACAGTACCTGGCCAATTATAATACAGGTGAGTCATCTTGTAAGTCAAACGCTGCATCAACCCTGGTTTCAGTTGAAGGCTGTCATCGACAACAATATAATGGGTAGGACTGACAGTTCCTTGACGCACATGTTGGGATACAATGAAATAATCATACCTGGTGATAAATGAAAACAACAATTATGAAGACATTCTTCCTTTATCCAATTTGTCAACACCTTAACTTCTTTGATCAGTAGCAGATTCCTTAACTTCTTTAAAACGTGACAAGAAAACAAAATAATAAATTTTGTCCATATCTGACAACAATTATAGTTCGTTCCAAAATTCATGACCATGGCAATTGTCTTATATCTTTTAAACTGTCTGTTTGACTATAGTGAAAATTTGTATGCGGGTTTAGGATATCCATGACGTTAAACAATATTTTTTGCACCCCTAAAAGACCAGCAGTTTTAAATTTTGTCTCTTAACGCTATATAAAATACTACAGCAACACACTGAGTAGAATGTTAGATAGTTTACACTACTAAATTTTCTCAATTTGTACTGACTCACTCCAAATGAACGGAAATCATCGATGTCCGGAACCAAAACACTCGTAATTACAATGAAATCCCCTACATTCAGACTGTGTGCACCAAGAAAAACGTGCCTTCCGTTCAATAACTTATGACGTCACGCTGACACACCAGTTGATATACAACAGTTGAATCTTTCAGTGGCACTTTTATTCAATCCGATGAAACTCGTATTTTTCATTATCAATCACACTATATTTCACTATTATGGCGCTGAAGTACAAATTTACTAGATCTAGTTAGAAGTATTGCTTTGAAATTGTTCCGATATTTCACACGAGAAACAAGAATCAGACATTGCGTCCACCCCGTCGAAAAGAGGAAGAAAGGAGAAGATAGATGATTTTGATAAGGATGTGATAAAGCGAGAAATTGAAAGCATGTTTCAGAGGAAAGATTTGTCACTTTGAGAAAGCTTAGATCTCATCTTCAGAAAGAAAATGGATTTCAAATTTCAAAAACACATTTGTGGAGGATTGTTAGAAGCATGGGCTTTGCATTCAAGAAATCTTCATCCGGCAGAAACTTACTTTGTGAAAGAGCGCGCCTAGTGGAAAAGAGGAGTAAGTACCTGCGTCAAATAAAGGAAAAGCGCACGCATGGCTTTGATATTGTCTACCTGGATGAAACATGGGCCAATGCTCACCATACATATGACGGAATGGCAATCCAAAGACGGAAAGCACAGGAGAAATATTTTTACCAGTAAAGGCGATAGAATTATAATAGCGCATGCTGGAAGCAGAAATCAGGGGCTCATCCAAAACTCAGAGCTCGTTTATAATTCAATTTCAACGGATAATCGAGACTATCATGCAGAAATGAATGGAACAATTTTTAAAAACTGGTTGGAACATTCTCTTCTTCCTTCACTGGACAGACAGACCTTCATGTTTGGTTATGGACAATGCATCATACCACAAAATCGTCAGACGATGATAAAACTCCAACATCCAGTAGCAAGAAAGACGATGTCAAGGCATGGCTGATGAAGGAAAATATTCCTTTCAGCTCAACTCATCTTAAACCAGAGTTGCTTTCTCTTGTGCGAAAAAATAAGAAGCCCATAATATTCGAGGTCGACAAGATTATCCATCAATTTGGACACACAAGCCTGCGATTGCCTCCTTACCATTCACATCTCAACCCCATTGAACTCGTGTGGGCTAAAGTCAAAGGGAAGGTCCCAATGGAAAATACAACGTTCAAGATGTCAGACGTCAAAAAAATTGCCTGCGCAGCTATTAAAGAAATTGACAGAGAATTTTTCACCAAATGCGAAGACCATTCAATATGTTTGGAAGAAGAATATTGGCAAAACGACGGACTTAATTTCATCCAACCAAATATTATTATCAATCCTCTGGAATCGTCGGATTCAGAGCTAAACAATTAATCAAACATCCTATCTAAACATACAGCACAACTTTATATTGACATGCCAAATCAACCTCGCTCCACCTGTTGAATCAATCCCATAAACAGTTGTATTACTATTAGGCTATGACCCTGGGCGGCTCATGGCCCCCCTGTTACACCTATTTGCTACGCCACTGACAAACCAGGGCGATAATGCAGTCAAAATGTCATTACAGTAAATATTCTTCAATCTGCTGTTATCTGAAAGAAAAAAAGCCAAAAAGATCAAAGGAATTCACCGCTTTGAGAAAGCTATAAAAGCTGCAAATTTCATTTTTCGGATTCATAACATAATTGAAATTCTAACTCTGCATACAAAATCTCAAATTTGAATGTAAAGTCTTTTTTGAGAAAATGAAGTTTTTCTGTGGACATGAATTTTGGAACGAACTATAATTATTTTAGTTCTGAAGATTCACACCATTCACATGTCTGCAGCCTCCACACACCTAGGTCACGGAACCTCCTTCTCTTAAATTCCAGACACACTTTTGTCTGTACTCATTTGTTCCCAATTAGTATTCAGGAAAGCCGTTACTGATCTTCAAACTTTATCAACAGATTAGAATTTCAATACTAAATAATGTAAAAAAGAATTTATGTTTGAAGGTAGAAAGTTACATAATGAAACAGAACTTTTATCCTCTGAGGTTAGCTTTCAACTTCAATTAAATTCCCGAATTTTTCTGTTGTGGTACAGAGACTCAAAACACTATCATGAAAGATGTACAACATTACACTCCCCAAACACACCCAGAGTTATCCTAATATTAAATTTTGTTTCATTAAAGACTACATACTTATCCCTTAGTGTTACTGTGTGGTCTACCACAGTTCCAGGAGAAGGATTGATCGGTCCACCACTCTTTTCCTGAAATCACAAGTGATTAAATTGTAGTTCAATTAGCAAAAGAGTGAACGTCTCATCTACTGGGATAATAATTTCCTTTCATGTACATTCCTGAGTATGCAGTTCTGTCTTCCTTTTTCCATTATTTGCCTTGCTAGTATCTAGGCAATCGAGACCTTGGGCTGCATGCCTCCCGAATATCTTGCAATGAACCAACCTTGTAAATACAGTGTATTATTGCCTGTTCATTTTATGATTATGATCAACTTATTGTCAGATGAGGCTGTGTACTTCTGACAGTATGAGTCAATACTTTAAAGACAGAACTGAATGAGGTTGGTGGGAAAAAAGGTCTGTTTCTACTCTCCCTGCAAGAAACCATGTGAAGGTGAGTTCTTTCAGCTGTTTACTAAGTACACATGTGAGATGTTACTGGCGGTTATAAAAACTGAGATAATGATGACGCTTTCAATTTTATCGGTTTGAGTCAGGTTTTAGGGTGTGCAAGCCAAGAGCTCGATAGTGTTCGAACAATTTACAACTGAAGTTCAAATCTTAAGATCTGAGATCATCTGATCTATGGTATAGAAACACTAAAATTAATAAATTTCAAATGCTGGTACAATAGTTGAAAATGCTGTTGTAATAAAGGCAAAATAACCAAAAAGAAACACTTGCATTTCCAAAAGATCTCAAATGATGCAAAACCAGAATTAAAGACAAAAACTGTCCGCCTTTAACCCTCTTAGCGCGGGATAAAATTTTTTTGTATTGTACAGAAATGTAGTTAAAATTTTACCAAAGAACTGCTGACGCATGTACATTTTAAATTTATTTATTGTGGCTTTATTTACAACCTGATACTCCAAAAAGTATACATTTTCTGAAATGGTAGTGAACAAGGAATGTTTTGCAAGCAAAGTATCTTACACAGCAAGTTTGTGTTGGTTTTTGAAGACAGCAGAGTGTTCCACTGACCACTGTCCACTAAGTGCTAACCTAGATCTACTATTTCGCTTGTTACCTGTTTGTTCCCTTCAAGCCACCACAAGACCGTACCAGTCCTTTCATAATGCTGAATTATTATTCCAAATATAAAGAAGAATGTTTCAAATGAAACTGAACACAAAACAAAATGATATCTATTCATCATAATCACTGACATCAGAACTGCCACTGATTTCTTCAGAAGTTTGGTCATCGAAATCACACTAACTGTCTTCTTTGTCGTGACTAGTGGAGGTTTAAAGCAGTGCAGCAAACGGAAATCGCGCATTAAAAACATGGATCAGAAAGTATTTAGAACAATACTATAATGATCGCGCTCTACTGTGAAGCTACTGTAGTGGCTCATCGCGCTAAGAGGGTTAAGATACAATACTGTGAATTTTGTGAGCGATTTTTATTTCTTACCGTGCCAAAAATGCGAGTATTGATTCTTTTCTGCACACACACCGTGGCACACTGAGGTGTGTATTGACCAAAGCTGGAGAAACTCTTCTGCATCTGTTTCACCTCATGGTCTAGCAGCACTTCTAGCTGGCCTAGTCCAACTCCATCACGGAAGATAACTATTTTCTCAGGAAGAAAATGGTTTTCCTGGAAAGGAAGGGAAAAGCATAAGTTTACATGAGATCAATGTGTCCCTACGGCCAGTACATTCCCTCCTTTACCGTCACTCTTTGAGATGAATCATGAAAATTCTCAAGCATGCATTTCACCGCTTCTGAAATTTGTCCCTGCCTTGTCGAAGAACAACCCATCTGGGCTTTACAGTACGTGCTTGTTGGTGATGTAAGCTGGTCTCTTATAAATATACCTGGTTTTTGAATTGACCTATTCACATGAAAAAAAATTTCTACACTGAATAGGCATGACATGATCCATTTAGCCAAGATTATAGGAAAGAAAATTCAAAATGTCTTGTTCAAATTATTCCCATGAATAGATAGGTACATCTCCTCTTTATTAAAACATCAAATAATCTAATCATTACTTACAGCATGATATTTTTTCAAGGCGTTGACAAGACAGATTTGCAGACCATGAACCAACTCCTGGCCTGGTCGCTGGAAGCAAACACTAGAGTGCCACCTGGTGCAATCTCGATTCATGCTGGCCACAAACCCTCCTACTGACTGTTTTCCCCTGACAGCATCATGGTAGGAATCAATACCAATAACCATAAGTTTTTGCTGAAATACAAATGGGGAAATGCTTTAATGACACTTTTGTAACTTACAATGGATTTCAGAGGGGATCTGAAAAAACACAGAATAACTGATGGTGAGCAAACAGTACCATCACATAAAAAATGTAAACTGTGAGGCTGATAAGCACCTGTCTGCAAAAGCTACATCGTCAATATATTCCTTAATCCACACATGGAACTCAACACATTTAACTTAAGTCTGACATATCTATTCTTTGCTTCCATGGCAGGATATGTAGACTGTAACTGTATGCATAGAACCAACTTTGCACTCTGCCAAACAACATACTCTTTTCATGCGAACACAGACTGAAGCGCTACAATTTGCCATTCCTTACCAATGGAATTTTAACGGACCACAATTCACCACCAAGTTTGCAGTTGATCTGAAGAGCAATTTTCTGAACTACACTTCTGAGCTTGTCTGGCCTGGAGATGGTCTTGGCTATTATTACCTGGTCAACATAAAAAAACCAATAGGTAACTCATGTGGTACAAACAAGATCCATTTAATCACAACTGAGCTGATTGTGATGCTACAATTGCTGGATGACCAAAAAAAAAAAAAAAAAAACCATTAACTTCCATCTTTCTCCAACAGTCTAACTATTCAAACCATAACTTAACCCTCGTCCTGCGGGAGGCCACTATATTGGCCTCCCCCACGCAACACGTAAAGCCAACATTGTGGCCTAACTTAAGTCTGACATATCTATTCTTTGCTTCCATGGCAGGATATGTAGACTGTAACTGTATGCATAAAACCAACTTTGCACTCTGCCAAACAACATACTCTTTTCGTTGCAAACCGGGTCCAGTGGGAGGCCAATATATTGTATGGCAGCGCTGCTCCTCGTGTTTGTTTACTCGGTTGCCGCGACTATGGGTTTTTTTTTCAACACATTTTTCGCGTGTGTATCTATCCTGTCAGCCCTACTATCTAACAAAATGGTATTGTAAGATTACGTTTATTATGATGCAACTATTCGCCATACTCATGTAATAGTACTGACGGTCTGAAGTACGAACTGGGGAAATTCTTGGGGAAACTTTTACTTTGATGCTGGTTGTCGTCTACATGTGAAATGAGAAGAAAGGGGCCATGGGCGTATTTGAGAAACCATTTTATGTCTGTAATTATAAAAATTCCGATGTAATACTAGGGCATGCTGCATAAGGGCGTCTGTCTGTACGTTTTTCATCAGGGAAAACTGGGAGAAAACGACCGACTCTGTTGTTGGCCATTGTCTTTATTTGATGTGGTAATTAGAGAGATTTTGTGTTGCTTTGATAAAACCACTTTTCAGTACATGTATGTGCTCTGCGACCTGGAAATCAAATCTCTCGCTAAAACTAACATTATAGTTTATAGTAAGTGGAAACTTTACATAGTAGAGGAGGGAGAAGGCAATGCCACAATACATGTGGTTGGTAAATTAAGCGCCTGGCTTAAAAAATAATTTGTTCACCTGAATGGCCTAACGTAGGTGCAGAAAAAGCGCAGAGGTCTTGGGAAAATGATAAAACGTGTGTTAAACGGCATGTAAATGCAGAAAATTCTTGATTTTGGGCCTTCCATTTAACAATAAAACTTACTGCATATCATCACAATACTTTATCCAAATATAATAGGGGTCACTTACGATTTATCCACCACTATTGTTGTTACTGCGCCCTAAAGTAAATACGATACACGTGTTCAAAAGGACTCGATTGACCCGACCGCTGAGGTTATCAGCAACATGCGAATGATCAGCTGACTGGCCACTGGCTATCCCCGCACGGGGCGTTACGTGAACGAGTTCACTCAACATGGTACAAGGGTTAAGAAGAGGCTTTTATTCTAAAAAATTCCCATCACTCCAAACGACTACTACAACTAATAATGTCTTGCAATGTACTTCTTCAGTACACATGTACATTTAACTCTCGGAAATTGTTTTCACTCGATCAAAAAGATCAGACCAGTTCCTAATATAGAAAAGACCTCACTGACCAGAACATATTCAGCTCTTGTGTGCGAAATTTCAATACTCAAGTTACAAATACTTTGGTGTGCTAGTCTTAAGTGTTGTCAACTGGAATGATCTGCAGCCAACCATGGGTGAAAGTTAGCCAACTCAAAATTTCCTGCAACATTTTTTCTGCCACACACAAAATCCCGCAGATCAATGCCACAAACACAAGAAGTGTAAAACACTAATAATAAGCTTGTATGTGTCCTTCAGAACTCACCTACTCATCTAGTTATGTGTCCTTTCAAGTTTCACATAGGCCTACTCAGCTGTTTGTGTTCTTTTACATTCTCCTAAACTCAGCTTATATGCGTCTTTTCAAATTTCACCTACCCATCTATAGTCTTTTCACATTCTTTTTTACTCAGCTATGAGTCCTTTAACATGTTCACCTCCTGAGCTATCACTGCCAATATCATTTCACATGTTCACCTGCTCAGCTATCATTGCCAATGTCTTTTCACATTCTAACCTAATATAATAAAAACTATGCTATATATTTAGCTATTTAAATGTCCTTTCCTACTTAGCTGCTGAGGTGTCCTTTCACATTATGATTATGTCTGCTATTCAATCAGTTCAAATTCTACTCAGCTATATATAAAATAGTAAGATCTAGGCTAGGCCTAGATTTAGACTCTATTAAAAAACGAACTATTTTAGTATCACGTTGATTAAATTATCTTTAAAAAATGACGTTTGCGTTTAGAATAGATCTGAATGACTGTAGAGTAGACACTACTCACTAGTAATGATTTTATAAATCATTTTCCATTTTAACAACTACGATTCATAAAACGTCTATTTAAGATCTATCCAGCTCAGACAGTTTGACGTTGGGTACGAATCGGGATCTCGATACCGCTAAAATACACTAGATCTAGATCTAGTATACTGCTAAACGTTTACTTTAGATCTCTAATCTTTATTTATTGGCCGCGTGATTCTCGCTATAATAAAAACATAGATCTAAATCAAATAGGTCTAGAATATAGATCTTGATAATTTGGTGAACACACGATGTAAACAGTGAAGCGAGTGTTGACTGTTGTTAATCTAAACTAAACAAGTCACAAACTTCCGCGATAATACTCCCAATTCAAAAGAAAACACCACTGAAAACTAAATATCGGTAAAAAAAATATCACAATTCATAACGTTGATATGGTAAATCCCGTAAAAGAACCTTGGAAACTTGAAAATCCAAACAAAAACGTAGCAATTTGATGAATTCGAACGCGAGAATGCAGCATGGTTGAGGTTAATACAAAGACACAAATTCTAGCAAAGGTCGAGATGGAGACAAACAGCATGAAACGAAATATACCGGGCCGTAAGGTGGCCAGATAGGAGCCAATTCCCGGCCGATTTCCGGCATAAGTCGCGCAAGAAGCTTTCCCGGACGATTCCCGGCATGAGGCCCGACGGCCCCAATTTTTCCGGCGAACTTTCACCCATGCAGCCAACTCTGCCCAAGCTCTTACAGTAGGAAAAGATGAATAGGAATGACGAACAGACAAAAAAAATGTTACTTTTGGTTAATTCTTACCTGAGAAGGTACTGGAGCTTCAACACAGCAAACCTTCTTGATTGCTGCATAGCGGTCATCACGGCTGGTTGGATTGATGACTACAACAAGTTGGACCTAACAGGAAGGAAACAGACAATTTGCTGTTTCAACCAGAAATATACTCTGTAATGTTATGCAGGGCAACCCACTTGACAGAACAACCTTTTTCTATGGATATTCATCTCCTGTGGTCATGAAAACCAACTCATGGCTCAACAAAGACACACTGTGTAAAGAACATGTTTTCATCCCATCATGTGTTTTCATTATTCAGGGATGTAAAATTGTAAATGGCCTCCTGAAAAATTCTCTGAAACCAACACGGCGTTCTTTGAAACAAGTTCTGACACTGCGGCGCGCAGGCTATTTGTCTAACTTTAATGAACTATGATGGAAAACATAACACATAACAACCTAATAAACTTAACTTTAGTTTTACATCAAATATTTAAAGTAACATACCTTTTTGGGCTTTGATTATTAAGTCCATGATCTTACTGTCAAAGTATAGGCCTAGAGTAGATCTAGGCTACATAATATCTACATAATCTAGAAAAAGATCAAGATTTCTAGACCAATATAGATCTATTCTGCGAATCACAAGCCAGCACTTGCTCCTTGATCACAACATTCTGTCACTTAATGAACTTTTCAAAACAGACCAGCCAGGCTATATAGAAGATTTAGATCTAGAGTAGACCTATATTAATTTTTAAAGCAAAGATCAGCCACCACACTCAATATAAATTTTATACTGTAGCAATGTTTATAGAGTCAAAAAATTAAAGCAATATAGATCTAAATAATTCTTTGAGAAATCCAGGAATTTGAAGAAGCGTATGTGTAACAAAATCGGTTGTTCCAGGGCACGAGATTGACAAGATTTAAAAGTGGAAATGACGTGCGAATCTTCACTAGGCCAGACAATAGGCTTGGCCTATGACTAGAGTCTCGTCGGGCTTCACTAAAATTATTAAAAACATGGAAATGTGCGCCTCCTTTAAAACCCTATGAACATGCTCGGAAACATGACGAAACAACCACAATCGTATGAAACGAAGGAATATGCTATGGAACATAAATCTTTCTAACGTCGCTGAAACACGTGTACGCCTTTGTCTAGGCCTAGATCTAGTTATAATCCGTGATCGTCAATTACGTTCGAAGATTTTAAAAGTCTGCCGACCTAGATCTACCGGGTGTTACCACCGCCAAAGATGATTGTAAGCTATGTAAAATTGAAAAAAAAAACAACAACAAAAAAACATGACAGCGAAATAAAATGAAACCCTTTCCCAAAATGTGTCCACTGTTCTTACTCAATGACCGCCATCGTTTACGATGTAACAATACAAATCAATAATGTGTGACCTACACGTGCTTACGTACTCGAGCTCGTATGAACGGCCGAAGCGCGCGGACATGGGCGAAGGTGTGTGCAGTGACAACTTATTATGCAACATTACTAATGCCCAGTTGAGGGGGGGGGGGGGGGGAGTTATCGCGAGTTCGGGCATACGCAGTACGGCAGAACACGGTAGGGTAGAGCTGCCGTGTTTACAGTCGCACCCGTTGAATCGCTAGGTCCGGCACTATTAGTGGTAGCTATGGAAATGAATCAACGCTCGGAACAGAATTTCGCTCTCGTCTAGCCATTAAAAAAGAACAAATCGGGAGTCCAATTCTCTCGGAAAGGTTCTCTCGGAAATCGGAACCAGAAAGAAATTCTCAGATTTCCGAGGATTCTCGGAAGATTTACATCCCTGATGATTATTTCTTCAGGAAATTGCTTGTACCTACACAAAAAGGGATGGAATTGCGTGTTCTCACATCAAAAGGGGCAAAATTGCTTGTACCTTCACCAAAAAGGATCAACAGCATCATTACCAACCAAACACTGACACTTCAATCTCACTTCAGATCTTGTATTCCTAACCCTGTTACAAGATGCAGCTCTCCCCTAATGAAGTTTTGCAAATGACTTTTTTCTACACTATTTAAATGCACTACATTTAACACAGGAAGTACACACTCACATCTAAATAATTACAGAAAAAACAAATTCTTTCAGAGAAAAAGAAAGTGGCTGTTTTGCAGGCACACTGTCTTGCATATAATTTGAAGCTGTTTTTAATCATTCTGCTTTTAACCCTAGTCCTGCGGGAGGCCACTATATTGGCTTCCCCGCGCAACACGCGAGACACGGGAGGCCGTTATTTTGTCCGACACGCTTAACCGCGGGTCCTGCGGGAGGCCACATTTTTGTATAGCAACGGTGTGCCTCGCGCTTTGGTTATTCGGTTGCCAAGGCTGTCGTTGTTGTTTTTTCACGTTTTTTTTCCACACTATTTTCGCGTGTTTATCTATCCTGTCACCCCTACTATATCTAACAAAATGGTATCGTCCGATTACGTTTACTACGATGCAACTATTCGCAACTATTCGTCATACTCGTGTAATAGTACTGACGGTCTGAAGTTTGAACTGGGGAAAGTCTTGGGGAAACTTTTACTTTGATGCTGGTGGTCGTCTACATGTGAAATGAGAAGAAAGGGGCCATGTGCGTATTTGAGACGCCGTTCTACGTCTGTAATTATGAATTCCGATGTAATGTTAGGGCATGCTGCATAAAGGCGTCTGTCAGTAGGTTTTTCATCACGGAAAACTGGGAGAAAATGACCGACTTTGTTGTTGGTCGTTGTCTTTATTTGATGTGGTAATTAGAGAGATATTGTGTTCCTTTGATTAAACCGCTTTTCAGTACATGTATGTGCTCTACGACCTGGAACTGGAAATCAAATCTCTCGCTAAAACTAACATTATAGTAAGTGAACGCTTTACATAGTAGAGAAGGGAGAAGGCAGTGTCACGATACATGTGGTTAGTAAATGAAGCGAATGGCTTAAAAAATAATTTGTTCATCTGAATGGCCTGACATAGGGACAGAAAAAGCGCAGAGGTCTTGGGAACATGATAAAACGTGCTAAACGGCATGTAAATGCAGAAAATTCTTGATTTGGGGCCTTCCATTTCACAATAAAACCTATTGCATATTATCACAAGTACTTTATCCAAATATCATAGGGGTCCCTTACGATTTATCCACCACTATTGTTGTTATTGCGTTCTGAAGTATACGCGATACAGGTGTTCACACGTACCCGATTGACCCGACCGCCGACGTTATCGGCAACACGCGAACGATCGGCTGACTGGCCGCTGGCTATCCCCGCACGGGGCGTTACGTGGACGAGTTCACTCAACGCAGGACGAGGGTTAATAGTTTTTAAAAAAAAGGTATACAGTCTTCCCTGACATTAATAGCTTGCAAAATATTATTTCTACATCAGTTCAGAAAGTCCTCATTTTCCGTATTTTGAGAAGCTCACCCTATCATTGATCGAATTGCGTAGCTCTTGAACCAAGGTATCAATTTTCTCATTCACCAACTCTCGCCTAAAAGGCACTTGACAGCTGATGCCCATGTTCCGTGTTTCAGCTTGCATATGTCTGATAAAGTCATTGGCTTTTGATGCATCCTTACGACAGTAGAACACACCCCAGTTTACCAAGTTGACAGCATTTATCAGCTGATTGCGAGTGACTTCCCTGGACCAATCTGCATTTTGTCCACTGGGGAATTCCTTATTGCCCATGATAATTTTCTCTGAGGGCAAATTCCGACCTGATATCTGAAATTAATCATTCAAATGAAAACCATGTTAATTTATGCATTAGGTCTGCACCTTTCTGTTTGGTTGTGAAAGGGTATGCCACTGAAGTGATCCAAATAATGTTGCAATGCAAAACTCTGCTCTTTTCTTCATTCTAAAAAACTTAGAAATGTTGCAGTTGTCTATTCTCTACATTTGTTTGATGATGGCATTTCATTGAAAAATGTTGTTCTTTACATTAATGTGCATATATTGACAAATAGATCAGCATGCATTAACCACAAGACAGTTGACAAATTCTTTCTTTTGCTCTTTACATAATGAGAGAGTTGAAAAATAAGTCCCTGTATCTGATCTGCATCATGCTGAAGCTTTCTCCCTATACGAAGACTGACAAGATCATTAGGTAGTCCAACGAATTGAGATCTTTATTTTCGGAGGTTCGCTGCCGTGGGCATTTGTGCCTCCTTTCCTTGTTTTGTTTTCTTGTTTCTTATGTCTGGTCATTGGCCTTCGATCTTTCCTAGCCCTCAAAAGGGCTTTAGGTAGTCATTAGGTAGTCCAAACTGATTCTTTCTTTTTATCAGAACACCAGTTACAGCCTAATCCGATGGAGCTTGCTTTTCTAAGAATTTTGATAGCAAATTTATTATCTTGGCTTAAAGGCTTTGAAAGTTGTGGCATTTTCAAAAGTGAAAACCCACCTGGGATTTGCTACCTTCAGCAAATTGCAGGATAGTCCAACTTTGCCCATAAAATCACAGTTGATGGAGTCATGGCATTGAAAATTCTCAGTTTCCATGTCAAGAGGATGTACATTAAGCTTAATTTTTTTCAAGTGATATGATATATATAATGGGCATATCATTTCCATTATCAAACTTCATCTGATGTCAGTTTTTTGTGAATTCTTACAAGGGAGACAAAAATCATGGGTTTTCTCACATTCTGAAAAGGGCATCAACTTCGTGGTCCACCACTGATTCATCATTAAGCATTGGTCAAAGATGGCAAAATCAAGCATAGGATGGTCTATTAAATAAAAACAGTCAGTGCTTTGTGCCGAAGCATGCCCAATATTTGATTCTGGCAAACCTTTCAAGTACAAAGGCTGAGGTTTATTTGTATACCTTAATGTTTCCACCAGGTTCTCGGTCAACAAAAATTTCAAGTATTGATTTTCAAAAGAATTTCAACTCAAAACATGATGAAAAGCACACTGAAATATTTGGCTTTCTCTGTGAGTTACCTTCAAAAGTGCGGCTCCAAGCAAAAATGGCAAGAATGTGTTTCCTTCAAGCAATGAAAACACAGAGCCACATACATTAAACCATACAAAAGATAGTATATTTCAAAGGAGGAAGAATTGAACTCTGTTATGATGTCGAATACATTCCATTTTACCTAAACACATAGCCTTAGTAGCGTTGTAATGTTGACCTAAAATTATGCAAAACGGGATTTCGCCCCTTTAGTGTAGTAGTATGGACTACCTAAGATCACAGTGTTTGAACAACCATACCTGAACATTTGGAGAATCCAACTCTAGTCCCCAAACAGCCAGCTCTGCCTTGGCTTCAGGATTAGTGTTTACTGTCTGGACAAATTTTTTCATGGCCAACTGTCTCTGAGCTGGAGTTACTCGTGTATGGAATGCCAGGTCCTATTTAAAACACAAATAATTATGTACACAAAGTTAAGTAAAATTGCAGACACCACGGCAACATTTTACAGAGAGAGCAGAAGAAGATGAAAATTCCAGATATGTTTTCAACACAAATACATATCCTATTGAGTTTCTAATTCAAAAGACCAGTGTATTGATGTGACTTAATTTGTATATCCAGCCTTGTTATCTCTCAAAACTTTTATGAAAATTTCACCATTATCTTATATCTAAATATGGAAAGTAACTATAAATTTTTAACATTTCTTTGGGGGCCACAACAAAAATTCTTATATTCCTATATATCTTCTACAGGCTTTAAGAAATCATATTACCACTGTCACAGCGCTGTCCACAAAAAAAGGTTTGACATAAATTCAACATCACCTTTTTCCTTTGTTAGAGAAAAGAAAGAAATGCGAATTTTTCCCAAATAATTTCAGTAACTCTACTTTCATCGTCATAACTTATTATTTGGAATTGAGAAAGAAAAAAAAAAACATCATTATACATCGTAGACTGTTATGATGAGTTTCAAGAATTCAAACTTTACCTTCATCACAGTAAACTGAGAACGTATGTCATCTGTCAAGCCAGACATGTAACACAACTCTGGGATTAAACACAGGAACTCAGGGTCAAGTTTGAAGTCGGGCTGGAATGAAAATGAATACAAGCAGAAAACATGAACACCACTGACAATCATTATGCAGAATAATTCCGTCCCTCGAGAGAGGTTTTATAGAATAAACAGTCACAAAACTGTCATATTGCATACTAAGTATCACACAAGGTACGTGAAAGTCAGTTAATCCAGCAGGTGTGGCATGTTGTCATGCGTTTTTCTCAAATATCTTCTGTGGTGCTTAATGTTTGGCCAGTCATGGGGTTTGGTAGAGAGACATCAATATCTTTTGCAGAATGACTGTTTTAAATCCCAGGCTGTGTGCAATGGGTAACGCCTGCTAACTGGGTCAGTGACTTAATTCACGGGGAATATTATCTGGGTCAGTGATCCCTGTTGATGTAAACAATACAGCAAGTGGGATATTTTCGAAGGCACACTAGGACTCCCAATCATCTTGAAAACATTTGTGTTTTGCCTTATCACGATGGATTATGAATTATACAGTGAAACCTTTTGTCTCCAATCAATCCCCCCCCCCCCCCCCCCAAAAGAAAATGGTTTCATCCATATTGGCACATCATGAATGAGTAGTCAGCGTGGGTATTTGGGGGCAAATGTCACTTCAGAGCCTGTTTCTGATTGGTTCCTAGACACACACAACTCTAGATGATGGTCATTTAGGATAAGATGAGATAACATCGCAAATTTGTTGAGCAACAGTTCGCATGCCAACATTTCCCCTTTTGAAGGTGTAGGGAGAGCCTTTCAAAGCTTAGTGTTTGTGATTCTGACCAGTGGGTCACTGGTTAGCATGTTCTTGTCATAATGCCTTTAATTTAGAAGATAAACGGTGAACAATAAGATTGTAGTTGCATCCCAAAGAGGACAGTGACCTGAATTGTGAAATCACACCTTTTGCTCCACGTGGGTCAGCTTGTCCACCCATATTTTCACTGTAAGCATAGTGGACGATCGGGAACGCAGCATTGTGATGATACCATATCACAGCGCGAGGGTTAATGATTCCCCGTATGTACTCAACTTTTACAAATAAAAGAAGCTTACCGGGGCTCCTTTTGGTGGTTTCCTTCTGCTCAACAATAATGGCTGGCTGAGGTTCTTTAAATCAATATTATGCTGCTTTCTGCAGGGTAGAAAAAAAATAACATTGTTTATATATCTCTCAAAATCCTTCAGTTCTCCAGTTTAAATCAATATCATAAAATTTCTCACAACAGACTGATCGTTAATGAGAAAATCTCAGAAAGTGACAACTCCCAAAATTGGCAATTGCATTGCAAAACCAGAGCTGAAAACTGGAAAAGGGACTCAAAACTTTATCAGAAGGAAACAACAAACTAGTTTTTGAAACTAACTCTCTTTGCAGGGCTTTTTTTAAAACAATTAATTCACAGAAAATATGAGGGCACTACCACATAACAACTAACATTTTCTTAATTTTGCAATCTACACTCATGAATTTTGATATATCACTGTTTTTCCTACTTCAAGTTCCGTGGTGAGCTTTGTAAGTTTAACTACAGAGGGTTTCAGTGCAAAACAAATCTATATATCCCAAACTGCAACGAGGAAACAAATTTCCACCTTGGCTTTTTATTATAAAATTTCACAGCAAAGATTATCTATGCTTTCATATTTTACAACGTGAGACCGCAGCATCTCAGAACTAATTCCTTACTTGTAATATTCCACAAATGACATGCTCTCTCCGGTCGCTTTGCATTCAAAGTGGTCCATAGGTGTTTTGCTCCACACAATGTCATCAACTCTGTAGGTTTTGTTGTTGTAACGTGTCAGAACCAGACATCCAACAACTTTCCTTAAAATTTCTTCTTGGAATCCCTGGGGGTTGGATAATGCAGCCTTTTCCCTGAAAAACAGAGACATTGTGATAGAAATATCAGCTCATTTAATTTTATAAATAAAAAACCATTTCATTTCAAAGACAACTCCGTTCTCAGCTCAGTCTATCACTGTTGCTGCTGTCCTAGAAGGATTTGATCCATTGTTTTTTCCCAATGCATCACAGTTATGGATATAAAGAACCAATCTGCTACGAATTGTGAAAATCATATATGCAGTACTAACATTTTTCCATAAAGCAGTGAAAGTGGCTCCACTGAAAAGCCACTGATCTCGATTGACATTTTGCACCATCCTCTTCTCAAAGAAAAAAAAAATGAAAACAATTTGGTGACTGATTGGTACATCACAAAACCTGGTAACTTTCAGGCCAGCAAGTGAGTAGCTGGTTTTACATGAGCCAATGACATGCATGTGCAGATGTGTGCTTTCTACATGTAAATCACTGGATGAGAAACGCACAGCAATCAAGATAGCTGTGAACTTAAAAATCACATACGGCAGGTTTCACAAAATTGGGGGTTCAGGCTTCCCTAGAAACGCACTTCCGTCAGTCAAAACATGTGACCGTCGCACGTAAGCCTGGTAAGGCATTGGAAAACGTCCCCTAACAGTATTAAAACCCCATGGTTTGACTTTCTTGAACCCTTAATCATACTGGGAAGATACTGGGAAAGGCTACCGATTACACGGATACGATAAATGCGATAAAATCTATCGGTAATAGGTCATTCAATTCCTGAGTTTTTCCACCTGCATCAGCTGTTGCGAAATGTTTTGACAGACATTTTTAATACAAAAAACTACGACAAATAGAAAGGAGTAAAAAACACAGCACTTATCTGTTTTGTTTCATGGATGCAAACAGATTTTGTATGTCCCGGAAGTGAACCCGGTTGGTGTTCAACAACAAAAGAACGGAACAGGAAAGATTGCCTGCGACGGTCACATAACTTTGACTGACACGTGCCTAGCAAGATTTACTGTTGGATTTCACACTTTTTTAACAAAAACTAATTTTTTTTTTCTTTCATACCATTTTAAAGGTTTCCTTTATTATTGACTGTGAACATTGGGAGTTAAAAAATTATTTTTAAAGCAGTTTAGATACTGTTTAAAGTAGGTCAATTTTTTTACAGTCTATACGTTGCGCAACATTTGGCAAAATGTAAACCTTCTTATTTTCTTTCCTTTTACTTCTGGGGACTTTTTCTAAGGTTTATATACATCAGCAACCATTTTTCGTACCATTCCATAATAATAATAATAAGAGCATTTATATAGCGCCTTTCGCCGAGGCCTCAAGGCGCTTAACATTGTCCACACATGGACTCCAACCTACAACTTAGTTCGGGAGCTGTGGGCGGGCCCAAGCCTATCGGGTTTCGTTTGACGGTTAGGCCGTCTCCATCCGTTCCACCTGAGCGCACTTGGGACCAGTAAGAAGTCAAAACTGGCCTGATTTCATCATTTTTACCAAACTTTGAAATTTAATATCTTGATAACCAAGTGACCTACAACAACATGTGACATGTGCAATCAAAGTTTAACATGCGCTCTATAACATGAGACACTGAAAAAGTGAAAAAAATGGCGACATGCCAAATTCACCCTGCCTCCAAGAAAGGCATGCAAATTATTAAAAAAAACATACAATTTCATATCAAAATAATTATTATTACAAAACGCGAGATATCCCAAACAAACTGTGTTGACTATAAATACAGGCAACCATAGCACTTTACACTGTCAAGTTTCCATTTGCATCTACTTCTTCAGAAGTGAGATATTAAGTCTTTTCAAGTGGCTTCATTTAAAAATGCATGATAAAGTCGCTCCTTTGGTCTCTCTGTCTCTCTCTCTCTCTCCCTCCCTCCTTCTCTCTCTCTCTCCTCTCTCTCTCTCTCTCTATCAATCAAAGATTCTCAGTCACACTTCCTTTTTGTTTATGAATATAACAAAGTGGAATTATTCACAGATATAATTAAAAAAAGATTAGATGAAGCTATTAAAGCATTTGAAACACATGACATTTAGTCAGCCGTCTTTGTAACTAGTTCGTGTGAATGATAGAGTTGTACTTAATGTTACCAAAATAAATAAATATGCACCCCAGACATCCTGGACCGTTTTCTTGGCTAATTCAAGTTGTGTGGCAGTAATGGGCTTTAGCTTCAACTTGCTCATACGGACTATGCATTTTTGGCATATTTTTGCAGAATGCCTGCTGTCGTCCGAAGTGATATCTATTGCAAAGTAGATAAGTAATTCTGAACGAAATGGTGCACAGTCTCTTGGTCTTATTTGCCTTAACATCAGCAGAGCTCTGCACACGAAGGCTACAAACATGACAGAGTTTATTGATCAGATCAGTGTGACTGAACAGTGTATGTTCCATTATAGCCGATTTTTCTGAAAATCAATAATTGAACTATCCCTTACTTAAGGCTATTATAAAATGATGTCATTAATAGATGATATATCAAAAACTAGAAGATTCAGGAAGAGACAGGTGAGGAAAGCTAAAGAGAGACGAAGTAGGAAAGAGAGAGCAGTACCCCCATTTATTAATATGATATAAATTTCCATAAAAGGAGTAACATAGAAGTGTTCATTGTATCTTCCCTATCTCCCCCTTCTCTCTCTCTCTCTCTCTCACATACACAAACACACACACACTCTCTCTCTCTCTCTCACACATCCACAAACACTTTCTCTCCTCAAATGGAACTAACAACTAACCCCTAGGAGGGAAAAACAGTTCCTGTAGGCAGCAAAAGAAGTAGATGCATTTAATTTTTGCAGGTCTGCATTAGGCATAGGTTCCTCTATCCCTGGATGGTTAACTAAATACTGTAATATCTCGCAATTTTTAGATAATTAAGTTTAAACGGAACCATGCCTAAATTTTCAAGCACTTTTAATCGCGATCCATAAAGAAAAAGTGTCTATTAAAAGACTTATTGAAATGTTCTCCTTATAAAACTTATATCACTGTAAAGAGGAATTGTTTATCTGTTTCTTTATCAATTTATCTCATCGATTATACTTTCACAAAACACACAAGGCGATCGCAAAAACTTGAAAAAGAAACAAGAGAGTGAGATTAAATTTTAATCCTCAAGTGAGGATCCAGCAAGCCCCCCACAGGTAAAAACGGATCGGATTACGGGCAGTCCTGGTACAGGCCGTGGTTACTGGGCAATAAATCTGTCAACCTGCACCGCCCACTAGACCAAACTAAGTTGCTGAATCGGTAGAGGAATGGAGCCCATGTGTCCACCATACGTGCACACACACATACTAAAGAACGGTCACACTCACACAAATCATTTATCTAAATATTTTTTAAACAGGTGAGGTTTTAGTTGTGTGCCACGTTGGTAGATACATTGATTCTTTGTTGTCAAGATAAATTCAGGGAAATTTTGCATGTCAAATATATGACGTTCGCAACACAAAATAGTGGAAGAAAAACACACAAACACATGATAAATGAACAAATTTATCATTTTAATTTCTTCTGATCATCACCTATGGGCTGAAATCAAAACATTGAAGAAAAACAATATTTATGAAACTATAAGACACTGAAATCTGAACTGTCTTTGTGACCCAATTTTCTGAAACCTGTCCTACGTATAGTATACTTCCTCACAATTGAAGCTGCAAAAATAGAACTACATAACCACCATTAAAAATAACAACAACTCCAACTTACATGATGTCATGTACAGTTTCAGTTCTCAGTACTCTATGTGATGCATCTAGCAGGAGCAATAGACCTCCTTCGTGTTCTTTAATTGAGGTTATATAGCCCGGCCACACTTCTAACCTGTAGGTGACAAATCCATGATACTGATTACGCAGAGGCTAAACTGCTGGTCTCAAAGCGTCAACCTAAACAATTTTATTCAATTAAAATAAGATGAATGAGAACAAAAAAACAAACAAACAAACAAACAGACAAACACTAAAGAAATATTTAACAAGTTATGGTGAAATATAATGTTACAAGTGAACTGCTCCATGCGTATTAAATGCCACTTCACGGTATAGATTTAAACAATATGTAGATTGTTAGCATAGAATACAATATAAATAATTACAAAACATTGCAACTTTCAAACTGGTAAAAGTTACCTACTTCTCATCTGCACTATGATCTTCAAATTAATGTTTATTTATTTTCACAGATCACCATAATAAATTTCCCAATATAAGCATTAAACGGTCTCTTTACTCAGGATTAAATTTTATTTTTTTCTGTTTTGTCTGTCAGAAGTATTAATCTCGTAACTTTTCATGTATCATATGACTGCACAAAATGTTCAATTTACTAGTTTCTCTTGACTTGCCATGGTTTTCAGACACTGCAAATAGAAGCACTGCTGGTTCTGCAGTGTATTACATAAACTTTGCTTAAACTGATACTATGATCAGGGTAACAATACAACCTACTCACTTGTGTTGGGGTACAGATGCTGGTGTGTGAGGGTTGTAGAAATATCTCCCCACCTGACACATATGAAGGATGTACATGATTCTGTGGGATAACAAAATGTACGCTTTTCAAAATGCACAAAGTCACCCTTTAGTATCATTGGTGGGTTTATGACATCTAACATCCTCACACATAACAGTTGTTTCCTCCGTCAAAAATCTTCAGTCACAAATAGTGGCCACAAAATAAGAAAGGATCAGCCACTCTCACTAAAAATGCTCTTTTAATCACAACACAATAAAATCAGATGACTGCATGCCAAGGACAACAATAATTATGAAGTTATTAGTGTTTCAGTTTTTGGTCGCCTTCGTGACCTGGTCGCACTGGAAGCTTACCATCATAATAGCTGGTAATTTGTGTATTAAAAAAAAGAAGGGTTCACAGTGATAAAAAATCATTAAAATATTATGGGTAGTTTAAGACAGGATCTGGTTAAAAATATTACTTTGGGTACCTTTAAATTTTAAATTATTTCAGCTCTCCAAATTACAATTATTTCCTTGCACGCAGACGAAGATGAGGAGAAAGTTCTTGTCACAACTGACAGTCAAACCAAATGCAATCCACAAGTACACCAGTGAAACTGAGTGCTTCTGAACTATTCAAGAGCTACTAACATTTACATCTTGTCTGCAAAAAAGGGGCTGTTAAAATTTAGATGTTATTTTTGATGTCATGTTACTCACTATCAAAGTCAGCATTTTCAGTTTTAACACTGATCCCGAGTGTCACCACTTCAAATCAGATGAAATGTGAATTCAATAATTAAAAGTTGGTTCACAATATTAATTAAAACACAAGAACAAAGTCTGGACTCACCTGCGAAAGAGAACATTATATAAGTGGCAGCACTGTTCGGGAGGCACAACTTTGATAAAGGTTATGGTGATTGTAATGACAGCTTCATCAGTTTTCCTGATTGAAGTTACAACTGTTTCCTACAAAGGGGAGGGCGGAGAGGGAGAGATTGTACAAGGATTAAAATGTATGTAGATAAGGGAAGGAAAGTACAAAATTTAAAATTAACACCTTTCTTCCCACTGATTCACTGAAAATGTGATGTACTATTTTAAATGCTTCTTCCTTGTTTCACCCCAGATTCATAACAAATGGTCAGTATACAACATTTGACTCGATGGAGTGTGATTATTGATATTATATACTTGATGTACAAATTTCAATGTTCATTTCACATGAATTCATCAGAAAAAAAACCCAGTAACATTTTGACCTGCTAGAAAGTATTTCAGACAGGCATTGGAGGCTGCACATTATATGATATTTACATCACTACCTCATAAAAGTGTTAGTAAACCTTAAATCCTGCTCTGATCTGCTCGCATACATCTAATATATATATATATAATTCACAAATTCTCGACCTTTGAACACAATACGCTTTTTATAAAGCCACCTACAATAACCAAATTTTGCATGTAGGTTTCAAATACCGCAGAGGGTCCACCGAAGTTTGGATTTTTTTTTTTAGTGCTTTTGTTTTTCAATTTTTTTGTTTGCTTTGTGTCGGTGACTGCTCGCCACCGATCTTTTTTTCAAAAGCACATGACCCACGATGTGAACATTTCCTGTCACATGTAGGCCACTGCTGTCAGCTGATTTAAACTATCCACCTTGTTTGCAGCTAAAATTAGAACACAGGAATACTGTATAGAGAGGGCCAAGACACATTATACTATGTCTTGGGAGAGGGTAGAAAGTGATGGGCGGGATAGTGGTTGAGGGGTTCGCGCGGGGTGTGGCTTTTAAACTTGAAAAGAGATATTCCTGAAAATGTTTTGAGCGGATAGTTTCTAAGGGCTCTCAATCTTTAATTGCAGACTGCCTATTGTGTCTTACATCTTGTGGAAGTTTCTCGGGAAGGTACATGACACTGCCATCAAAAGTGTTCACTGTTTTGAACTTGTCCCTGTGTTCTGCCAACAGCCTCATCTTCAACCTCTTGTTGTCAATGAATGGTGAAAAGGTAATGTGGTACATGTACACACCAATGTTTTTACAATTCACCCGCACATAATTGGCTGATAAGTTGGCTCTGGGGAGGAAATTTAATATTTCAGCAGTGAAAAAAAAAAAATTGTCAAGCGCTAGTGCCTTAATACTGTTGTGACACATGACCGTGACAACTCTGGGCGAAACTGCAGGCATATTTACCATATGGATTCAGATGATCTTCATCATTTTATGGTGTCACTCAATGGACTGATTGTAATCTCACATTCTACAGTGACACACACACACACGCACGCATGCACGCACGCACGCGCGCGCGCGCGCACACACACACACACACAAAAAACGAAAAAAGTAGACTCCTGAATTTTAAGCCTCCATTTTCTGAGACAAGAAACCGAACACCCCTTAGCTAATGCTTCCTTGGCAAAATAAACCGATCATCCAGCCAGTAAGTCTTCTCTTTTTTCGTCCTGCCAATTGAAAACCTACTTTACCATATGCTAAAGGAAGATCTCATAACCTGAACGTTGATTACAAAAGAAAATGCTTAAAAATAGTTTATTTTTCCATATAACTTCAGATAATCTAAACAGTGCCTGATCAAATTAAAATATCTTTTTGCAGTGAAGCCTAAATTGTTAGTCTTGATATTACAGAATTATCTAGGTTTAGAATACTGAATGTCCAACATTTTCTTTCTACCTGACAATGACAGTATTACAGACCCTAATGGCAATCTTTTCCACGCTACTCGACTTACGGGGTTCCTTCAGTACCAATCTTTGTGACAGTTGGCATACGAATTCTTTCTCTATAAGGAACATTTCCACTTGTTTCCTCCATTTTCATCTTAGCGAGCTGTTCTGTTGGTGGTTCTGTTTTCATGGCTGCCTGTGGTTGTGCTTGTTGCTGAAGTGCAGCCGGTGGCTTTGATGGAAATCCTCTACCAATACTTGCAGCTCCTTGCTGCGGCTGCTCTTGCTGTTGTTGAGCTCTAGACAGTGGAAATTCAAGTTATGCACAGAACTTATTTCAAACATCTTGAAATTTCATGGACATGGAGTAAAATACATTTTCTTTGTTCACTGTGAAAACTAATATTCAGACACATTAACAAATGTCAGCATGAACTCATTTTAGTCTCCCCATTTCTTTAGTTCCCTGTATCTGCCAAATGTTTTTTTCCAATGCCACACTCTATATTATAAAGCACTTTCTGACTAGTAGCATTGTGCAATACCACGACATCCAAAGGAGACTGTGTATCTAAATCACATCAATTTAACACTTCCATGAGATAAACAAAACCACGTGTCTGTTCTTCAAAATGCACATCATGAAATTTACTGAGGGGTCTGTTTATATGTTCATAGGCAAAGTACAGGTACTCATACATCATTGTCATCAAAAGACTGGATAGACAAAAACCATCAGAAATTAAAAGTTCTAATCAAGACAGATACTGTTAGTGGATCTGTATCAAAGTACATGTTAGCCTTTTCTTCCTCAACCACTCAAGTACTTACATGAGAGCTTTCATAGCAGCTAATCCACGCCCAGCAGGTCTTGGGGCTGGAGGTTCTGACCACAGAAGAAACATTGAAACATCAACAGCAAACTAACATTTCACAGCAGAACAAGGAAAGCAGGTACTTGTGAAAGAAACCCAGCCAGTACACTTGGGCTAATTCTACATGAACAAAGAGTATGCCAGTCACAATATTTCCAACTCTTCACTTCATCAAAAATCTCCAACGTAAAATTAAAATCATTACTGAACATGTATTTCATTACTGATTCACTGAATATGTATTTTTGAAAAAATAAATATTTCATATGAATTTAAAGAACACCTGATTAAAGAGCTTGGTCTATTAAAATAAACATCAACCTCTAGTGACACACAGGAAGTAGTGTGTTTCAAAGCATTAAGATAACCTAAAATTGTCACCCAATTTGCCAAACTGATATAATTCTGTCAGATCTGAGAAAGTCACAAAATTGCCCACCTGATTTGCCAAACTGATATCATTATATCAGACTTGAGAAACTCACAAAATTGTCACCCGATTTGCCAAACTGATATCATCATCACAATATGTCGGATTTGAGAAACTCAAAAAATTGTCACCCAATTTGCCAAACCGGTAGTTATGTCAATTGAGAAACTGCTCCTCCTTTTGACATGATTTAAAGATTCTTTCAAACCTTTCACTTAATACTACTTAGCAGTTTCTGTTACATCTTGATATCCTGAAATGACTTGAAAAACTTGTGCTAAGAAATAAGCTACAATTTTTTTTCAAAGTATTGCTAAGATTAGTAAGATACAGCCTTCTTCAGAAACTACAACTTTCTTCTGCATTTTTGTCACATTTCAACTCCATGTCAAAATGCTAACCCATTTCTTTACTTTGGTTTTATTAATTTTTGAAATTTGTACAAATTAAGTTACTTTGGTGCGCTTCACTTCAACATGGGGCAATGGAAAGTTCTTTGTCCACATAGGGAGGGTTCTTTGCAATCTGTTTCATCAATTCTGCTGACCACATATTTTACTCACGAAAAATATTTATCACATACAAGAGATATGGAGTAATATTTATAAGCAAAACTTCAATTTTGACAGAAAAATATCCCTTGCGAATTAAATGACATATTCTCCAATTTTGCCAGTGCAACTTAATTTACTAGTCTGCGACATCTGAACACAATTATTATGACAAGAAATTTTTTAAGACTACATTTTCCTTCTCTAGTTCTTAATGGAAAATCCTTTCGGAATTCAAACAGTTTGTCTAACATTAACAAATCTCATTGTACTCCAACACTGACCTGCAGCAGTAACACCTGCCCCTCCAACAGATGGCTGAGATGGCTCTGAAACATCTTCTTGCCTGGATGGTAACTGAGTGGGTTTTGATTGTCGCAGGCTAGCCAACAATGAACCACGTCCAAGGGAGACTACTGGCTGATCAGCTGACTGAGGTGGCCCCTGGGCAGACAGCTGGGAGCGTGGGCCAGGCGCTGTTGGTGCCTGTTCCTTGTAAAAATGTAATGGAAAAAAAAACAAATTTAATACATGCATCAAGAATTTAAAAAAAGAAAAAAGAAATGCATAGCTGAGAATCTTTCACCAGGAACAGTATGGCTCGGGCTTGCTATTATTCTACTGGCAAAGGGAAGTGTATCATGCATATAATCAAAATATGCAGTATCAGACCTGCCAACTAAATGAAATGTCATTTGAAGTAGGGACATCTCATGCAACGTGCATACTACAGCATCAGTGACATTCAAAATGATAACATCAATTACTGTTTTCTTGCCCCCCCCAATATACACACATTGAAATTGGTTCTTTCACTACATGCAAACTTTCTGGCATTATGAGAATCAGGAAATGCATTTCACAAGCTAACTGAAAGTGTAACTGGCTAATAGCATAATACAGAAAGCTAGATCAAGATTACATCTGATTCCACACTCCATCCAGAACTTGGTTAAGTAAAAAAACATCCTGTGTCTGATATTTGAATGGAGGAAATGATTGCAATGTCACTTCTACTGACAAAAACAGTACTTTTATCTTCAGGGCAGTCTAAATCCTTAACAGTTCAAATGTTTTATGTATTTCACGTCTCGTCATTTGGGGCAATTGTGATCACCATTGAACGGGCAAGGTCAAGTCAGACCGGCATAGATCTATATCACTGAAAACTCCCACTTGTAAATGATTCTAGCAAAGGAAATCAATGACAATGGCGACACTCATTTATCGGGAGAACATTCATATTCAGCATCTTGCTGCAAATGCCTATCAATAATAAACAATAGCGACCATCTGAAGGATTAAGAAAAAAATCTACAACAAAGTGAAGATAATAGGAATTGTTTTCAGTCCACCTGTGCTTAGGCAACACAAAATCAGGACTGTCCAGATTTTAGTGGGATGTTGGTGGTTCTGCAGTATACAATCTTGTTTATTATAGTACCAGAATATGTTACTATTCATTTCGAAACATGTTAGCAGCAGGATAGGGCAACATAGCAAACTGGCAGAAGCAAATAAAAGAAGTTTTCAAGCTGGTATTAAAGGCACATTTATTAAGCTCATTTTACAGTTGCTGACATCATCTCATTGTTTGCTATAAAGTATTTATAATCCAAACTGCCTAACAACACTGTTCATGAGCCCAAATCAAAGAAGCAGGAACCTCTTCATTACCACAAGGACTAAAGACGAGGTGCAACTTTAAAAATGCAATTTATAGCCTATTATCTAAAAGACCTTGTATGTGGCATAAATTGTTTTGAGATGAAAGTACACTGTATCTATTATATATTTCAGTAACTCGCAACCTTTGGCATGACTAACTGACCAAACTATACACTCTTCAGGCCTGAAATTTGGCAGGAAGGTGGCAATTGGGATAAGGAAGATGATGGCTATAATTAAAAGTTGTTTACTTCAAGCATGTATTTTTTAAAAATAACACTGTTTATTGCTATGTAACATCTGTATTTTTGCATAATTATTTGTTTCCTAACATTGTAGTACCGTCCATGTCATATAAAGTAATCAAGCGTTCAGTTTGGTGCATAGTGTTCTGGTGCGCATGAGTTCTGAAGCAAGACTGTAGTTTATTACTTTTATCATTATGTGTGTGTGTGTGTGAGAGAGAGAGAGAGAAAGAGAGAGGGGGGGGGGGTTGTTTATTCCGGGCAATGCCCGGTAGGTCATTTAGTTATTTATAACCTTCATTATCTTTCACAAGATCGTATTAAGTTAATGACTTTCCTTAACAATTGGCACAGCTTCAAATGATATTTATAATTTATTTTGACAAAGCTTACTTCTTCCTCTGTTTGTCCAGGTTTGCGGGCACTCTTGGCAAGTGCCTGAAGGAGAGCTGCACCTCGGCCACCACGGCCAAAGCCACCCGTTCCACCTGTAGCCATGATCTAACTGCAAAGAAAACATCTGTCTTTCAGAGAAATATCTTCATACTGTAAATGTAAACTAACTGTTAGATACATTGTCTTGCAATTACAAACAGACGGCATATGACAGGCCTCATCATGCTCCGCACCTATAAGCCAGGTTATTGCATGACAAAACACAGGACATCAAAAATTACTATAAATGGTATGGCTTAATGGGAAGGAGTTCCATTTGAGCTACATGATTGGGAATCTACAAGGACAAGAGTTCAGGAGCATCCATGAGCGGGGTGCAAGAGGGGGGCGCTCTGATGAGTTAGTCCTCTAGGCGGATGTTTTTGTAGTAAATCCGGGGGTGGGCGATTATGAAATATGTACTTAACTCAAGTTCTTTAACTCATATGGTACTCCTCCCCTAATTGCAATAGTGGAATAGTGTAAAAATAACTTCAATAAGACCAGGGTAGGAGAATGGAATATTGGCTCTTTGATATAACTTCCTGTTATTGTTAAGTTGACTGTAATATTGTAATAAATGATATTTTTTCTGGCCTGACTAAAAGTTGTGTAACACATATAGTACTCCCCTGTGTAACTCATATGGTACTCTGTTGCATGTTTACGATTTAAAAATATCCAGTGTACTAGTAGCGTTTGGTGGTCCAGCTGCTTTAGCCTGTCATTTTGACGATTTAGAAGAATATTTGATAGATACCATGGAATCGATACTATTATTACTATCGATGCTATGATCTATTCTCAATAGAGAATCACTGAGCTGTGTGTTTACAATTGTGCATTTTCATTAGGCCCTACTTAGTATCAATTAGCCTACTCACTACTGTAGATGATTTTAACAAAAGGGTAGGGGTGCATTAGTAATCACAGTAGGCCTAATCAATAAGTAAGTAATCAAAATGCCTGACACTATTTCACTATTTGGGGGATTACTAGTAAACTGCACTTTTACCTATTTCACCTTAAATATCCGTAGAAAGTCCGGTCCAGAACACAAATGATATTCTTGCTTTAAATCCAAACACAGATCTAGATTTAGCCCAGGCCTAGTCCAAGCATGCCTCCCATGCCGCAGTTCTTCTAGATTAAGCTCAATGTTTACTTCCGGCTAGAGGCCTTCTGTCAGGTTTCTCGCACAGAAGTCAGAAGAATGCCACTCATGGAAAAACGGCTTCACTTTGTGTCTCGCAATATAAATTCCAACATTAGTAGGCCTAACAGTAACACTAACAGTGCGCACTGATGCTACTTGTCACGTATAGCCTTATTGCATATTTTTTTTTACTTTTGCATTATATATGTCTATGGCATACAGGTTGCTAAGTCTGAGGGCACTTCTGCAACCCCTCACTTAGGCCGCCTACCAACACTCCTGAAGTCACTTCGTTGCAATATCCCTCCTGAGTGTCTCAAAGTCAAATGGAACTTCTGCCAAAAATTAGGCTGATAGCCTAGATTAGCCGACAGACATAGCCTACACTAGCCCTACAGGCCTAGGCTAGTCATACATCTAGATCTACACTGGTCCAAATTGCCCAATCGGGCCAGATAAGACCTAGACTCTAGATCTAGATTTCTAATATTAACCAAGAAATTTAACGTCCCACCCCAGTCACATTCTAAAAAGCATGGGTCGATGGGATTACTAGAATGCAAGTTCAATCTAGACTAGATCTTGTCTAGACAGATCACTAGAAATAGAACGAAATATTATAAAAACCACAAAAACAGAACATTTTCTGTCTTCTCTTAAGTTTGCTTTGTACCGTTTGCGTATTATTTCTCAAGCGGGGCTTCGCTACTAAAAAATGTACAACTTTTTCTTTTCGAAGTGTTTATCCGTCGATACTGACATAAAATTTTCCCTAGGATTTTTTTTATCCGTCAACATAATTTCTGTATTTGCGAGTCATCTCCCCTGATTTGAACCCTTTGTCCGTCTTCCCCCCTTGTTCCGTACGAGCGTACATCCCGACGCGATCAACGTTCATATTGGGCGAGTGTTGAAAACTAGATTGAAATTGGAGAGACTTGGAATTTTATTGATTTAGATCTAATGGATACACGAAGGTTCAGGTTTAATCCGTTGATATGGGTTTCTTGGTTTGGTCATACTTATTTAGTAAGACTTTTCTCACAAGTAGTCAGGGTTCTCAATAGCGTAGTTGTAATAGCATCTCTGCCCGTCAGTCACATGGCAGTGGTTCAATTCTCAGCACGGCAGCTTTTTTTTTTTTTTTGGTCACGTCTTTAATATGCATCAATTTTTTTATTTTTTTTATCCAAGAACAATGACGGAAGAAATTCAGGAAGGAGTTCCGTACTCGAGCGCCAAAGACCAGAGGGCCGTTCAGTTGCGCGGGCGCCTGGCTTTGCCTGCCGGCGATGCGTTCAACGATCATCGCCTGCCCGTTTAGCGAACAGGCTGCCTGCTGGCGAAGCGAGGCGGCTCATCGACGTGCCTGCCTTAACAGATCCAAGATGGCGGCGCCCATAGGACTGAAAACCGTGAAGGGCTATTTTTTCGATTGTTTGTGCACAGAGACCGAAATGAACCTCCTCAACGGGCGTAAGTAAATTTGTCCTTTATATATTGTTACATATTCGTTTCCCCGTGTTAGAAATGTGTTTTATGTACTAAAAATCACATATTGTGAGGAATTCCTTACGAGATCCGCACTTTTTGATAAAAAACCCTATATATTTTTTCGGTACTTATTAATTTTGTTAGTTTATCCAATTGTCATTGGAAAAAAAGCAATGTTGGGGGCGTGAGGGTCTAGTCAGTTTGTATCAATGGGCGGTAGTCAGATTGACTACTCAGGCGAAAAGGGGCTGGGGTAGTTGTGTTAGTTTCTGGTCTTTGGCGCTTTGTCGGCAACAGTGCGGATCTCGTACGGAATTCCTTCCCACATATTAAAGTGGTGGTGAAAAGCACTCTGTCTTTAGCCCTCCTTTCCTTTGGCCCTTTGCAGCGCATGTGACTTGATTGTATGGGTAGAAAGATTTGAGTTGTGAAGATCCATCATTTTATCAGGCATTGTGTTCAACAAGGTCGCCAATAATGTTTCAGAGTACCGGTATTTCAAGTGTGTAGAGGGGTATGCCCCTTCAATGAGGGAAAGCTAATTTGGTTGCTAATATTTGCATGGGATTTATGGACAGTTTGTTTTCATTTATTTATTTATTTTATTCACCTCCATATTAATTACAATTTACACTATAATTGTAATTACCAAATCGATTTCAATGAATGTCACCTTATATTATATATTCACAGCTGATGGTCTATTTTACAGTACAGGCATATTTGAGGCCAAAGTTAAACAACTTGGCCTTAAGTTGCCAGAATCTGATGATTCTTTAAAAGAAATCACAGTCGGAGGGTATGGTGTGGTGCATGGTGTCCTGTTTCAGGAGATTGATGGTAATTTAAGTTGATTTGTTCTTGTGTTTTTAATTTGGTATCGTAAGTTCATAATTTGCATCATTACACACTGACACATTTAGGAAAATAAACGACATGAAGAAAATTAAAATGTAGATACATGTTTTTTTTTAAATATTATATTATCTGTTCAGGAATGATTATGCAGACACTTTGGCCAGCTATTCTGAAATTTGTAATTATTGAAAATATAATTTTCTACACATCAGCTTACATATTTCTTTACAACATTCATCATTAGAGCCTGTTGATATGACACATTTTGAGAAAATGTTGCCCTTAAAATGGTTATTAAGTTTTTAAGACACTTTAATTTTTTTCCCTGTTTCAAAATCCAGGCTACTTATTTTCTTTTTTCCAAAAAATCTAGGACAAGTCGTGGACATACATGCGCCAGGTGATGATTCACCACCTCCCTCAACATCTGGGTCATCAGAATATAATAATGATACTGATGATACTAAGAAAAGTAAGTTAATAAGCACACAAAGCAAATCGCCATCATCATTCCACAATCGTCTAAGTTGATCTTGGCAGTTTTGATTTTTTCGTTAAAATGTAGGAATGAGACAACGAATCAAAACAAAATTTTTACTGAAAGTTGCCTCTAAGCCTGCTGGTTTTAGTGAACACATTAGCTTAAAACCTCCAAAAATCGACTTAGGTGATTGCGGAATGACGCTGACGCAATGAGGGGTGGTGTGCCAAGATGTTTGCCAAGATAAAAGCCAGGCAGTTATTGTATTATGAAATTAAAAGAAAAAAGGAGGAAGTGTTTTTCTTGATGAAGTACAGGTACCTAAGGGTTCATTTATTTAATGGTGTTCTAAAACATGAAACAAATGAAGATAGAAAATACCATTGAAATTCATGTTGACATACAACTCTTCAATTGCATGCATTTAATACTGTTTGCAGCAATAGTTACAAAATAGTTAATTATTAACTCAATATTACTTTCAGCTGTTCATCACAAAAAGGACAGATAAAATACATGTATTAACAGTAAGACCACAACAAAGTCTATCACTGCTTTCAATCCAGATGAATTTTATTATTGTATGTACATGTAGATTCTTATGCAGCAGAAACATTTAAGCATTAGGTACCGTTCACAAATGACGTCAGCTAAAATTTGGCCAAAAATGAACCCCACCTCCCCCCTTGTCATCTTTCCCATGGACACCCCCCCCCCCCCCGAAGTTGACGTCAACCAAATTGTACATTGTTTTTGACATCTAGATAGAACCCGTACACTTACAGGATGCATTTTATATACACCTTTTATATTTGATATTTATTTTAAATAAAAATAAAAACTATTGTATATAAAAGAATACAACAAAGAAATACCTGAACTGTCAAATTATTTATTAACAACTTTAACCAATCAAAATAATTGAAACAAACATAATTTTAGGCCAAGAAAATGTGGTCTATAATATTTTTTCTTCATTGGACTTTTCTTTTTCCCAACCTTTTAGAGAGCACCATGATTGATGTCAACTTTGTAAGGAACACCCCCCTCCCCCATGTCAACTTTTCACTGCCTCCCCCCCCCCCCCCGACCTAACGTCATTTGTGAACGGTCCCTTACGAGTAACATAGTGTTATGGATGTATTACTAGATTGACATAATTAAAGATTTATGTGGCATATAATATATATAAAACAATTACGGTACATTTAGAGTTCTATGACTTACTTGCTCTTGGTTGTCAATGTCATCTTTTAGTTTTTCACAACCACCCCCACCCCAAACCACACAGACACACAAAAATACCCCCCCCCCCCCCAAAATAAAAAAAATAAATCAATGATATATCCTCTACATGGTGCTACAAATAAGTCTAATCATAGTTAAACTGATATAATTTTACACAAATGTATTTATGATAGGAAATGAAATTAGTACAGCTGAGTGTAAATTTCATTTTTTGTTTCTCATTCTTCAAGGTTGGACATCAGCAAAAGTGAAATTGCTGATCGATCTTTTCCAAAAACATCAAAAAGATTTCTGCAATCACATGCTGAAAAAAAAAGATGTTTGGCAGATGGTAGCCAGAGCATTAAATGAGAAAGGTGGCCAGAAGTTTACAGCAGATGAGGTGGACAAGAAATGGCGAGGCTTGAAAGAGAGGTATTTTTTTAAACATGACCTGTTCTACTCATCATCCCTAATTTTCACATTTTGATTTTTCAGGCAGTGATACTGAACCTACATTTTATCACCTTTATTTTAAAAGCATATAAGCCATGGAGGGGTGAAAAATTGTTCCATGGCTGTTGATGATAATTCATCCCAAGCATTATGCAACAGTTGGTTTTTATTTGGTTATAATAATAATAATCATAGAAATTTATGCTGTCAATCAATATCCAAATCTTAAAATCAACAAAATTTGACAAAAATGTTTTGCGAGTGTGTGGATTCCACAGAACTGAATACCGGTATATAATGAACTAAAATTTGATCTAATATGCCATTGTTGCGTTCTGATCCATATATTGTTTAATCAACAACAAACAAAAAAAACAGAAAGAAAAAGGCAAGGGGGACTTCTCAGGTCAATGGAGAACATCGATCTACCAGCCTATCCATCCTTTATGTACAACAGCTGCTGTGTTCTCAAGCCCTGAGCAGAGAAATAAACAATTAAATTAAAACTTTATAGGGACAGATGTACACCGCCTGTTATTTCTTAGAGTAAACTTTGCACTGCATGGCATATATTATATAACCATCTCTCTTTCTAGCATAAAAGTAACATATGCATGTAGTACATTTAGCAGACATAGTAACAATACTAATCAAGAGCCATTTTTTTGTACCGTTCACCAGTAGGTATGTTCGAAAGTGCTTGGGGTGGGAAAGGAGTGAGTTGAAAGAAAGAAACAAACAAACAAACAAAAAATTACAGGAACACAATCTGCCACTCCTTCCTAATATCATTGAAACAACGTTATCTAACATTGCAGGTACAAGAAAATAAAAGACAGCAACAAGTTGACTGGAAGAGGCAGATCAACTTGGGAGTACATGGATCTGCTGGCCCCAGTCTTGGAGAAAGACCCGGCGGTCAACCCGCCATGCATTATTTCTGCTGGGGCCAGTTTCAGTTTGGAGCTGATGGAAGAGAGACCAGCTGGAACAGCTGCTGCACCAGCCCCTAGCCAGAGCCAGAGCCAGACTCCGACTCCCTCAAGGAAGCGGAAGTCTGATATGCCTTCTTGGGCAGAGTCCTTCGTAAAGGACTCAAAAAAACAAAATAAAAAAATTCGGAAACAGCTGAAGCTGATAGCTCGGGAGGAGAGACGCAGGAACGACCTGTTTGAACAGTTCCTGACAACTATCACTGAGAAATAGTTTTCTCTTCCTCAGCTATCAGTTTCACAAGTTTCTGATTTTTTGCTAAACTGTATAGCCTATTTTTATATTTTGGAAATAAATATTTCATTTCATGCAGTAGGTCTAAATAGTTATTTCATTTCATGGTCAATGATCCCCCACAAAATGTATGTTATAACATTTTGTCTGTCACATGCAAACATTTGATAAAAAAATTGAACAATTTGGGAAATATCAGAAAGGGTATACTAATAGATTAGATATTCAGAAACACACTCAATTTATACATTATCAACTTAAAACTGATCTCAAAACAATTTAAGTATAATTTCTGATAGATTTTTTCCACAGCAAAAAAATCAAATATTATATTATACATTCTTAAAACTTGCAATTGCAATTTACAAACACAATTTAGTTAGTACCAACATACTATTGTACATTCGCCAGTATGCAATATGCATTGTGTGCATTCCCTGTAACAGCAGTCAAACACATCCTTATAAGTTATTAAAAAATATTTTGATCAATTTTGGAAAAATCAGAAATGGTGTAATAGATTAGATATTCAGAAACACATTATCAACTTAAGACTGATCTCAAAACAATTTCAGTATAATTTAACTTGTAAAGACTTCAACTCAGATTACAATAGGTTTACTACCAGAAGTCCTTGCTAGAATTTAATGTAGTTTTAGCCATGCGTAAACCAGGAAGCCTAAAGGAAATTCAAACAATATCTACATGTGTACTGTGTGGTCCTGGTTATAGTTATAGTTGACGGGGCCTTTAAACCCAAACTCAAAGAATAATACAATATTTCTTATGAATATGATTGTGATAATCTTATATATTTTGCTTATGATTATGACAATCTTATATATTTTTGCATGTCTGGAAACATAGAGTCAGTAGACCCATGCTCGTACAGGACCAGTGCTCGTACAGCACCATAGTCTCCAATCCTTCCTAATAGATTTGTATAGTTCTGTACGAGCACTGGTTCTGTACGAGCATTGGTCTATTGACCCTAAGTGTGAAATCATTTGAGCACAGGATGACAAAGAAATACATGTAATATACAATTCACCAATTCAGTGATAATACTTTTCAGATAATTATCTGAACCAGTAAATGGAACTGATGGGGTTAAAATGGTTGAAGCTGTGGTATTGATATTAGAGACTACCTATGATATGACATAATTTTCGATATTTAGAGTTAGACGTTACAAAATTGCGGCAATATCATCTCTTTTCTTAGCAGCAGATTTGTCTTGTCCACAATCTGCTGCTGCATCATCTAGCTCTTGGATTCCTATGCTGGGAACTAACTCCTCCTCTATCCCTTCAAGAGAAAGGATTACATTATGTATCACAGCACAACCAATAACCAGTTTTGCCATGAGAATGTCATCATGTGCTTCAAAAGACTTGAGGCGTCTAAATTTGCCCTTCAACAAACCAATGCATCTTTCTACACAACTGCGTACTGACGAATGTACAATATTATACTTACTTTGGGCATCACTAGGATGCCCATTATCTCTATAAGGGGTCATAATATATGATTCTAATGGATAAGCCGAATCACCCAAAACATGAAAATTGGACGGCAAAGACTGTAACTTCCCTGCCACGGAACTCTTTCGGAAGACACGAGCATCATGCACAGATCCTGGGTGGCCAGTTGTGATGTCCAGAATCTTCAGATTGTTGTCACATACAATCTGGGCATGAAGGGCAGGGAAGCCTTTTCTGCATATATAAGCATCCCGCTTTTCTCCTGTTTTACCCATCATTGGGATGTATGTTCCATCAACACATCCAATCACCCCTGGGAATCTGTCAAATTGTTGGCTGATGGCATGCCACTCAGGAATACTCTGAGGGAACTTGATCTGGGAACGGGCTATTTCTATCAGACCATCAGCAACATTTGATAGACACTAGTGGAGACTGCTTTTCCCCATTCCAAAGCGATCTGCTACACTTCGGAAGCTTTCTTTATTGCCCATGACCCAGAGGAAGCACATGAGCTTAGTCTCCACTGGGTGGACTTTACCACTGACAAACGGTGACAAGAGGGATGCGAGCTCCTGTTGAAAGGAAAAATAAATTTATAATCACTTTGATGTCTTCTCATGGGAATTAAAAGCACAGAATGTTCCAATAATATTATGTTCTCATTGTGCACAAAGCCATAATTATATCAGGCAAATGGAAAGGAAAATGTATTTGTTCAAATATAAAAATACATGTATCACTAATTACTATTACTACATGTATTTTCATTCACAGTTTCATTCACATTGCATCAAACACTGATAATTTTACATGAAAATGCCATCTTAGACTAAACAGATTCTAACTCAATTCCCCTTTGAATGGTTTGGGTTTGTCCACTACTGAAATAGTGAAATGATGTTGAAAATGTCTATCTGACACAAAATTTTGCTCTGAATATAATATATATTATTATTATTATATATAGGCCTATCTAATTTTATTTTCAATAGTTTACAACAACCAGTCAAAAGTACTTTATTATCCAAAATTATTGTACCTGACTTAATAATAATAATAAGCACACATGGTGCATACTTCCAAGCTCCGAATATTTTTTTTTTTGTGAAACTGATGTATGCTATGAAAGTATTGTTGGAATAATGTGTCATCTCATATAATGTTTTGTCTCTGAAAAATGGTTTCTATAGCCTGTTAACGAGAGAAAATGATGAACAGTTATAAGGGGATCCTGATTAAAGAAAACAATCCTGTCCTAAATACACACTGCGCTGATAGTGATACGTTAATTAATTTGAGGGGAAGATCATAATACATCTGTAATATGTAGCCCCCCACCCCCCAAAAAAAATAAAAATGGAACAAAGTAAATTTACTTGGAAATTAAGTGATTAACATGAAATATAAGTAAGCAAATTCAAATGGCATATCTACCAAACAAGGTGGTATATATAACCATGATGATGGTTAAGTCTTTTTTTTTTTTTAGATTTGATTTAGATGATGAATGTCCATTGACTGATCTACCCCCTGGGCCCTGGGTTTATCCAAAACATTTTCACTTTTTTTCCAAAAAAAGCTTGATTAGGGCCTAATCAAAATCCCCTGATTGATCCTGTCTGTCCTGCCTAAGACTAAGACAGTGTCTGCCGAGATTAGGCACCAAAATCCACTTAGTAAAGATATAATCTAGAGATCTGGAAATAGATCCACACAGCATAATGAAATGCATAACGTAGCGTTAGTTCACACAGCAATATAAAGATAAGATAGATCTATATAGTGTGGTTACTGTAACTTTTTGGCACCCCTTTTATAATCTTACTCACCGAAAAAGTTGGTCTGTACATCCGAAAATGTTCCTTAAAGGTCTCATCCTTATAGCTTGGGACCGTAATGGTTGCATACCCCTCAATTCGCGTGGGGTTATCATCTCGTTCCTTCATGTCAGAAAAAAGGACAGCTATATTCTGTTTGGTATTTGACTCAGCAGTCAAGACAGGCTCCAATACACCAGCCAAAGACGGGCCATTACTGAGAAAATCCAAGGCACACAGTACTGAACGGTCAATTTTACCAGCGCCGCTGGCAGCGGTCGCCATTTTTGTTTACTTCAAAGCAGGCGCTCCGTTCAGTTGTCTGCCCGCTATGTCGACCTCGTTATCGCAAGCGCCTGGGCAGTCAAAGGTCAGGCTGCCAGCGTAACTGAACGGCCCTCAGAAACTAACTAAAAGAGGTGATACATAGCTACCCCGGGGGCTTTCCCTGATATGTCAATCTGACTACTGCCCAGACGAACATCGGCCTACAGCCTCGATGATTCAAACTGACTAGACCCTCGCGTCGTTACTTATCAATCTATCAAGTGGCGCTCGAGTAAGGTACTCCTCCCGAAATTCAGTTGTTTTTTTTTGTATCTACCTGCCAATCGGGGGTACAGTGGTTAGATTCTCACCGGGGTAGGGTGTTTTTTTTTCCCTTTCTTATAGAAGTCTTTTTTATCAGTAATCAATGTAGGCCTATTTGGGAAATTTTTTTAATCCAATAACATTAGGGAATAAATCCAGCTTGCATGTTTGTTTGTTGTTGTTGTTTGTCATTCGTCAATAGTGCCGATAGTGTTGCCGGATAAACCCAAGTATCCGCCGATAATGTTGACAATAATCAGCGTCTTTGGTCATTTTTTAAAATCCAATAACATTAGGAATAAATCCAGTTTGTTTGTTGTTGTTGTTTATCATTCGTCAATAGTGCCGATAGTGTTGCCGTATAAACCTGGGAAGGAGTTCCGTACTCGAGCGCCAAAGACTAGAAACTAACTAAAAGAGATGATACATAGCTACCCCGGGGGCTTTCCCTGATATGTCAATCTGACTACTGCCCAGACGAACATCGGCCTACAGCCTCGATGATTCAAACTGACTAGACCCTCGCGTCGTTACTTATCAATCTATCAAGTGGCGCTCGAGTAAGGTACTCCTCCCGAAATTCAGTTGTTTTTTTTTGTATCTACCTGCCAATCGGGGGTACAGTGGTTAGATTCTCACCGGGGTAGGGTGTTTTTTTTCCCCTTTATTATACTATAGAAGTCTTTTTTATCAGTAATCAATGTAGGCCTATTTGGGAAATTTTTTTAATCCAATAACATTAGGGAATAAATCCAGCTTGCATGTTTGTTTGTTGTTGTTGTTTGTCATTCGTCAATAGTGCTGATAGTGTTGCCGGATAAACCCAAGTATCCGCCGATAATGTTGACAATAATCAGCGTCTTTAGTCATTTTTTAAAATCCAATAACATTAGGGGAAGGAGTTCCGTACTCGAGCGCCAAAGACCAGAAACTAACTAAAAGAGATGATACATAGCTACCCCGGGGCCGGGGGCTTTCCCTGATATGTCAATCTGACTACTGCCACGACGAACATCGGCCTACGGCCTCGATGATACAAACTGACTAGACCCTCACGTCGTTACTTATCAATCTGACAAAGTGGCGCTCGAGTAAGGTAGGCCTACTCCTCCCTAAACCGATAATGTCGACGGATAAACCTGGGCAGTATCCGTCGATAATGTTGACGAATAAGGGCGGCCTTTTCTTTTTGCTCAATATTTTGATTTTGACACTCTAGATCTAGAAAATAGAAATCTGAATCTTCAAACACCGCATCAGTCAGTTTTACATGCCTAAAAACAAACAAATCAACTCCCTTGCTAAGAACGAAGGCGGTCGTAGGCATTGCTTTTTCTAAACAGGTTGATTTTCAACTTACCTGCAACTGTGGACAAAAACAAACAATAAGACGCTCATAACACAACAACCAGCATGTTTCGAATACTGTGTAACGTTATAACCAAGAGTTATAATACGGCCAGGGCGGGAAGTGACGTCACGAAAATACCCGGATCAAATTATTGGACCCCTAAAATCGTTTACAAATATTGTTAGCCTGCTGCAGTTTTCTATTATAATCTGAGAACCTTGAGTAAAATGAAATGAAACTAACTATGGGTGGAATTTTAAAAAATTAAATAATAATTTCAAAGATTAACAACAGAATAAACCCTTACTCCTCCACCCTCCCCCCCATCCCTTCACCCTCCTCTTCCTCCTTTCCCTCTCCCCACCCTTCCACCCCTTCCCCCTTTTTGTTGCTGTTTTTTTTTTTCTTCAAAACCTACTGAGGGGACCATTATTACTATGACGTCCCACAAATTCTGATTCATTCTCCTATGGTGCATATTATTGTGTGCTAGAACTAGTCTACAGGAATATGTCACCGGTTAATGACTTGGCAGCCTTCACAGTAAGTTGCGCTTTGTCTCTCTCTTACAACTTTAAATTTTAAAAATCGTTTACATTTTAAACAACCTATCATCAGTATAAATAAATGATATCAAACGCCTCTTTGGGGGACGCTGAATCAAATTCAAAACGTATGCGTTTTTAGGTGTCTAACTCTTCTGAGCCTACTTTTAGTTTCTGAATGAATTAAGGTTGAGCACATAGGCCTACAGACAACTCGCATAAAATTTATATATCAGATTAATGATGAGAAGCTGCAAATCAATTAAGTAGTGATCTGACCTAAATGGCGATTTGTGGCTATTCCGAACTGAAGGCCCCCACTGTTAAACTAACCTAGCACGTAAAAATGCCCTGATATCTTAATAATTTTCCTAAGTAGGCCCTAACACGGCAAAAACAAAACAAAAAACAAAACAATCAAATCCATGAACTTGGTATTTTCATTCGCTTTGATCTTAAACTCTTCTTCTTCTTTGTAATGATATGATAGTTACTAAATGTGGCAACTGTATGTAAATGTATACAAGGACAGATAACTCCTTGGCAACTTTTGGCAGTTTCTTCATGAAATACCACTCTTCAAAAACTGACGCAAACAAACTCTGGGACTGTATCAAGTTAAATCTGAACATGATCATGGAAAATGTCCCAACAAAAATGTCATCCACAAAAATTCACCAACCCTGGATAAATACTTTAACGAAAAGATTAGTTCGAAAAAAACATAAATGGTTCAAAAAAATGAAACAGTGCAACTCCGAACGAGTGAAAAACAAATATCTAGAAATTAAAAGATTGACCCAGAAAGAATGCCGGAAAGCTCATAATAATTATATCCATGAGATGATAAGTGATACATCTGATAACAGTAAAAAACTTTGGAGGTATGTGAAAAGTAAAAATAAAGAAAACTTAGGAGTAGCCGCACTGATCGATGAGAGAGGGCACCCACAGCAAGATGCCCAAAAAAGAGCCAATATCTTAAATACTCAATTTTGTAAGGTCTTTTCCGACCCAGGGGGTGTCTTCTCGGGAGAGCTGAGTGGTGCCAAACTGCCGGATATGGATGAAATATATGTCACAGAAAATGGAGTACTGAAACTTTTGGAAAACCTTAACGAAAATAAAGCTACAGGGCCTGATGGAATTACCGCCAAATTACTGAAACTCTGTGCCAAGGAAATTGCCCCCGTTTACACTTTGTTATTTAGAGCTTCAATTGAAGAAGGAAAAATACCGGAAGACTGGAAAAAAGCAACTGTAGTACCCATTTTTAAGAAAGGAAATAGAGCTAGTCCTGAAAATTATAGACCAGTCTCCCTGACATCAATATCCTGTAAACTGTTAGAGCATATCTTGCACACCAGCATCATGAAGCATCTCGAGAGACACTCGGTTTTAACACATGTACAGCATGGTTTTAGAAAACACAGGTCGTGTGAGTCCCAGCTGGTCACAACTTGCAAGGATTTTGTTAATAACTTGAATAACAACAATCAGACTGATACCATCTTATTATAATAGTTCGTCCATCAGGTATGATGATGACCTTAACAACACCAGAAGAATAAAGAACAGAAATTGTTGAGAATTTCAACACATGGACAATAAAGAGAAGTAAAGGACACAGAGGACAGAATGGAAAGACTGTTCTTTCATGACTTATGGCTTCTCATGTGACTGATAAGTCCTATTTTTGCCCTGCAGACTCTTCCGCATAAATGACAAGAGTGCTCCGTTGGTTCAGTACCACTGGGCCTTTTCTTGCGCCGTTCTCTTTTTTTGATAGCCTGCTGGACTCTGTCAGCTTCCCATGCTTTGCTGCCTCTGGTAAGGGCCGCCCTCCAATTTGCACGATCAAGCGAGAGCTTTTCCCACTCACTCACATCAATGGCAAAGGCCTTCAGTGATTGCTTGAGAGTGTCTTTGTAACGTCTCTTTGGGGCCCCAACATTCCTCGTTCCATTGGAGAGCTCAGAGAAGAAGATTTGCTTAGGGAGTCTGGAGTCGGGCATTCTGACAACATGTCCTGCCCAACGTAGCTGAATTTTTTTCAGGTGGCAGAAGATGCTCAATTCCTTGGCACGATTGAGGACCTCAGTGTCTGGAATTTTATCCTGCCATTTGATCCTTAGGATCTTTCTAAGGCAGGCCAGATGAAAGTGATTTAGCTTTCTGGCATGCGATTGGTACACTGTCCAGGTTTCAGCCCCATAGAGTAGGGTGGGAAGGACCACAGCATTGTACACTTTCAGCTTAGTGTCTGTGCGAATGCCGGCAACATCCCACACTCTCTTTCGAAGCCTGCCAAATGCAGAGCTGGCTTTGCTGATTCTTGAGAGAATTTCAATATCAACACGAGCCGTGGAAGACAGTGTACTGCCAAGATAGGTGAAGTTCTCCGACACCTTCAGAAGACTGTCACGGAATTCCACCCCAATAAATGCCAAGTCCTGAGAATTTCAAATAAAAACCACAACATCACCTCAGACTACTTTATACACGACGAAAAATTGAGCGAAACATATGAGGCTAAATATTTGGGTGTAACATTGAACAGAAAACTTACATGGAGCCAACATATTAATATCACATGTAACAAAGCAAACAGCATACTAGCATTTCTGAAAAGGAACATCTCTAACTGCGATAGGAAAGTAAAAGAGAAATGCTATAACACCTTTGTGAGGCCCTCCCTAGAGTATGGCTGCAGTGTCTGGGACCCCCATTGTCGAATAAATATAGACCAACTGGAAAGGGTCCAGAGGAGAGCTGCCCGCTTTGTGACGAATGACTATACTAGAAGTAGTAGTGTAAACAAAATGATGAGAGATCTTCAGTGGACACCATTAGAAGAGAGGAGAGCAAAAAACAAAGTAAAAATATTTTATAAGGGCAGGGAAGGAAATATCCATATCCCACTGAACCACCTCACCATTAATACCAGAGGCAACAGAAGGAATAATATAAAATATAACATCCCAAGCTCACGGGTTAACAGCCATCTTTATTCTTTTTACCCTAGTGTCATCAGGATGTGGAACAACCTCCCGGCAGAAGTCCAAACACTACCGTCTGCAACGACTTTCGACAATGAATTAAAGAACATAATTATCCGTTGCAGCTACCATTGTAACTAAAGTGCGGGTTGTATTTCTGTGCACAATCTGGAAACCAAGAGATATTTATACCAGAGTTATTATATACAAAAGATTTTACACAACTAAGATATTTTTTAATGGTCTTAACATCTATGAAGGTTTTACCCTGCTTTTAGCCTCAGAGGAGCGACGTTGAGTCGCATATAGTAGTGCAGTTGGGGGAATCGTCTTATAGACGTGCCAACTATGAAAGCAGAAGAAGAAGAACTCTGTATGTTTGTCAGTTGGTTGATTAAAAAGATGGCTGATTCTAACACACATCTCCTGTTATGCATTGTCCACGTCTAAGTCATAAATATTGACAAGAACATCACATCACATGGTGGCAGCGGTAAACATTGATTCAGATTGAATTTATAAGGACTTCTGGACAGTTTGGATCAGGTAGTCTAAGCCGTGGCCCTCTTAAACTAAGAGAAGACGACATGTTTGCTCTAGACACGTTGTTTAGGCCCCAGTAGCTGCTAAGCCCCAAGAGGTCCCCCGCGTCGGACCGGGAGACTACTGTTTACATCCATTCTGTGACGTGGTCACCGATAACAGGGAGAATTTCGTTTTTACATTGTATAACAACAGCCAAGATCTAGATCTAGAGAAAAGCTCTAGACGTGAAGAGAGAGATTGTAATGACCTCCAGAAAGACCTTGACTCTGTTGTAGACTGGTCGGATCAATGGCTTAAAGCTTCATGTCGGAAAATGTAAAAGCATGCAAATGCAGAGGAACAAAGCAAAGAAGATTGATTTCACTTATACAATGATAGATGGTATGACAAGGAAAGACCTGGAAAACATTAGTGTAGAAAAGGACCTGGGTGTGGTTATTACGAGCGATTTGAAACCTACCACACAGTGTGTGCAAGCGGTAAAGAAGGCAAATTCAGTCCTAAAGATGGTTAAGCGATCGTTCCATCATCTTGACACAAAAACATTTAGTGTGATATACAAAACATATGTCAGACCTCATGTTGAGTATTGCTGCCAAGCCTGGAGCCCCTACTATGTCAAGGACATCCAGCTCATTGAGGGAGTGCAACGTAGAGCTACTAAACTAGTTAAAGAAATCAGAGATCTTCCTTACAATGATAGACTGGGAAAATTGAAGCAACTGACCCTGGAACAGAGACGACTGAGAGGGGATTTGATTGAAGTTTTTAAACTCTTAAAAGGTTTTGAAAATGTAGAATGGACTCAGTTTTTCAACCGATCTTCCTCAGACCACTCACGCGGTCACAGCCTTAAACTACAAAAACCTCGCTCGTTATCCCAAATTCAACAGAAATTTTTTAGCCAGCGCATTGTTGGTGCTTGGAATGGACTTCCAGAATCAGTCGTATCATCAGAGAACATAAACACCTTTAAAAACAACTTGGATAAGTGGTGGACAGTAGGAGATGGGTCGACTATTAGCTAACGCTACCCTAGACCCATTAATCCATAAGTATCCATAAGTATCCATAAGTAAGTAAGTAAGAGAGTGCGACAACTAGACACTCAACACTCCGATCTGTAAAATCTACTCATCTAGAACAGATGATGGCTACACCTACAATACCTTTACCACTGTTAGATTGGGACAACCCCAACAAGAGGAAAGCATACCTCGAGTGGAAAGACTTTTTATCCTGCTTTCACTATAAATAAAGTGGCAGACAAGAACTTGTGGCATTACATGCTCCTATCCTCAGGGACGAAAGGGAGAGATCTACTGGAATCGTCGGACATAACGGACACAGATAAGGAAACCCCTGATAAACTGTGGGCTGTTTTTCAGAAACATTTAGTCGAAACACCTAACAAATGGGTACAGAGGATAGAACTACAAAGTTTCCGACAGCATGATAATGAAACAATCGAACAATTCGTCTTAAGACTCAGAGGGAAAGCAGACAACTGTAGTTTTAGTCCCCAAGCAATCAAAGATGATCGTTTGACCGAGCAGATAATAAAAGGAACGAAACACATCGAACTGCAGAAGAAACTGCTAGCAAAAGGTGACACATTGAGCCTACAAAACACACTAGAAATAGCAAAGGTCTACGAGGCAACAATGTCGAGCATGCAAAAATACCGGACAGCTACATCAGATAGACCACAAACTATTTCGTCACAATGTGACATTATAAATAAAAGGCAACAAGGTGCAAGATCTGGAGACAAGGGTGTTAGATCTGGTGACTGTTCAAAGTGCGGTTTAGTGCACAAATACGGAAAGTGCCCTGCTTTTGGAAGCCTTTGTAACAAATGTGGAAAACCAAATCATTGGAAAAAAATGTGTCGAAGTCGCAGTCCACAAACAACTGTAAACTGCAAGCAAGAAAAAGCAAGACACATGAAGCCAATGGTAAAGCATGCTAAAAAGTCAGGTTCGAAAGTACACAGTTTGAAGGCGCAACCAGAAACAGATTCTGATGGCAATTCGGACTATCTCCAAATTAACTCCATACAAAATAAGTCACAAACTGAAATTGTTACTGGGATTAAAATGGTGTTCCCTGGTGCACAAAAAGTCAAACTGAAGGTCAAAATAGACACAGGTGCAAATGCCAATCTGTTGACAGTGAGATCATTAAAACAAATATACCCAGGAGATGAATACACAGAATTCATTCAAAAAGACAATAAAACAAAACTGCTGGGATACAGTGGCGAAACAATTTCACAAATAGGGAAAATAACGGTGCAGCATAAAGAAACGCCCATCACATTCCACATAGTCCACTCTGATGGCCCTAACATTTTAGGCTTGCAAGACTCTACAAAACTAGAGCTCGTCAAAATAACTTGCAACATTCAATCTGAGACAACAGTAAAAAGTACTGAGGATTTAAAGAAATTATATCCAGACCAATTTGACACAATTGGAACTTTTGATGGACAATTTCACATACAAGTAGAAGACAATGCTACACCAATTGTACAACCACCTAGGAAATATCCAGTGAACATAAAACATGAACTTAAAGAAGAACTGGATAGGATGGAAAATATGGGCGTGATACAAAAAGAGACAGAACCTACAGATTGGGTGAATTCTCTTGCCTTCAGCAGAAAAGCAAATGGAAAGTTGAGAATATGTCTGGATCCCAAAGATCTTAACAAGGTCATAAAACGTACACATCACAAAACTCCAACTTTAGAGGAAATTTCGCACAAGTTCAGTGGAGCTAAACATTTTTCCAAACTAGATGCTCAACATGGGTACTGGGCTGTATGCCTTGATGAGGAGTCGAGCAAAATGACTTCTTTCAACTCACCATTTGGCAGATACAGGTTTCTTCGCTTAGCCTTTGGATTGAGTATATCTCAAGACATATTTCAAATGAAAATGGATCAAATACTGGAGAAATGCCCAGGTACACTTGGCATATCAGACGACGTTTGTGTCTATGGAAAAACAGAAGAGGAACACGACAAGAACCTGCTAAATTTGATGGAAATCAGTAAAGAACAGGGACTTGTATTCAACAGTGAAAAATGCGACATTAAGAAGTCACAGATATCCTTTTATGGTCTTGTATGAGATGAGCACGGAGTTCATCCAGATCCCAAGAAATGTGACAACATCAAAGGGAAACCAGATCCACAAAACGCCAAAGAATTACAACAATTTTTGGGCATGGTTCAGTACATGGGTCCATTTATTCCAAATTTGAGTGAGCACACAGACTCGCTAAGGAAATTACTGCGCAAAGATAGCATGTGGCAGTGGACAGCAAATCACAAGAGAGACTTTGAAACAATCAAAACCCTTATTGATAAAGAGATGACACTGAGCTACTATGATACAAACAAAGAAACAACTCTCGAAGTTGACAGTTCATCTATTGGAATGGGTGCTGCACTCCTGCAAGACGGGAAACCCATTGCTTTTGCGAGCAAGTCCATGACTGAAGCTGAATCCAGATATGCAAATATAGAGAGAGAACTATTGGCAGTCGTTTTTGCACTAGAACGTTTTCACACATATGGCTATGGAAAACATGTAACAATTCAAAGCGACCATAAACCCCTAGAAAATATTCAGCACAAAAACTTGGCAAAGGCACCACCAAGACTTCAAAGACTCTTGTTGAGAATACAACCATACCATACAACAATACAAGAGGGACAGCAAAGAATACATCTGACGTGATACTGCGTGTCGTAAGAGGCGACTAACGGTGCAAAGGTCCTGGTCTCCCGAGAAGAGCCAGTTGGCGGTGGGCCAACTACCCACCCTGTAAAAATAAACCAGTTACAGAAACACAAGCAAATACTTTAAATCAGTCTTTTATCTTGGGAGAAGGGGGAGCATCTGCACCTGTAGATTCAATGAAGGACAATGGACAAAGCCGAAAGGACTCCACTGGCCTGACTGCTCCTTCATCAAACAAGTCACTCCGGATTGCGTCGTGGAATGTCCGCTCCATGTATGAAGCAGGAAAGAGTGCCCAGGTTACAATGGAGATGAGGCGATACAGACTGCACATACTTGGAGTTAGCGAGACCCGCTGGATACAGTCCGGACTGAAACAACTTAATTCTGGGGAAAAGATTTTGTATTCTGGAAGGGAGGACAAAAAGCATACAGAAGGAGTAGCGATCATCTTGAGCAAGCACGCCCAGAGGTCACTGAGGGGATGGGAACCCTACGGAAGGAGAATTATATTGGCATCATTTACTACAAAGAACAAGAACATCAACATGAACATTGTGCAGATATACGCCCCAACAAATGAAGCAACCGATGAGGACAAGGACGATTTCTACAACCAGCTTCAGGAAATAGTTGACACATTGCCAAGAAAAGATGTGAACATTATAATGGGAGACGCCAATGCCAAGATAGGACAGGACAATACAGGGTATGAGGACATTATGGGGTGCAATCATCATCATCATTGCCTTTCTCACCCTGGATCAGGGTATAGGCCACCAACAAACACTTTCCATCCCTCTCTATCATGGGCCAGCCTCTTTACATTATTCCAAGTCTTTCCGCTTCGTTGCACATCATTTTCTCTGGCTCTTCTCCACGTTCCGCGCGGCCTTCCTCTTGATCTCTTGCCCTGGGGATTCCAATCCAATATCTTCTTCGTGATGCTGTTTCCTGGCCTCCTGAGAGTGTGGCCGATCCATCTCCATCGCCTCCTACCAATTTCCTCTCTGACTGGGCTCTGTCTTGTTCTTTTCCATACAATTTCATTGCTGACCTTGTCTGTCCATCTGATCTTAAGTAGCTTCCTCAAACATCTGTTGATGAAAACTTGGATTCTCTTTATGCAGGCCTGAGACGCATTCCAAGTCTCACATCCATACAACAGGACTGACTTCACGTTCGAGTTGAATATCCTCAGCTTTGTTTTTAGAGATATATCCTTGGTTCTCCAAATCTTGCTTAAGGACGTGAAAGCTGCCTGTGCCTTTCCAATTCGTGCTTTGACTTCTGCCTCTGTTCCTCCCTTATTGTCAATGATACTACCAAGATAGCAGAAGGACTCTACATCTTCCAGTGGTTGATCTCCTACTCTGACTTGTGCGCTTGGGAGTGCAACAATTTTTAGGACCTTCGACTTCGCAGGATGTATCCTCAATCCAATAGATTCTGAAATTTTGTTTAGAGCTGTAGTCTTTGCTTGCATCTGGTCGTGTGTGTGCGACAATAGTGCCAAGTCATCTGCAAAATCTAGATCGTCCAGCTGTGTCCATGGGGTCCATTGTATGCCATTTCTTCCTCCACTGGTGGTTTCTTTCATAAGCCAATCAATCACCAGGACAAACAGAAATGGGGACAGCAAACAACCCTGCCTAACACCAGTCTTGATATCAAAGCTGTCAGTAAGCTCGCCATCGTGTACGACTCTGCAACTTGTCCCGTCGTACATGCTCTTGATAAGGTTCACCATCTTCTCTGGGATTCCATAATGTCTCAATATTCTCCACAGTGTTTCTCTATCGATGCTATCAAAGGCCTTCTCGTAGTCAAGGAAGTTCACTATCAGTTGGGAGTTCCACTCTAGCGACTGCTCTACTATGATTCTCAGCGTGGCGATCTGGTCGGTGGTTGATCGGTTACTCCTGAAACCAGCTTGCTCCTCACGAAGTTTTGGGTCTGTTGCATTCTGTATTCGCTTGAGAAGAATCCGATTGAAAACCTTTCCTGGGATGGAGAGAAGTGTGATTCCTCTGTAGTTACTACAATTGCTGAGGTCCCCTTTTTTTGGAAGCTTCACGAGGTGTCCTTCCTTCCAGTCCTTTGGAAACTTGCCTCCGATCCAAATCCTCGAGAATAGTGAGTGCAGACCCTCTGCAGCCCCAGCAGCATCTGCCTTCAGCGCCTCTGGTGGGATCTGATCTGGTCCAGCTGCCTTGCCTCGATTTAACTGCTTTATGGCATCATTAATCTCTGCTTTAGTCGGAGGGTCGCAACTGATCGGTAAATCATTTCTTGCGGGTAGAATGTCGGGTGGGTTGCTTGGTGGAGGTCTGTTCAAGAGGCTGTTAAAATGTTCTATCCATCTTTTTGCCTGAGCTTCCTTTCCAAAAATAGCCTTCCTGTTGTAATCCTTGACAGGAACTTCAGGTTTTCCATATTTTCCAGCAAGAGTCTTTGTAGTCTGGTAGAGGATCCTCATGTGTCCTCCTGTTGCTGCCTTCTCTGCTTTCTCTGCTAACATTCCTATGAACTCCTCTTTGTCTTTTTTAATTGATTTTTTGACCTCTTTAGCTGTTGCCCGGTACTCTTCCTGGTTACCAACTCTTGAGCTTCTTGTACGACTTGCATTTACCTGTTCTTTTAGGTCTCTTCTTATCCTTATCAAGTCCAGTGATTTTTGACTGATCCATTCCTTGTGTTCCACTTTCTTTTCCCCAAGAACATCCTGACATGTCGATGTAAATACTCCTTTTACCTTAGCCCAGTGAGTCTCCAAATCTACTGTCTCTTCGAGGTCAACAAGGGGTTTGAATCTATTCCTCAGCGTCAGCTGGAACTCTTCCTTCTTGTCTCCATCCAGAAGGCTCACTTGAAACTTTCTTCTCTTTGTTCCTGCTCTGGTACCTTGTTTCTTGAGGCGGAGTTTGAGTCTTGCCAGCAGCATGTGATGGTCAGATCCAACATCAGCTCCTCTCTGTACTATGACATCCTCCAGTGAGCGTCTGAAACGTCTGGTGATGCAGAAGTGGTCAATCTGGTTTTCAGTTACTCCATCCGGTGAAATCCAAGTGGCCTTATGGATCCTCTTGTGTGGGAATACTGAACCTCCAATCACATAGCTGTTAAATGCGCAGAAACTTGCAAACCGCTCTCCATTCTCATTCATTTGTCCCAAACCATTGCACCCCATAATGTCCTCATACCCTGTATTGTCCTGTCCTATCTTGGCATTGGCGTCTCCCATTATAATGTTCACATCTTTTCTTGGCAATGTGTCAACTATTTCCTGAAGCTGGTTGTAGAAATCGTCCTTGTCCTCATCGGTTGCTTCATTTGTTGGGGCGTATATCTGCACAATGTTCATGTTGATGTTCTTGTTCTTTGTAGTAAATGATGCCAATATAATTCTCTTTCCGTAGGGTTCCCATCCCCTCAGTGACCTCTGGGCGTGCTTGCTCAAGATGATCGCTACTCCTTCTGTATGCTTTTTGTCCTCCCTTCCAGAATACAAAATCTTTTCCCCAGAATTAAGTTGTTTCAGTCCGGACTGTATCCAGCGGGTCTCGCTAACTCCAAGTATGTGCAGTCTGTATCGCCTCATCTCCATTGTAACCTGGGCACTCTTTCCTGCTTCATACATGGAGCGGACATTCCACGACGCAATCCGGAGTGACTTGTTTGATGAAGGAGCAGTCAGGCCAGTGGAGTCCTTTCGGCTTTGTCCATTGTCCTTCATTGAATCTACAGGTGCAGATGCTCCCCCTTCTCCCAAGATAAAAGACTGATTTAAAGTATTTGCTTGTGTTTCTGTAACTGGTTTATTTTTACAGGGTGGGTAGTTGGCCCACCGCCAACTGGCTCTTCTCGGGAGACCAGGACCTTTGCACCTTTAGTCGCCTCTTACGACACGCAGTATCACGTCAGATGTATTCTTTGCTGTCCCCGCATCTGCACGGGCGATGGGGTGCAATGGTTTGGGACAAATGAATGAGAATGGAGAGCGGTTTGCAAGTTTCTGCGCATTTAACAGCTATGTGATTGGAGGTTCAGTATTCCCACACAGGAGGATCCATAAGGCCACTTGGATTTCACCGGATGGAGTAACTGAAAACCAGATTGACCACTTCTGCATCACCCGACGTTTCAGACGCTCACTGGAGGATGTCATAGTACAGAGAGGAGCTGATGTTGGATCTGACCATCACATGCTGCTGGCAAGACTCAAACTCCGCCTCAAGAAACAAGGTACCAGAGCAGGAACAAAGAGAAGAAAGTTTCAAGTGAGCCTTCTGGATGGAGACAAGAAGGAAGAGTTCCAGCTGACGCTGAGGAATAGATTCAAACCCCTTGTTGACCTCGAAGAGACAGTAGATTTGGAGACTCACTGGGCTAAGGTAAAAGGAGTATTTACATCGACATGTCAGGATGTTCTTGGGGAAAAGAAAGTGGAACACAAGGAATGGATCAGTCAAAAATCACTGGACTTGATAAGGATAAGAAGAGACCTAAAAGAACAGGTAAATGCAAGTCGTACAAGAAGCTCAAGAGTTGGTAACCAGGAAGAGTACCGGGCAACAGCTAAAGAGGTCAAAAAATCAATTAAAAAAGACAAAGAGGAGTTCATAGGAATGTTAGCAGAGAAAGCAGAGAAGGCAGCAACAGGAGGACACGTGAGGATCCTCTACCAGACTACAAAGACTCTTGCTGGAAAATATGGAAAACCTGAAGTTCCTGTCAAGGATTACAACAGGAAGGCTATTTTTGGAAAGGAAGCTCAGGCAAAAAGATGGATAGAACATTTTAACAGCCTCTTGAACAGACCTCCACCAAGCAACCCACCCGACATTCTACCCGCAAGAAATGATTTACCGATCAGTTGCGACCCTCCGACTAAAGCAGAGATTAATGATGCCATAAAGCAGTTAAATCGAGGCAAGGCAGCTGGACCAGATCAGATCCCACCAGAGGCGCTGAAGGCAGATGCTGCTGGGGCTGCAGAGGGTCTGCACTCACTATTCTCGAGGATTTGGATCGGAGGCAAGTTTCCAAAGGACTGGAAGGAAGGACACCTCGTGAAGCTTCCAAAAAAAGGGGACCTCAGCAATTGTAGTAACTACAGAGGAATCACACTTCTCTCCATCCCAGGAAAGGTTTTCAATCGGATTCTTCTCAAGCGAATACAGAATGCAACAGACCCAAAACTTCGTGAGGAGCAAGCTGGTTTCAGGAGTAACCGATCAACCACCGACCAGATCGCCACGCTGAGAATCATAGTAGAGCAGTCGCTAGAGTGGAACTCCCAACTGATAGTGAACTTCCTTGACTACGAGAAGGCCTTTGATAGCATCGATAGAGAAACACTGTGGAGAATATTGAGACATTATGGAATCCCAGAGAAGATGGTGAACCTTATCAAGAGCATGTACGACGGGACAAGTTGCAGAGTCGTACACGATGGCGAGCTTACTGACAGCTTTGATATCAAGACTGGTGTTAGGCAGGGTTGTTTGCTGTCCCCATTTCTGTTTGTCCTGGTGATTGATTGGCTTATGAAAGAAACCACCAGTGGAGGAAGAAATGGCATACAATGGACCCCATGGACACAGCTGGACGATCTAGATTTTGCAGATGACTTGGCACTATTGTCGCACACACACGACCAGATGCAAGCAAAGACTACAGCTCTAAACAAAATTTCAGAATCTATTGGATTGAGGATACATCCTGCGAAGTCGAAGGTCCTAAAAATTGTTGCACTCCCAAGCGCACAAGTCAGAGTAGGAGATCAACCACTGGAAGATGTAGAGTCCTTCTGCTATCTTGGTAGTATCATTGACAATAAGGGAGGAACAGAGGCAGAAGTCAAAGCACGAATTGGAAAGGCACAGGCAGCTTTCACATCCTTAAGCAAGATTTGGAGAACCAAGGATATATCTCTAAAAACAAAGCTGAGGATATTCAACTCGAACGTGAAGTCAGTCCTGTTGTATGGATGTGAGACTTGGAATGCGTCTCAGGCCTGCATAAAGAGAATCCAAGTTTTCATCAACAGATGTTTGAGGAAGCTACTTAAGATCAGATGGACAGACAAGGTCAGCAATGAAATTGTATGGAAAAGAACAAGACAGAGCCCAGTCAGAGAGGAAATTGGTAGGAGGCGATGGAGATGGATCGGCCACACTCTCAGGAGGCCAGGAAACAGCATCACGAAGAAGGTATTGGATTGGAATCCCCAGGGCAAGAGATCAAGAGGAAGGCCGCGCGGAACGTGGAGAAGAGCCAGAGAAAATGATGTGCAACGAAGCGGAAAGACTTGGAATAATGTAAAGAGGCTGGCCCATGATAGAGAGGGATGGAAAGTGTTTGTTGGTGGCCTATACCCTGGTCCAGGGTGAGAAAGGCAATGATGATGATACAACAATACAGTACAAACCTGGAAAAGAGATGATTTTTGCTGATTACCTTTCACGTATAAACCCAACATCAGGCAAAGACATTGAGCTAGACACTGTCATACATCAAGTATCTGTTTCTGAAGAAAAGTACAATTTGCTGAAAGAAGAAACTTCAAAAGATACAGAACTTGCATGTCTAAAATCACAAATCGTCAATGGTTGGCCTGATGAAGCAAAGGACGTACCACAACATATAAGGAAATACTGGTCCATGAGAGACTATTTGTCCGTTGAAAATGGTCTCATACTGAAAAACACAGCAATCATCATTCCACAAGCGCTGCAACGATTGATTCTTACACAAATCCACCAAGGACACCAAGGTATTGAGAAGTGTCAGTTACGTGCACGAGAGAGTGTCTTCTGGATTGGAATAACCAAGGACATTCAAAATGAAGTAAGACGTTGCTCTACTTGTGAAAAACATAGCAGGTCTCAAGCAAAGCAACCATTGTTGCAACATGAAGTGCCCAGTAGACCATTTGAGAAACTGGCAGCGGACATTTTTCACATAGATGGACAAAACTTTTTACTAGTTGCAGATTATTATAGTAAAATACCATTTGTGAAAAGCCTGAAATCACTTACCAGCAAAGAGACAATTGATTACCTGCAATCTGTCTTTGCGATACATGGGATTCCACGAACACTTATGACTGACAATGCGAAGCAGTTCACAAGCTCGGATTTCATTTCGTTTACAAAGGAATGGGAGTTTAAACATATAACATCCAGCCCCCATTATCCCCAATCAAACGGATTCATTGAAAGGACCGTTCAGACAGTAAAAAATTGCATAAAGAAAGCAAAAGTTACTCACCAGAATCCCCAACTAGCTTTATTAGCTTTGAGAACAACCCCTATTGACAACAAACTACAGTCACCCGCAGAGTTACTTTTCAATAGGAAAATACAAAGTTTGCTCCCTTGTGTAGTTCAACATGACAACAGATCAGAGGAGGTAAAACAACATCTACTCCAGAGACAGCATACACAGAAAAAGTACTATGATGATGGTCCTAAAGACCTCCCACCACTACTCAACAACCAACCTGTTGCAGTACAAAACAGCGACACTGGCCTATGGTCTCCAGCAACAGTCATAAAACCAGTCAGTGAACCCAGAAGCTATGTCATACAAACCCCAGATGGTGTAAACTACAGAAGAAATCGCAGACACCTGAAGGACAGTCTGATCGTAGCCGAACCAAAACCACCAGGCGACTTAGACGATAATACTTCAATTCCACAGACAGTTGCACCAGCAACACCAATTACGTCTGAGTCTCGATCAACCATTCCAGAGCAGATTCATGTGCCACCGTCCACAAAATCAACACCAGGCACATTGACAAATCGCTATGGGCGAACCATTAAGCCCCCCAAAAGATTCAGTGAATAAAAACGTTGACAATACCGGTAGGCCTACTAATATTCAGAATAAACAATTTTAATTAATGTTGTATTTTAATGCAAATAGATAAAGCATACTTACTAAAACTCTGAATTTATTTTTACAGACGAAGGAAGTTGATCAATCAATTTAATGTTTTATATTGAGCTTATTACATGCATAAAATAATGCATTGAGTTATAATAATTACTAATTGCCAAGTGAAAAAGATTTTTACTTGCATTATACATTTCATGTTAACATTGACAGTTAAAAGTTCCTCAATTGTGTTACAGTTGAACATTCGGTTACAGACAGTATTATATTAATTTGTATCACAATTTATCTGAAACTGAATGGGTGTTGAAACAGTTATAAGATGTACATGATGATTATAGTGTATATGTGCTCTACTGATAATTTTAAATGATAAGTATCCAAATAACTTTAACTTTAACTGCATGGTATGAATGAAGCACATTCTAAATTGATAAAAATAATATTTTCAAAAAACGTGCGGACTCGTTAGCTAACAAAAGTATTATAAAATGAATCTCATAAATATAAGATAAGCTCATTGAATTCATTATAAAAATACATTTTAAAGTAAAGAAAGGGGATGTAATGATATGATAGTGACTAAATGTGGCAACTGTATGTAAATGTATACAAGGACAGATAACTCTGTATGTTTGTCAGTTGGTTGATTAAAAAGATGGCTGATTCTAACACACATCTCCTGTTATGCTTTGTCCACGTCTAAGTCATAAATATAGACAAGAACATCACATCACATTCTTATTCTTCTTTTTTTTCTTCTTCTTCTTCTTCTTCTCCAGTGTCGAAACATGGCACATGGGGCAGGGACCAACAAGGCTCGATCTCCATCTTTCTCTGTCGGCTGCCATCTGTTCAGTTGCTTTCACGTCACTGGTGTTTCCTTCAGACCCAAGTGTTCTTGTATTTGTATTTGTATTTGTATACTACTTTAAACCCATTTGGGAAATTTGCCTTTGAGTCATTGCACCCAGTTGCAGCTGGAGCAGGCCCGTCGTCGCCACAGTGCAGCGCCGGACGGCGGTGGTTTTTGTTTTTTTTGGCGGGGGGGGGGGGAGGGAGGGTGAGAGATGAGGGGGGAGGGGGTAGTATTTTGGGGGTGCATTTGGGTTTTCCTTTTCTTCTTTGCCCCTTTGGCCCCCAAAATAGATGTGCCTTTTAGTAGTCCTTCATTATCCATTCTCAACACATGGTCATAATATTTCCATCTGTTCGTTCTGATGACGTTTGATAGATACCGTATGACTGTTGAGCAATTTATTTCTCTTGCTCTTTAGCTGGTTTTCAACCCATCCCATCCAATGCCTATAATATTCCTGAAGCACTTGTTTTCAAGGGCATTTAAGTTCTGTTTTCGGTAAACTGATGTGTTCTTACTTTTCATCACTATCCATCAAGAAGTTGGTCAAAGTGTTACTGGAATCTCACCCTGTTTTAGGGTACTACGTGTCTTCTCCTGATTGGAATGAATTAGGCCTACTGACGAGTCCCTTTGAAAGGCATATTGGTTACGATTCGCAATAACAGTGCTGCATGACTTGATTTATTATATTATATACTGGCGTTTGCATTTTCGCGGCCCAAAGTCTAGGTCCATTCCTTAAGCACGATGCCAAAAATATTTAGCAGGTAGCTGTGGGTGTTGATTCCTAGTATTTCACCAATGGTTTTATTAAAATGAGAAATGAGTGCTACTTCTGTTACCCAGGCAACAAATTAAATAAAAGTTCAGCCAGTTTAATGTAGGCCACAGACTAATAAATAACCAGACTGGAAACACAAGCTTCGGGCTGTGTCGTTTTTTACGGAAGTTAATGAGATGCGGCCGCATAACCAACGTGGCCGCCGCTCGGGAAATTCCGATTTTAGTTCTATCTGCATTAGAAATTTCTTTTTATTTGTCAAGATTGGTTGTACATGTATTGATAATGCATTGTCTTGCCTATCCTTTCATTTTATTGTCTACAGCTGCCTTTTTTTTATTGTTATAAATTATGACCGTCTGGACTTTTAACGACCGCTGCATTGTAACTGTGCTGAAGCGTCGGTCGCAACCGTAAATCTAATGTGGCGAATGGTTCATGACCTTTCGCTGTTTTGTGACGTCACACAATGGGATCATCCAGTCTGTTTAATTTATTAGTCTGTGATGTAGGCCTACTTAGAAATAGGAATGGCGAAAAGAAGTCAGCCCTCTATACGGTTTTCACGTGGCCGGTTAACTCTTTGTAATAGCACCTCTTAATGTTTCTTTTTCCAGAAGAAACCCGCACTGGCAAAGAAAACCAAGAGTACCGGTAGATTGTTCATGTCACTAAATTAAACAGAGACATCAATTGTTTCTGAGCCCATTGTGCTTTTGTTTTCTCTTTAGGAAACTTGATTTTTCTTAAACCACAGGGATTCTTAATGTAGAAGGAAAGGGACACTTCCTGGATCGGGAGATATATTGTGCTTGGGACAGGTGCATGCGGGACAAACGCAGCTGAATTATACTATACGCTTTAGTAGTGTAATCTATGACTATGCGTCAAAATTTGAGATTGGGGCGGAAAGGGAGATGATTTTTTTTTTTATAGGGCGGGGAGGGGGGTGGGGGTGAAGAAAGCGTAGGGATCACTGGCATGGGGACTGGTGCCAAGGAGAGGAGAAATGTTTGCGTTTCATAAAGAGCTTTGAAACAAAAAAGTCGACAGATCGATAAATCGAAGGCTTTACCTTTTTTGGTTTGTGTTGCTTACACAATCGATAGATCAATCGAGCCCCGATGCTGCCGATTCCGTTCTGATGTAGCCTGATGATATGTGGCCCATGTGGGTTTTGCACACGGCACAACAATTGTTGAGGGAAGCCGCGAACAATGGTTGCTTGGCTATAGCTGATCTCTTCATCTTTTATGAGGGTTTCCATCGACTATTTGGTAATTAGAAATGCAAAGGGACTGGGGAAATTACATTGGTAACTGGGTTAATTACATGTAAGTTCTTTGCTTCTGTTGTACTCTTTTGGTTATTCTTGAAGCATTAGCCTACTTGCTATCCTTGCTCTTAGGTTAATGTCCTTTTCACTCTTGGTTATCCACTATGCTTTTAGGCTACTTTTTTGTTTGCCCTCAGTTTGCTCCGCCCGCCTCTCTGCCCCCCCCCCCTCCCCTCCGGTGTGGCCTGTTACTAATTCTGGGTTTATTTGAACGTTATTGTTGTTTTTCTCAAGCGTCTCCGAGATATGGTGATATCGTCGGAAAGGCAACAAACACAGATTTATTTGTTACTAGACAGTCTTTGTTAGGTACTACTTAAATTCGTTTTTGTATGCCGTTGTGTTTCATGAGAACAGATACATTTCTCAATGTGTGTATGTCGGTACCAGCAACCACAACTTGTCAAATGGTGACTACCATTAGTACCGTTGAATTCCACCTCAAACGATGCTTTTTTTTTTTTTGCATAACGGCATCAACTCATTCCGAATACAAATGTAGTCGCAGCCCCCCCCCCCCCCCCATTCCGCACGTAAACGTATTAAAACCAGTGACACTTGGGTAAAACATACTAAGACGAGATATCATTTTTATAAGTGATGTGCAGTGAGTTGTGGGGGGGGGGGGGAGGGGGGGGGGGGAGAGAGAGAGAGAGAGAGAAATGGATATAATATTTGAAAGACCACAGACTCATCCGAAGAGTGAATGTTCAAAGAAAGTTATTAACAAACTTAACGTGTGAACTGAGTGGGTCCGATTTAGAGTCCTCTTCGTGTCGCAACCCTTAACTGAATGGGCGTAAAATGGCAGGAAAACGAATGCTGCACGTTTTTGATTCAGCTTGCTCTCCGCTCGTGAACATTGGGCTGGAGGTAAGAACTGACGGGACACACCAGTCTTTTATTCTCAGAACAATGGAGGCTTTGCAACTATTGTTTTTGTTTTGGGTGAAAAGAATACGCCACACAAGACTACTGGACTCACAGTATATTTCAACGAAGAGAGGAGTTTGAACAATTTATTGTCATCACTTTTGTCATACAGAGGTTGTCTTTTTTTGAACCGCAGCAATAAGAGCTTCGTTTTGTGAAACGGAATCCATTGTAACTGAAGGCGTAGCTATCTAGGTCGTGTGTAGTAAGGACATTGCTGGAAGGAAACTGGAAGAAATTTTAATTGCGAGATAAAACCTTCGTGATCGGTTCAGCAACTGGGAGTGGCAGGGAAGGGACACGAAAGGGAAACGGACGCACTCAGTCTGCGATGATGAAATATTGAGACGCTTCCGGTGATTCGGCAACTGGGACTAAAGGTCAAGCTGAGGACAAGCGGGAACGGAGAGGAAATCGGATCCACTCAGTTTACACACTTGGAGAGGACGCCAGTTTTCGGTCTGCTTCTTGCCAAGAAAGATACCAGTTCATACATTAAGATGAGACGGTCTCTTTTTTTGCGCTTCTTTAAAAAAATGTTCCCGCTTCGGTTTAGGCCCTGCCACTCTCGGTGCGTTGTATATGTACCGGTGTAGCAGGCCAGATTATACCCCCGCCAGACTATACCCGGGGTTAAACTGGCCTAGCCAGTTTACTTTGGGCTAGGCCAGACTATACCCCCCCAGTCCAGATTATACCCCCTACTTTTTTTTAAAAACAAGTCAAGACCGTAGTTTATTTCAACTTTAGTTTGAATTGTTCATTATCACTGTCATCAGATATCATATTGAAGCATACATTTTTGACTCTTGTAAATTATGATACATTTAAAAGGACATAAACATGCTTAAAAAGCATTGATATACAAAAGGATTGAAAATCAATTGAAACTGATATGATATGGATGAAATAATTAACGGACTCATAAAAATGAAGTCATTTTAAATATTTGTTTGTGTACAAATACACAGTTGTTAAATCCCTTGGCAAGGGACGTGTTAAGCTTAGGAAGGTAAAGACGGACAAGGTCTTTTCTTTTTTTATTTTTATTTCATTTCACTCGCGAGTGACATTCCCTTACTCACTATAAGTTATGACACATAAGTTCAATCTTTCAAATACCTTGCAAACTAATCCAGTGTCTTAAACCGTAATGTACATGAAATGTATATCTTTCTACAAATAACCTATCAAAGAATGATACTCACTAACAAGAAATACTGTTAATGTAACATGATCCATTGAATTTTGCCTCAACATGCTATAGATCTTATTACCTTTTATAATGCACTACTTTTGTCTCAGTGGACTTACTCTGTCGGCCTACACAACAGTTACTGTCAAGGCTATTTAGTATTTCACTAAAGCTTTCTGTCCAGTTCTACTTGAATATTTGAAAAGATTTAACACGTTTTTTATATATAGTTGATACACATACATTGCTGCTTATAAATTCTAGAATGATTTGTAAGCATACGCTGCCATTTTTACACTCCCTCTCATATCTTTGCAATTTCCAAGATGATGATGATGATTCTGATATTGATATTTCTCTATATTTTCAAGAGTAAATAACACGATTTCGTGTTCTTATTGTTATCATTATTACTGGTTAGCATTCTGTAACGTTTCAAGTGGATCTGGACAGGTGGAGTTCATCAGTCGCAAACATTAAGTGCCTATTTAGTTTTATATCTGCTGGATGATGGAATTGCACTATCTGTCAGTTGGATTATCATTGTTATTTTTTTCTGTGTGTTCTTTTCTGGCCTTTTCTCTCTACATCATTATAACAAAAAATACAATGCATGTTTTACTCATGGCCAACTAACTATCAAAATAATAATAATAATAATAATATCATCAACACTCACGAGTGAAATTAATGCTGAAGTCTGATCATGTCAGTTTGAATGGATACTCAACTCTTTTGTGTATCAATGCATTTTAAGGCATGTTTGTTCCTTCTAAAATGTATCATGATTTACAGGAGTTGAGAATGTAGGCCTATGTATGTACACCAAAGTAAACTAAGGCTGAAATAAACTGTTATTATTATTTTCTCTAAATTGCATTATGACTTGTTGGTGTCAAGAATGTGTTCATGTATGTATTAATATGATATCTGATGACAGTGATGAAGAACAGGCTGAAATAAACTGTGGTCTTGACTTGTTTTTAAAGAAAAAGCAGGGGGTATAATCTGGACTGGGGGGGGGGGGTATAGTCTGGCCTAGCCCAAAGTAACCCCGGGGTATAAACTGGCCTAGCCCAGAATATACCCCGGGGGATATTCTGGGCTAGGCCAGTTTAACCCCGGGTATATTCTGGGCGGGGGGTATATTTTGGCCTGTTACACCGGTATAGAAATTAGACACAACACCGATCGGTTTCGTTTCCAGAGGAGAATTTCAGCCTCAAGTTATTAAAATTTATAGGCACTATCCAATTTACAATGAGTATCTCCATAAAACAACGCACACAAAAGGGGCGGGTGAGAGAAAGAAGAAATATTTTTTTCATCCATGTCTGTCCTTTCTTAGTCTAAAAAAAATCTACTTTCTAGATGTATCTCGGTACGATAGTAAGTTATAAACAATTTTGGCACTTTGACAATTCAGTAAGGCCTCCGTCGACCGCGAAACGATCATGGTTGTGCATCAATTTATCAATTGTCCCATCTGTTTTGTTGTCTGGGGCAGCGTCGTCTATGACTGTGGAGAACGATGTGAGAGTGGCAGTCTCTCTCGATCTCGCAGACGTCACATTTATGAGCTGCCTCTGGTCTGTGAGAGCTGATGCGCTACTCCTTTCTTCGGGCCCGCTTCTCCTCCCCCAACCTGAGGTGCTGGTTCAAGGTGCCTGTCCATCCTGTCCGGTCAACATCAAGGTCCTCCCAGGACTCAGTATTAATGCTGAGTGTCTTCAAGTTCTTCTTACGGACATCCTTGCAATGGAGCTGTGGGCGGCCAGTGGATCTTCTCCCGGACGTCAGTTCTCCATGCAGGATGTCTTTTTGGATGCGATCATCTTGCATTCGCAGGACGTGTCCCAGCCAGCTCAGTCTACGCTGCCTGAGCAGGGTGGTCATGCTCGGAAGGCAGGGCGCGGGACAGGATCTAGGCTTTGGGCACTTTGTCTAGCCAGGATATGCCGAGAATGCAACAGGTGCTTCTCGGGTGGAAGGTGCGGAGTCTTCTCTTGTGTCTGGCAATATATGGTCCATGTTTCGCTACCACACAGCATTGTGCTGAGGACACGCTTTGTACACTGCCATCTTTGTCTTCATTGTCACCTTGGGATTGGTCCACACTCTAGTCCTGGGGCTGGCAGTGTTACCGAAGTTGCATGAGTTATCCTACCGCATTTAAACGAAGAACAAAACTGCCTGAGGTTTCCTACAGGGAAATTATATTATAAAATGACAAAGGAAGTGACTTCTATCTCGGTCTAGGGTGATGGCTGAATAGTGACCGAAACTCAGTAGGCTACATGTATTATTCTCTCTTCGGCTTTGCAAAATAAACCATTGTTTACATCTCCCACGCATTCTCCGATGGGTGGCCTGCGAAACCGGTGAACGCAAAACACCCCAGCTGCCCCATTTTATCATCTCTGGTATCTGTCACTGACACAGATAGGTTTTAAAAATGGAAGGGACCGGGCATACCGGGCATTTCCAGAGTTCTAAACAGTGACACTGAATTGAACTGCCTGTATGTTCACAGCCAAAAGTTTTAAAAAATCACAAAAATCCCGTATCCCAAGATAAAGTTAAAGATCTTTTTTGTGTTGTTGTTTTGTTCCAACCCAAAAACACTTTAAAATTGAGCTTTTCAACGCATTGAAGAGTATCTCTCAGATCATGCCGCGTAAAGAGATCCTCACGCACAGGTAGTTTTCTTACGTGATAGCGAGTATTGCCGTTAATTGGGATAAGAGATGTCGGAGATTTTTTGCGTGTTTTCTTTCGATATTTTCGTTTTGTTTTCTTAAACATATAAGTAATGACAAATATACAAAAGGCCAGAAAAGTCCCAAGATCTTAAAAAAAAATAAAATAAATAAAGCCAAGATCCCAACGAGATAACCCCATAACATCCCCAAGATCTTGGGAAAAGTCCCAAAGACCGGCAATGCTGTTCACGAGTGTTCTAGTTAGTCACGCGCATTTTCCTTTGCTTGTGACAATTCTATCCAGCTGTTATGGTCAGCTCCCAGATGATCAACATTCCAGGCATTCCCAATGGCATCATCTGGTAACGTCACGACTTGCAGCGATTTACTTGTTTTGTATCAGTGTACTCGTTGGTGGTTTATATCGGAGCGTCTGCAGCGGACGAATATTCAACCAAAGTGTTTGAGTATGGGATATCTAATTTTGTTTTCATCTTCACTGAGCAGAGGGCAATGGGTTAGATGTGTGAAGGAGTTGGTTCGATGCTTGTGGAAGAATTAGGATGTATGCCATGTCGGCTTTACAGTTTAAATCTGTTCATAAGACGATACAATACTATGCTCCCCCTAAACACATGCGCGTGGTGCTCTTATGATTAACTAACCGGAATAAACCTCTGCTCTCTCTTTTTCTCTCCCTAATATACTGCAGACTTGCTTCAGAACTCATGCGCGCCAAGACACTACGCACCATATTGAACGTTTGATATGGTTACTATTTTATGGCATGTGCGAAACTGTAACAGAATGGCACCAAGATGGAGAATGAAAATTAGAACTATGGACAGCATGATGAAACAATGCCTTTTAAAAATAAATTCAAACACAAAGTCAAAAAAAATATTAAAAAACAAAACAAAACACTTCGGTGCACCCTCGTCTGTATTTGAAATATGTGTGCAGAATTTTATTGCTGTAAGTGGCCTACTAAAAAAGCCTTTTTCGTTGAAAGCCTTCAAAAGATGGAAAATTTTAGAATTTTAGAGATAATTATGTGTAGTAGGCCTATATTCCTTAAACAATGACAACTTATCTAGACAATCATTACGCTTGGCCCAAGAGCACAAACAGGGAAAAGACAGTGCAAGCCAAAGAAAATTCCAACAAAACGATCTACAACGATGACATTTCCTGCAAAAACGATAACTCCCACTATTTTTCTCAACAATGAAAAATTTTTAAGTCAATGCTCTTTGAACCTACTGTTTCGAATACAATTACACGATGACAGAGTCGCCCCCTCCGGATGAGTCATAGTCTAATGACACTGTCCCACTTGTAACGTCGGCGATTCTTCATTCGGAGAAGTTAGGCTAAGCTGATGAGCTCCTTATACCGTGCTTGCTTCGTGTGACGAGATGACACTAATCGCCCACCAGGTTCCAAAATCGCCGTCTTATCCTCATTGAACTGCCTATGACGTAGAGTTTCCAAGACAACGGCTTCTTTAGAATGTAAGCCAACAACTGGAAGTGAGGGTGGTGGGTGTTTTAAAATGTCATTCATCGTCATGTTGAGCGAAAACCAACCCCATTCCGCCCAACTCAAACAATTTTTTGTTTAATCGACAAACCACCGCCATCACCACCTTCACAGTCATAACCACTGTTACCATCGCCAATATTATCAAAAACATTTAACCAAATTATCCACTGAGCAATCGTCTTTAATCAATGCCTGGACAATTTGGTTGGAAGTATACATTGATACAGATCAATGAATACAATATGAAGAAGTTAAAAAAATAGAATAAAACATGTTGACGTCAAGCCCACTTAAATAAAACGCTCTTTTGACAACGTAGGAAAAAAAACATAGATGAGTTGATGGACAAAGCGATAGGCAGATGAACGCAAGCTACCTGGGTTCGAGTGCGGCTGTTTTGAAAATACAGACAAATTAATAAACATGCAAGCAGACAGACAGACAGGCAGGCAGACAGACAGAAAGGCGGACTGAGCTATAGACAGACAGACAGACAGACAGACAGACAGACAGACAGACAGACAGACAGACAGACAGACAGACAGACAGACAGACAGACAGACAGACAGACAGACAGACAGACAGACAGACAGACAGATAGATAGATAGATAGATAGATAGATAGATAGATAGATAGATAAAATTTTATTGACTTTCAAAACGTGATTTAACATTTATGCGTAATCTGTATTATAAAAACATAACAAAAGAAACTCGCCTCTCATACAGCTCGTATAGAGTTAAAAAAAAAGAACACAGCACTGCTCAGAATGTTCTGTTGAAAAAAATACATGCGTACACAAACCTGGGCACCACATACACCACATGTGTATGTACAAGTTCACACACACAAATCCGAGCAAAATGCCGGGAATCTACATACAGCTCTCCATAACCACCACATGCGCAAATCAGGCCCACTCGTTCATTCCACACACATGCGAACCAAAGTCAAAATATGGCAAAAAGAAAACGTCGTATGTGGCAAAGAAATTTGAATGATACAATAAAACGCAAAGGAAAAGGGAAGACAAATCAAGCTTTCGATCAAATGATCTTCATTACGAACAAAAAATATCTAACTGGTTTTCTGTGGGTTGTTTTTTTTATTTGTAATACATGCACACCAACACTCCCTCGTGCACATTGTGTCTTGTTGTCGTTAGATATACTGGCTGCGTTTCAAATAGGCCTAATAGTTCATTCAAAACATTTAACTTTTGTTCGAAGTTGATGCAAATGTATTGAACCTAATCCCAAAGGCCAGGGGTTGCTAACCAACGGATTGTGAGCTCGAGGCTGTCACAAATCCCAGACTGGGAAATGTAATAATTATGACAGGACAACAATCACGAACGAACAAGTATAACACTTAACAGAACAACCAAACAGACTCACACATTTATTATACATAAAAATAAAGATATACGTGCATTACATTATTCAATTCAACTACCATCCAATGGTCAGCATTCCCGACATTCATTCCTCTACGGGTCCCCAACCCGATAATACTTTCTAAAATATGCTCTGGCCTCAGCCTCACATCTATATATATATTACTTGCTGGCCTCTCTTATTGGCTCCTGCTCAACCTAATCTCCGTATCGCAATCTCCCCTCGAGGTCTTAATAGCACATTAATATTTCAATAGCACATTATATTCTCAATGGCACATTAACATCTTAACAGCACATTAATATTTCAATAGCACATTATATTCTCAATGGCACATTAACATCTTAATAGCACATTAACATCTTAATAACAACGTCCCTGTCTGTGGCCAGACTGCCACGACTCCTGTGCTCCCGCTGTCCTGCGCGACAGCTTCACTCAGGCGGCCTGTGGGTAGCCTTCTGCCCAACCCCGGCACAAGTCCGCTCACCGCGGGTGGCTTCTCTGCCCGACCCCGGCACCTATAAGAATAACATTACATCTGTAATACACCATACAATTACTATCCACTTCACCACTCATTACGAACCATCAAGCGTACTCACAATAGTCCACATTTCCCTCACCACACATCTTACGGTAACACACCTCTACCGTACCACACAACACTCAGACTCGCTACGAATCCATGATCCGAACTTACATCTATCGCTCATTGCGCACATCTCTATACACAGTAATCAATGACTTTCACATTCCTCACATATAACTTATTTACATCATGGTCATAGGAGAATATAGTACATCAATCATCATCATTATAAATCATAGTTCAACCTACCAGTCATCACTGGAAAACACACAATCTCCCGACTGCTTTCCCACGTCTGTCCCCTTGGACCTCTTAACTTGCAGTGACTTTTCACTACACAAGATTTACCTCATTGCCTTCACTTTACTCACGTCTTGCACGCTTCCACGTTAACTAACAGAAGTCAATATAGGTGAGCAGCCTCACTATCCCGTGAGTCAATCCTACACTTCCATGCCCCCGTAATCCTTGAATCTCGCTCACTCCACTCGTGACAGAGGCTACTTAACTACAAGTGACTCTTTGATATAAATTTTAAATGTGAGGCTCTTGAAAATAATTATATTGTATGGGCATTTTCAAGCGTTATTTCATGGCCGTCATATACGGTAGTTTACTGTGTAGGTCCCACTGTTTTGCTCATCACCCCCGACCCACCCAAACACACACACACACCCCCCGAGCCGACTGAAATCAGTGTCGGTTAATCCTGACTGACCACTCTGACATGTTAAAAGTTTAATTCACATGTCCCATTTGTAAGATTCTGAGAAGATTTAATACTTACATAATGTGAAAAAAGTGTGTGTGTTTCAAGATCTGAACCCAAGGATCTCGATCTGCGGCGTTCCAAGACAAAGGCCACGGGTTGCTAACCAACGGATTGTGAGCTGGAGGCTACTTAACTACAAGTGACTCTTTGACATAAATTTTAAATGTGAGGCTCATGAAAATAATTGTCCCATATAGCCACGAGAGTTCTGACCAATAGGAGAATCTGATTTACAGGTCAGCCATCTTGGTTCCCTCCGGTTTGAAAACCACGAAAGACCTGTCGTTCAAACATATTAACAAATAATCATGTATAATAACAGAGGTAAGCCTGGAGATGATGTAAATTCGTGTAATGGCATGAAATGAGGGAGGAGACTCAATGGAATATTCAAATAGACGGGCCCAGAAACAGCAAAATTACCTACATGTATAGGTTATGTAAAGCACAATATCATCTAAAAAAATAAATAAATGGATGCCCCTGTGAGGGAGAGAGAGAGAAAGAAAGAAGAAAAAAAACATTGTGAAACAGGGGAAGGGGGGAAATGCCGTTGAAATGATGGGGAACTATTTATTTTTCATGTTGAAATATACAAGGCTCATATAAAAACAACCAGGTGAAAAAGATCTTTACTTAATTCATAACCAATGTTAGGTGAACTTGGGTTTCACAGTGCAGGAAGTGCGGAAACATGCTAACACAATGCCAACTCCTCCCGCAGTTCTACACCTTTATCTATCAAACGGTACCATAACAACATGAAATATCGATGCGATATCGGCCCAACACTGCTCAGGCTGTGGTCGTTTCAGGAACAATAAGATTAAATAATTGATCTGCCTTCGATTTTATCGATCCCGTTACCTGGGCATCTGTGACGTTATTGTCCCATCCGCGTGGCAGCTCCAGATATCTCTAAGGTGACTGCTGGGACAGTAGCCAGTGTGCCGCCAGCAGCGAGAAAGCGCGCAGTTTAGCAGACAACAGTCATCGGTCTACAGAAAAACAAGTTTACTTCTGCCCACAGAGCATTTCGTGGTCCATAGCAAACTGGGTAAGAAAACTATGTATTCCAGTCAATCATCATGTACGATAATACATGTTTAATATTAGATGGATCTAGTAATTTAATTATTTTAGTATGGCAATAGTCTTCTGAAGTGCTGTTAGCTGTTGAACTCATTTGATGACGAAAACGAACAACCTAGCGGACTGCTAAAAAGAATAAAGGGGGGTGGGGTGGGGGTGGGGGTGGGGGAGAGAAGAGATATATATATATAACGCTGTGTGGCAAAATCAGAAAGAAAAAAAAAGTATCACTTGTTTAGCTTCGCCCAGTATATATGATTTCGTCAGTCTCTATTGTTGGCCGGAGTGAAGATAAGAGAGCCACGGGGCATACAGGTCTGAACAATTATCAAACAGTTGGTAACAGCTAGGCCTAGGCCCACTGGGCACTCGAGATTTAATTATTAAACAGGTACTGTTAGCGACAGCAAATGACGGGGCCACACAGATCTGGGTATTAAACAGTTGGCAACAATTGCAAATTATTATTGAGCACCACGTATTTAATTACCAAACTCCGGTTACTAACGACAGGGTACCAGTAAAGATCTTCCACTCTCTCTGTATAGGTAGGCTACCGGTATTAAATAATTGGCAACGTCTATTGGGCACGTTCAGTAGTGTATATAATTATCTATGATTGGGCATTACAATAGAAATGAGACTACAGCCCTAGCCAGTGAACACATGACAAAAACAAACCAACAGAATCAAGACATCATCAGTTATCTTGTCCACGGGATAGAAACAAGTCTGAACGGCCGTTTCGGCCAGGTACCCCCCCCCCCCTTTCCCTCCCGATCCAGTCGATTTTGTTGACGCCAGCATTAATTTACTTCTGTTTAAATTTCGTAAGAATGAGAATCATGTCGTCACGTGTAACCTATATTGAATAATGTACTGTAGCCGATTATTTGGCCACCAGCCAGGGCCGTCTTAACATCACTGTCCCCGGGCAAAGTAATAGGCTGCGGCCTCCCGTTTGAGAAACCAATGTAAATGTTCATGCCCTCGGCAACTGCCCAGTGCGCCCATGCGTTAAGATGGCTCTGCCACAAGCCACATGTTCGAAAAAAGTTGTATAGCTCAAAGCCCCGAGTTAAGTACAAACAACAACAATAACAACAAGAGTAACAACAACAACTATAAATTAGCTTTTTAAAACTATGAAAAGTACCAAAGCGGGGCTTTGCACAATACAACCTCTCCCTTCTCATTCTCTTTCTCTCTTCGCTCACTTTAGCTTTGTGCCAAGCCGTGCTGCGACTCTACAGGTTAAATACGTGTAATTTGGCCACAGCCAATAGATGGACGATAAGACATGAGCTGTATATGTCCATCATTTCTCCCTGATTGAACAACTAGTAGCGATTGGTCTTTTAACGGCTGCGCGTATTTACGTTCACAGAAACAATTCATATTGATGAATGATAAACAGGTATTAACACGACAGAAACTTTTAAAATTACATGTAATAAAAAATACTGCTTTGACGACTGCCGCCATCAAAAAGCTGTGTGGTATTTTAATGATATTAAACTGTTTGGAGACAGGTCTTATTCAAATGTTCATGTTAGAAGTTGCATTAAAAAAAGTGACCTCTCATGTTGTGAGTACCTCTAACATCGCAACGGAAAGGTGTGATGGGCGAGTGCCATTAAGTGTATGCCAGTTAGAATCCCTTAAGTTGAAAGACTTCGGGGTTGTGCAAATTGAATGTTTGTAATTGTAATCCGATTAATCACCAGAATGTCGACTGGGCATTGAGCAAACTAGCAAATAATATATAACCTGATATCATAAATATGCACCATAAACATTTAAATAATTAAAAGATAACATACTATCAATTTATTGTGAGAGGGTTGTTCACATTATGGTACGTATCAGCCTGTGCCAAAAACGTGTTGTTGACAAAACCTGGCCAACTAGTAACTTATCTTTATCTACTTCTGTGAGAAACGGTGCCAGCCATTGCTACAAAGGAATTGTGGAAACTTTTTACTCTCTAATGCGCATTTCAAAGTGAATTGTAAGTGAAGATAGGAATAATATTATATATTTGTTTCATTTGGACGAAGCCATGATACTGATAAACACGCCTCTTGTTTGTTTCCACCCCCGACTGCTGTAAATTAGCAGCGCAAAAGTTCATGTTTCGGGTCATTCTCACTGTCAGTGCGAAATGTTATAAACCGGTTCTCATGTCACCAGTAAGCCCTCGCGGTTGCCTCGAAGTTCGTTTGTCAGATAATTATATTCTTTATGCGGTTGAAAGTAAATCTCAGTACCGTTATCATTGGATGAATGCGGATATTATATTTGAATGCAAAAAGTAGCCTACCGATTATGTAGGCCTACTAGATTCTAAATCTGAATCTAGATCAAGACCTACTCTTACGTTTAGATCTATGATGTAGCCCAGATCACATGTAGGTCTAGACCTAGTAGATCTCTAGATCTAAATCTATATAATCTAGACTAGATCTAGATCATATTTATTTTTCTTCAACTGATTTGGTGTTTTCAATAATTCAAGTCAGAAGAAGTGCAGAAACCATATAAAATCAGAGATGAAAGAGTAGTTCTACATCCGCTGCTTGCAGTTCAAAGTCAAGTGATGTTGTAGCAGTAGGCCTGTAAAAAAAACTTATAAAATTTGCTGTGCCTCACAGATGTGTCAGAATGTTAAGTGTATATCAGCATTATTAGCATTTGGTGGTCCCACTGCTATTGTTTGGCATTTTGATGCTTTGGCTGATTCGATGGTGGTGAAAGTCATGATTCGATACCGTCGAAAGTCATGGGCCATTTAAGTCGGAACCTTGTAGCAGGGAATCACAGAGCCACGCATTTACTATCTATAGGCTAAAAAACATCGCTATAGCCGACTAACTCGCTAAGGACTAAAGGAGGCTCCACCCTCGTGTGACCCCCAGCGCATGGCTGCTCCTAAAGTTGTGTCTTTGTGGGGATCCGGGCCCCTATAATTTGGCATCGTATGGTATTGTTTAAGGAAGGAGTTCCGTACTCGAGCGCCAAAGACCAGAAACTAACTAAAAGAGATGATACATAGCTACCCCGGGGGCTTTCCCTGATATGTCAATCTGACTACTGCCCAGACGAACATCGGCCTACGGCCTCGATGATACAAACTGACTAGACCCTCACGTCGTTACTTATCAATCTGACAATCTGACAAAGTGGCGCTCGAGTAAGGTACTCCTCCCTTGTTTAAATTAGACAAAGCGTCAACATTGCAGACTAAAGCAGTGATTGTAATAGGAGAATTTCCCATTTAATGCTGATTATCCAGCCGAGGGATTTGTCAGTGGTGTGGTTTTGTTAAACCCTGACAAAAATCAGTTTTATTTTATCTGCTCACACGCTCTTTGGTGAAATTTAAATGTTTACTTATAAATAAGCTCTTTAACTTTATTTTATTCACAATATTTTGTGCAAGACTGTTTTGTTATTATTTAAAGTGACTTCGTCCACTCTTGTTGCAGTTATTTGATTTTAAGCACAAGGAAATGGCAAATCGACCTGGGAGCGGGCAGTCTCGCACTGCCTGGGATGACGGATATGGAGATGGTGGTATCCGCAATGACCCGGACCTTGGCATGGACAGCGAGGTAAAAACCACAAATCCACATTGACAGAATTTACATCAGATATTGATCCAGTAACATATTTACTTCCAAATATTGGAAAGACTTTGGAATGCATCTCACGACGGTATTTCCAGATTACACTTTTTTATGTACTCAGCAGTTAATCGCCAAACATATGTAAAAACATCCCTGTAGAAGACTAACCTGCCGGTGCCTTACCGCACGTCGGTTCCTAAAGTCATATCCTTGTGGCAAGTCTTATACTCCGACAGTTTGGGAATATTTTATTTCTATTTAAGAAAATCTGGCCATGAGATGCATTTGGAAGTTATCCCCAGAAACTGAAGTACTCAAACAACTGAAGTGTACAAAATTTACAAGCTTAATTATAAATGTTACCATCTTTGTTGTGCGCCTACAACCGGTCAGGGAAAGAAAATGATCTCAAATCATGATATTAACACTGTTTGGGATGATTCTTGTTTTACATTCTGAATTTTCTTTGAACACCTCATGTTCATATATTTGCAGACTTTTATTTTGCAAGATGTGTTTACGTTTATTTCAGGTTTACATGGCAGGTCAAAGCCGAAGTGCCAAGTCATCCTCCAGCCAAATGGTCAGCTCAACAACTGACCTTAAGAAATCTAGTGGTGGAGGTGGCGGGATTTTTGGATCCTGTCTGAGAGGCATTCGATGTAAGTTATGTCGGAAGGGGGACAATCTGTGAATTTAGCCTGCCTTTCTTAAACCCCTCCCTTGAGTTACTGAGTTATGTGCCCTCACTCCCGGACATTCATTCTTTGATTTTTTATTATAAAAGAAATATTTTTTGCCTTCATTTATTTCTTCAATTTCACTATCATTTTCAACCATTTCCTGTACAAACTAATATTCTTTCAACAAGTAATTTATTTTTATAATGGCATTGACATTATATGTCCTTATCCTCAGAATTGGAATGAAACATTCATTGAATCTGTTGCATTTTTATTGGAATGGTGTGGAATTTATTTGCTTCTTTGGTTAGCACAGCTTGTTTTCTATTTCTCGCCAGCCCTTTGGGCCACTCGCCAGACCGAGGAGACAAAGACCAACCGTGAACTTTATGTGAAGACAACTCTGCGAGAGCTCATCATTTACATTGTATTTCTGGTCGTGCTGTGTGTCAGTAAGTGATAATAAATGTTCTTGATGTCCAAAATAAAAAAAGGGAAGGATATTTTGTATCTTTGTCACTGTGTGGGTAGAGGAATATAAAGCTAATTTATCAACACTTTAATTCCACATGCCATTTAATTTTTTAAATTTTCTGTTGTTTTTTTTTAAAACTGAAATTAACTTTTCAATACTTTCATGTTTCATTGCATAGCAAGTATTAGAGTAAAGATGGTCCTGGCAAAATTTTGATTTTACTGATAAACACTGTGGTCACATTGGTACTCTTTTTGTAAAGATTCAAGTAGCACTGTAGATGGAGTAAATGTGTGAGTAACACTGAATTTCATGCATGCCAGAATCTAAGAGAAATTGAGTAGCTGTTTTGAAATTAGGTTAAATGCTGAGTCCTGCTGCAGTATTTTCAGTTCTAGTTCTAAATGTCACCCCAAAAGATTTAGTGGTACCAGTGTAACAGTAACTGAAATACACTCATGAGGTTAGGTTGAAATAATTAGCCACAGCAATTCTGCTTTAGCAAAGTGACCGTGGAAACATTCTGATATTTTATTCATGCTTTGAGATTTTTACAATTTGTTCATATTCTCCAGTCACCTTTGGCATGACTTCAACCACCATGTATTACTACACCAAAGTGATGAGTGATCTGTTCTTGGACACAGCCAACTCTCAGAATGGTGGAACGTTCCGTACTCTGACAAGTGTGGAGGACTTCTGGCGTGTAGGTTGCTTTGCTAATAGTTGTCAGAATTTAATTTAGATATGTGGGTCAGGAAAGGGTTTAGATGTGACAAGTGAAATTTAATGTAAAATATATTCCTTATAAGTATGGGAATAAAATTTAAAAAGAATTGTTGTTATGACTAATTGTCTTTGAGAGAAAAGGGAAAAAAACAGCAAAAGGTAAACATGATTGAAAATGATCTTCTTGACAAGCTGTGTTAGTTCAAGACATGAATATTGAAAAAACAATATTTGTGCAATTAGTTTTCTTCAAGGTGTAACAGAATACTGCCGAATCAGAATAATGGACATCTAAACAATGCTTGTGGTTGCAGTATACCCGAGGACCCCTGTTGGATGGCCTCTACTGGGAAACCTGGTACAACAATGACTCTATCCCTGCTGGAGAACTAGGCTACATCTATTATGAAAACAAGTTACTTGGTGTGCCCAGGATTCGACAGCTCAAAGTTCACAGCAACTCCTGCGAGGTGGGTTCCTTGTTTCATCATTCTAGTTTCCAAGACTTGTCATATTTGCTGTGAAATGTTTAAGTTCTTGACAGTTCATAAGTCAGGTGTTTGTAATGATCTTCCTTTTTTTTTTAGATTTTGTTCACTCTGAGAAACCAGATATAAATGCAAATAGCTTTTTGTTTAAGTTTTTGAGATTGATGGTTAATATCATGTAAAAAGGTTATCATGTGTTGAAATAATGTGGTTAATAGTAATCGGATGGTGTTTGTGGGAAGTATGATCAATATGACAGCTCATAGGCAGGTTGTTTTCAAACTTCAACCAATTAATTGACCCAAATGACAGCCCATTGGAATTCAGATATAAATGAAAGATGTTATTTGTGTAATTATGTTCTTTTTTATCATGTATGTTTTTTTTTACAGGTTCATGAAGACTTTGAAAACTTCATCTCAGAATGCTATGACTCTTATTCAGAAAGCATCGAGGACACCAAACCGTTTGGTCGTTATTTGCAAGAACCTGATAACTCAGCGTAAGTTGAATTTACATAAACTACTGTTCTTTTTTATCCATAGTAAAACAAAAATTAAAATGTTTTCTTTTGTGTCTTGTTAAAGCCAGCAAGCCAGTTGTCATCTGTACCAGTGACTTCAGTCTTCTAAATGTTGGTATTTAACTAGAGGAATTTCAGTTTCGCCTTGGAAATTCAGTTAATTATAATGATATATTTTCAATGTGCATGGGGTGAAGTTTATTTTTGGGTTGGGGCATTGCAGAAAAGAAAACATTCTTTTCATCTCCTTATCATGTGGACTTTTTAACATTAAAATAAGAGATGATTCTATATAATGACGTAACTTGAACAAAATCTATTTTTTCAGCTGGCATTATTTCTCTGAGAGCCAGCTGGACGGATCATCTCATTGGGGACAGCTGAACACTTACAGTGGTGCGGGCTACTATAAGGACTTGAACACCACCAAAGCAGATTCACTGGCAGTGGTAAATTATCTGTTTGACAATTTGTGGATCCAACGTGGAACTCGAGCGGTCTTCATAGACTTTTCAGTCTACAATGCCAACATCAACCTCTTTTGTGTCGTCAGGTTAGTATCATGTAATGTTTACTCAGTGGGTTTGTGGAGTTCATTAAGAAGAATTATCTTGTGGTTTTTCATACTTGTACACGTGTCCACATACATTTATATTGGACTGTCAATGTTCTGTAACAGGAAAACAGTTGCATAAAGATGTCCATGTGTTTAAGGGGGTACCTGGCAGTAACTTCATTTTTGGTTATTTTGGCTGTTAAAGATAAAATAACTATATCAACTTACTTCTTACATGGCAGGAATTGAATATTAAGTGTTACAACAAATTTTGTTCATTATTCCTGTGATTACTTAATAATGTTTATCGGCCAGTTCGGAATTTTCAACAAAGCATATCTCAAAATCTAATGGAGTAAATTTTTAAAAACTTAGCATACAGGTACGTTGAGATCATTTTTAAATATCTACAACTGTTTTTTTAAGCCAGGGTTGATATTTATTTTTTTATGATTTTTTTTTATTGGACATGCAAATCGGATCATCAAAAAAGTAGATTCTGAGCTACAAAAAAAATGCAAATTAAAAAATTCAGTTAAAATATTAGAAAAAGCAGTTGCAAATTAGTTACAACACACAAAAGGAATAAATTCATTTAAAATTTCATAAAGATTGATCAAGGAATGAGGGAGATATCAACTCTGAAAGAATACTGGTAACTAAGAAGCAATTTTTGCCACCGTAAATCCCCTTAATTTGTTGTGATCTAATTTCCATTGGGCAGCTGGCATATTGTAAGTCAAGGTGGAAACTTGTAAATTGTGTATTTCTTATAGAGCAACACATTTGAATCTGCATCTGATAATAATGAAAGTATAATAATACAAGAATGTTGTAATCTGCATTTCTGCTCTCTGTTTTTACACTGATTAGGTTATTGATTGAATTCCCTGCTACTGGTGGTGCCATCCCATCTTGGACCTTTCGCACCGTGAAACTGATACGCTATGTGACGATTGGGGACTATTTCATCATGGCCTGTGAGATCATCTTCTGTCTGTTCATCCTGTACTACACTGTGGAGGAAGTTCTAGAGGTGAGACTTGGCATCCTTTCTAACACCATGTCTGAATTTAAGTGTCATGATCAGATCTGTGATTTTACTTACTACTTTTTGCAGTAAGTCTGGCCATTCAGTAGCTCAAACTTTCAAGAAAAATCCAGTTTTTCCTGTATATCTACAGCATTGTGAAAGACCCTTAAAAAAGTTTTTCATGAAATCATTTCTATCTCTGATGATTTTTGAGTGATATATCACAGATGGATTTATTTTGCTTTAGACTCAATGCATACAGTAATCAATGGTGAAGTTAAGATTATTGAGAGGGATGTACTTTAACACTTAATTGTGGAATATGAGAAATACATTTATTCAGTGGTGATATTTTGCTGTCTATACTAAATCACAGTAAGTTTTCAGTATCTGAAACATTCAGAAGTTAAAAAAATGATGAATTTTTAAAGATTTGTTTTTTTTCAGTGTCCGCCTTGGAGAATGATAACTCAAATGTAAATGCATGATATGGTATTTTTAATTACGAAAAATATGGAGGAGTAGCTTCAAACCACAGCCAAGTTTGTTTATTGTGGGTTGGACTTGTTAGAAATATTAATACTTCAGTGATTTTTTTGGTTTAATGTTTATTATATTTAACAGATCAAGAAACACAAGCTGTCCTACTTCAAGGGTTTTTGGAATATTCTGGACATACTGGTGATCATCATCTCCTTGGTTTGTGTGGCATTTAACATCTATCGAACTCTGGAGGTAAATGCATGTCCGTAATTCTTTTCCCAGAATCTACGTCATGTTCCAGAGTAGCGCTTGCCTTTATCTGATAATAAGATGATGAAAAATGTCTGGCAACTTTCAGCATGTTGTCTCTTTGGGATGAAATATGAAATTTCATCTTGCCCAAACATGAATACACCAAGTAGATGGTAGGACAACAGCTCTGTAGATATTGTACACAAAATCTATTGTTAACAGAAAACCCCCATTCATGAGCCTGACAACCAAGCACTGTTCCTGCAACTGCTTCTCTTTCAACAGACTAATAAATTAACCAGACTGGAAACACGAGCTTCGGGCTGTGTCGTTTTTTACGGAATTTCCCGAGCGACGACTGTATAACCAACATGGCCGCCGCTCGGGAAATTCCGATTCTAGTTCTATCTGCAGTAGAAATTTCTTTTCATTTGTCAAGATTGGTTGTACATGTATTAATTTCTTGGTGCGGAACCAAACTTCCGCATTCTGTAGGCGCGTCAAAATGGTGTCATTCAAAATTGTAGCTATGCTGAAGTGTCAGTCGCTACCTTAAACCTAATATGGCGGATGGTTCATGACCTTTTGCTGTTTTGTGACGTCACACAATGGGATCATCCAGTCTGGTTAATTTATTAGTCTGTGTCTCTTTCACACTCTTTCTGTCTGACCAGATGCAAGGGAATAGTAGACAAAAAAAAAAAGGGCCAAGGATTTAGTGTGAAACCCCATCCATACTAATGTAATTGATAGTATACAACCTGAAAACTCACAACTGTTTTGTCTTTAATCAAATTCAAACAGGTGGATCGCAAACTGACTGGCCTACTAAAAGACCCCACTGTGTATGCTGACTTTGAGAGGCTGAGTTACTGGGAGACGAGGTTCAGCAATGCAATAGCTATAGCAGTCTTCATGGCATGGATCAAGGTTGGCCATTTGCACATCTATCATTGTCTGTGTCAGGTTATGCAATAGCTCATGCATGACAGCCTGTCACACATGTGAGCATTGTATCACACAATTCCTTGTAGATACACGAACTTGGGCAAACAATGAACCATGTATGTGGATGAGAATAGAACTTAAAAGGATAGAAGGTCTGACACTTACCTGCAACCACTGACATTTCCCGCCAATCTGACATTTTGTGATCCAAACCATCTAACTCACCCATGTTTTCATAAGACATTGTGATTGCCAAATTTAAATATATGAAGTATGTATGTTTGTATAATAATGAAGTTCTTTATGGAAACTGAAAGGTATGAATTTATTACAGATCTTCAAATACATCAGCTTCAACAAAACAATGACTCAGCTGTCCTCTACCCTGGGACGTTGTGCTAAAGATTTGGCTGGCTTCTTTGTCATGTTCATCATTGTCTTCTTGGCCTTCACCCAGCTGGGTTATCTGCTCTTTGGCACCCAGGTCAAGGACTTCAGCAGCTTTGAGAATTCCTTGTAAGTGGTTTCAAATAGAATGGTGCATTCACTACATAAGCTACAGCAAAACAAAGACTTATTGGGGAATTAAATTTATAGCAAATTGTGGAGTGAGAATTCCAATTTTTTGTTCTTATAAGAATCTTTCAGCAAATGATCCATTCTTAGAAAATAAGTGAAATTCAAATGCCATTTAACACTATTCTGATTTGTTATCTTCCACCCATGCAGTTGTGAGGAGTGCAAGGAAAATGCATTGACTGTTATGCTTGACATAATCTTGACATTAAAATATTTAGTGAAAGATTTTGGTGTTGAAATATAATTTGGAATTGATGAGATAAGACTTCAGAAATGGGGTGTTTTCTTGTACACCTATTGTAATCTGTGCTTACCATTGAAAGTCAGGAAACTGGCAGCTATATCTAAAGCTTTGCCTGACTTGTAGTTCAAAGCAGTGAAACAAAGGTTAAATCTTCATTATTTCCCATTACAGCTTCACTCTGTTCCGTATCATTCTGGGAGACTTTGACTTCCACCAACTGGAGCAGGCCAACCGTATCCTGGGTCCCATCTTCTTCATGCTCTTTGTCTTCTTTGTATTCTTTGTCCTCATCAACATGTTCTTGGCCATCATCAACGACACCTACTCGGAGGTCAAGTCAGACATGGCCAATACCAAGAATGAGTTTGAGATTGCAGACTACTTCAAGAAGGTGAAGGCATAGATTCCTTGATCTTTCAAAGTGTCAATCATTTCTGTATGTGAAATAGGGGGGGGGGGGGGGGGGGGGAATGACTTTTAACCCTCACCCTGCGAAAGGCATTGAAATACGGCATCGACTTTCCATGCACTCACTCTGCACGGGTGTATAAATACGGCAAGGTCAAGCTGACCACGCAGCGCGAGCTGTATTTTCACGCATTGGGTCACTGTCCTCTTTGAGACGTAACTACTGTCTTATTGCTCACTGTATCTCTTCTTAATCAAAGGCATTGTGATAAGGACATGTTAACCACTGAACCACTGAATATTATCTCATTTTCTCACAAGCTGACCATCATCTAGAGTTGACCGTATCTAAGAACCAATAAGAAACAAGCTCTGAAATGATTTTGTGTTTCCAGGGAGTATTGAACTGTAGGTATTTCACTGTTCTCCAAGTATTGCATAATATGAAAAGTCATGCAGAAAAAAGGTCATGAGCTTTGTATTGATTGTGTTTGCTTCACTTAATGAAATAAAATTTTCAGTGGGAATGAATATTTGAGGCTGTGTCTGTTGAAAATCTTAGGGTTACATCAAGATGCTGGACAAACTGAACTTCAAGCGGGACAAGATTGTGGACATTCAGAAGGCCTTGCAGAATGCTGACATCAACCAGGACAAACAGCTTGACTTCGATGAATGGCGCCAGGATCTCAAATCGTAGGGAATTTCTTAACTTCAGGCAGATTAAGTTCTTACATAGATATAGATATTTACGATCTTGATAAAGGCCAACAAACTGGATGACAAATCTTGGCAGCGATGTTCTCTTATGATTTAATGATGTTTCGTCTGCCTATTGTGTGGCTTGTAATAAAAATAAGGTGTATTTTCTAAACTTAAATTTGCCAAACTCTTGAGAGACATTCTTAAATCAAATAGAAACTTCTAATAAAGCAAACTGTGAGAGGTTTTTGATTTTGTTAAAGCTGAAATTTGTTTTTAAAGAAACATGAATATTTTTATGGCTTAATTTGTGCACTTATCCTAAACCTTGCTGTCTTAAATTATTATATGTATATGTCATGGATCCAAATCCAAATTTCATTTATTCTATCCTGTAGACGTGGTTATGCGGATGGTGAAATTGAGGCTGTGTTTGCCAAATATGATCTAGATGGGGATCGGGTATTGGATGAAGAGGAACAGAAGCGCATGCAGGCTGACTTGGCAGATCAGAAAGTAAAGCATATATTGCAAATGATTTTTGATTATCATAATTTTGGTAAATCTCATTGAAGGCCTGTCTTTTTTTCATTTTGCATTTATATTGCAGTACTTCATTTTTGCATTGCAGTGCTTCATAGGATCATGGGTTCTACATGTCCATATTAAGCCATTAAATCCATGTTTGTGGTGGACTGTCTGCAATGTTATGGGTTCTATTGTGTACTGGTACTGCAAAAATATTAGGCCATTTGATAGTAAACTGTGAGCTGATTTCATGCATTCTGCTAGCTAACAGTTGAAATGTTTTCTAATTTAACAGGCTGCTCTCAATAAAGAATATGAAGACCTCGGCAATAAAGATCGACCTGGCACAGGCCGCCGTTCCAGTAGCCGCGTTAGTTTTGATGGGGACAGTGGAGATGATAGTGATGATGAAGACAGTGGAACCAAATCTTCTCGCACAGGCCGCACATCCAATGGAGTGTCATATGAAGAATTTACAGTTTTGTCTAGACGGGTGGACAGAATGGAACACTCTATTGGCAGCATTGTTTCTAAAATTGATGCTGTTTTAGTCAAATTAGAAGCTATGGAAAAAGCTAAATTGAAACGTCGAGAGACAATGGGCAAGATTTTAGATAGCATAACAGAGGTGAGTCAGCATTGAATGTCTCTACTAGATTGCATTGCCATCATTTGACATTTAATCGTAATGAATGAGTTTGTTTTAAATAAGACTATTTTTACAAGATTTCATTTCATCGCTGCTCTACAATAATGGCATTTGTCAGACTTATGCCAAAATGCCACTGACTGTTCATTGCATTCCTGAGCATGAGGGCAATCAGATACTATTATAGAAATAGAAGTGCGCCAATAGGAAAATGTAGTAATCCAATAGAATCATTAAGTCACAAATTACAGGCAAAGAAAAAGTTTTTTCTTAATGTCTCAAAAGTGTCAAAAATAACTTTTTGCCTCTAGCAATGACGATATTGAAATAGTAACAAAACAAGAATGTCTTGCCTGTATACTTCTTGTTGTCCTCAATTATGTCATGATTAGCTACCACACTGTGGATTAGTGATGGATGTGGATTAGCCTTCTATTTATTCTTCCATTCATTTACATCTGTCCTTCTTTGCGCCATATAACTATTATTGTGTCAGTAGGCATTCATAATAAACCCAAATCTGTCTGCTCACAATGCTTTCAAATTTCTATTACTAGTAGCTGGAGTTAACCCCTAAAAGAATGTCATTGTCATAAAATATTTTCACAGTCTTATTGTCTTTTAAGAAGTTCAACTTGCATTATGTAGAGGGAGATGCAGTAATTTTGACCAGGATGAATCTTCAGTTAACATCTGGGCTGAAGTTTGTCTTACACTATCAAGATAGTTAATGCTGCAAATATGCAAATCTGTGATAGAAATTTGCTTAGTCTGCACATGATAGGAGACTGCTTTTAAAATGGATAATCTTTATCTTTATTTCTAGTCTGATGGCACAAGTGATGAAATGAAACGGGAACAGATGGAGAAGTTAGTTAGAGAAGAGTTGGAAAGATGGGATTCAGAAACCTCTGTAGGAGCTAATAGTGCCCGGGGGGCATCACCAGGGGGTGGCAGTGGTCATAGTGGACTTCGATCTCGGTCCAGGGCAGAATCGGCTCAAAACGGGGTAAGTTGAATCCTGAATTATACACAACATACCATTCAAAGAGACCAAAATAATCATGGTGATGTGAATATGTGTGAAGTCTTCTTTTTGTTTTCAAGTCCGTAGGTTGCAGATTTGACCTAGTTCCAGAATGCCAAGCTGACATCAAACCTTGTGCACAGTTGCTTTTTGGTTGATTTTGAAAGTATCTCGCAGCCAGTTTTACGTGGTTGCAAACAGTCTGTGAGCACAATTATGATGGAATTTATGCATTAAGCTGAGATTCAAGTTCATTAATTCTAATAAATAACATGTCAAAGGACAATCACAAACCAATTATTATCTTTGCTGTTTTGCTAAATGTCAAAAGCTTGGCATTATGGTCTTTCAGTTTATTGTAATGCAATGGGCCTTTTCTGTGCACTATTATCTGCTTCTTTTGCCTGGTGCTGAACATGTAGTGATCCGTATGACGTCGAGTGTATGTATGGTGATAGGGGGATAATGTCAGGCAGCGGAAATATGTGTTTTGTATCTTGCACCTGTGTTAGCATATGAAATTAACTTGATTCACGTTTTTTCTGACTAAGTCAGAGATTTTTTCCCTTTATGCCATTAGTGTATCGTATTTGCAAGCAAGAAACATAAAATCAGTGGCATGTACTGAATCAGACTTTGTACTGGGTAAAAAGAATTTGGATCTCAGTTTATTAAAGGAATTTAATATTATCATATGGGCCTGCATCTGATATCACAGCATCGCACTGTGTGACAGAAAATGTTATTTGTTAGCAAGAAATATGGAAAAGGAAGGAAAAACTCATTACCCAGTCAAGTTATAGTGTCTATTGCAGAAGGACAAGCAGTCATTACAAAAAATTCCATTGCAATTATTCTAAGTATAATTTGAAATCGGTGAATTGATCCTGAAAGAATTGACATGTTTTTTTAAGGTGATTTTCTGTGTTGATTCAGTCTTTTTTTCCTGAGGCAGGGGGATTTATATGCAATTTGAAATGAACTTCTTGAAGTTTTGGTAAATTGTAAAATAAAAGATGTAAATTGTAAGATTAATGAGGACTGAGATGCAGGGGGAGAGTAGTAGTGTTATGGAAGGGCATCACGGTTGGGCATCATTGTACTGTAACTTACAGGCATGATCAGACCCTCTTGCATATTGCCAGTTCCCCATATGCTTCAGACCAGTGACCACATGTATATATGTATTCTGTCTGTGCTTGTTATAACCCAGAATTCTTCTTTTCAGTCCTCAGATGTTTAGAGGGTAAACTTGTCTATTAGTTTTCTTTATAGCTGTCTCTGTTGTATCTTTCAGTCTCTGCCAAGATAACTAGATCTGCATTGCTGTATTTGTACCATAGATGCATAACTAAATCTTTACAGCTAACTCTGATGTTATATCATACATTAGAGGCATTAATATTTTAATTTTTCTTTTCTTTCATTTGCTGGTGATGAAAAGTGTAAAAATAAAACAGATGAGGAGTAAACAGACCAAAATCATAGAATAACAGGAAAAGAATCCTACCCAAATAAAAATAAACTCAAATGTCAGATTTTATTTATCATTTTTCATCGTAATAAATGAAAGAAATGGATTGGTTTGGCATGGATACACAGCATATTAATGCCTTTGCTTTTTTATTCACCACTATTGTCATATATGCCTGAATCAGCATGTCTTCAAAAGATCAGAAGCTTGTTTATCCTGCACTGACACCGATGCAAATATGTATTGTTGCTGAAACCAAACTGTTATTTATATAATATATAGGCTTGGCTTAGCTGTTCATCTGTCATGAGCACTTTAATTGACCAAATCTGAGGATTTTATTTAGGTCAGTGGTTTGAATCTGAAAGGCTAAAGTGGTATTGATCACAATCATCCACCGCTTTGGCTTTATATTGTAATCACCAGTTAGGCCTTCCAGGTTATTCATGAAGTATCGTGTCCACTTTCATTCATAGAAAATGAGAAAACCTAGTTGCCTCTTTCCTTTCTGTTTAAATTCTTGGTGTATTGCACATTTTACTGCACTATGCCAGTAAAGAAAATATAAATAATGGTTTGCTGGTATTTATGTTATCCATGAAGGAAAATTTATTGCTTTTGTAACAAGAAACAGAGAATTATTAATTAATTTTTGTTTAAAGTAAGTTATGAAAATCTTCTGGCCAACATCTTACACGACTCGCATGGACCAGACATCTAATGCACAGATTGTGCTATTTATAGTTCCCCAAATTTGCTAGAATGATTTTTTGTTTTCATTTTTGTTTGTTCCAAGGAGGCAGTTTTGAAGGGGTGATGATATATAAGGTATTATATTTTTTTTGCATTTTAAAGAGAAAATTTCATACATCATTCATATGGTATGTAGTAGCATTTTTAGCAAAGAACATAGGAGACTCAAGAATAATGTAGAGGAACCATCAGTGTCCATTGTTTCGAGACTGTTTACCATGCTAAGGTCTACCCTCATTGTAACTGATTTTTTAAATTTATATTTAGTGCTCTCTTATTATCACTTTTTTGCATGCTGAGTGTGCCATACTATTTCAAGGAAAATCATCATGAACATGCAACTTAGTTGCTGATTCTGATCAGATCATTTCTTTCTTATTAAGACAGGGCCATATGAGAGGCGAAAAGAGACTTCAAAACTTAAAAGTAATTCGCAGGAAAAGTTTATATATCAGTTCACATTTTGTTTTAGAGTTATTTAACTGTGTTAATGTTTAGATGATTTGTGATGGTCCCTGACTTTGCAGTTTTATATGCAGTTGAGCACGCGAAATTTGAACACACCTAAGTCGAAATCGCGGATCACACAAACCAAGATCTAGGTCCCAAATTTATTTCTCAATATTTTTTGTAGTTATTTCACACGAATCTCAAACTGTAACACCGATTTGTCGAACCAGTTTTCCTGCTGCTAGTGTAATCCAAGTAGCCTAGAAGTAGAAAAGAAAGAAAAAACAAACGCCAGAAACTTTATTTGGTTACCCTTAGCACAGCGGCAGCCTAGTGGTGGCAGGATAGTGTATATAGTCGCTCCCTCCCCCCCCCTGACAAAAACGGCGACTAAAGTACCTGAGACGACCGATTAGGGCAGGAAATAATCTTTTTTTTTGGTATGTCCTGCGCACATACCCCAATAGAAAAAAAAAGAAAGGAAGTACAAACGGGAGTAAAGCCAAACAGAGAAAACTAGTGAGTTGTGTTCACCCTTCAGTTTATTTTATCACTTGAGCTTGACTTGGAAACAGTCCTTTCGGAAGCATTTTCAGAAGAGAAAAAAAACATTTGGGCACAAGGTCGCATGCCGCTGTTGCCACACGCATCAGTTTAATACCTGCTTCTCTTTCAACTGACCTGGGGGGGGGGGGGGATTAAGGGAGATAATTCTTGGCACACGTTGTCAGCCGTATTTGTCGCGATGTGGGTTAGATGGGGCGAATTCGACTGACACTCTTTCGAGGTCCGCTCCCACAATAGACGAACACACAAAAAAAATACTTGCACTCTAAAAACTAAATAAATCAATTGCTTTGATTTTTAGCAGAACTGTAGGGCAGTTTAATTACAGGAATTAATGTAACAAATATAATTATAAATATAAATATCAATTCAAAGGCAACTGAATCTAACTAATGAAACTACAGCTTTCTATAAAGACTAACTTATTCACTCTAACTACTTGCAGGTCATATGAGTTAGATGCCAAATAGAATCCGCGCACGTGGCGACGGATATAACAGTTTAAATTCTAATGAGACATGTTATGATAGGGACATTTCCTCTAGACATGCCATGGAGAATGCTTGTACAACCATGCGTTGTCTGGCGGTAGCTCTGAAACTGTCTTCAAAAGTAAGTAGAACGGTTCACTTTCATCATTACAAATTAGTATGGACTCTCACCATGCGGCCCTCACTGGGAGTGAGAGCGCTGGATGTAAAAGCTGTGGGTTCATATCAAACCAAGTAGCTTAGGCTCTGGAGCTTTAAAACATCACGCTCCTCACAATATGGACTGCTCAACTGCGTCTCTATGTCTCTCATCTGGCTGAGGACTATCGCCGTCCACTTCGTAAATGGATTGTCTACATGTGGCATCTATCTAAGCTCTGCACGGGTTTAAATACTAAAGCTATGTCTCAACCTTCCGTCCAGATTCATACATTTGATTGGTGCAGTCGCTGGAGCTCAGCCTGCAATATTAATTTATGCTTGTCATGGCCTTGCGCCAAAATCAAGGTCAATTTTACGGTCTAGACAAAATTTAAAATGCGAAACATTAACTACTAAAATCTTCAAACCCCGTGCTTTCTACTCTTATGCACGAATTTCCGAACGCCAACTAAGCGTCTAAATAAACTACCTTTACTCGCCCCTTATCTATGTTAATCAAAATCACGGGGTCGAGAACTGCTCTGTCATTCCTAGCTATACATTTATTCTGTCTCGCCCCTCCTTCTCTCCATCTATCAGAAAAAAGGTGTTTCAAAACAAACTATTCACGAGAACAGCTCAAGGACAAATTACGCTGGTTATAATCAACAAGATCGTAAAAATTAACTCACTGACGTCGTGACCTAGCACGGCATTTATGATCCTAATGTGATCATGACAGTATTATTTTCCTTGATTATATAATTTACCTCATGATTAACACTTCACGTATTCCTCGAAATTTGGCAAACTCAAACTAGATGAAGCCAGCCCAAAGAATTCGAGTTTTCCGTGCTCGACTGTAGGTCCATGCGAGAGAAGATATGTGAAAAATTGTGTTGTGCCCATGGGGCACTATTGTCTCTAAAATTACATGTGAATGTTATTTTGTTCTATCCTAACATAAGAAAAATCATCAGGCTGATATCTCTCCATTTCATTTTTTACTGTTCACATTAAATGAGTACACAGTAATTAAGGCACCATCCTGATCAGAGCAGGCATACCTTGGCTATTTACACAAAAAAAAAAAGCGGCACGCATTTTGGTTCCAGTATGTCATAGTAAGTGAAGATGTCTATGACATTTCATGATAAGAGATACTTATTTTGTTCAGTCATTTGGAGACTTTCAGCTTATTTGATTTGTCCAGTTCTGTTACCAAATTCTTTTTTTTTTTTTTTGAGATGGATTTAAATAACCATTTTTATTTTTTATTTCATTACGCAAATTTGACTTGAATTTGAAGTTTTGGAACACACTGTTCTGAAATTCTCATAGAAAACATAAATGTAATTCTAAAAACAAAAAGAAAATAATAAATTAGTAAAGCTAATTTATTTCTCACTGTATATAAGGCATTTATACTTTGCTTATGCATGACATTTATCAAGCCAGTTGCATTTGTCCTCTTTAGTTTCAGTTCCACTGATTATATGCATGTTTTCTCTTTTCCTGAGTTCTAAAAGTCCGTTGGTTTTACATTTATCCCAAATACTTTTAAACCAGTTGATTTTAAATCACAATGGAAAGAAGATCATTCATACATAAACATGTACACATACAAGCATACACACGAAAGCAGTCACAAAGACATCTGTCTATCACAAAACATAAGACAGCATAATTATTCTTTATCTTGGCTTTCTGCTATGAAATATTGCTTGTCGGCTTAACTCTGTTTCTTTCTTATTCTGACTTTGTTTTTAATGGGATTTAATCTTAGTCTCTCTCTTTTTTTTCCTTTATCTCCTTCTATTTTCTAACTTCATCAAATTGGTTAGAAATAAGTTCTGTGTGCAATAATCATACAGTCTTGTGGCTTTAAATCAAAGTCACAACTCTTAAGTCTGATTGGAAAAATGACTCTGTATTCTGGAAGTTATTGCAAACCACAGAATTTATGTTTTTATTTAAAAATTTCACCTGAATGTTGCAGTTGTAAACCAGGATAGCTGATCTCTATTCTAATTACAATTGTATCGATCGTCCAGTTTATTTGGTGAAAAAAATATCCATATTCACCATGGTAGTAAATTAATGGCAGGAAATTACATAGTTTTCAGGGTCTTTGTGATAATGTAAAGACTTATCCTTTTTGTTAAGTGTTCCGTTCTCTTAGCTTTAGTCTCTTTCTACTTAAATATTCTTATAAAGATATTGGAATGCGAAATGCATCTGGACACAATTTTATATTGTTAAACAAAACAATGTTATGGTCATAAAATTATTCCAATTTTATTGCATTTACTTGTAGGAAAAATATTACGAAGCAATGAAGTCATTGCTTTCTTTGATGTTAAAGTGACCATAAACTTTCAGCTTCCTCATTACATCTTTTACTTTTTGTTTCAGGACCTCGAGGAAAGCCAAATGACCTCAACGTTATAGTGGACATAGATACGTCACACATACCTTGAGGGTGAAGACCAACTGTTTATCAATCATTCCAACTCTATGACAACTTTTTCATGTCTTACTCTATTGTGTTTTTTTTTTAAAATAATTTTCTACTCATTTTTTTTTTTAGCGTTCTAATTACAAGGACTCTTGATTGTTTTCTGTTTTCTTTTTCTTTCATATTTGTGGTCAAAACAGCAGTTTAAATTATATCTTTTCAAATCAAAAGAATTTAATATAAAATGATAATCCTTTGTCATAGCTATGATAGAAAATTGGAAGGTGAATTGTGAATTGTTTTCAAAATGATTAAGTCTAGTCTTAAAAATTTTTGTGAAGCCACTATATATGTTTATAAACTTTAATATGTTTCATGGTGCAGATATGACAGTTTATAGAGGCATTGAAATTCAGCAAACTTCAAAACGAGTATGTCAAGAGAAACAGTCTTTAGAAGCCCGGGTACTGTCGGTAAAAATCCTGTCATGATAAGATGCTTTTTTTTTGTATTTTGTAAAGAAGAGAAATCAAAATTTGTTTTAATTTTGTACATTTTGGGGGGGGGGGGGGGGGGGGGGGGGGTTCATTTTGACAAGAAAAAGAAAACTTCCAAATGATATAAAAGTCGGTGGTCTGCATACTTCTGTGAAACAGTTGAAAATGTATTGCATTTTGAAGAGGGGCACGGTTTTTGGAAAGGACTTTGAGAAATGTTTTAATGTCATCAGAACACTTTAAAATGTGAGAGAGAAAAAATTAAAAACAACAAAAAATTCTGATTTGATAGATATTGGAAGTTATTACAAACATTTAGTACTGAATGTTAGATTTGAGGCACAGAAAAAGTATGAAAGATCACAGTTTGAAAGGAAAGACCACAAGGACATTTTAATCATGTCGTTAATTGCAAAACTAAAATATCACAGATGTCCAAACAAGTTCTTCTCTAGTGACAAAAAATATACTAGCCAAATATGTCTGCATTTAGTTTGGCTTGTCTTGCATATTTTATTTTCAACAATGTATCTGGTGAACAAAGTACTGTATTTCCTTGAAGCAGCAATGTCATAAGAAGTTGGCATAGGGGGAAAATAGTGTCGCAGCCTCTAAAGAGATTGTCATGATATGCAACATGGTATAAAACAGAATTTTCTTTTTTGATTTTCTGATACAGACGTGTTAGTACTAATTTATGAATGTTGTCAAACATTAAATGGGCATTTTTGCCACTACAGATCATGCTGTACATTTTTGTGCTCCGTCCAGTCAATAATATTTTGGAATATAAAGATTATTGTTACCTCAGTATTATTCAGTTTATATTGTTGTTTGTTTATTTGTCAGCATTTGGTTCTAAGGTTTTGCTGCTTTGTTACGATTTTTCGTCATTGATATTACCAGTAATGTTTTATGTTTCAGGAGCCCAGGGTCAGCCCCCATTTGTTTTAAATTTGGGCTTAATCTGATGTAAATTATGATATTTCATGTTGATAAGTGGTACAAGGGCCTGTTAATGAAACAAACATTTGAGAATTCACAAGTAGATCAGGTCAGGATGACTCATTTGACAGTCTGTAACAGTGATTAATTTTTTTTTTCTTTGTGTAGATTTGAAAATGCCTTTATTGCCAGAATTCATTTAGGATTAAAACCTTTAACTGTTTTGTAGAGAACTGCTATTTGTCAATCATCGGTTAAATCTTTGAAAAATTATGTGGCTCTCTTACGAAATAATTTCAGGTGTTGATGATATAGACTTATTGTCTTAGGGCTATAAAGTTCCGCAATCTGAATTTGAAAATATGTAGATATGCATTGGTGGTACTGCGCTGGAAGCTCTCAGTTCATGTATTTTTTATTGATACCATTGATACGAAAATTTATTCAGATGTGCAAAGACATGTTAATAGCTCACTAGAACTCAGGTGAAGTTAAGTACACATCCATGAATTAGAAAGTGAGTTGTGACATAATTATTTGTCATTTACAGTCAAAGACTGATTTCTACGAAGACAGTTTATAAATTTTTATTTTCATGTTTGTAATATATGCTTTCATATATGAATGAAATATATTTGAAAACGGGGTCAGAAATGTTGGTGAAATAATCTGTGATATTTTTGCATGATTGTTTACAGTATTTGCACGTACCGATTATGGACTGTACTTATATATTCATGTCAATAGTACCTTATAGAATCTCAAAGTTGAATACCACCCCACCCTCCTCATGAAAACTTATGTAAAAAAGATTAAGGGCTCCTGTGTGACATATCAAAATGAGAACCAAGAGAACAGACCTCTTGTCATTTGGAGGTGCCTATGTAATCACTACATCTTTATTCATTTTAGTTGGTATTGCTGTAATAAGTTACCTTTATTTATTGTATTATGAATTTCTACATTCTATAATCACCTTGATAGAGGCAGTATTTACACTGAACTGAAAAAGTGCGGCTTAGTCCGTCAGTTACTGTTTGAGGGCATCTTACGTTTACAGTGAGATCTATACACTGCTGAATTGGGTTTGGGTTTTGACCCTTTCAATCCGTCCACTACAGAAATACTGTTATAACACGTATGCATAAGCTTTTTTTTTATAAGTATACTAAAATTATGCAAACAGTAAACTCTCTATGGAACTACTTATCCTTTTACATCATTTTGAATAAAGATATATCATTTATGAAATGGAACAGTTTCTAATTTTGAGAACAGTTCCAGCTATGAGAGCAGATTGGACTATTGGAAGAGGCCAAAGAAAAGTTGTAAATTCCATTCTTTTATTTATCTCAGAGATTTGAATTTGGAAGTGAAATTACTGAAAAATCACCAGCTGGTATTCAAAATACAGCATTGTTAGAACAAAAAAGGAGATTGAGTCATGCTAAAACAATTCTTTGCTATAATGAAGTTAGTTTGTCCCATTTTTTATAGTGAACGATTGTTTCTCACCTTGATACTTAACAACGTAGACTGTTTAAGCATGGTCAAATGTACGATTATTGTATTTGATGAGTAATCATATTAATTTGTGATTTCAATTGCAGTCATTAGAAGGATATAATGGAGTCCATTAGTATTTTGTGAACAATTTAGTTGAAAATAGTAGATTGCACATTTTGGGGGAAATCTGTCCACGACAATTGCAAGCAAAATCTTATTACGATAGTAATGTTTACACATGCGTGTAAATCAGCAAAATTTAGATTTTGTTAGATTGAAAAAGGTACAAATTTCAATTTTATGGTCATAGTCTTTGTCCAGCATATCCTCAGCCTCGGGGTTTGGAGTGGGTCCATGTGTTTATGACAAATAAAAAATGCAGTGCTGTGTCATGAACAGCTTTATAGATTAATGTCAGAAAAACAAAGAGAGAGCTTAGAAAAGAATAGGGATCAAAGGACACAGTTCATAATAGTAATACAGGGTGGCCTGTTGTATTTTTGTTTGATCAGTAGTCATATATTAATATCTTTAGTTCAAATAAAAAGCGTGTTGCATCACTTGTTTTTTTTTTTTTGTTTGTTTGCTCGTTTGTTGATGTTGAATGCATGTCACGTGTGTGAGTGGGAGCCGTTATCAGTATCATCCTCCTTATGATGTAGGTGTTTCTGTGTGAGTATGAGTTGTGTGTGTGACATTTTGTTATGTGCTGGCCCTTCAGCTGAACAAACCTGGCATTAATTTTGGTTAACAAGTACATGGACTTGGATAATGAGTACACTTTTTCTCGATCCCCTGGTGTAAGTTACGTCAGTAATCTTCCGTATTAATATACCATAGAAAATTTGTGGGGTTGCAACAATGTTTAGCACAAAATTGGGGGCCCCCCCAAAGAAAAGTATTTCACAAAACCTTGCATCAGGGCTAGCTATATGTATCTATATACAGTGTATATATAAATATTGAGGGGGGGCGGGGGCTGGCGGCATATTTTAACTCTGGTGGTAATGTAAAACAGTTCTACTGGTCAATCACTATATCAGAGGCAGCTGTGGCTCGATAGTCAGACTCGTGTGTCAGAGACTCATATACTGTATTTGGCAGTCGCCGTCATCCAGGACGAAGTGGTAGTAAGTGGAGATTTAGTACTGTACCAGGAAACAGGAACACCTCCAAAGTATATACATAGAATACCAGTTACCACACATTATGAAGAATGTGTTCACTGTAGTAGCCTATTCAGAATAGTATGTCAGAAATTGTACTTTCACTTCAGTTTTGCCTCATATCCTGTACTCACCATCTCATTTCAATCCAGTTCCTCTTCCTATCGTTTTTATTTTATATCATGTGAACTGTTATCTACAGTGTAGGCTACAAACATGAACATGCATTTTCTCCTCCTCCTACACTCTTCGTCCAGTTCTCAGTGTGTAATCGCTTTGATTTTCTCCATGTGTATAATTTTCCATGCATCGGACCACAATAATTGCGTGTATAATTGAACAAATTATATCGAACGGAAAATATGAAAGATGATAATGACCTAAGAGAAATACAACACTCCATTCTTATCAAATAGGCTACGTAGCATCTGAAAACGTCGGTCAGTGAAAGCAACTAAAATTCAATCCCTGCCGATGATACAGACTTTGGCTACTCCACGTCCACGTATGATTTGAGTCACTAATCGTCTTTCGATTTCACGCACAGGTGTGAAATTGAATGCGTAAAAGTTTCCTCTCCAGAGTGAAGACACCCCATAGTCACTTGCTTGAAAGTATTCGTGACATTCAGTTTATCTAAACCACAGCTCAACCGTAATTCAGAAAATGGAAGATAGGGGTGCGGTAGTAGAGACTGTCAGATTCAGACCACGAGCCACTAACTTTAACTTCGTTATGTTCTGGTCATGACTGAGGATGTATTGGGGGCTTTACACCAGCGGAGCACACACGCACACACAAAAAGTTGTGCTCGCGGGTTTAGCTGTACAATATACAGTTGTGGGTGGTAAAACTTCCTAGAGACCGACCTGGCAGCCTAACCTGGCTTGTTATGTCACTCGTGCTATACATAATAATAATAATATATTGCATTTATATAGCGCCCAACCCCGTCGATGACAAGCTCTGGGCACTTTAACAAACTCTTACACACACACACACACACACGCATACACAAAAGAAATTCAAAAATATTTACTCTTGTTGCTGCCGAAAAACATCTAGCCTAGTTTGTCTGAAAGAAATGGGTCTTCAGATGGCGTTTGAAAGAACCAATGTCATTAATTTCCCTGGTTGTCTTTGGAAGAGTGTTCCAGATGGTAGGGCCAAGAAATGAAAAGGACTTTTCTCCTACAGTGGACAGAGTCATTTTAGGTACTTTCAATTTTGTAGTGTCAGATGATGATCTTAGTTGACGAGATGGAACATAGTAATCAGTTAAATCAACTAGGTACGATGGAGCAGTATTATTGACACATTTGTGACAAATGGATGACAATTTGTACATTATTCTTTTCTCGACTGGCAGCCAGTGCAAACTCTGCAGAAGTGGCAGGGCTGAATCTCTTTTCTTTTTCTTCAAAACAAGTCTCGCTGCATTGTTTTGAGCAATTTGGAGTTTTCTAATATTTTTTTGTGAAATTCCAGCCAAAAGGGAGTTGCAATAGTCAAGCTTTGAAAGTACAAAAGAATTTACTAAAACAGCCGCAGTTTCAGTCGAAATAAGATGTCTGATTTTACCGATTTTCCAGATTTCCATGTATAGAATGCGAATGAGGTGACTAACATTATTAACACAGCCTTGTGCATCCATGAAAAACTAGATAATGTCTGCTGACAATGTGGTAAAATTTGGTGAGTCAATCGTCATTACTGTCCTCACCCCGGTTCCAATGCCCCATTGGTGGCAACCATATAACTTCATTATGAAGGATACGATATCTTTATTAAACCATGCACTCAAAACTTGATAATATAATTCAGATTTCACGGAGGGGGAGGGGGGGGGTCGGGGCTTTCCTTTGCGACAAAAAACAATCGTTATATTACGTCACCATTGTAATATTTCAGTATGGGAAGGGGGGGGGGGAGGAGTGAACCAACCTGTGATACTAAGAAAATTAAACAAAACTGAACAGTCAACATTTCTTGAAAGAATGATCTACGTAATAGTAAACATCAACTAACAGTATGACTGCAAAGCTTTCATTACCTGTGACCTCTCTCCGACATCAGGGTGTGACTAGCCCATTTGCTACTATTACTAACTTCAGCTATAAAGAACCGATTTAAATCTACAGACCCAAATTTCACCACAACCATTTATTTCTGAGAAAAGTCTGCCAAAAAATAAATATGACTTTTTAGATCTTAAGCTAAATTAATCAGCTTGTTAGCATTAAAACAAGTGTCATTTTCCTTGGGAAATTGCAATATGAAAATTGAATTGTTGCCCTTGGATAAATAAGGGGGTATGTTCAATGTTTTTATAATTATAAGTGTTATAATGAAACAAAATATACTTTGTAATACATCAAATTAAAGCTAAATACATTGTCTTATTCAAAATACAAATGATTTATCAATTTGTTAAGTATACAAATATAAGAATAGTCAAAACTTTGGGGTTTTGTTGCAACGGTCGCTACTTTTACACGATATCTTTATAATGGTATGTTGGTTTGTTTATGCTTGCATATGTTTGCCTAGTGTTGTTTCTTGTTGCATTCCAGTTATATCTACAAGAAGACTTCAATTTAGGCTACAGTATTCTTCTATAATGACTTCGATATTACCATAAGAATCGTTATTTATGCCTATGTCCCTGTTACAACTATTGTCTTTGTATCTTGTTATTCATTTGGGCGTATTCCACACGATGATGTCCTATCTTGGAGCTGTAGGAAAAGTTATGCAAGGCTCAGGACTGGAAGAAATACTAGTTGAAGCGAGGTTATGTGCGAGTGGTTCACTGGAAAAGGTTTTATCTGGAAAACATTATAATCGAGCCATGAGGGTACACACCCATGTCCTAGAAGCACTGGAAAGGTTACTGTTTACCTCATTTTTGAACAACACAGGACGCGGTGGACTGTTGAAGGACTTGTCATCAAATGCAAAAGAACTTCAATCAAATATAAGTCATTCTGTGTTTGAAAGTGTCATTTCATCAGAAGAATTGGTTCAGTTGTTTGCTCAGTATGAAGTATTCAAAAAACAAGTTGGAGCTGGCCATTTTGGCAAAACTGCACAATACTGGCTTCAGTATATGGAAAGGATATGGCTATTGCTTCAGTTCCTATTTGCCACCAAAACAAATAATTTGGGTTTGCACATTTTCTGCTTGCAAAAACTCTGCCCTCTTCTGTTTAGCATGAACCATCAGAACTACGCAAAGTACCTTAGTGTATACTACATCATGCTTGTCAATCTACCACAAGAAGCAAAGGATTTGCTTCAAAGAAATGGATTCAGTGTATCTAGATCAAGTATACCAGGAACCCGCACTGCAGTTGACATGACCATCGAGCAGACCATAAACAAGCATGCAAAGACCAGTGGTGGGATTGTTGGGTTCAGAAGAAGCTTGCCCGCCTACTACAGATGGTGTGTGACACGGCATAACAGAGCCCAGTATGTGTCTGCAACATATGAGATGGCAAACATGGAATCAAAAAACTTTGACACTCACAGGGAATCAACCCCAGCAGAAGCGCAATTGAGTGAAACTGCTGTGCAAAAGACCATGGAAACATTTTCAGCTTTTCTTAACCCATTTGACATTGAAAGAGAAAATCTGATATGTTTATCCTCGGGACAAAATTTGCATAGTGATGTTACAGAGGACCTCCTAAAAGTTGAAGACATTGGCAACAACAACTTTGAAGAATTTGTGGAAACACGACTGAAAGACAAGTCTGTGACGTTTCACAAGCCTTTGAAGAAAACGAAAATAAGGACATTTGCTTCAGTTTCCAAAGTGACTTAAATAAAAGCAGCAAGGAAAGATGAGAAAGTTAAAGCTCAGAGAAATGTGTTTGGACAATTACTTGTCTTGTCGCAAGAACACGAGATAGACATGGAAAAAGTGTTGACTTATCCCCTGAGCCCTGCCCCGTGGTCACTGTCTTCACCAGATGGCCTGCCTCTGAAAACGAACAAGGCAACTCTTATGCACAAGCTTGAGAACGATTGTGTAGAATCTGAAGATATGTCCAAATTGCCTAACACATCTTCTATTGTGGACGGAAATGCCTTACTCCATTGCCTATCAGGAAGTCAGTACACATTTGGCGACATTGCAAAGCAAGCATTTCTCTGTTTACCTCAGACAGCTACCATACACTTTGTGACTGATACATATAAGAAAAACTCCATTAAAAGTTGTGAACGTATCAGAAGAGGATCAAGTAACATCTGCACACATGTGTTGCAAGGACCAGCAACAAAAGTTCCAAGGAACTGGAAAGAATTCCTATTAAGTGAAGAAAACAAAAAGGCACTTATACGTTTTCTGCATGCTGAGTGGAAAAGTGATGCTTATGCACAGCTATTAAAGAACAAGAAGCTGTTTTTCGTCTCTGAAGAAAGCTGTGAACTCATTACAAGTGATGAAAATGAAGAGTCAGTAAACTCAATCCCTGTCCAAGATTTGTGTTCTTCACAAGAGGAGGCTGATACCAGAATTGTACTACACTGCCTCTACGCTTCCCAACAAGGATCAGAAACCATCATAGTCAGGTCACCAGACACTGATGTATTTGTGTTGCTTTTGTCAAACTGTGACATTATTGGCAAGAAGCTTATCTTTGACACTTGCACAGCCAACAACAGAAGACAAGTGAACATATCTGAGCTTTCTGCAGGTATACCAAAACTATTGCGTGATGCCATTGTGGGGATGCACGCATTTACTGGGTGTGACTCCACCAGCTGTTTTGCCGGAAAGGGCAAGATAAAAGCTCTAAAACTCCTTCAAGAAGATCAAGAACTTCAAGATACATTTGCAAGATTTGGGAATTCAGAAACCATTGCATCTAAAGATCAAAACAACATAGAAGCCTTTGTTTGTCAGCTATATGGAAACAGAGCACACACCAGCGTTGACAAAGTCAGGTATGACAGAGTGAAGCAAAGTTACAAAGGAAAGAAAGGCATCCTCTCACATGCAGATGGAGTGGATCTCAGCAAAATGCCCCCATGCAAAGATGTGTTACTCCTTCACACTCAGAGAGCAAATTACCAAACCCAAATATGGAGAAGATCAAATGTCAACTTTCCAGACATTCCCAAACCAGAGGACAATGGATGGCAGATCAGCTGATCTGCTGGACTTGAAGTGAAATTGTACAGCAAGGACTTCCTACCAAAAGAGCTTCAAGACATTCTTTCAGTCGATCTGGGCTCACAGGATGACGAAGAAGAAGCAAGTGAAATTCTCAATGAATCTGATGACTTTTCGTCCAGTGATGAAGAATTTGTCGATACTGATGATGAAGAGTGTTAGACTATCATATGTTTTAGCACCTGTTTAAATCAGTTGTTTACATATCAATGTGGCAAATACAATGTTATATTGCTTTAAGGGTGTTTACATTTAATCTTGTTGTATATTCCATTGATTTTAGTACTATGATAAGAACATATTGTGTCACTTTGTTCTCATGGTGTTATTGTTTTACTGGTGGTAAATCTAAAAGCTTTAAAAAGCTAATTAAAATGCTTAATGGTTCATTTTAAATACGTCACTATATTAGGTGTACAGGCAATTAGTTCTTTCAGTAAAAGGTTTTATTACATGGTTGCTTTAATTACATGTATTTCTCAAACATTTATATGAAATCAGAGTTTGAATACATTGTATATATACATATTATTCATGTGTTGTGGTCAAGTATTGCGATTTTACAATAAATTGGACAAAACTTGAGTTTAAATGACCAAAATTATTATTTTTGTCAAAGTATCACAGTACCATGAGATAGGTTTGTAACAAATCCCAGACTGGGAGATGTACTTATTATGACAGGACAAGATTCACGAACGAACAAGTATAACACTTAACAGAACAACCAAACAGACACACACATTTATTATATATAAAAATAAGATATCTATGCAATTACATACATTACATTAACTCAATTCAAATACCATTCAATGGTCAGCATTCCCAACATTCATTCTTCTCCGGGTCCACAACCCGATAGTTACTTTCTAACTATGCTTTGGCCTCAGCCTCACATCCATATATATATTACTTGCTGGCCTCTCTTATTGGCTCCTGCTCAACCTACTCTCCGTATCTCAATCTCCCCTGGATGTCTTAATAGCACATTAATATATCAATAGCACATTAGTATCTCAATAGCACATTAACATTTTAATAGCACAAGGACAATAACAACGTCCCTGTCTGTGGCCAGACTGCAACGACTCCTGTGCTCCCGCTGCCCTGCGCGACAGCTTCACTCAGGCAGACCTGTGGGTAGCCTTCTGCCCAACCCCGGCACAAGTCCGCTCACCGCGGGTGGCTTCTCTGCCCGACCCCGGCACCTATAAGAATAACATTACATTTCTATAACACCATACAATTACTATCCACTTCACCACTCATTACGAACTATCAAGCGTACACACAATAGTCCACCATTCACTCACCACACCTCTTACGGTAACACACCTCTACCGTACCACACAGCACTCAGACTCGCTACGAATCCATGATCCGAACTTACATCTATCGCTCATTGCGCACATCTCTATACACAGTAATCAATGACTTTCACATTCCTCACATATAACTTATTTACATCATGGTCATAGGAGAATATAGTACATCAATCATCATAATTATCAATCATAGTTCAACCTACCAGTCATCACTGGAAAACACACAATCTCCCGACTGCTCTCTCCCGTCTATCCCCTTGGACTTCTCAACTTGCAGTGATCTGACTATTCAGATTTTGCCTCTACTACGCCTCAACTCCACTCACAACATGCACGCTTCAAATCCCTTCCCCGCACTCACTGACCCCCGCTCACTCGCTCGTGACATCATCCCCCACCCCAAAAAAATTAATGCAATTAATTTCAAATCGCATCAAGATAATTGTCAACGAGTGAGCGTGAGCAATATTTACATAAAAATGACCCACTAATGCCCGTAGCACATATGGTACCGAAATCAGGGGGAAATATGGCGATCAATTTGCCCTGCAATACCTAACTAAAACATAACACCTAATACAGAATCAAAATCAATCAACCTATCAACCATTCTTCATATAATATTTATAATGTCAATGTTTTAAATCGACGAATTGTTCCCACAGATCACTGTCAATGTTTATATGTTTCCCAATTTCTGCTGACATACGTTTCCAATTGTGCACAATCTGCGACTCTTCGTTGTTCTGTCTGTCGAATGTTCCTGTCCTCCGATGTGTAAGCCACTAAAATCTTCACCTAGGCTCGACTAAAGTAGTCGGCGATATGATTGCTGGTTCCTGGAATCGGTTGAATGACGAACGTATACGGCTGTAAAGCCAATGCCCATCTAGATAAGCAAGGGCTGGATGAACGATTCTTAGAAAAAAACGTTAGTGGCTTGTGGTCTGTCTGGATGTAGAATTCTCGTCCCATCAGATAACGTCCTAATTTCTGGACGGACCACACAATGGCAAGACACTCCCTCTCTATTACAGAATACTTCCTTTCTCTCTGCAATAACTTTCGACTGACATAACATACAGGATGGGAATATTCGTTCTTCTCCTGTAGAAGACAAGCGCCGACACCAGAGTCCGATGCATCTGTTCTGAGGATAAATTTAGATCGAAAATCTGGCAATATCAGAATGGGTGACGATGATAATGCTGTCACCAATTTATCAAATGCTGTTTGACAAACAGACGTCCACTGGACCTTATCGGGCTGGCCCTTCTTAGTAAGGTCAGTAAGAGGAGATGACAAGGAGGAAAAGTTCGGAATGAACTTCCTGTAATAATTTAAAATTCCCACTAAGCTTGTCACTTGTTTCTTTGTCTTAGGGATTTGTAACCCTACTAATTTCTCAATTTTTGTTATTTCAGGTCTCTGAATACCTCTACCCACGAGATGTCCTAAGAATACTATTTCTGGACATGCCAAATCCATCTTTGCGGGTTTAGCAGTTAACCAAAAATGACGCAATCGTTTAAAAATTACTGTTAGTGTCTGAATATGTTCAGACCATGACGACGTATGACACGCTATATCGTCAAAGAATGACACGACATTAGGTATGTCCTTCAATACCAGTCTCATTAATCTTGCAAACGTAGCTGTCGCGTTTACCAACCCAAATGGCATGACCTTAAATTGAAACAATCCTATGGGCGTTTGGAAAGCCGTGTACTGTTTAGATTCCTCAGCAAGAGGAATTTCCCAATACCCTTTTGTTAAATCTATCTTCGAGAACCACGTGGAACCAGCCAATGAAGCTATTAATTCCTCTTGGAATGGTATAGGCTCCCTATCGCCTACCGTAATAGTGTTCAGTCTGCGAAAATCAATACAGAACCGCACCGATCCATCAAGTTTTTTCACGAGGACGATGGGTGATGAATATGGCGATGTTGACGGTTCTATCACATCTAACTTCAACATGGCCTCAACTTCCTTTATAACTCTATCTCTGGAAGAAAAAGGCAACGGATAAGGTTTAAGAGATACTGGCCTATCCGAAGTCAACTTTATTTGGTGCTGGATCACCGTAGTACGACCCGGCAAATCTGTGATAACATCTGGGAATGACGCTAACAGGGTCTGAAGTTCCCTACTCTGTGAGCTCGTAAGGTCAGGGCTAAATTTTACGTCCCTGTAACCTTGTGTCGGAGTTAACTCCGGCAATTGAATTTGTACCTCTTCCTGTGCCCCAGTGTCGCTCACGTCACTGTCTGACTGGTCTACGACCCCCGTACAAGCAATAGAGAAGACACTCTCCTCTGGTTTCGTCTGAGCACACCGATACTCTGGTCTCTCATAAAATCTCTGCAGCATATTAACATGGAAAACCTTAACTGATCCATCAATCTGAATAGCATAATCTACCTTCGAAACGACTCGCTCAATAGTATACGGACCTTTCCATGTCATTAATAACTTATTATGATCCGTAGGCAATAACAACAAAACCTTGTCTCCTGGCTTAAAAATTCGCAGTTTGGACCCCCTATCTTTATAGTTTTTTGCTCTTTTTGAAGCTTCTTCCGCAATAGTGCGCCCTGAAGATAATCTCTCTCTTAAATCAACAAGGTACTGAAACACTGAAACTTGCTCATCGTCTCCCGATGATGGCGACGTCATCATGTCCCGAAGAACATCAGTTGGACCCCTAGGACTACGACCATACAACATCTCAAACGGAGAGAATCCTGTTGACTCCTGACGTACCTCCCTATACGCAAATAATACTGCAGGGATATATCTATCCCAATCTTTAGGGCGATCAGCAGCTACCTTACGCAACATCGACTTTAGCGTCGAGTTTAGTCTCTCGCACATGCCATTAGCCTGTGGATGATATGGGGTGGTAGTGATGGGCTGTATGCTAAATAAGCGAAACAATTCCCTCATCATATCCGACGTAAATTGCGCGCCCCTATCAGACAAAATCTGTTCCGGTATTCCCACTCTAGCGAAGACTCCAAACAACGCTTCCGCGACTGCTTCTGACGTTATGGTACGGAGAGGAACCGCCTCTGGCCATCTCGTAGCATTACAAATGACCGTTAAAAAAAACCGATTCCCTCTATCAGTAGCTGGGTGAATGGGGCCACCAAGGTCAATCGAGACCTTCTTAAAAGGCTCCGAAACCGTGGGGATATTCTGAAGAGGAGCCTGGGGTGTACGACCCTTGTGCGTCGTCCTTTGGCACGCACTGCACGTCTTACAGTACAACCGTACATCTCTGTGGATTGATGGCCAATACAATTTTTTGAGGACTCTCTCCTTGGTTCTAGCTATTCCCATATGACCCGCTAATGGGACATCATGGGCCAACCGCAATACTGTTGCAATTAGCAACGCTGGCACAACGACCTGCTTTAGAACGGAAGCCACTGTGACATATTTACGGAACAGAATGCCCCCCTGGATAAGAAAGGAAGATGAACCGTTCTTATATTTCCTCGTTTTCTCAGTTCGCGCTTCCCCAAAGCATGAACTCAATGATGGATCCTCCTTTTGTAATTTCGCCAAGCGCTCTGGTGTGATATCTAGGTTGACCGCAGGCGTTGCCAAAGGTCTAACTTTACCCTTATCAGCTACCTGTCGACGTGTCTCGACTGCGGCACAAAAGTCAATACCTTTAGATTGTGACCATGCCTGTACATGCTCCTCAGAAGGGGAAACTACCCGAGATACATTACCAATGATGAGCTGGGCGCCTGGAAAAAACCCAACGACTGCTTCGACTTCCCCGCTAAGAAAAGGTGTATCAATCACTATCTTTGCCATGGGTAATTTCTCAATGGCCCCTGAAAATTGAATGCATGGGACAGTCTCACCTGTCAGCTGTGACTCGTAAATGCAGTCTCTATGCACTCCTACAACGGTAGATCCTGTATCACGCAAAACCGACACCGGTTCGTCCCCAACAAACCCCGAATAAACCCTAAGACCACCCCCTGTATGACATGAATTAATAACGGGAATCTTTCTCCCACAAGGCAAAACACCGGAAGATGATAATTTTTCACAACTGGGACACTTAGAATACTGTCCGCCTCCGTTGACCGATGTAACACACGCGGCTGCATGGTGAAACTTACTAGGCGAACATTGAGTGGAGCTCCTATAATTGCCATCCGCGCTCGCCGCTATCCTGCTTGCAGGACAATTAACCCTGATGTGACCTGCTCTTCCGCAGTTCCAACATTTCGCGGCCCTACAATCCCGAGAAAAATGCCCTGCGCGTCCGCAAGTCCAACACTCCGCTCCCTGTGCTCCGCAAGACCTGGGTCCCCGTGACCCATCACGACCGGAACTAAAGTCCCTGTGCCGTCGATCATCGGCAAAGGTTACGAAACGCCCTCGGCCATTACCGCGATCTCGCCCTCCTGCTCGTTCAAACTTACCGGCTCCATATGCCGGTGATTGGCAATACCCCCTACGTGGGACCTGGGCTTGCCCCTTAAAGCCACCACGCTGACGCGACCTGTCTCTACTATGTCCTGTCGGCGACCCCTCAACAACGGCGGCGTAACCAGCATCCTGCACGTACGCCCTCGCCACTGGTTTGGACCGATGTGCCGTACGGTATGCTTCCGCCAACCTTGACGCCTCCTGCACCGTCGCGGGTTCGTTTTCTTTGAGAAAAGCCACTAAATCCTTATGGCACGACGCGTATAGCTGGTCACGGATCATTAGGTCCTTCAATTTAACAAAATCTGTGCCAACATGCGACAAGTCCAACCAATTCGAGAAATACTCCGTCAATCTGGCGACGAAGGCAGCAAAGTCCTCCCTGGTATCCGCACGTGCTCGCCTAAACTTCTCCCGGAAATATTCCTCCGTGCGCGCAAATCGGTGAAGCAGCAAAGACTTCAGCTTATCGTAATCATGCACGTCTTCGCGCTGTAACTCTTTAAAGTAGGTTAACGCTCGACCCTGCAATAAGGATGCCAGGTACGTGGACCATAATTTCTTATTCTCCCCCCATTGCAGTTGTGCATTTAGTTCGAACCTGTAAAGGAAGGCGTCTATATAGTCCTTCTGGTCGTCGAACGTAGGCAGCTTAATCCGAACACCACTCTTATTTTGTCCCTGCCGCTCAACTGTTTCCGTTGGCGCATTCTTCTTGATTTCCAATTCCGCGATTCTTATTCGCGCCTCTCTCTCCTGTTCCTTATCCCTAGCTTCTCTCTCATGCTCTTTATCCCTAGCTTCTCTCTCATGCTCTTTATCCCTAGCCTCTATCTACTTTAACTTTAACTCCCTCTCCTGGGCCTCTTTTTCTCTCTCTCTTTCTCGCTCCCTATCTTTAGCACGCTCATCGCGCAATTCCGCCTGCTGCTCCTTAATCCAGCTACGTAGCTCGACCCCTTCAAGGCCAAGTTCCGTACCCACTTTCATTAGTTGCTGGAGCTCCGCCATTTCACGGATTTATAATTATGCGATTTGAAATATATAATAAACTGTCTGTGCAGCTATCATAAGCGATGCGACCCGAGACCTGAAATTATGCCACTACAATAACAATCACTATTTTCAAATGCAATTCAGAAAAATACCTAACTGAGCATTCTATAGCATTCTAACTAATTCTATGTTCATAAAATGTATAGCACTATTACAAAGATCTTAAAATAGTATTAACCATAATACTATTTTAAGATCTTTGCACTATTAAGTAATAAAAGAGAATAGAAAAGACAAGAATGAGGAAATTCAGAAGAAGGACCACAAGGACATCAAGGACAACGAACCAGACTAGGACAAGAATTTAAAAAAAATGGGGAAAAAAATGCAATCTAACTACGCCGATTACACTACAAGGTACGAACAAGAACAGAGCCTGAAAAAAAGAACGTATCTACAGATAGGTAAGAGAGGGGACAAGAGAATACGTCTTCCTGCAGAACAGAGAAGATATCGACGCTACAACTAAACAATGACAAAGCCCTAAAGAACTGTTCACTGTGATGAACGAAGTTCCAAAGTTTAGCCCACCTCCCGAAGAGGATAAACTACGTTCACCACAGCAAACCCACTCCACCGCCCGTGTAATCTATAACGACAACAAAAACAGCAAAAACAAGGAAAAAGACAGGCCAAGAAACAGCCCCCAATCCAGGGCACAAAATTTCAGTTTCACTTAACTTTCAGTTCTGACTTTCCTCGAACTTTACGATTGCCGGAGCTCTGGCCCGCTTGACTCCTCAGGCTGGCACACACACACTCTGCAAAAATCAAGCAACCATTAGTACATATTCATAACAATACATGCATCAATACATATTCATAAATATACCTAAATCATATCATCAAATTCCCATACATCCAACGAACAAAAGACAACAGCACAAATTCCTACCACAACAGCACTCAGACTCGCTACGAATCCATGATCCGAACTTACATCTATCGCTCATTGCGCACATCTCTATACACAGTAATCAATGACTTTCACATTCCTCACATATAACTTATTTACATCATGGTCATAGGAGAATATAGTACATCAATCATCATAATTATCAATCATAGTTCAACCTACCAGTCAACACTGGAAAACACACAATCTCCCGACTGCTCTCTCCCGTCTATCCCCTTGGACTTCTCAACTTGCAGTGATCTGACTATTCAGATTTTGCCTCTACTACGCCTCAACTCCACTCACAACATGCACGCTTCAAATCCCTTCCCCGCACTCACTGACCCCCGCTCACTCGCTCGTGACAAGGTTAACCTTCTAACTTTCATTTGAGCTATTGTCCCCAATTCTTCTCACCTAAAGCGCCTAGTGGCTCGGTGACAGAATTCGGTGGCCTTTGTGTGGCTACCCATATGGGTGACCACAGAAAGGCCACCTAATAAGTCGGCGCCTATAGGTCGGAGCTTTCGGTTACCACCTTAGCGCCTATGCTACACATAAAGGCCGCCTACAATTTCGGCGCATTGCGCCTGGTAGCTTTTATAATTTGTAGTTTTTTTCTGCACACACTACTCACTGCACCACGTGGAATTGTGCCGAGTGAAACTGAGCTAACCAGATGCTCGCTTTAAACATTTTGAATTATCATGTGACCACAGAAAGGCCACCTAATAAGTCGGCGCCTATAGGTCGGAGCTTTCGGCTATGCTACACATAAAGGCCGCCTACAATTTCGGTGCATTGCCCCCGGTAGGTTTTATTATTGTACATTTTTTCTGCACACACTACTCACTGCACCGCGTGGAATTGTGCCGAGTGAAACTGAGCTGACCAGATGCTCGCTTTAAACATCTTTAATCATCATGTCTTTAAAATGATTAGAATTTTAAAAAGATTGTTCTTTTTCAAAATAAACAAATTCTGCTCGGTGACTTAGTTAATTTGAGGTCGCTGAATCCAAATCTTCAATCAAATTTCCTCTATCGTCCCGTCCAGCAATGGTTTGGTCAGTAGAAAATCACCCCGCTCACCGTAAATGAGTAAGACTCATCACACCTTCCTGTCGCTGGACGGTCTTGCCCGTCACCGTGTCACGGGATCGGTGTCTCTCGGCGCAATAGGAATGTATTTTGGATTCCGATAAAACAGTCGGCACCTACGGCGCTGAAACGAACCGAATGTAGGTGGGCTCTATATGCAGTTATTGAAATTATATACATGATGTAGTACAATTCTTCTCACCTAAGGCGCCTAGAGGCTCGGTGACCGAATTCGGTGGCCTTTGTGTGGCTACCCTTGCGCTTTAGGTGAGAAGAATTGCACTATATAGGCGGACCGAATCTAGGTGGGCTCTATGTGCAGTTATTGAAATTATATAGTACAATTCTTCTCACCTAAGGCGCCTAGTGGCTCGGTGACCGAATTCGGTGGCCTTTGTGTGGCTACCCTTATCCAAAGAGCGGGTATCCGGGGACAAGGTGGTCTAGAGGCAAGGTGCTCGCCTCTCATGCCAAGGGTCCCGGGTTCAAAACCCGGGCAGTGCAGGCATGTTGGAAATTGGATTTTTCTCATATTTTCAAGTCCCTGGTCCTATTGGGGGGTAGGATCGAGTACCTAGTCTTCTCGGATAAGGACGAAAAAATTCGGAGGGGACGTGTGCACGTTGCGCACGTTAAAGATACCTTGGCAGTTGGAAATCGTAAAGAGCAGGCCGAAAGGCCGCTGCCCGGGCAAAATTGAAAATTGAAATTAATAGATTAAAATTTATCCATATCATCCCCCCCCCCCTCCCCACCAGCAACAACAAAATTTATTATTCATTATTAGATAATATATTGTTATTAGTAAATATTCAAATATTACTTGAGTTGTGTGTTGTGAACTGCTGTGAGTGTGAACTGTTGTGAGTTGTGAACTGCGCCTAACAGGCTGCGTTACAATTTGCTCTGAGATAGAGAGAGAGAGTGAGCGAGACAGGGAGAGAGAAAGAAGCAGTGCAGTGTGTTGAGCGCTTCGCAGGCAGCTCCATTCTGCTCTGTGGTTGACATGTTGTTTCTGTAAAGCGCATAGAGCATTTTAAATGGATATGCGCTATATAAATGCTATACATTATTATTATTATTTATCCAAAAAATGAAAAACAAAAACTGCGAACGTCCTGAATAGAGTGACGTAAAGTGCTGCACTACGCCCAAGTTTCCTTAGCAGAAGAGTCGGTTGCTAAGGAGTAGGACGTGCCATTTTATAATATAAATTGTAATTTGAGATTATTTTACTATTTGAACTTAACCACACACATACCATGTTTAAGTCTCCATATTAAATATCTATATTTAGAAAGCTAGGTGCAAATAATATTTAAGAAACATGCCTTTCTCAGTGAAAAACATTGCATTTGATGTTGCCGATTTTGCGAACTTTGTATGAAAAGGCGACAGATGTCTGGCAATGACTGTGAAACGTCAACATCCTACCAACGCACAACTTTTGGACCGGGTGCCATCAGAAACGAATTGTTGTGAATTGTTTCGCATTGATGATTTCATAACATATATATCTTGATATTGAGAGGGGTGAAGATAAGAGAACGCAAGCGATGTGGAATTTGCTGTTAATCTAAGTATGTAATCTTACAGATGTAGATCTAGATCTAGATTGAGCAGGTTGACGCTAAAGCTAACGAAATCGCTGTACTAGTAAGTAGTGTAAGGCGAGTCGTGACTGCTCAAGAAAAAGCGCAATGTAAATGCAAGCTTTCTTCTTACTTATAAAAAAAAAAAACAACCTAAGAGAAGGACGACAAACTGCTATCGTAAATTATTCCGTGTAAATGAATGAAAGCAAAGAATTATCAAATTCTATCAACTTATTTAATTAGGTGGATCCAACTCAATTCATATCATAAATGAAATGCCTTAGCCTACTTTTAAAATTCAAATCAGACTTTCGTTTTGGAGCTCTAATTTCATTTTCTTCCTAAGGAGAAAAAAATATGACTACACAAATTTATGGCTAGTGTTGTTTGTCCATATCTGGTTCAGGTTGCAAATCAAGCTAATGAATGCTGGGGGAATGAGTGGGGTTGGGTTTTAGTCTCACACTTTGGCAAACACTTAACTCTCGCCCCACGATGAGTGAACCCATCCACGTAACGCCCCGTGCAGGGATAGCCAGTGGCCAGTCAGCCGATCGTTCGCCTGTTGCCGATAACCTTGGCCATCGGGTCAATCGGGTCCTTGTGAACACAAGTATCGGGTATACTTCAGGACATAATAACAACAATAGTGGTGGATAAATCGTAGGTGACCCTTATGATATTTGGATGAAGTACTTGTGATGATATGCAGTATGTTTTATTGTGAAATGGAAGACCCCAAATCAAGAATTTTCTGCATTTACATGCCATTTAACACGTGTTTTATCATTTTTCCAAGACCTCTGCGCTTTTTCTGTCCCTGAGTCAGGCCATTCAGGTGAACTAATTATTTTTTAAGCCATTCGCTTAATTTACTAACCACATGTATCGTGGCATTGCCTTCTCCCTCCTCTACTATGTAAAGTTTCCACTTACTATAAACTATAATGTTAGTTTTAGCGAGAGATTTGATTTCCAGGTCGTAGAGCACAGTCATTTATGTACTGAAAAGCGGTTTAATCAAAGGAACACAATATCTCTCTAATTACCACATCAAATAAAGACAACGACCAACAACAAAGTCGGTCATTTTCTCCCAGTTTTCCGTGATGAAAAACCTACAGACAGACGCCGTTATGCAGCATGCCCTAATATTACATCGGAATTCATAATTACAGACGTAGAACGGCGTCTTAAATACGCACATGACCCCTTTCTTCTCATTTCACATGTGGACGACAACCAGCATCAAAGTAAAAGTTTCCCCAAGATTCTCCCCAGTTCGAACTTCAGACCGTCAGTACTATTACATGAGTATGACAAATAGTTACGAATAATTGCATCGTAATAAACGCAATGCGACGATACCATTTTGTTAGATATGGTAGGGGTGACAGGATAGATAAACACGCCAAATTAGTGTGTAAAAAACGTGAAAGAAAAAACAACAGCCGTGGCAACCGAATAAACAAAGCGCAAGGGGCACCTTTGCCATACAAAAATGTGGCCTCCGGCAGGACTAGGGTTAATGCATGATAACTAAGTCATGTGTATCTTGAATAAAGCGTGTGTGTGTGAGAGAGAAAGAGAGAGAAGTAAAATTTAATCTTGTGAGTTTTAATGTTCACAAACATCATTTATAATGTTCCATAGACTTTAATAGAGTGGCAGAAGGCAGACAGGCTGGGGGAGCATACAGAAGTCAGTACAGATTGAAACTGTGACAGAAGCAGAAAATGGCAGATGAAGATGAGGATGTAAATTTGGAGAAAAAGGAGGCAAAACCCAAGCGAGGAATTTGTCTAGCCTGTCTTGGAAGTGAGTTATGATTAACATTGCTAAGAAATTTACAAAAGCTTGTCTTCAAACCTGCCCATACTGTAAGGTATTCTGCAGTTTGTATTTAAGGTGGAAAAAGACACTTTATGTCATTGTAGCATGCCTTTCCTCATTTCTCAGACAATATCAAATGTAAAACCATCAAATTTTATAGGTTTCTTACTGGATGATTGTCATCTGGATGCTATTACATAAAGTTCAATCAAGAAATAGAAATATGAAGGCTTCATTCTATACAGTGTTCAACAGATCATGTGTTTGCTTGCTGAACAAACTGTCTTGTGTACATACTGCTGCAACTTTCCCATGTTTGCATAGTTTATTCCTTTTCCATTTTAAATCTTTGAGATTGAGGAAATGGGCTAGGTTAGTTGATTATGGTACAAGATAGAAAAAGGTGGGGATCACTGGCATGTAGGTTCAAAGACTTTGCAAGACTGTCTTATAGGTTTTAGCTCATCTCTCATATGAACATAGTTGTCCAGGAAAGTTAAGATTATTAAGAAATATGAAAATGTAATGGGCAAGATTATGAGATTCAATTTCTGTGTAGATTATGTAGCTCTCATTATTTGTCATACATTCTGTGTTTGCTTTGTGCATTCCACAGAGATTTGGAACATTAATACTGTAAGGGATGAAAATTTGGATCAAGAACTTCTGGTGCAGAAAACATTTAAGGAGCTGATTATCTACTTGGTGTTTTTGTCTTTTGTTTGCATAAGTGAGTCCAAAGAAGTTAAAAGCATTCCCAGAACTTTGTTCACAAATAATCGTAAAGTGAAAAATTATTTAAAATGACCCCTGTAGAAAACTACAATAACTTATATGTATCAATAGTTGACACAAAAAAATGAACAAGTATGTCAAGCCTTAAGGATGTGAATATTTGTGTATGGGGACAGGCACACCTTTTTCAAACCCACAGTACAGGACTAAAAAGACATATGGCCTGTGGTTTCACATACAAAGATTCTTAAATAAATTGTGATGATTGAGTACACATGAGACTTTACAGGAGAAAAGATCAATGGATAATTTTGTTGTCTAGCTTAGTAGGCATAAATGACATTAACACACTAGTAATACTGGACTCTAATGCCAGTCTGTGACAATGGTATTTGTATTCCAGAATATGAATTCTCATTTTTAGCATTTCAGAAGAGTCTTCATAAATTTCCAGGTTTCACAGAAACAAATATGGTTCTCTTTCAGTTTTATTTTTCCTTGTATAACTTATAGTAAGTCAAGTATTTAAACAATTGTGAATGACTCATACTGACTTGTTGGTTTATAGGCAGGTCAGTTTTTTCATTGGAGATACCCTTTTCTGTGAAGAAAATAGTAAATGACGATATTCATATTTCTGTTCTTCCTACACTCATTTTCTCCCGAAAAGCTGGATACATCAGAGAAATAGCTCTCACAATAAAAGCAGATAGCAGTAAACTGTCCTCTAATGTGAAAGTGACAGAAAGCTTGGTTACTACTATTTAAAACATAATCACATAATAACTCTGCAAGTTAGTCATACTCGGTTAATTTTATTCTACTGCCAGTTTTTCATTTTATGATATCATCTATGCTCATCAAATTGAGCCTTCTATCACTCCAGTTGATATGTTATATGAAAACATCTCAGTAACATCTTAGTGATCTTTCTAACTCTGACTTGTCCACTGACAGTTGCCTTTGGCACAGCATCACCAAACATGTATTACTACACCAAAGTCATGATGGACCTTTTCCTGGATGCTGAGACATCAGACGGAGTATCATTTCGTTCAATCTCCAGTGTTGATGACTTTTGGAAGGTTTGTGTGATTTGATTTGTATACTTACAAATCTCTAATATAAGCTTCAATTTGAAACAAATTTACTAAACCTTATGGATTCTTACTCAATGTCTTCCTTATCATTTACTGAAGAGTAGTTGAGACTGCTTTTCATATTATTTTATATGTTCTTCTCTCCCAGGACTGACAATGTAGATCAATTCCACTGATAAATTCCACTAATATTACAGTACGCCAAAGGGCCACTGCTGGATGGTCTTTACTGGGAAACATGGTACAATGGAGATGCCCTGCCACCAGGCACAATGGGTTATATTTACTATGAGAACAAACTTCTGGGTGTCCCTCGCCTCCGCCAGTTACGTGTGAGCACGAATTCTTGTACTGTCAATGAGGAGTTTGAAACATTTATCACTGACTGCTATGCAACATACAGCATTGATGATGAAGACAGAGCACCATTTGGTCGATATTCTCAAGAACCGAATGAAACAGCGTATGGTGACTTTCATTTTGGTTTAATTAAGTTTAATATTTTTGTCTTGCTTTTAACAATTTCATGATTGTTGTCTGTTCAATAATCTGATCAATTACCATCATTGATGAAAGTTGAAATTTTGCTGGCAAAGCATAAAAAAGTTTTGACTTAATATTTTGTCCATTTTACTTTGGGAACTGAACCAAAGGAAAGTCTTAAATAGTCAGTCTGTGTTGTATATGATTAAAAATAAATAATAACTTTCTTCATTGGGATAAGATATAAGGTGTTATACTTTTTCTGCAATTTGCTCATAATGAAAAGAGCCTACGGGATGAAGCTCAAACATTTAAGTTTTAAAATTATGTGAATTAAAAAAAAAAAAAAAGAAGTATGTCTGTGTGTGTGTGGGGGGGGGGGGGGGAGGGTCTTTTAATGAAACTAATATATTCTCATTGTGACAAAGTTGATTTCAGAATTGTTGCCCATGACAATGACTATCATATTAAATTGCAAAGTACAATAAATCTATATTCCAAAATTTATTTACTTTTTTGTTTACTGTACACCAGACTGCTTAAGTGCTGCAACTTAATTATAAAGTATTGTAGCTACTACATTTTAAATTCTGTTGTTCAGACATTATGTGTCTGCTTTTCCACACGTGGGAAAGCATGGCAACTTTACGTTTCACCGCTGAAGAAGTCAAGATTTGCGCATATGAAAAAATTTTGGACAAAAATTTTGTTAATTGAAACAGTACATTAGGATACATTTGTGCAAATTCCTGATTTGCCTTTTTTGTACTTTGTGTTATGTGATTGGTTTTATTTGAAACAACAAATATTGACATTTTGCACTGATCTTTTTGTCCTAGACCTCATTGACTTGAACAGTATGTCTTAGACTAAAAGTTCAACAGTCCCAGATATAACTGCATGTACATTGGTTGAATTTACTCTTATATATAGTGGAGGTACTGCAAATTGTTCAGGGGGAGAGTCATTTGGTCACATGAAAGTGCCAGTTATTTTCTTATATAAAACTTTTAGTTATGAGTTAAAAAACAGGGTATATTCTGCTCAGCTGCTGAAAATTGTTTAGGGATGAGTTCACCATTGCAATCTTGCGCACCTCTAAAGGTGACAGTTTTGCTGTCATAGAACTGCCTATCATGTCTGACAGCTTCAATAAACAGTTTTAAACTGGGTAGAACTGGTAATGTTTGTCAGTGATTAGTATAGGCTGTGATTTAATGTACCAGGTCTTTGTGTACCTCCTCTATAATGTCAGATGGGTGTATCAAAGCCAGAAGGACCTTGAAGGTGTCTACCACTGGGGCAAACTCCACATGTATGGTGGTGGTGGCTACATAAAAGATTTGGACGCACTTCGTACACCATCAGAGGATCGAATTGCCTACTTGGAGAGCAACCTGTGGATTCAGAGAGGAGCTCGAGCAGTCTTTATATCGTTTACAGTGTACAATGCAAACATCAACTTATTTTGTGTTATAACGTAAGTCTAGTTTTGTTGTTAAATTTCCCCTTGCTCTTTGTTTGGAAGAAGCAAGGGGGAAAAGGCATATCTTGATCTTGAAACTTCTGAGGGTGATTCCTCAGTTTCTAGAACATTATTCACTAATACCGTCCTTCGTGTAATGCACAGTACTCACAGCAACCATGCAGGACTTTTTTCTTTTTTTGAGCAGATCTGATATCAGAAGCATCTCCCAGAAAGTACATTTTAATCTCTGTTTTCTCCCTTGCATTCCTGGCACTGGTTAGTCACCACATGTGTAGCCTAAGATGGAAAAATGATTTTTGCTTAAACTTACAAGTAATATCATTCTTTAGATTCAGAAAGATATAGATAGAATTTGTTCACATTGCTACAGTCTGCTGATGAACCTAAGGTCTCTCATCCTTGTTACAGATCCATTACAAAGCAGACAAATTTTCTGCTGTATGTTGATTAAAAAAAAGTTCCTCAGTGTTGTATTGGATATTTCACAGGGCATGGGAGAGGGCATGAAGACTTTGCCATCATTCATGATAATCTTCAGTTTTCTTGCTTTCCTAATTCTTTTAAGAGTTAGACTCTTCGAACCAAAAACATAGGTCCAGAATTTCATCTTGTGGAGGCTTGCACATCAGATCGGCATACTTTAATCTTCTTTATCTGCATCTATCATACATATACATATGTATATATTTAATATGTATTTGATAGTTAATCCTCTGGAGACACAGATACCATTCATTTTGAAGCATTCTTCCGCACTAAAAGTCTTATTAAAAACCTTATTATAAAGACTTACGAACTATTTGGCTTGAAGATTCAGATACTGAAATTTTTACCTACTGATTACCAAGTAAAAAAATGACCTCTTTGTAATGTTTAGTACAAAAGCAAAATATTTGTCTTGTTTACTTAAAACTGCTGATTTTCTATATCAAGCGGGGGTCTCATCCATTATCATGCTGAGGAGGGCTTGAGCTAGTTGTAACTACTCTGATTAGAATTAGTTTGACATCTGATTTATTTGGCACAGTTTTTTTGTGTTTTGACACTCGCAGACTCGTCGTGGAATTTCCAGCCACTGGTGGTGCTTACCCATCATGGAACTTCTACACTGTCAAACTTCTTCGTTATGTCAGCAGTTTTGACAACTTCATCATGGCCTGTGAAATCATCTTTCTAGTGTTCATTGTTTATTACTTCATAGAGGAATTTATTGAGGTGGGTGGAATTTCATATCTTTCTTCTTTTTTTTCAGTAATCGCAGTTTGCATTACATAAAAATTTCTACCTGTCAAACTCATATTAAAAATGCAGAGTTGTAAAATACAGCCAGCTGGAATGTAGTATGGACAGATTACATCAGTTTCTGTTGACAAACCTTCTTAATATTATTGTTTATTTTAGCTTTCAAAGCGAACTGAGACTTTTTCTTATTCATTGTAAAAACTGTAAGCCTTTTCTTTTAAATGAAGTTTAATCTTCTGGGACCAGCCATCATTGTCTGAAATCATCTTTTTAATTTTTCACCATATTCTACTTTATAGAGGAATTTATTGGGGTGAAATGTATATTATTTGTGATCGCTCAAGCACTACTAAAATTTCAACACACTGATTTCATTCAGGATGCACAGCTTTTAAGATACAGCCAATTTGAACAGGGTTGGCATATGATTTAAGACATGTGTGTTACATAGAAATTGAATGTCCTATACTCAAGACTTTTATCTTTGACTTGAAAAAATTTTGGCTGCCACAGAGTTACTTTATTTTACTTCCAAGTTATTGTTTGCTGCTTATAACGAAGATATCGAGCTTCTTTGGTGAATATTACATTACATTACATTATATTATAGTATATTATGCTGTTATCTATAATATTTGTCTTGTTTAATTTGTTACCAGTAACTTAACCATTGTAAGACTGGCAATTAAGTGCATCACTTCAGACCAAAAAAGAGTCTGCACAAAGTGTTTGGTTAATGCAGATGCCAGTATGGCTATGTAGAGTCAATCACAAACTCAACAAGTTATAGATAGGTAGACCAGTTATTGGTGGGTTAACCTGTACAAAAATATTTTGTGATTTTTGAACCAACTGATCAGCCAGCCTATCAACCTTATCTCATTTCTTTTCTTGGCCTTATCAGCCACTGGAACAATTAGGCCTTATCAACCACCAGGACAATTAATCTATTCCTCACCGATGTGACATAGTGACATACTACAGTGTCAGTATGCCTATTCACCAACTGACCAGGGCAGAATGCACTAAAATTAATAACCATGAGGCTAGGGTTATGATATGGGGAAAATCTGGAGGTCAGGGTTCCATGGGTTAGGGGGAGGGGAGGGGGGATAGGGGAGTCTGGCCTATGCATAGCAGGTAAAAGAAAGTAAATGTTTCAGCACATTGTGTGCACACTGAGCATTGTATTCACTTAACATACATGCAGTGTCCAGATTTCTTACCAGTTTTAGTGTACAAGTCATTTTGGGTTGGGCTGGGGAACTTCAAAAAGATGGGGGATGAAGGACTGGCATATTTGGGTCAGAAATTAAATGAATGAAGACATATTCACAGCCAATCTATGATCTCTCAAGTCAAAATTTAGCTTAACCCTTTCGAAGCCAAAGCAGAAATGCTGTGATTTTTATGATCCTTGTTACTTTTGATTATGATCATTATGTTTTATTCCAAATTCTAAATGGGAACTTCTGATGCAATGTTCATCAAATGGGTCTGAAAAATTCATAATTGTATTGGATAAATTCACAGCCGACATACAGAAGATTATTCATGACATTACACTAACGGCATTCAAGGACTTAAGAGGCATATTTAGTTCAGATCAGGTAAGGGCACAGACTAATAAATAACCAGACTGGAAACACAAGCTTCGGGCTGTGTCGTTTTTTACGGAAGTTAATGAGATGCGGCCGCATAACCAACGTGGCCGCCGCTCGGGAAATTCCGATTTTAGTTCTATCTGCATTAGAAATTTCTTTTTATTTGTCAAGATTGGTTGTACATGTATTGATAATGCATTGTCTTGCCTATCCTTTCATTTTATTGTCTACAGCTGCCTTTTTTTTATTGTTATAAATTATGACCGTCTGGACTTTTAACGACCGCTGCATTGTAACTGTGCTGAAGCGTCGGTCGCAACCGTAAATCTAATGTGGCGAATGGTTCATGACCTTTCGCTGTTTTGTGACGTCACACAATGGGATCATCCAGTCTGTTTAATTTATTAGTCTGTGGGTAAGGGTCAGCAGCAGATGCAGCAGTGAATGCTCGTCTTGAAAATTGTGAATGAAACAACAAAGTTGAAAAACAATATTTCCCAATCAACTATATCAATGAATGTTCAAGAGATGCAACCAAAGATGTAAGTTTTCATTTAAGGAGTGAATCAGACCAAGGCAGGCGTAGGCGCCAGACTGGTGGCTTGCTGCCCGATTAATATGCATCACACTGAAATACCAGTCACTGCCCACACTGCCTAATGTTTTAGTGTGATCTTTAGATGTTTTAGTTTGGCACCTGTGACAGTCTTGGTCTGTTTCAGTCCTAATTCTGCTCTTGTTCATATGTTAAACAGATTGCTGCTAGTGGATGTGTATATTTTGCGGACTTCTGGAATGTTCTAGACCTGCTGTTGATCCTATTTTCTATCGCATGCATCGCCTACAACATTTATCGTGCCACCACCATCAAGACCAGGTTAAGTCATTTGCTGGATGATCCTTACAAGTATGCAGCCTTTGAGTCGCTCGGCTTCTGGGAAATGCGTTTTAATAACGCAGTGGCAATTACAGTATTCTTTGTATGGGTGAAAGTAAGTACTGAAATGTAGTCTTTCCAATGTTTGCCAATACCCCAAAGCACTGAATTGGTTTCTTTTTCTTGATGTCCCTAGAGTTACTGTAGAATGACAAGTGTTTCTATTTGCACTTAATTGCCAGAAGCATGCTAGTGATCCCACTTCTGACACCAAAAATATAGGTAACTAGGGGGCTTTTTATTTATGGTACAACAACAAGGATTTGCTTCCTATTTGTTGCGTCCTGTTTATTTACATCAAAACAAGATTAAGGAAAAAAAAAAGACTGAGAAGAAAAACCCAACTAGCCATGAACCAAAGTTCACAGGATAAAGACATTTACATCAGTACATATCTAATGGTGCAGGTGGCCAAGCCTGCCTCTCATCATTCGTTTGCTGCAAAAGTATTCCCTATAAATGTGCTGCTCAGTGGGATGTGAAACGTGTTACTTAAACACTGACGCATTGCATAATGGTCTACATCTCAAGTTTCTTGGTGAAAATGAAACATATACCTAGAGGCCTCTCAAAGAAGCCACAGCTCAAAGAAGTGACATACGCATCGCTTGAATGGAGTGACAGCGAGAAAAATGTAAAGATATTTTAAAGGTACATGAAGAAGTTTTATTCCAATAATTCACAGATATATGGAAATGAAGAGGTCCTGTCAGAAAAGATCTTACATTCACCTGACAGTATTTGTGGAAGAAGAAGAACTCATCATGATAAATGACGGTTTGCCCACACAGCAATTGTCCCGCCAGAGAGCCACTGGTCTCTCTCTCCCTTCCCTCCCCATCCCTGTCCTCCTCCCCCTCTCTTTCTCCCTTGCTCCATAATTTTCACTCCAGGTTTTCAAGTACATTAGCTTCAACAAGACAATGACTCAGTTGTCTACGACCTTGAGCCGTTGCGCAAAAGACTTGCTGGGATTCTTCATCATGTTCTTCATTGTATTCCTGGCCTTCACACAGCTGGGTTACCTCCTGTTTGGCACTCAAGTCAGTGATTTCAGCACCTTCATGAACTCATTGTAAGTGCAGTGTTTTTAAAGGAAAGGACAAATGTTTATGTCTGAAAATGATCTCAGATGAAAAACTCATTTTGACTCCAGTGCATCAAAGAGAGTGCATTCTCTTCTGTGGTACATAATGCCTTATTGTGTTAACTAATGGTTGTAGATAACAAAGTCTGTATTTATCCTTTACTACATCTGTTTGAATTATGACACTCATCATTAACCATTCCATATGCTTTGCATACAGTGGTACGTTTTTTTCATGGACATGAGTGGCATTAAAGGGATATGTTAATAAAGGAATGGTTTGAGGTCCTTGTTTTGGGAGGATCACTGCTGTTAGCATTTACTCCTCACTTTTCTGGTTTTTATTTGTCTTTTCTCTAGTTTCTTCTGCTTTTTTCTTGCCGTCTTTTGCCAAGTCTTCCGTTTTCTCTCTTCTTGTTAGCCCTGAAAAAAGCACCTGTAAGTAAAAGAATGTGTTGAATCAGACATTTTTCTCCTGTGTCAACCTTCCCAATCATATTCTTTATCACACATAGATGTAAATCCAATAATAGAGCTGAGAGAATTTTTTGTTTGAATATTGGTGAAACTGGTATGTAATGAGTTAAAATGGCAGATCATTGGCTTTCATACTCAGTGAGTTAAAACCAGTACTATTTCTACGAAGGTCATAACTTCAATTTTCTGTATCGTGGCCACTTTTGCTCCTCTTCCTACTACTGCTGCAACTCTTTCAGTACACTGTGTGCTGTACACCACCCAGTAACAATCCTGCTCTTGTTCTTAATACTGTTACAGCTACGACCGTCACAACCACCATCCTTTTCCATTGTGCACCAGCATTTCTACTGCAGTTACTGACTTCATCTACCTCAACAAGTGTCACATCAGGTTACCCAGAGAGTATGTATGTAAAGAGAGGTTTCACTATTGGTTGATTTGCACTGCGAGACATGGGGAGGTGCCGCGAAACCATTGTTAGCATGGAGTGGAAAGTAGGTCGCTGCTGTAAACAATACCCGTTTGTGCATTTCCACGGGGCGTAAGAGCTTACAATCGGCCCTAAATAGTTTCAGTCAGTCCAAAAATATGATCAAACCACAGTAAACAGATATGCACACTATCTTTGGTCAAGACGGTCTCTTTAATTCTTCAATTTCTTGTTTACGGCAGCGACCTAGTTTCGCCATTTGGCGGAAGTGAGATCTCTCTATACATCTATACTCTGTGGATTCCCTCACTATCTCACCACCAAAATATCCTTGGTCAGCTGTTGGAACATCCTGAAAACCAGCTTGTGACACTGTTGTTAGGGGACCATAGTCTAATTACAAAGGCATAGTATTTGACATTGAAAGCTATAGATGAACAGCAAACACAACTCAGTATTTTCTCTATCTGGCTTTGTAATTAGACTACGATTCCCCATCAACAGCCTCAAAGGCTAGTTTTAATGAGGTTCTAACAGCCCACTTACAATATTAATTTTGGTTTTCTTAAGCTCATCTGCATTTGATTCCTTTGTTGTCGACCTGTATTTAATTTCCCTAATTGCATGGCACTATTTATTAAAACAATCCTTAAAACAGTAAATCGTCAATTTATTTTTTGGTCACAGTCTAGTATTATTTTGAATAATTCTTACACATTGTTCACCTTCCACAGCATTCTTCTTCCTTGTCGCTTATAAGCAGTGCATTGCTTTCTAGAAAGCCTGAAAGATTTTGCGAAGGAAATCACACTATCTCACACCAGTGATGTATGCTGCATCATTTTCATTTTTAGAAAGGATCTCCAAGATTGTTTTGTTGTTTTATTTTTCACATTTTAAAAAAATTTACTGTACTTAAAGTAGATACGGTATCTCAAAAATATATATGGGCATTTTGAATATTTATTTATGCCAGTGTCAGTTAAGATATATCTAGGATGAATTATTCAAATTGAAGAGGACAAGTGTGTAATTATTTGAGTTATCACATGTATACAAACTGACGGCTATTCTGGACCAGACACTGATGACAATGCAGTTCAGTTGAGTTGCAAACAGCATTAAGGAGTTCATTTGTGCATTCCTCTGACACACCCCTAACTTGGTGTGGCGTCTCACTGTTTCGATCGATAATTAGTATCTCACCCCTGTATCGCAAGTTGCACTCGGCGACCTTTCTCCCCCCCCCCCCCTCCTCTATAGTCCGTGTTTTCCTTTGATATCTCGCGGCTTGTCATGTCTTAGTTTTTTCTTTTTGTTGTTGATGCTTGACGTGTGTCCACATAGGTCTGACCCGGGTTAGCAGGTTAATCAAGAATGTACTCAAGCATTCATGTTAGACTTGTTTACTCTAAGTTGGCCTTGGAGTGATGTAATACATTGATGTGTTCGTGTGTGATTGGACAATTGGTATGTATCTCGTATGTTCTGGGTCTGTATCGTGCTAGTTGGACGATCAAGCCGCTTCCTGAACGTTCTATCAGGATGAGTATATGAAGGATGGCAAGTGAGGCTGTGTGTGCGCAAAATCCAGTTATTCCTCGTGTGTGTCTAAGTTATAGTGTGCCTTTCCCGTAAGTAAGTTGAGAGATATCCAACATTCATCTACAGGTATTAAACGTTAGTGTTAAGTTTTCATCGGATCCTGTTTTCATTTATTTCTACAACAGTTCGAGATAGTTTCGTTTTTTAAAGGGTAGCAATTCAGATCATCTGACTCTCCCTATCATAATGTGCTGAAATTTACATCAACTGTTACACTTGGTTTTTGAGTCCATGAGTTATTGTACTTCTCTTTTTTGATTCTGCAGTTTTACCCTATTCCGTATCATCCTGGGAGACTTCAACTTCCACCAACTGGAGCAGGCCAACCGTATCCTGGGTCCCATCTTCTTTATGCTTTTTGTCTTCTTTGTTTTCTTTGTCCTCATCAACATGTTCTTGGCCATCATCAATGACACCTACTCAGAGGTCAAGTCAGACATGTCCAAGCAAACAGATTTGTTTATAATGGCAGATTACATTAAGCAGGTAACATCATTAGGACAAATTGCATTGAGGATGTTAAGTATTGAGGCATTATTATATCAAACAGAAAATGTTAGCCTGTTATATAAAGCAAAAGCTGGCTAAGTAATGGCAAAATACATCAAGTGAGTAAAGTAGTGTCGCAGATTGCATCATTCAATATGGAAAGTAACATTGCAGATTAGTTTTTGGCAGAAAACTTTTAGGTCTTTATTTTTGGAGGTTCGCTGTTCTTGGCATTTATACCTCACTTCTCTTGTTTTTACTTTTGTGTGTTTTTTTAAATAGAGATTAGTTGTATTTTTTTTGTTAATTTTGCCCGGGTGTAGCGTCCCACTAGTTGAACGATCGATATTTTTCTTCCCCCTGCATGACGCGTCTCACTCGGCGACTTCCCCCCCCCCCCTCTCGCCAGCAAGGCCGGTATTTCCCTTTGATGTCGCTGTGTGGCTTGTTTGTCTCACTGTAGAAAATCTAGAGCGTCTGGAAGATTCTGCGGTGTCCGAGATTACGCTAGGTCGACCTTGAGTGATGTAATGCTGTGACGTGTCTGTGTACGATTGGGTGGCCTGTATGTGTCCCGAACGATCTAGGTCTGTCTCGTGCTTATGGGGCGGTAAAGCCGCTTCCTGAACGTTCCTGGACAGAGTATATATAAGGAGGGCCAGGCGAGCAGTAGGGGTGCAAACCATGGATGCAGGTCGTAGGTGTAAATCTAGTCGTGGTCAGATATATTATAGTGCCTTCCCTGCTAGGTGTAAGTAACTTGTGGATATCAGCTCGTGTTTACAGTTATTAAAGTTAGTATTAATTGTTCATCGGATCCTGTTATTTATTTCTACAACAGTTCGAGACAGTTTCGTTTTTTTAAGGGGTAGACGATCAGTTCATCTGACTCTCCCCATCATAACGTGCTGAAATTTGCATCAACTGTTACATATTGGGGGCTCGTCCGGGATCCGATCAGATCAGAACAGATTCAATTCAGACCATCTAAGTGTTTCTAAAGTACAGTAAATTGTGTAAAGATCATCGAGGATATCCACAACATGTCAGAGGCTATTGGAAGGCTTGGCCAGGAAGCAGACGCCTTGGAGCTCACTGGGAAGGAGAGACAGGACTACATCCGTGAAGGCCTAAGGGAGGAAAGAGAGAGGCAAGAGCGCATGGAGCAACTGAAGATAGAGGCTCAACGAGAGGCTCAAGAGAAGGAGGCTCAACAACAGGCTCATGAGAAGGAGGCTCAACGACAGGCTCATGAGAAGGAGGCTCAACGACAGGCTCAGGAGAAGGAGGCGGAACGACAGGCTCAGCTGCAAAGAGAAAAGATGAACCACGAGCTGGAGATGGAGAGGATCCGCCATCAGCGTGGAGGCGAGTCGACGCAGGGGACCAGCGACCACGCCAGTTCCAAGAGACCCAAGCTACCTGCATTTCAGGATGGGAAGGACGACCTTGATAGCTGGCTACTTCGTTTTGAGAGGTTTGCCGAGACAGCGGACTGGCCTAGATCCACCTGGACGACATCACTGTCTGCCCTGCTGACTGGGAGAGCTCTGGAGTGCTTCTGCCGATTGCCGATCGATGAGGCCAAGGACTACGATAAAGTCAAGGAAGCTTTACAGAAGAGGTATAACCTGTCAGAGGACGGTTACAGACTCATGTTCAGACAAGGTAAGCCTGAAGATGGAGAAGATGTCGGGATGTTTCTTACTAGGATCAAGACTTACCTAGAGAGGTGGATAAAGCTATCAAAGACGGAGAAGACCTACGAAGGAGTGAGGGACCTGTTCGTTAGAGAGCAGTTCATGGATGTTTGCCCACCAGACCTTGCGACCCATGTGAGGGAGAGGAAGCCAAAGACGCTACAGGACGTCGCAGACTCAGCGGAGGCGTTCCTGGTAGCGAGGAACCGGACACTCAGAGGAAGCGCCAGACAGCAAAGCCGGCCAGTGCTACGGAGAGCCAACGGAGACAGAAGTCTACAGGTCTGTTATAGGTGCCAGAGGCCGGGACACAAGGCGAGGGAGTGTCGTGCAAGGACAAAAGACAAAGGTGAGTTCAGATGTTACCTTTGTGGAAAGCCAGGCCACGTTCGGAGAATGTGTCCAGCCCAGAAGGATACGGGGCGAGGCAAGCCGAACAAGGCGGCGGCAGCCGTAGTGATAGCGGCGGACGAGTCGTCGAGACAGGATGCGACGACGGCTGACACCAGCATCAACGTTCAAGCGGTAATGAAGGACGGGAAGCTCCAGTTAGCGGTGCCTGTTACGTGCGGAGGATGCAGTGACGGAAGGACCGTGGAGAAGCTGAAGTTACCAGTGATGAAGGGCTTGATTGGAAATCGAGCAGTAGACGTCCTAAGAGATACCGGCTGTGAAGGTGTAGTGGTGCGGCGATCACTGGTGGACGACGGACAGCTCACCGGTGGGAAGAAACTCATCGCGAGGATCGATAACTCCTTGCTAGCGGTGGAGGAAGCCATCATCGACGTGAGAACGCCTTACCTGACGGGCAGAGTGATGGCACTGTGTCTCCCGGAGACCATCTGCGACCTAGTAGTCGGGAACGTGGACGGAGCGAAGGACCCGTACGACCCTGATACTGAGGTGATGGTAGGAGCGGTGACCACGAGGGCCCAGGAGAAGAGGAAGGACCAGTCTACGTCGCTGAGGGTGCCGAGGGCAGAACGGCACGCGGGAGTGGATAGGAAGGAACTCATCCGACTCCAGGAAGAAGACGAAGACCTCAAGAAGTTGGGGCAGAAGAAAATTCCGACCAACAGAGGCAACAAGTCCGTACACTTCGAGAGACACGGAGGTGTACTGTACCGGATTTATAGGGACATAAGACAGGCTACGATTACAAGACAAGTGGTACTACCCGAGAAACTGAGGGAGTATGTACTGAGCGTTGCCCATGATTCTATCGTCGGAGGACATCTCGGCGTGAAGAAAACGAAGGACAGGGTGATGAGCAACTTTTACTGGCCTGGTATTGAAGGTGACGTCGCGAGATACTGCCGCTCATGTGACATCTGCCAGAGAACAGTGAACAAGGGAGCGACTCCTAAGGTGCATTTGCAGAGTATGCCAGTGGTAGACATCCAATTTAGGAGAGTGGCCGTGGACCTGGTAGGACCTATTGATCCCCCAAGTGAAGGCGGACATCGGTATATCCTGATATACGTAGACTACGCTACTCGTTACCCTGAAGCGACCCCCTTGAAGAAGATTGACGCAGAGACAGTAGCAGAAGCCTTAGTAAATATCTACAGCCGTTTGGGTGTGCCCGAGGAGATCTTATCTGATCAAGGGACTCAATTCATGTCGGACGTCATGAAGGAAGCGAACAGACTACTGGGAATTCGACAGTCGACCACCACAGTCTACCACCCTATGTGCAACGGGCTGGTGGAGCGATTTAACGGCACACTGAAGAAGACCTTGAGGCGACTGTGCGCGGAGCAACCTAAGCAGTGGCACCGATACATTAACCCGCTGCTCTTCGCGTATCGTGAAGTTCCCCAAGAATCGACAAAGTTCGCCCCATTCGAGTTACTGTATGGAAGAACGGTGAGAGGACCGATGCACATCTTGCGAAAATTATGGACCAAGGACGTAGAGGAGCCGGAGACAAAGACCAGTTACCAGTACGTCATGGAACTACGCGAGCGGCTGGAGGACACGTGGAAGTTGGCTACGGAAGAGCTCTCAAAGGCACAAGGTAGACAGAAAACTTACTACGACCGGAAGGCGCGAGAGAGGAAGTTCCGCCCTGGCGACGAAGTTTTAGTACTGTTGCCGACAAACGCCAACAAGCTCTTAGTCCAGTGGAAGGGACCATACAAGGTAGTCTCGGTTGTCGGTGTCAACGACTACAAAGTCGAGATGGGTGTGAAAGAGAAGACATTGCACGCTAACCTTCTCAAGAGGTATATCCCCAGGACTACACCAGCGACGACGCAAGCAGCGGCGGCGGCAATGGGACCGGCATCTGTCGTGACCGAGGTGTGTGAGATGAACGACGGCAGGAGCGACACCACACCTGGAGATGTCGACGCTATGATGGACGACGACGGTGATGGTGCTGGGACTGTGCTGGCAGAGGACGACGTGATGGACGAGAGTCAACCTGTGGAGTCAGCTGGCATGACAGTCATCGAGGACTGCGACCTGGAAGGCGACAACGGTGGAATGACGGAGGACCTTGCCGACATAGGGAGCTGGGACCAGAAGGAAGGCTCCGAAGATGTCCAATATGGAACGCAGCTGACGCCGGAACAACGTCAACAACTCGGCGACGTGGTGAAGGAGTATCAACGCATCTTCACCAATCTCCCCGGATGCTGCCAGTTAGGCGAACATTGTATCGACCTGACCTCAGAGGTACCTGTTCGGCAACGACCATACCCGGTGCCCTATGCTATGCGCGACTCCTTGAAGGAGGAGCTCAGCACCATGGAAAGGTTGGGCATCATACGCAGGAGCTCATCAGCGTATGCTTCACCGGTTGTTGTCGTCAAGAAGAAGGATGGATCCAACCGAGTCTGCATCGATTACAGGAGGCTGAACAAGATCACTGTGTTCGACCCTCATCCGACAGCAGCCCCATCGGAAGTGTTCCAGAGTCTGTCGAGAGGAAGAATATTCTCTCGGATCGACTTGAGCAAGGGATACTGGCAAGTGCGAGTCCGGGAACAAGACATTCCCAAGACAGCGTTCGTCACCATGGGCGAACACTATGAGTTCACCCGGATGCCCTTCGGGATGATGAACTCAGGAGCTACACTGAACAGGATCGTGAAGCCATTGATCCAGGGACTGAACAATGTGACAGCGTATGTGGACGACCTGCTGATCCATACAGAGACATTCGACGAGCATGTGAAGGCTCTCAAGGAATTGCTGCAGAGGATGGACCAAGCTGGATTAACTGCAAGACCATCCAAGTGCCTGATTGGAACGTCTGAAGTGGACTTTGTTGGACACTCAGTGGGAAAGGGTATGATTGGCTTGTTAGAAGAAAATGTGTGTAAGGTGCGGGATGCACCCAGACCCACCACTAAAAAGGAAGTGAAAGCATTTTTAGGACTGGTGGGATACTACCAAGAATTTGTACCTAACTTTGCAGCGATTGCAGCACCACTGTCTGATCTGCTTAGAAAGGGTCAGCCCAATGTAGTTCGGTGGGAAGAAGTGCAGGAGAAAGCGTACACTTCTTTGAAGAATGCTATTGTTTCCAAACCCGTGTTATGTTTGCCAGATTTTTCAAAAGAATTTGTCTTAGCAACTGATGCATCAGATCGCGGGTTGGGTGCTGCTCTTATGCAGGAATATGAGGGAAAGTTGTATCCTGTGGCATATGCCAGTCGTAAGCTATTACCTCGTGAGACGAAATATTCAGTCTCAGAGCGAGAATGCCTAGCCATCGTTTGGGCCGTAAAGAAGTTTACTTTGTACTTATATGGTAAGGAGTTTGTGCTCCAGACTGACCATAGGTCATTAGAGTATTTGAATTCTGCCAGATTTGACAGCCCAAAGCTATTACGATGGAGTCTATTTTTACAGTCATATCGATTCAGGATTAGGTATGTCAAGGGCAAGGAAAATGTCGGCGCCGACTTCCTAAGTAGAGTGTTTTGAATAGTACAAGTTCAGTGAGATGTATTGTAACCCAGAGTTTTGCCTGTTGGATATGTTTCTGGGATGACTGTATTGTACTGTAATGTATATCTGACTGAGTATTGAATTATTGGCCGGCAGAGAGCCACTATGTATTAGTCATATTTTGATGTTTTCATTATTTGTTACCAATGGGACAATGTAATTTTTGAAGACTGTAACCCAAATGGGAACTGCGAGCAAGCAGAGATTTTGTACGTTGCATTGATGTAATTTACGGGTGGCCTAATCTTAGGCGGTATTGGTATTGCTGTGTTTGACCTGATATGATGAAGTTTGACCCTGATCAGTGGTCGATATGTGTTGGTATTTTTGCCATTGTATCTATGAGTTTATGCATTTGATTTTTAGGACAATCATTGCTTTGCATAACGTTTATGTGCTATGGTTCGTGCACGAAGCATTTTGTACTCGATGGCCATCGTTTCACCATGGTATGATTTTTAATAGTATCATTGACCATCGTTTCACCACAGTGGTGGTATTGTATTGTTTATAATAGTAGGTCTACTGTTGACCAGGTTTTGTAATGGTACTGCAATAATATTGTAATGAGATTGTATTAGTGTTATAAGGATACTATGGTTATTGTATTGTACTTAGGATATTGGGAAGGCACCTAGTACGTTATTAGCAATGTCTATTGTAAGATTGGAAATGATAAGTATTGTATGATAGTGTAGACGCTTTATGATGTAGATAGTTGAAGAATGTTCAACTTAAATTGGGGAGTTGTGTAGCGTCCCACTAGTTGAACGATCGATATTTTTCTTCCCCCTGCATGACGCGTCTCACTCGGCGACTTCCCCCCCCCCCCTCTCGCCAGCAAGGCCGGTATTTCCCTTTGATGTCGCTGTGTGGCTTGTTTGTCTCACTGTAGAAAATCTAGAGCGTCTGGAAGATTCTGCGGTGTCCGAGATTACGCTAGGTCGACCTTGAGTGATGTAATGCTGTGACGTGTCTGTGTACGATTGGGTGGCCTGTATGTGTCCCGAACGATCTAGGTCTGTCTCGTGCTTATGGGGCGGTAAAGCCGCTTCCTGAACGTTCCTGGACAGAGTATATATAAGGAGGGCCAGGCGAGCAGTAGGGGTGCAAACCATGGATGCAGGTCGTAGGTGTAAATCTAGTCGTGGTCAGATATATTATAGTGCCTTCCCTGCTAGGTGTAAGTAACTTGTGGATATCAGCTCGTGTTTACAGTTATTAAAGTTAGTATTAATTGTTCATCGGATCCTGTTATTTATTTCTACAACAGTTCGAGACAGTTTCGTTTTTTTAAGGGGTAGACGATCAGTTCATCTGACTCTCCCCATCATAACGTGCTGAAATTTGCATCAACTGTTACACCGGGCAACGGTGTTGTTGGGCCTGCTCTTCTCGATTTCCAACTGCCAAAGTATCTTTCACAGGAGCAACATGCACAGTGGTCCTCTGAATTTTTTGTCCTTATCCTTGTAGACAAGGTGCTCGATCCTACCTGCCATAGGATCAGGGCTAGGAACCTTTAAGCAGATAAATTGTCATGGCATATAATATTCAGTGGGGAAAGTCATTTAGAAATTTGTGCCAAGTGATTTGAGATAATGGTGACCACTGGTAGACAATGATATATTCCAAGCAGAATCTTTTGTCTTAGCTTGGATAATTTGTTGCCCATATCAAATACTGGTATGAACAATTTTCCCCTTTTACTGGGGAGCGTTTCAAAGTTTTGGTCACTTTTGTTATTGGGGGGGGGGAGGGGGGGGGCGAAACTGCCTGTGCTAATAACTTCAGATTGATTAAAGATATTAAAACATCACTTAGTGAGAATACAGATCTCGCCATGAGCAATATTAAGATAGTCTTAACTCAAACCCTTCGAAATCATTGATATACATGAGGTGAACTAGGAATAGATTCCTTGATTTGATTGGTTAATTGTTGTTTCCTTGCCTTCCTTTTTCCTCCTGACTGAATGATTGATCAATACCCCTTTTATCTTCTTTCTTTTTAATGTAAACATGGAATTAATTTCTTTTTTCACCCTTTGACACTTTTTTCTCATGATAATTGTAGATTTAGTGGTTGCTAGCATTTGTTAGTAGACAGTGTCATGGTTCATGGGAGTTAACTTCTGTCTGTGCTGTATGTGTGTGTGTAGGCTTTTATGTACATGTGTGTGTGCATGCATATGTACATGCGCATGTGTATATGCTGCTAGTATTCAGCACATCAGAATTGATAACAGAGAAGTTGTTAGATCACACTGAAAGTGATTTACCGTATTTTGTTCTTTATCAAAATAAACTTACTTTTAAAATACTAGTTGGCCTGCTGACTCTGGGAATACACAGATGTGATTTTTTAAAGTTGAGTTTTGATCACCAATATGTAAATTGAGGTACAGAATGAAATTTCCTGTCAAACTATTTTAGTTCTACTCGAAGAAAATGTGTCTTTCTTTTTCGGCTCAAAATGTCCGAACACTTTCTTCTGTTCAGGTTGGTTGTGGCTCAAAATCATCGAAAATATTAAAAATATAGCAATCTTCAAGACCTTTTAAAATATGCCCCCATACACCTTTACGGTAATTTAAGGCATAGCTATTAAAAATGCCCTTCATGATTACATTGGAGGCCTTACTTCCTTTTTAATATGATACATTGTTTCTAGGGCTACAACAGATTTTGGAGCAGACTTGGAATGCATCGAGACCGGATGGAAGGCTATGAGAAAATGCTTGGCAGTGAGTCAAGGAGTCGAAAAATTCCTTTTGAGGAATGGAAGCAAGAGCTACTGAAGTAAGCAGCAAATCTTTATGGGGAGGGGTTTGAAACAAGAGGATTTTGAAGTAAGGTAGCAGCTAGTTGGCACTCAAGTGCATGTAGCATTTTTTTGCCATCTGCACTTAAGTGCCACAAAAGATGCATATATTTCATTAAATAATCTTTGCCAAGATTTATGTTCATAACTTGTTACAGGCATTCAAGAAGCCTGGGGAAATGATGGAGACTGAGAGACCTAGGCTAGCCTGATCAGTTAGTGATTGGATTGTAACAAAATACAAACTTCAGTTTGACTAGACACTTCTAATCAAAATCGTATTTTTGTTGTTTATTTAAATACACTGTTAAATTATTATCTTTGTTTCCTTGTCAACATATGTACCAGTGACAGAAAGGTCAGTTTATGTTCCGGTGACAGAGTGGTCAGTTTATGTTCCAATGACAGAGTGGTCAGTTTATGTTCCCATGACAGATGGTCAGTTTATGTTCCCATGACTGAGTGGTCAGTTTATGTTCCAGTGACAGACTGGTCAGTCTATGTTCCAGTGACAGAGTGGTCAGTTTATGTTCCAGTGACAGAGTGGTCAGACTATGTTCCAGTGACAGAGTGGTCAGTTTACCTTCCAGTGACAGAGTGGTCAATTTATGTTCCAGTGACAGTGTGGTCCATTTATGTTCCATTGACAGAGTGGTCAGTTTATGTTCCAGTGACAGAGTGGTCAGACTATGTTCCAGTGACAGAGTGGTCAGTTTATGTACTAGTGACAGAGTGGTCAATTTATGTTCCAGTGACAGGGTGGTCCATTTATGTTCCATTGACAGAGTGGTCAGTTTACGTTCCATTGACAGAGTGGTCAGTTTACGTTCCATTGACAGAGTGGTCAGTTTATGTACTAGTGACAGTGTGATAATGTATGTTTTAGTATATATTTGAAGTTTCCACATGACCTTTCAACCATCAGATTTATGCAGGGTAATTCATTTTTTTAATAAACCGACTGGAAATATGATTTTGTGTCCAGACGCTGCTGTCATCTCATCCTTAGATATTTCTTGACAAGGTTTGTATTGCTATCATCCTGTACACCATCAACAGTAATAAGGTGCTGATATATGTGTTTGGGAGACAGGACCTGAGTACAGAAGCTTGCCTGTTTATAACCATGTTTTACCGATAGGCAAGGACACACAGAGGAAGAGATTGAGGAAGTGTTTGCCAAGTATGATATTGATGGAAACCGTATCCTAGACCCAGAAGAGCAGGATAAAATGTTAAAAGAATTTCAAAAAATGAAGGTGAATTGCTTGACACAAAATTGGTCATTTGAAATTCTAATCACTGATTTGCATGGCAAGTGAAGTTTCATACAAATTTGTGTTTAGAATTTCTAATTGATTATTCATTTCGTTGAATATATTTTATTTTAATTTGGTATGTTTGCGCTAGATTTTACTCATTCGCTATGGGAACTTTTGTGGTTGTGGACAGGAACTGTCAACACTATCCAGTCTGAAATTTAGTGGTGGTTCAAAGATGCTTTCCTTTCTGTCAGTATGAACACAAGTCATAACACGTTATACAATAAAGTAAAGGAAAATCAATGAGCCAGGATAGGATGAAATATTTTCAAAGGCTGGCTTAGATATTAGTGTCGGAAAATCAGTGTCCACTTGAGCTGAATATTTGGCTTTTTGTAGCAAAGCAAAAATCTGCGAGCCCAATATTTGGCTTACAGTAGAGAATGAGTTAAATAGCTGGGAAAAAACAGAGGGATTTGAACATCTCACTTCATTGTTGGGTATTGAAATCTTGAAACAATCAAGGAAAAGGTCATTGATGCAGTACAGCCAGGTTTAACCCCAAGATAAAGTTCAAATTCATTCATTGTGAAAAGGGCAGTTTTGAAGTTTGATACCATGAACTAGGATATTGCTATTGTTCTATATTTACCTGCAAGTTTTTCCATAGTTTATACTGTTGGCGGCCAAAAGTAAGCGCTAAAACAGAATTGTATGGATATGGAAAATGGGCTGAACTGTGGTCACTGGCACAACATCTTGTAAATGTTTTCACATTTATTGTCAGGCGGAAGGAGAAGGGAAGAAGAGAGATGAAACAGTGTTTGATGACAGTCAAGACGAGGAAAGTGATGAAGAGCAGGCAGAGGGAGGCAAAGGAAGCCGTCCTGAAAACATTCCTGCGGATGAATTCATGGTCAGTCGTCCTCAGTTGATATAAAATGAGAACTAATCGTTCCATGCAAGCAAATTCAGTGCAGATGTTGCTGCAGTATTGATGTACGGTCCAATCCACTATCTCGACATGGCTTTTGTCGACATTCTGGGTAACTCGACACAATTATTAAGTCACAACCTGTTCCTTCTTTAATGCTACTAAATATTTCCTGGTAATTCGACGTGTTATTCCATTCTTTCCTCTTATGTTGACACATTACTCCCAGACCAGAGTACAAGTGCAGTAGATTTATTACTGTGTTGCCAAAAGTGCCCATGCAGCTCACCGCATATAAGATCTCTTTATTTTTTTTTTGCGGTGCTCGTGGGGAGGGGTGGGAGAGTGGGTGTGTGGACACAGAGCATGCCCCTTGGCTTCAATAACATGAGTGTGGGGTGTGATGCATAAGTGCACAGCAGTAAAAGTACAGAGTACAACAGACTGCATGTTGTCGACCGGCCCATCAAACCTCTGAAGTCCCGATTTACCTGTCTGGCTGATCAATCCTCTGTACTGGACATCAGAGCTTTGCTCGCCTCTGATTCGCCCGTGATCTGGCGCATCAATACTCTTACCTGAACAACAGAGGTTTGCGCTTCACTGATTCGCACAAAATCTGGCCCATCAAAGCTCGTACGCAAGGCGAAAAAGAGGCGCCCGTGTCACGAGCGAGTGAGCGGGGGTCAGTGAGTGCGGGGAAGGGAATTGAAGCGTGCATGTTGTGAGTGAAGTTGAGGCGTAGTAGAGGCAAAATCTGAATAGTCAGATCACTGCAAGTCAAGAGTCCAAGGGGACAGACGTGAGAGAGCAGTCGGGAGATTGTGTGTTTTCCAGTGATGACTGGTAGGTTGAACTATGATTGATAATTATGATGATTGATGTACTATATTCTCCTATGACCATGATGTAAATAAGTTATATGTGAGGAATGTGAAAGTCATTGATTACTGTGTATAGAGATGTGCGCAATGAGCGATAGATGTAAGTTCGGATCATGGATTCGTAGCGAGTCTGAGTGCTGTGTGGTACGGTAGAGGTGTGTTACCGTAAGAGGTGTGGTGTGTGAAAGGTGGACTATTGTGTGTACGCTTGATGGTTCGTAATGAGTGGTGAAGTGGATAGTAATTGTATGGTGTTATAGAAATGTAATGTTATTCTTATAGGTGCCGGGGTCGGGCAGAGAAGCCACCCGCGGTGAGCGGACTTGTGCCGGGGTTGGGCCGAAGGCTACCCACAGGCCTGCCTGAGTGAAGCTGTCGCGCAGGACAGCGGGAGCACATGAGTCGTGGCAGTCTGGCCACAGACAGGGACGTTGTTATTGTCCTTGTTGTTATTAAGATGTTAATGTGCTATTGAGATACTAATGTGCTATTGATATATTAATGTGCTATTAAGACATCCAGGGGAGATTGAGATACGGAGATTAGGTTGAGCCGGAGCCAATAAGAGAGGCCAGCAAGTAATATATATATATGGATGTGAGGCTGAGGCCAGAGCATAGTTAGGAAGTAACTATCGGGTTGTGGACCCGGAGAAGAATGAATGTGGGGAATGCTGACCATTGACTGGTATTTGAATTGAGTTAATGTAATGTATGTAATTGCACAGATATCTTATTTTTATATATAATAAATGTGTGAGTCTGTTTGGTTGTTCTGTTAAGTGTTATACTTGTTCGTTCGCGATTGTTGTCCTGTCATAATAAGTACATCTCCCAGTCTGGGATTTGTGACAGCCTGGTCGTCCACGACGGGGCTGGGACAAGTATTGTTATGTAATGTTACCTAACTGAGTCCACACTTCATCACCTTGAATATGATGTAAATTGTCGGGGTGTAAGAGTCAGACTCTGACCTGAGCAAATAAGTAAAAACATCAATACGAAAACAGACCAAGCGCCACGTCCCCGCTTTCTTTTATTCCATTAATTTTCTTTCTCTGGTTATTACACGGGCAAGAAAAAAAAAACACCACCCAAAACATTTTAATTCCGCAGACTTTCATAGAATGGGTTGGCACCTTTATGTAAAAAAACAACAACAACAAAGAAAAAAACTTCTGTGAGGACGTTGATGCTGACAGCCTTTCTGGTATTGTCCTCACAGAAATACCTGTATTTGTCATTATTATACATCTGTGACACTTTTGAAGGAAGGCTCCAGATAATGTTTCCCGACAATAGTGGGAAGGCAATTTTGATGGTTGACGAAGAATTTTTTGTCTGTTAGAAATAACCTTTCATTGATAGTTTGTTGCTGTATGAGAGAGGCATTATTTTAATTTTAAGGCATATTGTCAGAATATGTCGAGTTAATGTACAATCACGTTAGTCCAGCTGTGTGCAAACACAAACAACAATAACAACAAAAAAACTTTTGTTGCCCTTCTTCAAGCAGTATCCATATATGTAAGCTAGTTTCCCATTTTCGAGCTGTAGTTTTTGGTGTTTTTTTTTTGTGGCTTTCCTATCTGTAAGTCTTAGGACTAGGGCTCTCATCTAACCCCCCAAAAGTGACAAAATAATAATGATAAAAAAAATAGTCAAGAATTTAATCTCTGGCCTCATTCAGTTATCTTCAATCATTTATACTGCTTCCTGTTATCTTCAAATAGAGAGCCGAAGCTTGCAAGCATGGAGTATAAAATGGCTTGAAAACCCATTGTGTTCATGAGTGTTTCATGATTTTTATTTGGGGGGGGGGGGTGGGTTGCAATTTCCTGTAGATATGGCTGCCTGTGCAGCTTTGTACTTCTTTCTGTGCGGAGTCCACTTTTCTTCTCCGAAAATGTCTTGCTCATGTTGAGCGCATACGTCACATTGATCATAAATAAGGCAAGGTTCTTTTCATGAAACAAATGAAGACTCATACTCATGGGTCCAATGACATCTGTCACCTTGTATCCACCGTACATATCAGTCATGGTTCGAAAATGTCGTTCCAGCTACATATTTTTTGGTCGATTTTCTGCAAAAGCTGGGCGGCAGGTATTGAGTTTGCCTAAGAAAACACCCAGATAGTGATTCTTTCGGTCTAATTCACTATGATAATGTCGAACGCTTCTTTTCGTGGGTGTGTCCATTAAGGCACTTTCATATTGTCCAGTCTGTGAGGTCAAATGTGCTTAGAAACATTTTCTGGCAAAATTGTACCCCCAACTCTTTTGATTTCAGGCAAAAGCTGCAATATTTTAGAACGTTTTTTCCTTTGTTCAATCCATTTTGACGGATGTATTGACCAAAGTCTCCACGTAAACACGTTTCTCATCCCATGATTTGAAATGTTCCCAGAATTCGTTGAAGATAGCCTCCAGCTCAAAGTCATCTATTTCAGAACTTTGAGTTCCCATCGACTGGCACAGGCATCTTTCTTTCACTCGTTTTGCTTTTCTGAATGGAATGGTCATGGAACATGATCAAACTTCTTCCAATGTAGGTTCCTCCTTTAACATGTTTCTCTTTGCTTAGTATTGTCTGGTTATATAGACAGGTCATGTTATGAATCGTGTGAGTTGAACTGGTGGCATGTCCTTAAGAATATTACTTTCGGTGACAAGACGCAATTATCCAGAACAAAAAGAGTTTCTAATTCAGGTTGTGAAGACTGCTGAAGGGTGGAAAGTTTAGTTTCAAGCTGTATCGATTCCAGAACGACAAGTGGTTGGGTTCCTTGTTTTGATGAGCTCCGAAAGGTGTGGGGACCTGTTGTGGGTTCTGAGGACCACAGATGCAAAAGGAGCTCTGCTGTAGTTCTGAAGAGTCCAGAAGGGCGGGGAATTCGATTGGCTAGTTTGAGGCGTCCGGGAGGGCAAGCCTATCTGGTGTAGGTTCTGATGGCATTAGAAGAGTCAGGGATTCATACAGTTTTAAGGATCCCCAAAATGCCACATTCAGATGGAATGCGATTTTTTCAGCTGGAAGGAGCGCCGAAGAAGAAAGGAAAGCGTTACGTCAACTACTATGTAGCTAACTATGTTAGATTGATTGCACTTGACAGACAATTAGGACAGCCCTACAGTGTGCAATATTTATCGCACAACTTTGGTCAGAATTTAGACAGTGTTGTCCCCATTTCATCCGTTAGACCAGGGGGGGGGGGGGAATTTGGCAATCATCATAGTGGATATCAGGGCACTGCAATAGCTACCAGATTGAAGCATCAAATTTAAATTCAAAGCACTGACGACTGGTCAGTTACTTCCCCAATTTCAAGCTGATATGAAGCTTGCAGTAGATGAAACATCACCTCCACTGTTCGAAGTTCAGGGCAAAATCAGCACAGACAAATTCCGTCATCTTCAAGAAATAAATCCGTTCTTCCAGAAGACGTGTATGATGTCTATGATAATCTCCCATATTGAAAGAAAATCGCCATTCCTTTGTACCAATAAGAGAGAGAGAGAGAGAGAGGGGGAGAGAGAGAGAGAGAGGGGGAGAGAGAGAGAGAGAGAGAAGGAGAGAGAGAGAGAGAAGGAGAGAGAGAGAGATCCTGTCTTTACAATGATATGTGGTCTTTTAAAGGGTACATATCTTTTGTTGTTGTTGTTGAAGACATAGATTAGAATACTATTTACACGTTGCATTGGGTACCTGCAACATTTTATTTCAATCATTAAAATTGTGAGGATAAAATAATTGAAATGACAAGGACAAACCATCCCATTCGTTAGATGAAATTTTTTTTTAGACTGATCTTTGTCAGGGAAGAAAAGGCAAAAAAACAACTTAACAATAACGAAAAACCAAAAATAAATAATACACACACAAAAAAGACATGGCCCCCCCCCCCCCCCCCAAAAAGACTTGTTTCTAAAGCTGCAGTTTCTCAACTTCTAAAAAAACCCATTAATTTTGTATCTAAAACTGCATGACGAGATCTCTGGGTGATGAGGACGAAGGAAATTGTTCCCAAACTGAGGGCTACATCTTCAATGATTAATTTTCTACCAACTTAATAAAGTCTTGCTGCAATAAAAATTAATTTTGCCAGATCACGGGCGAATCAGAGGCGAGCAAAGCTCTGAAGTCCAGTACAGACAGGTAAATCGGGACTTCAGAGGTTTGATGGGCCGGTCGACGATGTGCTAAATTTTTTTTTTCTCACAAAACATTCGTGCGCTGTTGATACTAGGCCTTGACCTAGATCTCTTGGTTGACTGCTGTGCTGTACGTGTATCGGTATCATCACTTCTACCGAATAAACAGTCAGGTCGAGGTTAAAAGAAATGGTAAAACACTGCGCATTTGCTGTATAACTACAGCATCTCGCCGATATCGGCAAACGTTTGCCACCCAACAATGATATTGAAGGAACGGGTGACAGTATGCTGATAATTAGCAGAAAAAGAGACATAAATGCATTATTTATTGGACACTTTTCCCATAATGCCCTTCCCCCCCTTTTTTGTTCTCTTTACTAAATGCAATTCAGAGGGTCCCTCTGATGTCGAGATATTAGAATTGCACTGTAGTTATTTAGCATCTCTCTCAGTTTACCTCAGCACTGCCTAATCTGCTTTGTCAAGCCCACCCCCTTGAACAAAGGGGCGCTCCTCTAATTTTTAAAACATTTATTTTTTAAGAAATGAAATAAAATTAAATACTGATCATATGATCTTTTTAGTTTTGATTTTTTGTTTCTGCATCATCCTATAATCTATAAATCTGTATGATTTGAAGTCTTTGTTTCATCCCCTACGTCACAGACATTCTTTTTTATCCAGCTTTCACCAGTATCAGACCTTCTTCATCCAGTTTTCACCAATATCAGACATTCTTTTTCATCCGGCTTTCACCAACATTAGACACTCTATTTTCACCCAGCTTTTACCAATATCAGACATTCTTTTTCATCCAATTTTCACCAGTATCAGTCTTTAAAATCCAGCTGTCACCAACACCAGACATTCTTTTTTCATCCAGCTATCACCAGTATCAGACATTCTTTTTCATCCAATTTTCACCAGTATCAGTCTTTAAAATCCAGCTGTCACCAACATCAGACATTCTTTTTTCATCCAGCCATCACCAGTATCAGACATTCTTTTTTCATCCAGTGTTCACTAATGTCAGACATTCTTTTTCATCTGACTTTCATCAATGTCAGACATTCTTTTTCATCCAGCTCTCACTAGCATCTGCAAATTAACTCAAGTTTGATCTGATTCAACACAGAAAAAGTTGTTGCCAGGTTTAATTTTCGTGTTATCTATATCCAGGCTTTGACACGTCGAGTAGATCGCATGGAAGGAACTTTGAGAGGAGTGGTGGAAAGTATAGACACTGTGCTTCAGAATATTGCTCACAAGAAAGTATGTCAAGAGTTATTTACACATTATTAAATAACAGAAAAGGATTATATAATTATATAACAGAAAGGGGTTCCTGTTGATAAAGCAAATAGTAAACACAAGGGCAAACCCGCCAACCCAAGTTTATACCAATAAAAGAAGCTCAGTTTTTTGTTTTTCTTTATTAGGGCTAACTAGACAACACAAATGATGCCAATAAGTGAAGCTCAGGTGTTTTTTTTTAATAGGGCTAATCAATTACCATAGGGTTAAACCATTAAGTGATGCTCAAGTTTTTGTATAAATCCAACCAGTTTTTTCATATAGCGCTAACCCAGTCAAATAAATCAGTTTATGTCATAAGGGAGGCCTAGTTTTGTACAGCATCAACTTATACAACTGGTCTAGCTGTGGAGATTTGATTGTAGGTTAGATGGTGTGATCCATTCTAATCAGAATATTTTTGGATCAGAAAAGGATTTTGACATTTCATTTATCTTCTTTGTAGCAGAGAGTATGTATTTATAGAGAGATTTCATCATCATCATTGCCTTTCTCACCCTGGATCAGGGTATAGGCCACCAACAAACACCTTCCATCCCTCTCTATCATGGGCCAGCCTCTTTACATTATTCCAAGTCTTTCCGCTTCGTTGCACATCATTTTCTCTGGCTCTTCTCCACGTTCCGCGCGGCCTTCCTCTTGATCTCTTGCCCTGGGGATTCCAGTCCAATACCTTCTTCGTGATGCTGTTTCCTGGCCTCCTGAGAGTGTGGCCGATCCATCTCCATCGCCTCCTACCAATTTCCTCTCTGACTGGGTTCTGTCTTGTTCTTTTCCATACAATTTCATTGCTGACCTTGTCTGTCCATCTGATCTTAAGTAGCTTCCTCAAACATCTGTTGATGAAAACTTGGATTCTCTTTATGCAGGCCTGGGACGCATTCCAAGTCTCACATCCATACAACAGGACTGACTTCACGTTCGAGTTGAATATCCTCAGCTTTGTTTTTAGAGATATATCCTTGGTTCTCCAAATCTTGCTTAAGGATGTGAAAGCTGCCTGTGCCTTTCCAATTCGTGCTTTGACTTCTGCCTCTGTTCCTCCCTTATTGTCAATGATACTACCAAGATAGCAGAAGGACTCTACATCTTCCAGTGGTTGATCTCCTACTGTGACTTGTTCGCTTAGGGGTGCAACAATTTTTAGGACCTTCGACTTCGCGGGATGTATCCTCAATCCAATAGATTCTGAAATTTTGTTTAGAGCTGTAGTCTTTGCTTGCATCTGGTCGTGTGTGTGCGACAATAGTGCCAAGTCATCTGCAAAATCTAGATCGTCCAGCTGTGTCCATGGGGTCCATTGTATGCCATTTCTTCCTCCACTGGTGGTTTCTTTCATAAGCCAATCAATCACCAGGATAAACAGAAATGGGGACAGCAAACAACCCTGCCTAACACCAGTCTTGATATCAAAGCTGTCAGTAAGCTCACCATCATGTACGACTCTGCAACTTGTCCCCTCGTACATGCTCTTGATAAGATTCACCATCTTCTCTGGGATTCCATAATGTCTCAATATTCTCCACAGTGTTTCTCTATCGATGCTATCAAAGGCCTTCTCGTAGTCAAGGAAGTTCACTATCAGTTGGGAGTTCCACTCTAGCGACTGCTCTACTATGATTCTCAGCGTGGCGATCTGGTCGGTGGTTGATCGATTACTCCTGAAACCAGCTTGCTCCTCGCGAAGTTTTTGGGTCTGTTGCATTCTGTATTCGCTTGAGAATAATCCGATTGAAAACCTTTCCTGGGATGGAGAGAAGTGTGATTCCTCTGTAGTTACTACAATTGCTGAGGTCCCCTTTTTTTGGGAGCTTCACGAGGTGTCCTTCCTTCCAGTCCTTTGGAAACTTGCCTCCGATCCAAATCCTCGAGAATAGTGAGTGCAGACCCTCTGCAGCCCCAGCAGCATCTGCCTTCAGCGCCTCTGGTGGGATCTGGTCTGGTCCAGCTGCCTTGCCTCGATTTAACTGCTTTATGGCATCATTAATCTCTGCTTTAGTCGGAGGGTCGCAACTGATCGGTAAATCATTTCTTGCGGGTAGAATGTCGGGTGGGTTGCTTGGTGGAGGTCTGTTCAAGAGGCTGTTAAAATGTTCTATCCATCTTTTTGCCTGAGCTTCCTTTCCAAAAATAGCCTTCCTGTTGTAATCCTTGACAGGAACTTCAGGTTTTCCATATTTTCCAGCAAGAGTCTTTGTAGTCTGGTAGAGGATCCTGATGTGTCCTCCTGTTGCTGCCTTCTCTGCTTTCTCTGCTAACATTCCTATGAACTCCTCTTTGTCTTTTTTAATTGATTTTTTAACCTCTTTAGCTGATGCTCGGTACTCTTCCTGGTTACCAACTCTTGAGCTTCTTGTACGACTTGCATTTACCCGTTCTTTTAGGTCTCTTCTTATCCTTATCAAGTCCAGTGATTTTTGACTGATCCATTCCTTGTGTTCCACTTTCTTTTCCCCAATAACATCCTGACATGTCGATGTAAATACTCCTTTTACCTTAGCCCAGTGAGTCTCCAAATCTACTGTCTCTGTTACGGAGTGGGTATTATGACTGCATTTTAAATCGAGAGGTATTAATTATTTACTCTTTCGTACCATGCCACAAACTAAGAACAATCTGAATAAGTTTCATAAACAGACCTGCAGGGCCACAAATTTAATTACCTTAAATTTCCTAACAATTTTGTCTAGATCTCTTACATACTAAAAGACAACATCAGCAGCATCAAATGAAAATTCAATAATATGTCACTAGAAGTCTTCTCTAGATTCCTATAATAGTATGAGAACTCTGACTCACTAACAATTTAAGTATTAATTATCTATCTCTCAGATATAGACTGCCTACTATCTATCAAGCAATCTACTAGTGTCTCTGGCGACAATGTCATCTCAGCTATTTGTGCCTACCGCTTATAATGGATCAAGCTCGTCAATATAAACTGACATAGTTAAGTCTATTGGATCTACTCTAGGATGGGCTGGCAATCCCCAGCCTCATCCAGACAAATCAATCCCAATTCACAGATGTGTATGCCAAAACATTCATACTCGTTGCAAGTCAATATAATTCTTTGTCTTGCATTCTTGGGTAGCACTCCTAGCATATGCGGCAATCCTGTCCTACTGGATAAATTATGTTCAGCTCCTCGTTCATTGTTGAATCATCAACAGACAAACACTTACACTTGGTCCCTGGTAAGGAAAACCAGGGAACAGTAGACAACAGCAGTGGGCATATCTCATTCAAGCATATGGCTTCATCTCAATGCCTATAATGGACTAGACATGAATCAACAGTCTTATGATTCTTCAGGCAGAATCGTGTCGACGCCTGCACAGATTGGAATTTTCTGTATGGAGTAATGAACATAGGTATGGCTACGCTTTTATACTGTGCAGCCACCTGCAAATTACCGTCCAAATGCCTAGATTTGATTGGTGCATCCATGCGAGCTCAGCTCGCAGTATTAATAGATTCTACGTGGGAGTTGGTCACAGCCTTGTACTAAAAACAGACAAGGTCAAATTAAAATGTCAAAACCATTACTGAAATCTTTAAACCCTCGTGCTTTCTACATTTTATGTACGAATTTCTGAACGCGACTAAGCGTCTTAAACTATCTATCCTTATTCACCCCTTCTCTTCCCTTGTAAGTGTTCATCAAAATCACGGGGTCGAGAATTGCACTGTCACTCCTAACTTATCCATTTATTCTATCTCGCCCCACTTTCTTTCCATCTCTAAGAAAAAGTGTTTCAAAAACAAACTGTTCACGAGAACAGTTCAAGGACAATTTACGCTGGTTATAATCAACGAGACCGTGAAACATCAAGTCTTTGCAAGTCGTGACCCAGCACGACAATTATAACATTAACCTTGACAGTCTCTTCAAGGTCAACAAGGGGTTTGAATCTATTCCTCAGTGTCAGCTGGAACTCTTCCTTCTTGTCTCCATCCAGAAGGCTCACTTGAAACTTTCTCCTCTTTGTTCCTGCTCTGGTACCTTGTTTCTTGAGGCGGAGTTTGAGTCTTGCCAGCAGCATGTGGTGGTCAGATCCAACATCTGCTCCTCTCTGTACTATGACATCCTCTAGTGAGCGTCTGAATCGTCGGGTGAGGCAAAAGTGGTCAATCTGATTTTCAGTTACTCCATCCGGTGAAATCCAAGTGGCCTTATGGATCCTCTTGTGTGGGAATACTGAACCTCCAATCACATAGCTGTTAAATGCGCAGAAACTTGCAAACCGCTCTCCATTCTCATTCATTTGTCCTAAACCATTGCACCCCATAATGTCCTCATACCCTGTATTGTCCTGTCCTATCTTGGCATTGGCGTCTCCCATTATAATGTTCACATCTTTTCTTGGCAATGTGTCAACTATTTCCTGAAGCTGGTTGTAGAAGTCGTCCTTGTCCTCATCGGTTGCTTCATTTGTTGGGGCGTATATCTGCACAATGTTCATGTTGATGTTCTTGTTCTTAGTAGTAAATGATGCCAATATAATTCTCCTTCCATAGGGTTCCCATCCCCTCAGTGACCTCTGGGCGTGCTTGCTCAAGATGATCGCTACTCCTTCTGTATGCTTTTTGTCCTCCCTTCCAGAATACAAAATCTTTTCCCCAGTATTAAGTTGTTTCAGTCCGGACTGTATCCAGCGGGTCTCGCTAACTCCAAGTATGTGCAGTCTGTATCGCCTCATCTCCATTGTAACCTGGGCACTCTTTCCTGCTTCATACATGGAGCGGACATTCCACGACGCAATCCGGAGTGACTTGCTTGATGAAGGAGCAGTCGGGCCAGTGGCGTCCTTTCGGCTTTGTCCATTGTCCTTCATTGAATCTACAGGTGCAGATGCTCCCCCTTCTCCCAAGATAAAAGACTGATTTAAAGTATTTGCTTGTGTTTCTGTAACTGGTTTATTTTTACAGGGTGGGTAGTTGGCCCACCGCCAACTGGCTCTTCTCGGGAGACCAGGACCTTTGCACCTTTAGTCGCCTCTTACGACACGCAGTATCACGTCAGATGTATTCTCTGCTGTCCCTCTTCTACAAGAGAGCCCCGCATCTGCACGGGCGTAGAGAGATTTCACTTCTGTCAAATCATGAAACTAGGTTGCTGTGGTAACAAGACTTAAAAGAGACCGTCTTCACCAAAGATAATGTGCATATCTGTTTATTGTGGTTTGTGCATATTTTTGGGCTGATTGAAACTATTTTGAGCCGTTTGTCAGTTCTTACGCCCCTGTGGAAATGCAGAAATGGGTATTGGTTACCACAGCAACTTACTTTCCGCTCCATGTTAACAGTGGTTGCGTGTAGACCCAACATCTTACAGTGCAAATTGACCAATGGTGATTTCTCTGTATAGATACATACATACTCTCTGTGGTCAGTACTGCTCTCATTTTACTGTTTATCATGAACCATCAACAAAATTTACAGCTAGATGACTTAGTGTTGTTTATTAGCAATAGAGGGAGGGTGGAACAACATTTGATTTACTGTTTGCAATCAACATAATTATGGAATCAGCAAATGAGTCATTTTTTTATCTAAATGGGCATGAAAATAAGTGTGAATAATGTTGTGAAATGTCGTCATTAGCACAGAATGTCACTGGCTGTAACTAGCAAGGTACAGAGTCATAATGGAGCAAAGACGGGGACTTGTGCTTAGTTGTAGAGCAGGCAGTAGTGCATTGTCCAGAGCAGAGTACTGTGTAGATATTGTTAGCTGTGAAAAATCCCAATTTTTTTCTTTGTAATAACCAAAGAAAGAAACAGGACTATTTGAGTGTTTCTGATTTGCATGTTTTTCCCTGTAATTATTTCACCATCAGTGACGTCAAATGGAGTGTGGAAAGACACGGTTTGTTCAGGCCTTAGACACCATCAGCATGACCGCAGGATTTTTCATCTGCAGCAACCACTTCTCAGCCAGGCAGACATACTGGGGCTCTTAAGATATTGAGCTAAAACCATTAAGACCTTTAGAATGTTTCATTACAAGGTATATTTTGTATATCAAACCATGAGGGCCCTCAGAATGTTTCATTATGAGATTGATTTTGTACCTTAAACTATGAGGGCCCTCAGAATGTTTCATTACCAGGTATATTTGTAGTTCAAACCGTGAGGGCTCTTAAAATGTCTTATTATCAAGTATTTGTGGCTGAAACCATGAGGGCCAATAGAATGTTTCATCATTAGGTGTATTTGTAGCTCAAATCACCAGGGCCCTTAAAAATGTGTCAGTGTCAGGTATATTTGTAGTTCAAGCCGTCAGAGCTCTTAAAATGATTTACTATGAACTATTTGTAGCTGAAACCATGAGGGCCAATAGAATGTTTCATCACCAGGTGTATTTGTAGCTCAAATCACCAGGGCCCTTAAAAATGTGTCATTGTCAGGTATATTTGTAGCTCAATAATTACTAGGGCCATTAAGATATTCCATTGCCATGCATAGCTGATTTGGGCATTTACAATATTTGATTTTTAGAAACCACAGAAAAACTGTGGGGTCACAGCAAGGCTATAGGCAAAGTCAAAATTTGGCAAAAAGAAAAAATTGTATGTAGCAAAGCTTCATGTATTTCATTGTATCATTTGGATATATAATTTCTTACACAAGGCTTTACTACATATAATTTTTTTTTGGGCCAAATTTTGACTTGATTTTCAGGTATATTTGTAGCTGAGATCATTAGGGCCCTTACAATGTTTCATTGTCATGCATATTTGTAGTTCAAACCACTAAAGCCCCTAGGATGTTTCATTGACATGCACAGCTGAAACCACTATGGCCATCTGGTTGTGTCATTGTCAGGTATATTTGTAGCTGAAATCACTAGGGCCCATAGGTTGTTTCATTATCAGGTATATTGTAGTTTGAACCTCAAGGGCCCTAAGGATGTGCCATTGTCATTTACAATTGGTAGCTCAAACTATTAGAGCCTTAGGATGCTTAATTGTCATGCATGCTGAAACCGCCAGGGCACTTAGGATGTATCATTGTCTGGCATATATGCAGCTTAGCCATGAGGGCCCTCAGGATGTTTCATTGCCAGGTATACAATTTGAAGTCCTAATCAATATTGTTGTAAAAACTGTTGATACTTCTGTTACTTTTAATAGCTTTCCAGTGTGGATGTTTGTGGTGAGTATTGCAGATTCCTGTGAAAATAAGAGGGATTTTTTAATTCCACTCAATTTGCCCACGAACATGGAATTGTGGAGGGAAAATTTTGCGGGAAGTTATCAAAACTTTTCTTTAACCTTTACCGTACGTCGTGGGTCAAAAATGGCACAGAAGGTTGGAATTTCAATACCACTCTATAACGGCTAGCCTCAAATCCATGGGCAGCCAAGAATGCCTCAATTAACCATTTTGCCACATATCAATTGAGGATATTATTAATTTTAATTTCAAGTTTTGAAACAGATTACGGTTTTTTACCCTACCCCCGATTCCTACGTCGTGGGTCATTTTTGGCACAGACTCTACAAAGAGGACAAAAAAAAGTTGTCACCCCTGATCTATTTCTGGTATGTCCGCCCATGGTTTTTCCCACCACAAGGAAGCTAAAAATAACACCCTAAGTGAACCCCTGCATGTGACCTAGATCTAGACTGTACAAGTATCATGGCTTTGTGCTGCTTTTATGTCAGAGAGCACAATGGCAGAAAATAACGTGGCCGCATGTTTTTCACTTGAGCCAGAAAGCGATGATGTGCAATCAATGTCAGATGAAGATGAATTTAGGCCCGTGGAAGACCTGCAGGATAGCCTCTGCCATCTTGAAACTGAATAGTAGAGATTACGATTAGCACAAGATACCCGAATACGACTGTGCCAAAAATGACCCACGGCATAGGGGACGCGTAGTAAATATTGATGTACGGTAAAGGTTAATAATAGCCACCAGCTATGATTATTATAGTACTGAAATGTAGGTAACTTATCACTGCAAGAAGACTGCCAGTCATGAGCAAAGCCATGTATTACTTTTACCAAAGTCATTAGACGCAATAAGATGAGACAGTCCCTTCTTCATGCCTCTAAAAAATTTGTGCACTTAATTTGTGTGCTGACTGGGGATGGGGCCCATGGCACAGTGCATGAATCGAAAAGTGCTTGATTTGATGATGCGGATTTGTTACAGTGCTACTGCAACCAAAAAAAAAAAATGCCAGAGTTTTCCTACAGTGATTGAAATTATAATTACAAAATGATTGTCTTCAATCAAGGCCTACAGTGACAGCTGAACAGTGAACAACATTCAGTATTTTCCCTATATTGGCTTTGTAAACTAATTCATTGTTCATGACTTCCATGTATTTGCCACTAGGTGGTGGTGAGAAATCTGTGCAGGGTAAATGCACTAGCTGTCTCATCTCATGGTATCTAGTATCTTTGGTTTAACTGAACTTGGGTTAGGGTACTTCTGAATACGTAATAAATATGTTAGATCCACCTCAAATTTGAGCTCTTTGTGTGCTATGAATATTTCTGCATTTGCCGATACAGGAAGAAAGTAGTGGGATAAATGAATTTATGAATAGAAAGTCGACTTTCTTTCTTCCCCAAACAAAATAGCCTAGCATTCTTGTGCACTGATACATCGGTGATTGGCACAAATGTGACCAGCGGAAGAACCAATTCATCAGCTATTGGCACATAAAGAGTTAATAGGTAAAGTTTCACATTAGCTGTTAATTCACTTTTCCGTATAACAAAACTCTAAACCCCAAAGTTCGATTTTCTCAAAATGAGCTGAATGCTGTTTGTAATTTATACCAAGGTATGGCATTATAGAACAGTTTTGAACAAAATTAATTAGTATCAGATATTTGTTTTAGAGCTAGAGCTATTTTTTTTGTTATAAAATGTTTACAATATGAAAGACATTTTTAAAATCATTGTTTTGAGGTATTCATATTTGCCAGTTTTCACTAGAAAATTCTTTCTATTTCTATTTGCCACATGTTAGCTTTGGAACTCTTTTTTTCTTTCTTTCTCTAATTGAATGTGAGCAATATTAAAAAAGGCGTCTGTCGAAAGGATTTCAATGGCATTTGGTATGGAGGTTATCATTTTATTTTAACATTTTTACATTACAGACACTTTTTGTGCAAAAATATGTTAAATTTCACATAATTTTTTAATACATTTCTACCATTGTGGCATTGACTCACACTGCAATTCACTACTTGTAATTTCTTTATTACCCAACCATTCATCTTTATCATCATCAGTTTCACTCATTTGACAGTTTGTCTGTGACAAAACCATGACTAGATTTTCTGAGCCTAAATTATTTCACATGTTGCATTTATTCGGTTTTCTTTGTCATTTTGTTGAAGAATAAAGTTTGTACACTTCTCAGTGACAGATAATTTGTCTATTTTTTTTCCATCCTATTCATTCAGTGTCGCTATCTTTTTTTTTTTAAACACAGTTGTTCTTCCACTGACTCGGGGAATGTACAAATGTGATTTTTAAAGTTGAGTTTTGATCACCAATATGTAAATTGAGGGGCAGAATGAAATATCCAGTCATACTTTTTAATTGTACTTGAAGAAAATGAGTCTTTCTCTTCCTGGCTCAAAATGTCGGAATACTTTTTTCTGTTCAATTCCGTTGTGACTCAAAATCAATGAAAGTATTAAAAATGCAGCGAACTTCAGGACCATTTCAAATACACCCATGTACACCTTTATGTCTTTCTACGCATAATATGATATTTTGTAGAATTTAAGGCCCAGCGGTTAAAAAGCCTTTAATGATTACATTGGAGCCTTACTTCCTTTATAATGTGAAGATGTAGAGAAAACAGTCTGTGTGAGCAAGATGAAAAAATTAATAATTTTCTTCATTTATGTTAGCAGGTTGGATGCTGGTAGGGATAGGGGGGTGGGGGTTGATCAGATATTTAGGCTAGACAAAACAATGCTCAAGGACTGTATTTGCCACGTATTTCATAAAAAAAAATGATCACAGAGTGCACATGGGCTGGCGATCAAAATTATGCCCAATTTGGGCTGATTTTCTGATTACAGCGAATTTTGGTTTTACTAACAGAGGTCGTCTATAATGTCAGAGATCTATGCTGCAATTTTTCAAAAACTGAACTCCAGACATGTTTATGCCTGTCACGAGCAGAGTTAGGGTCTTGGGGATGTTACGACTGCACGAGAGGCAGCTAACTCACACTCGGACACAACCACACAAGAAAAGTATTAAATAACTAGAGCGTATATATGTCAGGCCGGTCAGGCCATAGTTTACATAAATATTAATAACAAAACAAAAGACAATAGGGGTATATATTCAAACCAAAAAAACTCTAATTAATAACTTAACCAATGATATTCATGTAACTATGGAGGTACTGCAATCAATAGCAAATAGGTATATTATACGAAACTAGATATCAATTTAAAGTGACAGTTGAGTCGCCACTGGCCAGTCGCCAGGCAAACTCTCCCTAAATCATATGGGCTTGAGTGTTAGGAGAGCCCAGTATGTTCAAAGCCTACAGAAGCACTCTTCGGCTTGTAGGTAATTTAAGCAGTTGCCAAAAGACTATATTTTATGCACAATCACTATTCAATTCATCAACAATGTGCTATATTATTCCAATCATACTATGGCAATAGATCTATGATACAGGACACTCGTGGTCGAGTGCCAGCTGGGGTTTCCTTAGTCTTCCTATGAGGCTGTAGTTCTCTCTCTATCTCCGATCTCTATTATGCTTGAACAAATAAGATATATTACCATTGGTCACGCCTACTGGTAGGCGCGAACATCAATATAGCGCAGCGTGGGCTTTCAAAGGTCAGCCCACTCAGACCTTTCTTTCTAGAGCTCAGTCAGTCCGTTAGCAAGGACTTCTTGTCTTCAAACCACACAGTTCAGGTACTGGTCAACCGGAGATACTTCACGACACGATGCTTCTGCTCGTCTGTATTCACCAAATCTGAACGTTACACGATGTTATATATACTATCTAACTACCCAGCGTGCTAGTCCGCTGGCCCAATTAGTTCAGCTATCTCATAGGTCGAAACCTCCCACCATTTTAATTGTAGTAATACGTCTGCACTATTCTACCAGCCAGTTAACGTGCAAAACTTGTCTAGTCATAATTAACAATGTCAACTAGCCCCACCTTGTTTCACCCCTACTCCATTACTTATTAATCACGAACATTAAAACCGACAAGCGTGCATCTAACAGTTTAACTTTACATTTATTTACTCACCAACCATAATTCGCGAGGGCCGTTCAAGGCCACCAGCCAATTTCTCATGGCCCTGGTAAAACAACAACAACTCACTCTCTGCGTGAGTTTTGACAACATCTGAATCATGACAATGCCCATAGGTTTATGAATGTAAGCAGGCCAGGATTTACCAATTTTCTCAAAATGCCAATTTTGAACACTGTCTGTTCTGATCATCAGCTGACAATTATTCACCCCAAGGTCCCACCAATGAGTGTTTTGAGAAAATCAAAATTTACACGAATACAGTAATGTGTTCTGCCAGCTGCACATTACATCCCATGAGAATGACAATGTTCTATCCCCACTTTTTGGCTGAACCATGGAGCTATTAATAACTACCTCCATGGGCTGAACTGAATTACATGTTATACACCACTTCTACAGGCCTTCTCCATTTGTGTGTCAAAGTATCATCAAGCGGATTCGGTGTGTAATTTGCAAGTATTAATAAAAGAAACCAAAATTTGTACCATAAAAGCTATGAAAATGTAACCCTCGGTTTCTCAAAAGTTGGGAGATGGGAGTTAGAACCTTGTAATTCTAAGGGAGTGATTAATTCAATTGGTAGAGCAATTGTGCAGCACAAAAAGGAGATGTTAAGTTGAATTCCTGGTTCCATGCTTTTTTTTTTTTGGTCACCAAAATTGTCCTTGTGTTTTTTTTCCTTCAATTTTTCAAAATTTTTCCCACTCTTTCCACTGTCTATTATTGCTTCAAAATGCCTCGTGACAATTTGCAAAGCGTATCAGAAGAAAGTGGAACCGTTTCTAGTCATTAGCTTTTCTTAGAAAATGCTGCACACCGAAAGTTTCCTAAGTCTGGCTGAGCATTGTAATTATGCAATGCCAGGAATGAATCAAGCAATGTCAAGTCTTTTCTTGGAATTATGACATAATTATGAGTCAGAGCAAAATGTTTAAAAGTATCCCAAGTACGTTGAGTTTTGGATTTGGTGGGAAATTCGACAGCTTCGCCAGCAGAAATTTTTTAAACATGTTTGCCTCATCTGAAATCTTTTTCAATTATTCCCACCGTCACACTGACACCACTAGCATTAAACACGTGATATCACACACACTAAAAACCCACAGTGACATCATTGAAAGGTCACTGTAAATTAGGAGACTAGGGATTTCGTACACCGATAGGGGGCTAACAACTTTAAGCTGTGTTTTCATGTGTACAGAAACGGCAACCGAAACGTCAAAAATTCATCAAGTAGTGAAAAAGAAAGAGTTTTTGCTTGTGTACGGAAACGGAATTTCGATCCACATGAAAACATTCATTGTTTCACTACTTGAAGGGTCTTTTGACGTTTAAGGTTGCGGTTTCCATTTTCGTACACATGAAAACCCAACTTGGACCTTCCTACACCTATCAGTCCCGGGAAAGTTACTCCACGAACGAATTGGAAAGAGCATTCTAGATAATATTAGCACGTCACGGGCTACAACTGACTTAGTGGACAGTTCTCTTGATAACTCGGCATATTTTAGGCATGATGTCCGTTCTTCTTTAAGAACATTCCAAGGTCTGTAGGAATGTACCTTGTACAATATTCTGGTGCGAAGCAGTGAAGCAACGTAGTAAAGTGAAAAACGCCATTTGTCTGTCTGTCGGTTTGTCTGCCTGTCTGTTTGTCTTTTCCATTCAAACTTTCTTGTCCACCTCAAAACGTGAAGTCAAGGTTCTTTTCACCCAGGTGAGATAAGATCTCCTTTGGCCTGCGTGGGATGGTGCCTTCTCCGCCCCTTCCCCCCCCCCTTTTTTTTTTTTCAATAACCAACAGTGGATGCTGAAACGAAATAAAAGTGAAAATGTAAAAATTTGTTTCAGTTTTCTTCCTGGAGCCTCGGGCCTAAACAGAAATCCTTGTTAAAAATCAAATTATCTATTTATATAGCTATTTATCTCAATTTCAAATAAAACGTAAATAATAATAATAATAATAATAGTTCGTCCATCAGGTATGATGACCTTAACAACACCAGAGGAATAAAGAACAGAAATTGTTGAGAATTTTCAACACATGGACAATAAAGAGAAGTAAAGGACACAGAGGACAGAATGGAGAGACTGCTCTTTCATGACTTATGGCTTCTCATGTGACTGATAAGTCCTATTTTTGCCCTGAAGACCCTTCCGCATAAATGACAAGAGTGCTCCGTTGGTTCAGTACCACTGGGCCTTTTCTTGCGCCGTTCTCTTTTTTTGATAGCCTGCTGGACTCTGTCAGCTTCCCATGCTTTGCTGCCTCTGGTAAGGGCCGCCCTCCAATTTGCTCGATCAAGCGAGAGCTTTTCCCACTCACTCACATCAATGGCAAAGGCCTTCAGTGATTGCTTGAGAGTGTCTTTGTAACGTCTCTTTGGGGCCCCAACATTCCTCGTTCCATTGGAGAGCTCAGAGAAGAAGATTTGCTTAGGGAGTCTGGAGTCGGGCATTCTGACAACATGTCCTGCCCAACGTAGCTGAATTTTTTTCAGGTGGCAGAAGATGCTCAATTCCTTGGCACGATTGAGGACCTCAGTGTCTGGAATTTTATCCTGCCATTTGATCCTTAGGATCTTTCTAAGGCAGGCCAGATGAAAGTGATTTAGTTTTCTGGCATGCGATTGGTACACTGTCCAGGTTTCAGCCCCATAGAGTAGGGTGGGAAGGACCACAGCATTGTACACTTTCAGCTTAGTGTCTGTGCGAATGCCGGCAACATCCCACACTCTCTTTCGAAGCCTGCCAAATGCAGAGCTGGCTTTGCTGATTCTTGAGGGAATTTCAGTATCAACACGAGCCGTGGAAGACAGTGTACTGCCAAGATAGGTGAAGTTCTCCGACACCTTCAGAAGACTGTCATGGACTTTGATATTTGGGGTCACAGGATACTTGTCGTCTGGAGTAGGCTGATGGAGCACTTCCGTCTTCTTTGTGCTTATTGTGAGGCCAAAGTTGTCACAGGCACTAGAGAACTTATCAACACAGTTTTGCATGCTATCCTCATCGTGTGCCAGAAGTGCACAATCATCAGCAAATAGTAGGTCACAGACTTGAGTACTTTTGGTTTTGGTTTTTTGCCTGAAGTCTCCTGAGGTTGAATAGACTGCCATCAGTTCGGTACTTGATGCTTACCCCTTGAGGAGGAGAGCTAAAGGCTTCTTGTAGCATTGCAGAGAACATGATGCTGAACAGAGTTGGGGCTAAGACACAACCCTGTTTTACCCCATTTGTGACAGCAAAGGGCTCTGAAACACTGCCGTTACTTTTGACTGCAGCTTGCATACCATCATGAAACTGGCGCACTATTGTGATGAATTCGGGTGGACACCCAAACTTCGCCAAGATTTTCCAGAGGCCTTGACGACACACTGTATCAAATGCTTTTGTGAGGTCAACAAATGTGATGTACAGCGCTTTATTTTGTTCCATGCATTTTTCCTGAATCTGTCTGGCAGCAAAGATCATACCCGCCGTTCCTCTCTCTTTACGAAAGCCACATTGGCTCTCGGGAAGCAAGTCATTTGACGAGAGGTGATCAAGAAGGCGATTCAGAAGCATTCTTGCCAATATTTTGCCAGCAATTGAAAGTAGAGAGATTCCCCGATGGTTGTCACAGACTTGGCTGTCCCCTTTGTTTTTGTACAGATGGATGATTGAAGCATCTTTGAAGTCCTGTGGCAGCTTCCCTGCTTTCAACATATGATTGAACAACTCGGTCAGCCTTTCAATAAGCTTTTCTCCACCGAAGGCATACACCTCCGCAGGAATTGAATCCACGCCTGGTGATTTGTTAAAGGACATCTGATTTGTGGCAGACCGAGTCTCATTTGCTGTGAATGGCTTGGCAAGAGCTGCATTAATAGGAGTCTGAGGGAGGCGGTCAATGGACTCAGTATTTATATTAGATGGCCGATTTAGCACACCTCCGAAATGTTCTGCCCAACGCTGAATTATGGCATTCAATTCAACAATGCGTGTTGAACCATCTGACGCAAGAAGTGGCGTAGTGCCAGAGCGGGATGGTCCAAACACAGCTCGGAGGCTCTCAAAGAACTTTCTAGTGTTGTTTGTGTCGGCATATTTCTGAGTTTCTCTTACTCGCTCTTCTAGCCAGTCATTTTTCATTTTCCTCAGCTTCTTCTGGAGTACACCCTTACATGCACGCAGTGCATCAGCTTTTGCTGTGGAAGAGGGGTCACTGCAGTGAGCTTGGATGAGACTATTTTTTTCTTTGATGAGCACTTTGATTTCATTATCATTATCATTGAACCAGTCCTGGTGCTTGCGGACAGGAAAACCAACTGTGCTGCTAGCGCAAGAGTGTACAGTCGTATTTAGGTCAGTCCAGCTCTGTTCAATGTTCTCAGGGTCAAAAGTCACGCAATCCAATTTTGAGGAGAGTTCTGAGGAGAGCTCGCTCTGTTTCTCAGCTGAGAAGAGTTTTGAAACATTTAGGCGTTTAGGTGGCGCTTTCCCTTGAGGGCGTCTATTGGGCCTCAATGTTAGTCTGAGCTTGCAAACAATGAGTCTGTGGTCAGTTCCACACTCGGCACCACACATCGCCTTTGTTACAAGGACATCCTTTCTGTCAGTCTTCCTCACAATGACATAGTCTATGAGATGCCAATGCTTTGAGCGGGGATGCATCCATGACGTTCTGTTTCTCACGGGGAGACTAAAATTTGTGTTGGTAATGAACAGGCCAAATTCAGCGCACAAAGTAAGTAAGCGCAACCCATTGTTATTGCATGAACCAACTCCATGAGGGCCCAAAACATTTGGCCACGCTGAGATTTCGGAGCCAACCCTAGCATTGAAGTCCCCCAAGAGAATCAGCTTATCAGCTGCCGGGACAGAGCATATGACAGATTCCAGATCAGAATAGAACTTGTCTTTGGCTTCATCTGGGTTTGTCATGGTGGGCGCATATGCGCTAATGAGGGTGGCTGACTGGCTTTTCCCAACTGGGATCCTGAGTGTCATTAGCCTGTCATTTATTTCAATTGGCATGGACTGCAAGTTTCTGACAAGGTCATTTTTAATTGCAAACCCAACACCATGCTGTCTTGGTTCGACTGCACCCTTGCCTTTCCAGAAGAAGGTGTATCCACCACTGAGCTCTTTGAGTTGGCCACTATCAGGGAGTCTGGTCTCACTGAGTGCCACTATGTCCAGGTTGTACCTGCTGAGCTCAATGGCAATAAGTGCAGTGCGTCTTTCCGGGTTGTTTGAGTTGTCCTGTAGTGTGCGTATATTCCAGGCTCCTAGCCTGAGTAAGCTGAATTTCTTTTTGTTTCGACCGCAAAAAGGGATCCCCACTGGTCGCGGTATACCAGTCAGGGTGATGTGAAGTGGGCTTTCTTCAGGGCACCTTTTCTAGCCCCTTCCTCAGTTGAGGTGAGCAGTGCTATCCTTAAATAAGGCTGCTCAGCTACTGTGGGTGCTGCCTCCCCACGCCTCCACTTCAATCGACGATGAAGCGACCATAGCCCACAGCCACCAACGTGTAGGTCTGTGCTAACAGCTTCCAGTCTATCCAAACCTGCTGCCACCGCACTCGCCCATCGCCGTTGGAATTTTGAGAGGAAAGAAGACGAACGCAAAGATGAAAGAAGACGAGGTGAGTGTTAAGACTGGCGCAAAGAGTTTGTTTTTAGTGAAAAAGAGCTGCGCAAACATCAGACTCACTCTCTCGCCTGGACACAACTTATCCAAGTGGCAAGACAAGGTCAAGACGACTGGAAATGTATCCAGGTGCAGGAGGATGCCAGAAGGACAGTCATATTGCCTGACCGGCTGCCTGTAGGCTACTCCACAGCCTCGCAGTCCCAACTGACTAGGGTGAAAGACCCAAACCAAAGAACACCAATACTGGTGGATGCTCTGTGTCACGATATCCAGGCCAGAGTGACGGTATATTGCCATCTGCCCTATCAATCAACCACTGGCCTGCTGCCGCCAGCTTCGAAGCTGCGTCCGGGAAGTTTGCTCAATTCTTCGTCTGTGATTTAGGCAAACAAGCCTATGACCACACCGCTACCGGGGGCCAATATGAAGGACTCAAATACTGAGGGTCACATTGTGCCCTAGCATGTGGCCGTTGGGTTAGATGAAACCTCCTCCGCCCTGGCCGTTTGCACCGACAGGTGCACGCCCACTGATACCATGCTAGCGTACCAGTTCATGGAACAGGTTGTACTGGATTACATGTTACCAGCAGCAGATGTTTCTGACCTGACCCAGGTAAAACGTAAATATTCTGTCACGAAATGATCAGAATTTCTTGTGCGGCACCGGTAATAAGTTTTCAGTTTTTTTGTTGTTTTTTTTTGTCCGCTTTTCTTTCTCACCTCCTCTACCTCGTCCCTCCGCCCCATATCCCTCTTTCGGCCTGTCCTTTCCCCAGAGCAACATACACAATATTATTACACTGTATTTTTTATATATATCATCATCATATTTTGTAAGACAGTTTACAAGTGAATGGCCGTAGTGTTGTATATCTATGGCCGTAACCCAGTTCTTTCTCACAGAGGTTTTGCAGCTCGTGCATTGTTGGGGGCGGATGGATAGCTGGATGAGAAGTGGCGGTCTGGGAGAAAGAAATTTTTTTTTGTGCGGGGGTGGGGGTGATCATGTTATTAAAATGTCTTCCAACAATGGAATAAATTCACGAGCACACGTTAGTTCATCAGCTGACAAATATAGACAGCTGGAAAGTTGACATTTTGTGGTTTGAAACACCCACGCACACACACACACACACTTTGTTTGACAATTTTATAACTGCCACATTATGATAGGCTAAATTTTTGTTGCTGTCCTTTGTCCTTCAGAGGATTAGCACATGTGTCATCATGAATCATTGATGACATAAAAATGTCACGAAACATTCCATCCTGTTGAGTCAAAGCCTTGTCGGCGATGTCATGTTTGTGTTTCTTCTTTTTCTATTGTAACTCAGTCTGCCCTTCATCTCGCTGAGCGATGACACATGGAAGTGCAGGTGATGACTTGACACACGTGACAAACGATAATTCCCAGCAGTTTCAAACTGCTCACAGGCTATCAGGTAAGGGGTCTTCCATAAAGTACTTATCCCTGGGGGCGGGGGGGGGGGGAAGGGGGTACCCCCGGCGCATGAAAAGCATACACGGGGGTAGGGGAAGAAGGTTCTGGTGAGCGTACGTACGCTTTTAAAATGTGGCAATGATAAAGAAGTTTTGTTTTATTTACTTATTTTTTTTTAACAAAAAAAGTTCAAGGATTATATAAAACTCTAAATACAGGCTTTGTTTCTTGGGAAACAAATCCAATAATTCATGCAAAATGAAGGGCAGAAAGAGGAAATTTCAGGCCCAGCGTATGAAAACCGACAAAATCAAACCTACGTACATTATGGATGGCCCCCCATGATACAAGAGAAAATGTGCAGCAATAAAAATTTTTAAAAAATTATGACATTGCAACATGCTGTCATACACCTCGGTTGATGACAAATTGGACTTTATACTATGTGTTTTATAACCATCATAGTTTAACCACTTTCTAGTGGGGGTCGTCACGTAAAATTTATCCTCACATCATAAATCATGATGGCTTCATTTCAGTACATCATTTCATCCCTCCATTTAATTTTATCACTGGCATGAACTGCCTTCAGAACACGCGATGTTCAAACAATTATCGCGTGCTTTCACTAAAGAAAATGCCCCGTGCACACATTGCTGCAACTTTCGTCCTAATAGGCCGACATAGCTCTCCCCTGCCTGTTTCATTCTACGTTTTTTCAAATCTGCAAGAAAAATATTACTATCTAAAAACGGTCCTTAGATTTATGCTCTTTCAGCCCTTACTGGTTTGTCCACAGCATCCACTCCGTTTTTTGTGTGTTTTTTTAACGGAAAGTGACGTATGAAAAAAAAAAAACATTGCCTCTATAGCGGTGAGAAGCGGAGCGAAACGGATGCAACGAGTGTTCTAGTTTTACATCATTGTCCGTAAAAAATGGGGAAGCGGAGCGGATGCTGCGGACAAGAGCAGTAACATGTATGAGGACTTTTCGATAACACGTTGGGTTTTGTTTTCCTAGAAGTCTCAAGGAAGTAAATTCCTAACAAAATTTGAAAACAAAACACGTCGCTCGGTTGCATGTGTCTGTGAGAAAACCTCTTATGTGTTTGAAAATAACGCAGGAAGTGAAAAGCAATTTAAAAAAAAGAAGACAAATTCAATGTAGAAGTTTCGTTGTTGGAACTTGTCAGAAAATTGACGGTATTTTCGCTTTTGACGAAATCAGCAAAATAAATAACAAAACAATGACCGATGTTTGCATTTGACATTTTTCGGCAAAAATGTCTACCCCCCCCCCCCTCCCCCTTTTTGCAAACATTTTTGCTTTTCCTTCTGCATTGGTTATGTTTCGCGTTTCAGGGTTGTCAACAAACCCGAGACACCAGTTACGATATACCTTATTTTGCGTTCATTCGTTTGCCAATAAGTGACTACCGACCACAGTAAAGCTAAAATAGCAACAAAACAAAAAAAATTAGGATAACGCTTTATAGTGTTTAAACCTATAATTTACTTTTCATTTCCTCCGAAATTGCTCTTACCCCGGAGGCTACACTGCGCAGGTAACTTTTTGGCAGTCGTCCAATTACCGACACCGACAACAAAAACAAAACTGAAAGTTGAGAGAGGAAAGGAGTGCACTACGTTGACAGTGACCATTTTCCGTCGTAAAGCAAACTTACGCAGAACTCGTGATCCTCTCGTGTTTATGTGCCGATTGTATGTGTTTTGAAATGCCACAAACCTGCGGCTGTCACAATTATTGATCTTTAGTAATATAATTATGCCCAGTGCAAGAAGAGTGAACCTATGACTTTTAAGCGGCATGTGAAAAGACTCGTTTATTGGTATGCAGCATGCAGTTCACGTAGCGATGGTGTGTCGCCTGCAGAATAGAATACAATTCTTCTTCTTTCGTTCACCAATCTAAATCTGCAGATTTGTTCTTTTAAGAAAATCTACGGTTTTCTGCAGTTCTGGCAGAGCACCATAGAGAATACAATAAAATGGGTCACATTATTTTGTGTTCTAATGGTCAGTCTTCTTTTTGCTTTTTATTTTTTTAAATAAATCTGTGGCCCCCGGTGTTTTCAATTCCGAAATAACGCACCAAATTCTATTAACTTCTTCAGCCAAGACAATTTGAAAGGTATATTACTTATTACGGCACCAAAGATATCTAAATACATTATGTACGACAATAACGATTGGCATCTTTGCTAAAAATGACCCCGACAATGCAATAGAAATTTCTGGAAGAATACCGTGGATCTGAGTTGGGCGCCCTTAAAAATGTTGGCCACCCGTGGGTTAAGCAAATCATTGGTTTTATCTTTGCTCCAGCTTGAGTCAGTATGACTATTACTGTATGTGTGCACTGGGTTCGTCCTTGGCCGAATTTATGTGTTCTTTTATAAGCTGCAAGGACATTCGTTCTTGCATTACAATATTGTTTTCAATCCTAGACCCACAGGGACCATCCATGAAATTTTGGAATTTTTAACACCCTCGTTCCTCCTTGTACACTTTTCTTGCGCTTGGTTGCAACCCCTTATCCCCTTTGAAGCGCACGGCGATTAGAACAGCGAATGTCCACCGTGCGCCCTTGATGTTCCATAGCGTTAAATGACGTTGTGGATGGACTATTTGACTATGTCATTAGAACAAAATGATTGTTATGTACTCCAACAATTTAACTTGCTGAAAAGTAGGTAAATAAAATCAAACTTGTTCATCTATAAATGAAAAGCGTACATATGTTCCTCTGACATCCCCCCCCCACCCCCCGCAGGCACGCTTTTTCATACGCCGTGTGCAAAGCCCCTCTCACCCCTTCCGGTCATAGCCTACATAGGCCTACTTCATGTATGCCCAAGCCGGTTCTTGCATTAGGTTTAATTAAGGAAATGAATAACATTACTGTCAACAAGGGTGATTTCAATCGCTTCAACGATCACGACCTTATAAAGCGGCCACTGACACCCGTTCTTTCCCAAGGGCAACTTCATATTTTTGAGTAATATTACTTTAAACTCAAATCCAGCGCAAGTTGATTTGGCGGGCACTTGTTGTAAGCATCGGGAATTTGCCAAACCGCATTAAAACGGGAATGCCCGTTGATTACAACCATAGATCGTGGAATACCACGATCACCACGATCTATGTTACAACATAAACCTGACAGTGGACGTTTTATGCAGCAGGGAAGCTCTCTCGTGTGTTTTACTCCAAAGTGTCAATTCAAACAATCTTCAATGAGACCCACCCTTAAACCCAATCCTAAAAACCTGCATGACTGTATTATTCTCATCATTTTGCGTTTCGATCAAAGCCGGCGAATTGTTAGGTCTCATTATGAGCGCAGAAACCGCCGCCGCCTCTGCATTCACATCGTGGGTGGGTTTGATAGAAGATGGTTGGGAAAGTTCGCAAATGTCGTACGATTTACTTCCGGCGTTTTCTTTTTTTGTTTTGGGTTTGTTTTTTCAAGGACGTTCTTTTTGCTGTGTTTTGTGCAAAAATGTTGTAGTTTGTTTTGGCACTCAAGGAATAATCTCGGTTGACACATATCTTTTTCTTCATGTTATTTAAAGAATAACTATGATGAAATTTCAATTGTTTAGCCATAAATTTAAAGTTTTATACATTTATTTTTGAGAGCTCAACAACGTAAACAGATTTGTGTTGGAGATTTAAGGTGGGTGGGTGGAGGGGGGGGGGGGGAAGAACGATGGTGTGGAGGAAAAGACAGAAGTTGATGAGTGACTGGAAAAGAGGCCACCGGCAAGATACCCTTCTGGATTTTGGTGATTTTTTTCATTTATTTTTTTCCCTTTCCTGTGAGTTTTTTTTTATTTTTATACCGGTACACTTGGCTTCAGCCCCCCCACCCCCCTTCTCTGAGCCGCCCCTGTAGGAGCATATAACCACTGGAAGGGCGAATACCCTTGATAAGATCTCGGTGTTCTACAGCCAAAACATTAAGTGGTATTTTGCGCTTACAAGTGACTGTTTCATCAGCAACATATCGTATTTTCTCCCCAGCTCAGCACAATGAGCACATTTCCGGTGCATTCTTCACTTTCTTTTATACCTTTTTCCCCCTTTCTAACATGTGTTACCATGATTGAGAAGCTTATGACACACTAGAATCCTTCCCTCCAGGGCCGTCTTAACGCACGGGCACACTGAGGATTTAGGGGGCCCCAAACTTGCAAATTTACATTCGTTTCTGAAACGAGGAGGAAAATCCCTATTATATTGCTTTGTCCGGGGACCCATAATCTTGGTAAGACAACCCCGCTCCCCTCCGTCCATGTATGCTTTTTCTCACACTGGGGGCATCCAGACCTTGCACATAGGTAGGTACGTGGATGATTGGCTACATCCGAGACTAAGAGAGAGACAGAAAGAGAAAGAAAGAAAGATCGCGACAGAGCGAGCGAGAGAGAGAGAGAGAGAGAGAGAGAGAGAGAGAGAGAGAGAGAGAGAGAGAGAGAGAGAGGGAGAGAGAGAGAGAGACAAAGAGAAGGAATTTTGGTCGTAGTTCTGCGAATATAATTCAATATTTACTTGTGTACAAAAGAAAATAACACGCAGAGGAGTACTACCAAAATGATATTCCACTGAAGTATGATGGTAGTCCACAGAAAATCGTATACATAATGATCAATATTATGAGCCGTAATGTAAACCATTATAACTACATGTAAAAAATAGCTTCACTATGCATTTTTATGTGCGGGCCGTGATTTCCCATCAGTGTTACCAATTTGAGAGAGTCATGAAAATAATGATATTAACCGAGACACAGAATTATGGAGACGAACCATTCTTTCTTCCACTATATGTCCACAAATTGCGCGAGTATAGTAAAAGTTATGAAGGAGCGTGGTGCGCATTGTTGTATTGTTGACAGCGACGATACGCGCACAAATCGACGTACGGAATTTGGTGAGTTGATTTGTCTCGGTATTCTGTGTCTCAGGCACTGATAGTCGTTCCTGCACTTGACTGTGGTTAGGGTTAACCCTAATCTGTACTGGATAATGACTGGGCTTACCATGCAGCATCCTGAAAACTTCTGCTGTAAATGACAACATTCTCAAGTGTCTGCGAATCTCAGTAACCTTACAAGAAAGGTAACTGTGTTATTCAGTTTGACAAAAACAAAACCCTGAAGCAGACCAGAGTAGACAAGGGCTTGGAGATAAGAACGAAGTCAGACTAGACAGTACTGCAGTGTTTGATGACAAAAAATTAAAACTTAGTGACAGTCAGCTCTCTTAATTGTCTGCACAGGTATGGACTACCGGGTACTGTAATTGGCCTATAATCCAATAGGTCTTTGGTAAAGTTAGGGCTGGAAAGTGGATTTTATCATGAATCATGTGATACGACATTCATGAAGATAAACGGTAAAAAGTCAAGCTGTTGAAGTGGTTGGCATATTGTATAATGTGCACGTTCTTTAACCCAGTTTTGTCACGGTATCGTATACTTGTAGTGCAATAGTGCAGCCTGAACTCAACCACTTCAAACATAACAGGCCCTTATAATTTAACTCCTCTCATAATTATTAGCCCATTACATGCTAAAAGTCGTAAACACTGTCATGTTATTTACACACTCCTGATTTCTTCCAGATCTGACTACAGCAACTGTTTCACATAGCAACTGTGAATGTTCGGTAGCGTCTGTAGTACTTTCAGACTGGCAAGATGCAATAGATTCATAGCCAAAAGGGCAATGGACCAGACATAATATGCAATGATATGTCCGGATCGGGCCCGCCGAGTAATCCCCCCCCCCACCCCAACCCCCCCCTCCATCTTTACGTGTCAGTCCTGGGGGGACAAAAAAAAAACAACTAACAACAAACCTTATACATGTACTACCTTGTGCATGCAAATTATGAGTACCGGTATGCCATTTACAGTTGGGCTTTAATAAAGATACTATAGAAGCGAGAGTATCCGGCCCTCTGCACACTCATATTTTTTTCAGGTCTGGCCCCTGCAGTGTGAAACGTTACCCATGCCTGCACTAGACTGTTCATGTCTAGACGGTCTAGGTTCATGTGTATGGGAATTCAACAGTGCGCGTGCAACCGTGGCAGTCGCTAGTCTAACTTCTTGCATGAACGACACAGCTGTGCGACCTTTCTGCATTAGCTTCGCTGAGATTATCGCCTTGACCCAAATAAGCTTTTTACCAACGTCGTCATTCTTTGTGTGTGTGTGCGTGTATGTGTGTGTGTGTGTGTGTGTTTGGTATCGTAACCCCCTCCTTAGAAGGCATTTACGAGGAGGAAAAATAAGTCCGTGTCTTACATAACGTTTGCCATGACACAACAACACGACGACAGATTGATAAAAAAACCAGGCCATTGCACTTTGGTGCACCATTAGGTAACGGCTTTGCTTTACGGGAATTCTGATGATATGACAAATCGCTGGCCCTTTAGAGAAACAGCTCAAGTACGAGGACTTGATTTTACAGGAAACAACAACAACAACAACAACAACAACAAAAAAGGCTTCAGCTATCTTGAATACATTTTTAGTTAGGTTAGAAATAAACATTTGAAATAATGTACCTCTCCCCACATAATCAATAACGAAATGAATAATGTAATAAATGATTAAATGAATAAATAAATAACTTATTTATTTATTTACTTAAACTCCTTCAAGGACTTCATGAATATTTGGCTAAAAAAAAAGTATTCACATGCAGTTGAGCAAGTAGGTTATCAGAGAAAAAGTTGTGGCAGAAAAAGAGTCAAGTGGGAGAAAAAAAGTCAAGTGAAAAAAATTTTAAGTGAGAAAAAGAGAGAAGTTCTGTTAAACTATATAAAGAATAATAAGGCCTATCTAGACAAACTGGACCTGGGTCAATGGAATTAAGCAACCGAGACTGAGTTGAATGTCAGTGGAAATTATTAAGCACAACCAGGGGCGAAGCGTGGCCCTCTGCAGAGGGTAATCAGAATTTAAGCTAGTAAGATAATTATAAATGCAGCGACTAAAACAATGAAACGGTTGCTAGGCACTGCAAAAATCTGAAGAGCGGACTATTCTTGTCAACAGGACAGGAATGCAGCAATTTACAAGCCAAACTAATCTGAAAAACTATTCATTCATACTAACAGACTTATAAACGCATATTTTTCACCCATTTTAAAAAATATAATTTGAACAGCACGTTTTCATTGTCATATTCATAGCCAGAGATTTTGTTATTCTACCATCTCATAAAGTTTCTCGGAAAGGACCCTTTAACATTAAATGGTAGAAAGTGCTTAAATGGCATCTCTGTGACACAACAATGTGTAGCGATTTCGGAGAAGTGGCTATCTTCCGTTGCGGTTTAGGTTCGAGCGACCTATCAAGTGAATAGATGTTCTTGATACGTTCGACTACTTTTGATCACAGTTATATCTAGATCTAGACTATAATAATTATTGTTCTTTGATAGCTCTTGCTGTGCGTAGAGTAAATTATTCTTAGATTACCTCAAAAAAAAAAAAAAATCCACACAAACTCTTTCACTCTACTATAACTTTACCTTTCGATTGGGATGAAAACGACCGCATAGTGAAAAACCTGCATAAGTACGTAAAATCAGGTCAAACCTTGATTATAAATCTATTTTTTTTCCCCCACTATTTTGCTGTCTGCGGCGCCGCTTTGAAGAAAACAGGCTATGCTCAAGCTCGCTTCTGGGTGTAGTCAAGTCTTCTTCGTCTTTGTTAATCACTGATTTTGGACCAGTTCATATGGTGTATGTCCCTACAAAGATGCTTTTCGGTGAGGGGCGTTAGACTGTAACAACAAACCCAAAATAGCAACGTAGAATAGAATGCTGAACCGACTGGACTTGGAATTGGGCTCAATCTGAAAAGCGTAGTAATTCTAGAATTAATATTCGAAGGGTAATCACTGATTATTTGATTACGAGGAAGCCTCGCCCCTGAGCACAACCTGGAACAAGTAAAATAAAAACACCACTGTACTTCATAGTACAGTACATGTAGTGTGCAGTATTTAACGGCTCAGGCACCAACGTTCTCTCTAATTTTTCCAAACCACTGAACGGCACTGTTGTTGCTTTGAGCAAAAAATATTTTCAATTCAAACCTAGTGCGCCACATTCAAACTCTCTTGTGCAACATTGCGCTGAGCGGGTTCCCGGGCAGCTTAGAGGGGACATTGCCGACCCAAAAATTAGGCTTTGTTTCGATTTGTCTGACATCCCTCCTCACCCCTCATAATATACACAATTTTTCTTATCCTTTGACCCAATGACGTGAACAACAGGGCCAATATGATGAGGTCAGATGGGAATGAATAGCAGAGCTGACCTACTTGCTATTCTGCCATACAATGGAAAATTGATGTATCCGTTAACATAAACAAAAACAAACAAAAAACGCGTTGCACGTCGCGTTTTATTCTTTTTTCAAATTCCATTTTATAATGACGAACGGAAATTATTAATCGTAGTAAATCATAACACGGATGGAAAGCTAAAGAACATTTCATCTTATATTTAATTTAAAAAAAAAAAAAGATTTACGAAATTGATTTCGACCTAGAATCTAGATGGGCATATACAGTCTTTTTTCGTGTCACTGCAGTATTCTGTTCTTCTATCACTTTAAGCCAGTGGTTCTCAACCTTTTGCGGGCATTCGCCCCCTTAGGCTCCACATTTTATTTCATCGCCCCCTTCTCCCCCCTCCAGCCATTCCCCTTTCCAAAAAAAAAAAAGAAAAAAAGTGAAAACAAATTGATAAATTTCACAAGAAAACACACGACCTGAATTTATGACTGGTTTTTCAGTGCCTTATTAATAGCAATGAGCACGTTGATTAGTCATTATGAAACAGAAATCATTTTTTATCAAAAGCGCTAAGAAGAAAAATTGGGCCTCTTCTGTTCACAAAACCCATCTAAAAGTGCTGTTCAACAAGTCAGTAACTACCATGTATTTGCCCCCAAATCGCTCTCTATTCACGGTTTTGTCCCCAACTCAGGCCCCTGTTATCGGCCCCCTTCATCGCTTTCACCCCCGTGTCGCCCTTTTCTTCGTTTTTTCTCACCCCCTCCCCTCCAATCAAAATTGCCCTGGGGGGGGGGGGGGGCGATATCGCCTACCTTGAGAACCACTGCTTTAAACTAACGAACTCACAGATGGGATTAGACACATTTCCATCGCACGTTTTACAGTATTGTTTATATTTCGACAGCTATTTTCCATATTGCTGTACATGCACTTTTGTCTTTTCGAGAAAATGAGGATTGAAAGCTGGAAGAATTGTGTAAAATCGGGATTTTGTTCAATACGCTTCAAAATCGAAACTTACATAAAATGGCCATCGAAAATACACTCATATATAATGAAATTAGGGGTGAGATAACCACTTTCACGACAAAAACCTCAAAATCGGCAAAAAGTCTCTTGCAACAGTTTGGCAAATATCCCTCGATTTGAAAGAAAGACATAATATATTTGGTACTGTTGTTATGTGAAATATAAACAATATAACTAGTTATTTTGTTCCTGTATCAAGACTTAGTGTCATCAGGATTTTGCAGTGAAACGTTTTGTAAATATGGTGCGTTCTTTTAATGTTAAGTTTTGATATCGTATAACAAAATGGACTTCCTAATTCTCTGCTTATTCAGTTATCTCGAAATAAATGATTGCTTTTTTGTTTCGTGCTTTGTTATGCTTTGCCTTGCTTGCTTGGACTTGATGTAAACATGTACTTATAAATGTGTTTCGTGTTTCTATTTTGAATGCGACTACAGAGAACTTCCTCTCATGGGTTAATTTATCGTCGATTCCCCTGAAATTTTCTTGTTGCTATGTCTTTCAAAAATGTGTTTGACTGTTTGGCTTGGAAAAAAAAAGTCAGAAAAACACGCTCGAAAACTGGCAAATTTCCATTGGTGTTTATTTCATGGACTAGAAGGGGAAAAACGTGTCTGAATGAACAAATTTTCTGGAGAGACTTGATGATAAAACCCGGGGACACAGCGGCGTCTGAATGGCCTCAATTATAATTATTGTGATAGTGGGAATTCCCGATCGCTGCTGTACTTTCCCAGAAACTGCGCAGGCCAAATGCAGCTGACTGGTTCAGGGATATAAGATTTCCCCAGGAAAGAAACACAATCATGATTGTGTATGTCGCAGGAAATAAATACCGTACAAAATACTCAGGAAATAGGAATGCTTTGTGCATATGAAATCAATCTAATTTGGGAGTGTAGTCAAGTGAAATAAGGTGTGGAGCACCACAGGCGATTTGCAGGCATTTTAGGAGTTCTTACAAGGTCTGCGACTAATGGAGGGGAATAAGGGAGTGGACGCTAGATGCTGCCAGGCATACTTGAGGCAAACTTTTAGTGTGAGAGAAATACAGATTCTGATTCGATTCTGACACGGATCCATGCTACTTATGCATACTTTCACACATTATATACACACTCACTTTCACACTAACAGCAGTAACCACAAGTAAAGAAATAATTATTATTATACTCTTACGTACAGTGGTGGCCTACCCGAGACACAGAATACCGAGACGAACCATTCCTTCTTTCACTGTTCCACAACTTTAGGGCGTATGAACACTGTGAATACTACTCACAGAGCTCTATGGTACTACTCTTCTTCGTTCTATTATGAAGGGGTGTAGTGCGAATTGTTGCATTGTTGACATGGGTGTGTCTTGGGTGGTAGGTTCACGGATGATAATAGAACATACACTTACAGACAGTACAAAAAAAGAGCTCATTGAACATAAACATAGGATAAAAATACACCGACAGACAGCAGTGAAGACACTCCTCATCTCTAGTGTTACGAGTCGGGTATTATGGAATTATAGGTGTTATGACTGCATTTAAAAATCGAGAGGTATTTAGGAATTACTCTTTCGTACCATGCCACACATTAATAACAATCCGAATAGGTTTTATCAACAGACCTGCAGGGTCACAAATTTAATTACTTTATAGTCCCTAACAATCTTGTCTAGCTCTTACATACTAAAAAGACAACATCAGCAGCATCAAATGAAAATTCAATAATATGTCACTAGAAGTCTCCTCTAGATTCCTAAAAGATTATATCATTCTGACTCACTCACAATTTAAGTATTACTTATCTATCTCTCAGATATAGTCTGCCTACTATCTATCAAGCAATCTACTAGTGTCTCTGACGACAATGTCATCTCAGCTATTTGTGCCTACCGCTTATAATGGATCAAACTCGTCAATACAAACTGACGTAGTTAAGTCAGATCTAGATCTACTCTAGGATGGGCTGGCAATCCCCAGCCTCATCCAGACAAATCAATTCCAATTTACAGATGTGTATGCCAAACATTCATACTAGATCTAGTTGCAAGTTAATATACGTCGTTGTCTTGCATTCTTGGGTAGCACTCCTAGCACATGAGGCAATCCTGTCCTACTGGAAAAATTAAGGTCAGCTCCACGTTCATTGTTGAATCAACAGACAGACACTTACACTTGGTCCCTGATAAGGAATCAGGGAACAGTAGATAACAGCAGTGGGTATATATCACAAAGGAGCATATGGTCTCATTCAGTGTCTATAATGGACATAGACATGAAAATAACAGTCTTCTGATTCTTCTGGCAGAATCACGCCGACGCCTGCACAGATGGAATTTTCTGCATGGAGTAATGAAACATAGGAATGGCTACGCTTATATACTGTGCGGCCAGCTGCAAATTACCGTCCAAATGCCTAGATTTGATTGGTGCATCCATTCGAGCTCAGCTCGAAGTATTAATAGATTCTGTATGGAAGTTGGTCACGGCCTTGTACTAGAAACAGACAAGGTCAAATTAAAATGTCAAAACCATTACTAAAATCTCTAAACCCTCGTGCTTTCTACGTTTTATGTACGAATTTATCAAAATCACGGGGTCGAGAATTGCACTGTCACTCCTAACTTATCCATTTATTCTATCTTGCCCCACTTTCTTTCCATCTCTAAGAAAAAGCGTTACAAAAACAAACTGTTCACGAGAACAGTTCAAGGACATTTAGGCTGGCTATAATCAACGAGACCGTGAAAAAATCAAGTCGTGACCCAGCACGACAATTATAACTTTAACCTTGACATCTATATATATTTTGGTAACTTGCAACCTTTGGCAAGAATCCTGACCAAACTATACACTCTTCAGCCCTTTAATTTGGCAGGAAGGTGGCAATTGAGATAAGGACGATGATGGCTATAATTAAAAGTTGTTTACTTCAAGCATGTATTTTAAAAAAATAACAATGTTTATTGCCATGTAACATCTGTATTTTTGCATGTTTGTTTCGTTTTACATCTTAATTATATATTACGCACTTTCTCCACCTTTGAACGCAAAAGGCTTTTTTTATTAGGCCATCTACAGTAACCAAATTTTACATGTTCATTTCAAATACCGTGGAGTGTGCACTGAAGTTTTTATTATTTTGCTTAGTTTAGTACTTGAATTTATAGAAAATGCATTGTTTCATCGTGCTGTCAATAGCTCTAATTTTCATCCTCCATCTTGGCTCCATTCTGTTATAGTACCGTGCATGTCATAAAAAGTAACCATATCAAGCGTTCAGTATGGTGCGTAGTGTCCTGGTGCGCATGAGTTCTGAAGCAAGACTGCAGATTACTACTTTTATTATGAGAGAGAGAGAGAGAGAGAGAGAGCACAGGATTGTTTATTCCGGGCAGTGCCCGGCACGTCATCTAGTAAATATATATTTCACAAAATCTCCACCTTTGAACGCAAAAGGCTTTTTTATTAGACCATGTATACTAACCCAATTTTACATGTTCATTACAAGTACCGCGGAGGGTGTACGGAAGTTTTTATTATTTTGATTAGTTTGGTTCTTGAATTTATAGAAAATGCATTGTTTCATCGTGCTGTCATTTTCATCCTCCATCTTGGCTCCATTCAGTTATAGTACCGTGCATGTCATTAAAAAGTAACCATATCAAGCTTGGTGCGTAGTGTCCAGGCGCGCATGAGTTCTGAAGCAGGACTGCAGATTACTACTTTTTTTGTAAGAGAGAGAGAGAGAGAGCACATGATTGTTTTTTCCGGGCAATGCCCGGTACGTCATGTAGTTGTAGATATAACTCATAAAAGTTAGAATGTACACTTACTGAACAGACAGCAGTAGTAACAGTTCACTGAAACTGTGGAGTATATTAAACAAGAAATTCAGTAGACACAGCTCGCTAACACAAGCGAGCTATATCCGAAAGCCAGCAGTAGATACATTCATTAAAGACATGCAGCGCGCTGACAGGCAACTGTCGGTACAGCCCACTGCACATATACATAAAGACTATATTCATGGAATGTCACAGCATTCACATACACAGTTCTGTCTTGCATTTCTCTGCCTCTCTTTGTCTGTCTCACCTATTCCCTATCCATTCCTATCTTCGTCTCATATTTTCTCCAGCTCCGTCAGATCTCTCCTACCCACCCATACCCTTCGCCTCCGCTGTACTTTCTCTTTCTGTCACACCCCCCTCCCCCCCAAGGCCTTGAGACATTATCATTTAATATCGTCACGGTATGCACACCCACACATGCATACTTTCACACATATACACACACACATTCACACACAGCACACGTAACCTCTTATCCCCACATGCATTTTTTTTTTATCTCACCGAGCAGTTTTAACGCGGGGCAAAATTTTGGGGGCTTCAATTGGAAATCCCCTGGCCGTTGTATGATACACACTGCTATTATTAAAGTGAAAATACAGAGCCGCATTCAATTTCATATTCCGGGCAGTGCATCCTAATGCATAATACATTTTTTCTAATATTGAGCTCAATTTCCCTTCCTTAATTCTACAGGCCCGGGTTGCCCCGTCAAAGCTTCTTGGTCTTTGGAATAGTGTCCGTTACGTGATGCCCGAAAACTGCAAAGGGAAGTCGAAAATGATAAAAAGAAACCAGGAAATGTTATTTTTTGAAAAATCACGGGCACTGGGAAACTAAAATAACGAGACATGAACGCAGGGAGAAACAGGTATCGTATTAATAGGTTAACACTGGTAATCTAAACAGTTCATGATTATTCTGTCTGCATGAAACGGATCTCCGAAACGAATGACTAGTCTCCACAATGACAAAGTGTTGCATAGTTTCGAGAGACCACTGAGGGCAAAACGAAAGGGTATTCCCCTGTCGGTCGTTTCACTGGAACGTTGTCATCCTTCATGATGATTGGTTTAGAGACAACAGGAAACAGGGTTCCACTTGTCACACTTCTGTGGTATTTACACGTTCGCGGATGTTTTCAGTTCTTCCATAATACACCATCTTACCAATATTAGCCATTGACCTATATCCGTATCCGTCTAGATAGGCATTAAATTGGACCAGGAGGCAAAACACCTGACTCGTCCTTGCCATTACTAAGAAAGTCGGTATGGTATCCTGGGGTCTGACACCTCTGACGAAAGACCGACACAAATTTGCCGGGTGTCGCCGGCGCGTTAGTGTGTAGACAAGGGTTTTTTGTTGTTTTTTACAAAGAAGATGAATTGATTGGTGGATATGCTGACATACACTCACACACATACACACACACACAAGACAGACCGACATACATTAATTTTAGGTACGTACACGAACAGGAAGATACAGATAGATCGACAGACAGACAGACAGACAGACAGACAGACAGACAGATTGATTGATGGATGGATACAGGGGCGAGGATTCCTCATAATCAAATAATCAGTGATTACCCTTCGAATATTAATTCTAAAATTACATGTACTACGCTTTTCAGATTGAGCCCAACTCCAAGTCCATTTAGTCAGTTCAGCATTCAATTCTAGTATCTCGCTATTTGCGTTTGTTATATTATATAGTCCAACACCCCTCACCGAAAAGCATCTTTATAGCCGCTTATGAACTGGTCCATAATCAATGATTAACAGAGACGAAGGAGAGTTGAACTACATCCAGAAGCTAATTTGCGCATAGCCTTTATTCGTCGAAGCGGCTCCGCAGACAGCAGAATAGTGGGGGAAAAATAGGATTATAATCAGTTTGACCTGATTTTACCCATGCGTGTTTTTCGCTATGCGGTCGTTTTCATCCTAATCGAAAGGTAAAGAGTAGAGTGAACGAGTTTGTGTGGATTTTTTTGTTTTTGTTTGAGGTAATCTAAGAATAATTTACTCTACGCACAGCAAGAGCTATCAAATATATTAATGTAGTCTAGATCTAGATATAACTGTGATCAAAATCAGTCGAACGTGTCAAGAACATCACTTCACTTGATGATAGGTCGATCGGAGCTATACCGCAACGGTAGATAGCCACTTCTCCGAGATTGTTGTGTCATAGAGATACCACTTAAGCACTCTCTCCCATTTAATGTTATTGGGTCCTTTTCGAGAAACTTTATGTGACGGTAGAATGACAAAATCTCTGGTCATGAATATGACAATGAAAACTTGCCGTTCAAATTATATTTTAAAAAATGGATGAAAAAAGTGCGTTTACAAGTCTGTTGGTATGAATGAATGGTATTTTCAGATAAGTTTAGCTTGTAAATTGCTGCATTCCTGTCCTGTTGACAAGAATAGTCTGGGCGGCAGGGATGTACAATAGCAGCGGTCAGTGATTACTGATTCTCACTGTGTTATGCATGTACTTGTTTTCAGGAGATTGCAAGTCTTGGCTGCGTTGACTTCGTGAAATGGCATGCAGTGTTTCATTGTTTTAGTCGCATGTATGCATTTCTATGTGAATGTGGTGTTGCGAGACGTCCTAATATAAGGATCTTACTAGCTTATATTCTGATTACCCTCTGCAGAGGGCCACGCTCCGCCCCCTGGACGGATAGATAGATAGATAGATAGATAGATAGATAGATAGATAGATAGATAGATAGATAGATAGATAGATAGATAGATAGATAGATAGATAGATAGATAGATAGATAGATAGATAGATAGATAGATAGATAGATAGATAGATGGATGGATGGATGGATGGATAGATGGATGGATGATGGATGGATGGATGGATGGATAGATAGATGGATGGATGGATGGATGGATGGATGGATGGATGGTGGATGGATGGATGGATGGATGGTGGATGGATGGATGGATGGATGGATGGATGGATGGATGGATGGATGGATGGATGGATGGATGGATGGATGGATGGATGGATGGATAGACAGATAGATAGATAAAAATTCTTTATTTCCATGTGAATACAATACAGATTGTACAGATATAATATCGAAACATTACATCTAAGTGGAAATTGTGCCATGGTGGGTGGCTTTACTTTATCTCTTCTATGGAAGGGATGGACAAAACTGGAACATGTTTTTAAATAGAATTAATAATTCCTATTATACGACCTGCATCTTTTATTCCAGATTTTGAATGATCCAATAACTGAACTGATACTACAGTACTTAGATATGAACTTACTTTCTGAATTGTTAATGTTTAGTTTCTTCAGCCCAGTAATAAATCTTCTGTGAACATTTCCCAAACTACCAATTATTAAAACTATTATATCACATTGGTATCCCATAGCACTGATTTCAATGGCTAATGGGAAATATTTGTCAAATTTGCCTTGATAACATCTATCAATGTAACAGTCGTATGGTACTGCTACTTCAACGATCTGGACTTTCTTATTAGTATTGTCTATAACTGTGATGTCAGGACGTGTTGCTCTGGTGGGATGTTGCATCTGATCCAAACATTGATGGTTTGATGAGTGTGTCCTTTAGTACTTCTTTGTTACGATTGTAATAAGTGATCTTCCTTTCAATAATGTCCATTATTCTGTTGTGTTCTTGCTTGGTACATGCAGCTGAATTTCGTGCACCCGTTCAATGCATGGCATACTGTTTCCGAGGGGTGGTGGCATAACTTGCATGATTTAGTATAGGCGTTGGGGTAGTACAAGGACAGTAGGGTCTCGACTTCTAGGATCTGCAGTCGCCCACGTGTGACAAATGATCTGATCTTGTCATCCAAACTATGGTTAGTCAAATGTTCATATGACACACTGTGGTTGATACCTTTTGCCTCGCGGACAATGAGGCCTTGAGATGACTTTGACAACAGTTCCTCCTGGCATCTTTTAAAACGATCTCTCTTAAACGTAGAGTAGAACTTGTTTGAATCAGTAAACATGTAGGAGACTTCGTCGTCAATTTTTATTTCAAGTGTGTATTCATTATGGCGACACAGCATGAGGATGTTATTTCTGGTACACATTTCATTAAGAAAGATCCATTCAGATCTTCCCCATTTGACATTGGTATTCTTCACTACAGCTCCTTTATTGTTGACTGCGTACCCAGCAAAATTTGGGTAGTCTTCGGTGGCAGTCGCTTTGCGTTGGTCCATATGTAGATGGAGGGATCTTCTTGCTGTCTCTTTCACGACAGGATCATCACTGTTTAGGAGTGATAAGTGGAAAGACATATACTTGGCATAATAGATGACTCGAGGGTTCAAGATCCCAAGGCCACCTTTTGACTTAGGGCTGAAAAAATATGATCTGGTGGATGATGAGTTGAGCCCAAGCCAGTGTCGGATGTGAAAGACCATGGTGTCTTCCAAGTGATCAAGATTCATTTCTGTAAACATTAAGTTGGAGAAGTAAAATGTCAGCTTAGACAGACACATCAAGGTGATAGTTTGCAGTTTTGCTGACGTTGGTAACAAAGATGTGTCAATATTTGCCATGGTTGTATCAAAATCTGCAATTAGTTTTTCCACTTGCTGATTGTTGCTGGTGTTTGTGATGTTCATTTCATGACCAAGATAGATGTACTGCTGGTCACTTTCGTACATTGGAATAGGCGCACCTTGGATATAAAGGTTAAGCTCTCCAGTCTTAGCGTTTTTCTTCCATTTATTCCCTGTGCGCTGGCCGTGAAGAAACGCGCATTTCCTGTGCTTCACTTCCATGCAGGAAGTTTTCATAAATATGTCCTTTTTCCTTATCATTTCTTCCATTTCACGCTCATCAGCTGCGCAGATGCTAACGTCGTCGACGTAACCCTGGACTGGATTAAGATTGTTCCTAATTAGTCCTTGTACATCATAAGGCTGGTTAATCCATCGAAGCCATTTATCTATGCCCTGTTCAAAAACGATAACTGACCAAGGACAGCCTTGAATTACCCCCCTTCCTCTTGATATTATATTGGTTGCTCCCCTTGCGGTCTTGACTTGAAAACTAGACCCGTTGTATATATCATGTGTTAAACGTATGTATTTATTGGGGTAGCCACTTTCTTGTAGTTGTTCTATCATGAAAGAGTGTTCAATGCTTCCAAAAGCATCTTTGATGTCAATGAAGCCCATAAATAGCTTTCCAGTTTTGTTGAGAAAGTTGCTGATAACTGACTTAAGGCAGAATACGTGTTCCTGTAAACCATTTCTAGGGATGGAACCTTTCTGGCATGATGTAAGACGGCCAGTTTCAACTATCCACTTCATTAGCCGTGTTTGAATTATTCTCATGAACAGCTTGTAAGACGTCTGTAACAATGATATTGGTCGCCAGTCGTCAATTTCATTTGGATTGCCGTTCTTTTTCTGGACTAGTGTTATAATACCGTGTTTCCACTCAGGCGGAACACGGCAGTGTGTCAAGCAGATGTGTTAAAAATCGCTGTGAGCACAGGCACGAATTTCCTAATGTTATGTTTGAGTGTGCAGTAGGTGACTGCGTCTGCACCAGGTGACCTGCGGTTTGGTAAAGTTTTTATAACACAAGTATTGAACCCGCGAAATTCGCGGGGGGGGGGGGGAGGGGGGAGTGAAAAGTGTTGTGAGTAGGTCTGGGGGTGGCTGCAGTGGAGGGAGCATTACTTGACCGTTGGCACAGCAAAGTGCAGCAAGAACCACGAATGTTATGGATGGACTCGGAAGCACGGTTTCAAATTTGGGGAACCGGACGTTGAGATCGCACGGTGGACCGCAAATTCAGTTACGTCATGCCACATGAAAACTCACGCCCGGATGGTATTTATTTGGAACAAATGCAAATTTGCGTAGTTCAAAAAAATAATTACGGAGAGTGTTCAGCAATGAGTGTAGCAAGGAATCAACTTCAGACCAAAAGAAATTTGTATGCAAAATTTGAGCTCGATTGGTGCACAGATAGCCGAGCTACGGCTTTTACAAAAAAAGCGAGTTTTTTTTTTATAATAGATTTGTCACCTCTTCGTGTGATAGATAGATTGATAGATAGATAGATAGATAGATAGATAGATAGATAGATAGATAGATAGATAGATAGATAGATAGATAGATAGATAGATAGATGGTTTGAAGAAGGATAAAGAAGGGGGGGGGGTGGAGAAAGGAATGTTCAAACAGACTGTTGTTCAGCTGAAATCTTCTTCCTCCACACACACACACACACAAATATGTACTATATATGTACATGTACATAAACAAACAAAAAATGAAATCCTCTTCGTACATCCCGTATACATTTATTAAAATCTTTTTCTCAGGAATGAACAAATATATTACATTTTTTACAATCAGCAGTATAAATGATGACTATTTTATCGCAAGGTGAGACACATCAAAGTTGAGTTCACATTTTGCAAAATACTCGTCTTTTAGTTCACATTTTGCCAAATACTCGTCTTTTAGTTCACATCATGCACGAGGAAAAAAGTTCGTGATGGAGCGAAATGAAAAAATATTCAAACTTCATACATGAAAGACCACTTCATACATGAAAGATCACTTTTCAGATCCTCGCCCTAACTCCAACCTGGCAAGGACACAACCGCAAACATTTTTTGCCTAACTCTAATACTGTATCAGTTTGGTCTAATTTCATTATGGACGTTATTTTTTCTGCATTGCTGAAAAGTGACATATTATTTAAATGCAGTTTTCTCAGTGTTTTGGTCTTTATTTTAAGAGGTTTCGCTGCTCTTGACATTTTACACCTCACTTTTCTTGTTGTTGTTTTTTTATTTTCCTTGTTCTCGTCTCTGTGTGTTTTATGGGAGGGATTGTTTTTTTTTTAGCATTTTCCCCGGGCAGCGGCCTTGTTCGGCCTGCTTTTCTCAACTTTCAGTTGCCAAGGTATCTTTAACCCTCTAGTGCCCAGAGGAAAAGACGAAAATTACCAATCCCAAAAACTTCTGAAATAATATGCTCAACTGATTTTGAACAGTCAGGTTATTGTCAAAATATAAGTATATAACTGGTAAAAATATTTCTGACTGAAATAGGAAGAGTAAGTGGATCAAAGACAGAGCATTTTGGCTCCTGTTGACATATTTCAAGTATGGTACACTGGGCGCTAGAGGGTTAACGTGTGCAACCTGCGCACGGACCCTCCGAGTTTTTCGTCCTTATCCGAGAAGAGTAGGTGCTCGATCCTACCTACCATAGGATCTGGGACAGGACGAATGTTTCCTTATACATTCTTCTCGATGATGAAATTTGTGATGCTGCCACCATTTTCGTGATATTGTTTCACGGTTGTATACACGACTGAATCCGTTCTTCTCTGTCCAACTGTCACCTTGACTGGACATTTACAAGATCGTGGACGGGACATCACATGTGACACCTTTGACTCTCTAAGAAACGATTAACTGAGTTTAAAGCGTACTAAAATCCACACGGTGGCGCTAACAATAAATTAATTGTAACTGGCCCGACGCACAGATAGTCTAATGGCTTAGGTCTAAACTAAGGATATAATTATAGTATTGTATTAAAAATGAAAGCAAATATGTATCAAAGCAGTTCAGGTATTGATGTAAATACAAATGAAAACAACGTGACAACAATGAAAAATACAGGTATTTACTCATAGAGATCAAACAAGGTATTTATTAACAAAGATTACAAAATATCATTAAAAGCATAGTAAGGAAAATACATGATACGGTAAATTGGTGTAACTACAGTAAGCATACTCACTGAGTGAAAATGAGAACAGCTGATGAAAAACTCGGGAAAATAAATGGTTGACAAGGTTAAGTTTTAGTATAGAGGATTTTGGAACGGTTGCAGACTAGGTATCACCATTCCCAATAATGTATATTTCAATTTCATATTCTGAGCATTGATTATGGAGCCGCTCAATAACTATACAAACATCAACTCGGAGGAAGAACTGGTAAGGGGGCGCCACCCCCCGCCACTTGGACGCTCTTCAAGTCTGCGTGAGTTGCCACCATCGAGGATAACCGAATTCAGCAATCTTCCCAAGAATTTACTTTCTCTGAAATCGCTGCTCAGTGTCAGATATGTCACAGCCATTTGGTAAATGCTGTTTTTCTTTCGTGAATCTGCTTTCAATTCTATGCTTTCTCTAAATTGTTAACCGGTGTATGTACAACTCTTTTCTTTCATAAATGTAAGACTATAGACTTGTTCATCACATCTCAATCTGTGGACGGCTACAGAGTGCCCATTTTTGGCTGCCATTCATAGGACCTTTGGCACCATATCTCAAGGAAAAGTTACGATTGACTTGCAGTAATTCAATAATATATATTTACATAATATGATATTGTGCTGATCTAAAATCATCCAAAAATGACAAAAGTAGATACCAGATAATGTACCTGTGGACACATACAAAAAATTGAGCAGATTTGTTGCGTTTTTCTTTTGAGGAGTAATTCAAAGTTCGATATTACGGCACCTCGTGTAAAATATAACCTAAACAACAACAAAACCACCACATTTCAAACTATCTACGTAGCTTTGTTGAACTTTGTTTTTCCAAATGGAACTTTGGCGGTAATACGACCTTCGGATGGAAGTTGCTTTTTTTCTTTGAAGTTCCGATGGATGGAGATGGGGATGGTGAAACAATGGGGACTTCGAGTGGAAGGACTGGTAGGGGGGGGGGGGGTAGAATAGGCTGTAAAGAACAGTAACTTCTTCGGCTGGAATGCTGGGAGGATTTAGCGTGGAAATTTTCAGCAAACTGGCGAATTGGGCCTGAGAGTAACATGGACTTGCATTTGGTGTGCTTTACAGTATCACTATGAAAACTTGTACACAAGAAAAATTTAAAATGTACCAAAACAACCAGGAGGCACTATTTGGAAATCGTATTCATAAAACGCTGCCATGATTAAAAAGGACAAAGAAGTCAAATATGCCCTTTCGTATTGCTGTGCTAAGTTATGTCAAATCTACCTAGATATCATTTATATTTTACGATTAACTAAAAACAGCAAGATTCATTATCAAAATACAATAAAATTCAAAATCGAGTAAATTTAAGAGTTTAAAATGATTGTTTTAATTCAACTAAAAATCATAAATACAGTAAAAAATTTCTAGGTGTTTACAATATGCGTTAAATACACATAACATACATACATTCTGAAGAAATATTCCAAGCACTGACTGGAAATAGGGGTCAAAACTTGGTGAAAATATAATAAGTTGGAGCCTATGCATAGGTCTTTTTCTGAGCATGGGTCAACAACAAGTAACATAATTGAAGGGGTTAGAATTAGAACGGGTCTGAGTCTCATTGGCACTTAGATCCTTTGTAGTTCCAACCCCCTTAAATAGATTAAAGCGGTTAGAATTACAAGGGATATAAGATTAGACTCCTTTTATTCTAACCGCCTCAGTTATGAACTGCATTGCTGGGCCCTCCATTTTCAATGCATAAAAGACAAACATACGGGTCTCTATGGCCCCACAGGACCCACCATTAAATTGAAACTAACTTATATCATCCCGTTCTGTCCTGTTCTTAAACTTTGTGTCTGGACGTCTCTATGACTGAAGACGGTCCAGCGCGTGAAACTAAGATTATGTCATCCTGTGCTGTCCAGTTCTCAAACTTTGTGACTGGACGTGACTGTGGCTGAAGACGGTCCAGCATTTGAAACTAACATTACGTCATCCTGTTCTGACCAGTGCTCAAACTTTATGACTGGACGTGTCAATGACTGAAGATGGCCCAGCGCGTGAAACTAACATTATGTCGTCCCGCCCGCCCCGACATGTTCTTAAACTAAATGGCTGAACATCTATACATATCATACTGAATTAAAACTCATTTTCTACTTACACCTCCTACTAGGGTGCAGTTGAGCTTATAGCTATGAGCGTTACCAAATAAGCTTATAACACAATCAAACGATTTTGTTTCTTTTTTTTTTTTCATAAATACATATTGTTGTTTTTTCATCAAAATATCACACAAATGTGATAAATGTTACCTGGATAGATAAAAAAGATTTTAAAAAAAAGAAATCTGCAAAAAGTTTCAAAAAAAATTTTGGTATAATATGGACTAACATTTTGTCATCATGTCCTGTCCCGCAAAAGGGAAGTCTCTAAGTAAACCTGTAACAATTCAGCTGTTCTCCCTAGCCCCGCAAACGAGTTCTTCTAAATGGTAACAAGCTAAGCTAACCATATCTGCTGAGAGACCATCAGCGCGTCATCTATTAAAAAGAATCACAATCAAAGTAGCACTGCAGTTTAAGTGCGCGTGTTTATGTATATTATTTTAGATGGTTCTTGTGAGACAGGGCTCTGATATCACAGATATTAAACAGTCAAAATCCACACTGAAATCATACGATGCTATCAATTCAACCGGTACAATGGTGAAATGTTGGATTTATAAAAGAAATGAACTCAAGTGTGTAGAATTTCATACGATATAAAATGATGATAATGTAAATGATAAATAATAAAATAGTAGTAATAATAATAATGAAAGGTTCGTTCCCTTTACCATCAGGACTTTACAACATTTATAGCATAGTTCATAGTTACATACCAAATTGCACACACCAGCACACAATCTCTGATTAAAGAGAAAAATAAAAAGTATTAGTGGACATTCAGAATGTGAACAGATGACCCTTCAGCTCATACTCAAACGTCATAAAATGTTCAATCTCTCTCAAAGTCAGAGGCGGAGAATTACAAATATGAGGAAATGTAACCAACAAATTCATCACAGGAATTTCATACATGCTGTAGGTAAAATCCAATAACATAAGACAACATCTGGTAATCTTTGAATCATTCCGCTCAAATTGAGCTATGGAGTAAGCAAAAGAAAAAAAAAAGAAGTCAAGTATAAGCTGTCCTGCGATCAATATAATGAATTGTATTGGTATTGTAGCAGCTGCAGAATATGTTCAGTATGGTTCGAAATATCAAGGATATGATAATCAGTTAAACTCAATATCATTGTGTTCTAAATACGTATTATACGGCATTTACAATGTCACCTCACCTGTCACCTGTCGGCTTCATCGTCATCGATGTTAGCTGCTACAGTGGATGTCACGACAAAATCTCCTCCACCCAATCCTGTCCTTAGCTTTCCTAGTTAGTTCACTTATTTCCAGCTGGCTGACTTTCTTGATGTTATCGTGATATGTAATGGGTGGTCTTCCTTGTTTTCTCTTGGTTTCTGTCTTTCCTTGAAGGATTGATATCATAAGGGCCGTGCTTTTGTTTCGGGCCGCGTGGCCGATGTATGCAAGTCTTCTTTTATTTATTTCAGGTGTTATTCTTCTGGTGGTGCCAAGCTGTTCTAAGATGCTTGTATTTGTTCTCCTTTCTGTCCAACTTATTCTGAGTAGCCTTCTGTAAAGCCACATTTCAGCTGCCTCCAATCTTGTTATGTCTGCCTTTTTGAGTGTCCAGGCTTCACAACCATATAGATCTAGTAGGACTGGCCAGATCAAGCACTTAAGTATGTTCACTTTGAGGTCCGTTGGTGTGCCTCTATCCTTCCAAATGTTGTTTAGTTGAACCATTTTGTGTTTTGCCATTCCTATCCTTGTTTTTATGTCCTTTGAGCAGTTTCCATCTTGCGATTTATGTGATAATAGGTATTTGAAATCAGTCACTTTTTCTAGTGCTGTTTTGTTTACTAGTATCTCCTGGTGTTCATGGTGCCCTGTTCCAGTATGCATGACTTTCGTTTTCTTAGCATTTAGGTGTAGGCCTGCTGTCTTGCCCGCTTCATCCACTCTGTGCAACACTCTTTTCATGCTGGTGATGTTATCTGACATAAGAGCTGTGTCATCAGCGTAGCGAAGGTTTGTGATGTTTCGGCCTCCGATCTTTATTCCCATATCTTCTATGTCTGCGTTTCTCATGATCTGCTCAGTATAAATATTGAAAAGATGAGGTGAAAGTATGCAACCCTGTCTGACTCCTTTCTCGATGTTGAAATATGGACAGTTCTCATTGTTCCATCTAATCGTTGCCTTTTGTTCGTGGTATAGTGCAGCGATGAGGGTCACAAGGTGTTTCGGGAATCCCATCTTAATCATTATATCGAACAGGTGATGGTGCCTAACGCTGTCGAACGCTTTGCTGTAGTCTATGAACGTGATGAAGGCTTCGTTTCCATTGCTTCTTATCTGTTCAATCATTATTTGTAGTATGAAGAGCATGTCAGCAGTTCCTCTGTTGGTCCTGTAACCAGCTTGACATTCTGATAGTTCCTCTTCTACCTTAGATTTCATTCTGTCGAGTATGATGATGAGCAGGATTTTGCTGGTGTGACTGATGAGGGCGATGGTTCTATAATTTACAATGTACGTCTCAGAAAATGTGTTTGGGTATTTGACACAACCCGGTCGTACGAGAGTTGGTATAAACACTGACACATGCAAAAAAAATACAGTGCTGAAAAAGTGTTATACAAAGTTTTTGCATTGGAAAGTGACAGAAAAAGTTCTGTAGTTACACCGGTTAAACATGAACATAAGGACCTGTAGCGAGTCAAAAAGCTGTGATGATCCTTTGACAACTTGGCAAGAAATTGTTTTTGTACATATCTGGTTTAAAGGTCGCTTCAGTCAGGGGTAAATAAACACAGCAGCCAAAAAAACCCAAACATTTTTTACATAAAAGACAGTCCATGGAAAGGTTGGCGTGATTTGAAATATCGGTACAACACAAATGATAATTTACACATACACTGTGCAATGGCACTCTTGGGCTTTTATGGCTTTATCGACAGACAGTTCATACGTACACCTCACGTACATTTAGCTGTGTTTAATTATCACGAAACAGTATAATTTGGTCCTTTCCCTGATGACAAAATCAAATCATCAGCCTAAATGCGGGTGTCTTCATGTGTGCTCTGTAAAGTTTCACATTTATTCAACTCTACCCACATTTTTTTTAATCGTCCAAGGAATCAAGGGAAATACGTGATTTCATGAGTTCAATAATCCAAAAAGTTAAGCGATAGACAATGCAAAATAACTTTTTTTAAAAATGTCTGTAGCAAAGGGAAACATCCCTAAACTTAAACAAAATTGTAAATGTAATAATAGAAAAAAAAAGGGGGGGGGGAGGGGGGATTCATACCATTACATAAATATGTCCCTTGCCCAGTCTCAGTATTCCGAGCAAAACCCATTTCTGGTCATACGGTGCGCACTTGGCGGGAAAGTTCCTCTCTCGCAATGTATTAATCCTCCAGAGCCCAGATAACAATTGCTTTGTTAAAAAAAAATATTCTGAAAGTTGTAAAACTGATTTGAAATAGACAAACGAATGCAGTGATAAAAATAATCACCACAAACATTGTTTTTTAATTGACAAAAATTAAAATATCATCACTTCCAGTTGCAGAGCAGCGTCCATCACTAACAAGGGATCGGGTGATTCGGGCGTGGTCGCTTGTAGTTTGGCACAAACGCTCCGCCAACAGTTTCCTCGAATTCCTGGCTGCGGCGTGGCTTCTTTCTGGGTTTTTTAGGCATAATGACAAGCTGCACTTCTTGTGTTGCGCCAAGTTCCAGTGTAGAGGCATCCACGAGCTTCTCTTCTCCAGCGTGGAGCTGCGGGCCTGCGGAACATTCCTTCTGCGCAGATAAGCTATTTTTTCTGTCGTTCCCAGGCTCCTTCTGGTCACCCTCTACGGATAAGTTTTTGCATTCCTTCGTGGATTTAGCATGGGCGACTTCGGTCGTGGGAATAGCCTTATGGAGGCTCTCTGTGCAAAATACCTCAGTGACGTCACTCTTGTCCGCATAGCCATTCGTTAAGGATTCGCTGGCGTCACCAGCGTTGTCTTGTAACTCTATTCCTTCTTCAGGCACATCAATCGTGAGAGGAACATCCTCGCCAATATCTTCAAGTATCGTTTCACCAACCCGCCTGTCTTTTCTGTATTCTTCATTATCATTTAATTGGTCAGGACTGTGCTTATCATTCATTCTGTCTGTATTCTCAGTTTCTTCAGGTTCACTGGGAGAAGGGGGTGAGAAGGCGCTTTTTCTCATATCTAATGGTTGTTCTATGTCTGTGTACTCGCATCTCACTTTGTGAAAGTGTGCAGGATAATTATCCCTGCCGCAACGTGTGCTTCCCCCATGATAGTTACGCCTATTTGAAAGTAGAGGAGGTTGTTGATACTGCTCGGGACAAACGTGTTCAATACTTTTTGCAATAATTTCCAGATTTTCCAGTTTCACAGAGAGCTCACTCTTGTCGTGAAGAAGTTTCATCTGCGTTTGCACGAGCTCTGTGTGTTTCTGTGAGAGATAAAGACAGGTGAATGCGAACTCATTTGAGATTGGATGATCATTTTAAAAGTAGGGCATTAGCAAGCTAACAGGTCTGGAATAGTAGAAACCAAGATTTGGGGGAAAAACCAGCTAGTTGAATGTAGGTCAGCCATCAAATAGAGTGATGGGTGGAGAAGGTGAGGCAGCCAACTGGCCATGAGTAAAGCTCAGACTACTCATACCAACTGTCTGGTACGAAATGCAATGTTTGTCTCACTTAAGAGCAAGGTTAAGGTCACAGAATTTGGGAATTTTTGGTAAAGTTGGTGAAGCCTATTTGGACCACATGGAACTCTGACCGTACAGATGATACAAGCCCTGAGACTGGTGTTTTCTTTTTCACGTTCAAAATATTTCTTTGATGCTTCTTCACCATTTTTCTCTCTTCCACACTCCACCCTACTCTGTGCAATGGTATTAGTTTCCACTGGTTTCTAGCAACAATCTTGTCATGTCAGAATGTACAAAAGTACCGTATAGATCCACGTCGAAGGGGGGGGGGGGGGAATCCATCCATCCATTGACCCTCCCACCCAAATATTTATCCATCCATCCAACCATCCATCCATCCATCCGTCCATTCATCCATCCATACATCCATCCGCCCATCCATCCATCATCCATCCCTCTGTCATAGATGGACAGACATATGGTCGGACAGACAGACAGACTGACAGACATCGATAGAAGGATAGGTAGATAGATAGATAGATAGATAGATAGATAGATATACCTCGTGCAACTCTGCCCGTTCTTTCTTTTTCGTTTCATATGATTTTTTAGCGGCTTCCACATTTTGACGTCTTCTCTTCTCTTTTTTACTGCATTTCCCATAATCCAACGTGTCTGCCATTACGTCTATGGATTCACGTTTAATTTCTGGGCTGCAGAATTCAAAAGAGAAAAAGCCATAAATCTTCGCTGTCTGTTAATGATTCAATTAATTAAATTCATTAATAGAAACAGTCAGTCAAATATTACACGAATTAGAACATTCACATAAACACATGTTCCCGAAAGGTGGGATTAAGTGAATTGTTCAAATCACATTTGTTTCGTTTCAGCAGGTGTGTCATACACAAGCCACAAAACCTAGGCCTATCGTGTTAATTAAAGCTATTTCAAAACATGCAAGGTCACCAAAATCAAACGATGCAATTAACTTCCTGATTTTATGTTCATATTATGTTCCGTATGAGGAGAAATGAGCTTGTGTGTAGGTTTGTGGGGGGGGGGGGGGTGTAAGAGTTGCAAATCTTTTACATGTAGCACAGGTCCATTACTTAACCATAAAATTGGTGCTGAATTTGGAGGAAGGGTGCAGGGGCGAAGCGTGGCCCTCTGCAGAGGGTAATCAGAATTTAAGCTAGTAAGATCCTTATAATAGGACGTATCGCTACATCATATGTACATAATTATAAATGCAGCGACTAAAACAATGAAACGGTTGCTAGGCACTGCAAAAATCTGAAGAGCAGACTATTCTTGTCAACAGGACAGGAATGCAGCAATTTACAAGCCAAACTAATCTGAAAAACTATTCATTCATACTAACAGACTTATAAACGTATATTTTTCACCCATTTTTAAATATATAATTTGAACAGCACGTTTTCATTGTCATATTCATAGCCAGAGATTTTGTTATTCTACAATCTCATAAAGTTTCTCGGAAAGGACCCATTAATATTTAATGGTAGAAAGTGCTTAAATGGCATCTCTGTGACACAACAATGTGTAGCGATTTCGGAGAAGTGGCTATCTGCCGTTGCGGTTTAGGTTCGAGCGACCTATCAAGTGAATTGATGTTCTTAATACGTTCCACTGATTTTGATCACAGTTATATCTAGATCTAGACTATATAATAATTATTATTCTTTGATAGCTCTTGCTGTGCATAGAGTAAATTATTCTTAGATTACCTCAAAAAAAAAAAAAATCCACACAAACTCTTTCACTCTACTCTAACTTTACCTTTCGATTGGGATGAAAACGACCGCATAGTGAAAAACCTGCATAAGTACGTAAAATCAGGTCAAACCTTGATTATAAACCTATTTTTTTCCCCCACTATTTTGCTGTCTGCGGCGCCGCTTTGAAGAAAACAGGCTATGCTCAAGCTCGCTTCTGGGTGTAGTCAAGTCTTCTTCGTCTTTGTTAATCACTGATTTTGGACCAGTTCATATGGTGTAAGTCCCTACAAAGATGCTTTTCGGTGAGGGGTGTTAGACTATAACAACAAACCCAAAATAGCAACGTAGAATAGAATGCTGAACTGACTAAATGGACTTGGAGTTGGGCTCGATCTGAAAAGCGTAGTAATTCTAGAATTAATATTCGAAGGGTAATCACTGATTTTTTGATTATGAGGAAGCCTCGCCCCTGGAAGGCAGAACTGTTTATCAAGCACATTAACATTGTTTAACTACTGGAAAGGCTTTTGCTCGCGTCATCCTCTGCCGCCTTCAACAACTGGCGGAAAAAGTCTTACCAGAAACACAATGTGGCTTTCGAAGCAAACGATCAACTATTGACATGATATTTGCACTTCGGCAAATCCAAGAAAAATGTAAAGAACAAAACAGGCCGCTTATAACATGCTTTGTGGACCTAACAAAGGCTTTCGACACCGTAAGCCGATCTGGCCTATATGCAGTCCTTAAATCCATAGGCTGTCCACCAACATTGCTAAAACTTATTGCATCCTTCCACACTGACATGAGGGCATGTGTCAACTTTGAGGGCTGCACATCCAATTCATTTGCTGTAAACAGCGGTGTGAAGCAGGGATGTGTTCTTGCTCCTACCTTATTTGGTATATATTTTGCAGCCCTACTCAAGAATGCCTTTGGTCAATGTTCAGGTGGAGTACTTATTAACACCAGAGTGGACGGCTCCATTTTTAATGTTGCCAGACTAAAAGCAAAATCTCGTACAGAGCATATTATGTTACAAGAGCTCCTCTTCGCAGATGATGCTGCAATCGTGGCCCACGATGAAACCACGCTCCAGGCTCTCATCAATAGCCTTGCCAAAGCCTGTGACAAATTCATGCTAAAGATCAGTGTCTCAAAAACTGTAGTTTTGACACAAGGCTTGAGAAACCCCAACCCAATCATGCTGAATGGCTCTCCTCTGGAGCAAGTGGGAAAATTCTGCTACCTAGGCTCAACCATCAGTGGTAGTACAGACATAACAACTGAAATAAATGCCAGAATAGGAAAGGCGGCCACAGCTTTTGGCAAACTCTCAAAAAGGGTGTGGAACAATAGCAAGCTGACCATCAAAACAAAGGTACTCGTGTACCAAACTTGCGTCCTAAGCACCCTGCTGTATGGCTCAGAGACATGGACCACCTACTCCAAACATGAAAGATCCCTCAACTCCTTCCACCTGCGCTGCCTACGCAAAATTCTCAAGATCAAGTGGCAAGACAGGATCTCAAATATCGAAGTTCTGAGCCGAGCCAACATTCCATCAACTCAGGCTCTCCTAGGCAAAAAAAGACTGCGGTGGCTTGGACATCTCCACCGTATGGAAAATGATCGCATCCCCAGACAAATTCTCTACGGGGAACTTGCTACTGGCAACCGACCCAGAGGTAGGCCACATCTGCGATTCAAAGACACTTGCAAGGTCACGATGAAAGCATTCAACATCGACCCCAATGAATGGGAGAACCTTGCAAATGATCGAAGCAGATGGAGACAAAAATTGCGCAGTGGCACGCTCGCAATAGACTTCAAGGCAAAAGAAACATACCTGACAAAACGACAGAGGCGGAATGAAAACACTCGCCAAAGTGAACCCAAAAGACTGACCTGCAATCACTGCCATCGCACTCTCGGGTCAAACATTGGTAGAATAAGCCACGAGAGAAGCTGTCAGTCAAAGTGAAAGTGAATATTCTAGCTGCTAAGATCGTCTGTAAAGACGCTAAAGGCCATATATAACATTGTTTAACCCAAGAAACTCCTCCTAAATTTTTCAGACTCCAAGAATAAGCATTCTCTCAAATCATGAAAGATCTTCCCCTTCCATACGACAACCAAGCTGATAACCTGCTGGATTTTTTGTGCCCGTTTCTTTTGCAGTATTAATTGTTTCTTGCAATACCTTATCTTGCTGTGGCACCGTAAACGTTGCAGACGCCCAGCACGGCGACATCTGTCTACCGTGGCAGTCTCTGATGGAATGCTTGGTGTCTAGACAGGGCTGGACAATGTACATGTTAATTTCCGATTCCAGACTGATTTTTGTTTTCTACATTTTTTGTAAAGGTTGTAAAATAGTAACAAATTCTTTGATCAGAAATTCCAAAGTTCTGCCATTGACGATCTTAACGACACAAAACATGATGTTCAGCACTCCAAACTTCATTCATTTTCGTTTCTATTCCCTCGACACTTGGTAACCCTCGCCACCACTCTCGTGTTCAGACTTTCGTTCACGACGCCGAGTTTGGGACGTAAATTTTAATAATAGGGCTGGGATTTTTATGCTCTAGTTGACACCGGAGGCTCAATAGTAAACTAACTGTAGATCGTCATTGGTTGCGTTATCTCAACTTTTAGGGGGCTCAGTTTGACAGAAGATTTTCCAGGAAGGAAAAGTTTCACCCGCAGAAAGAGCAGTGGTGTCAACTAATATGCAGTCCCGCCAAAGCCCGTACCGACACAGCATTGACATGGCAGTGGCTTCCACCCCAAACAAACAACCTGTGCGGATTGAGCCACGGCCAAAGAGGTTGGCCACGGCGCAATATTAGTTTCAGCATTGCATGGGCGAAGAGGTGGTTTTGAAGGAGAGGTTGGGGCAAAGGAGGAGAAGTGATTTACGGTTTTATCTGTACTGTCAGAAAATGCAACCTTTATCGCCGTTGAAGATAGACATGAGAAACTTTCTCCCAGGGAGAAAGACAACAAATTCCAGTTTTTATGTATGCATTTTAAAATGTAATTTTCCTTTCCTCTACTAGCAAGTAGGAAGTTCATTGGTCTCTAAGAAATAAACAAACTTGCGGGAAAAGCAATTCCATATATAGTTATATTTCAATCGTACCACCGTGAGAAGAACTCGTAATAGTGAGACATGTAAGTTTTACGTAACTAAATAACAAATTTAACGCGCAATCAAACGAATTATACAGATCTATTCTAGTGGGTTCCAATGCTTTAGACGCAAATCTGACAACAACGTAGCGTGTTTCGAAGTATACACGAAGTATACTGGAGTTTACATTTTAATGTTCATGCTCTTCCTAATATGCTCCAAATCTATGCCACATTACCAAGCAGCATCAAAGGTTTGGATATTTGCCTCGAGTCAGTCAAGATTACGACAAGAACGTGGACTCTAGCTGTTAATTAAAGTATGTCATGTATTGGAGTATACAAGCAGTATGTTGGAGTTCACATTTTAATTCTCATCCTCTAGCTTCCTTATGCCCAGGGCTCCAATACTTTATACGCTAACCTTACAACAACGTAGACCAACTGTTAAAACACATCACGTTTTGGAGTATACATGAAGTATACCGGAGTTCACATCTTAATTCCCATCCTCTTCCTTATGCTCAGGGCTCCAATACTTTATATGCTAACCTTACAACAACATACACCAACTGTTAAAATACATCACGTTTTGAAGTTTATATTTTAATTCCCATCCTCTTCCTTATGCTACAAACCTATGCCGCATTACACAGCAGCTTCAGAGGATGTTTGCCTTGAGTCAGTGAAGATTAAACATAGGTCTATAATTTCTTCTGGGAATGGCATTTCTCAGTATAGAACATGTCACACCTGCACACGAATGCAATGAATACTGGAAAAAAAATCCTTCAGAACTAGAAGCTCCAGGTAAGAACACTGAGTTTGGTCATTACTAAAAATGCAGATAACCGATACGTTCGCATTAAGTCATACACAAAACGCCTCTAGGCAATTTTACAGTAAGCCAGTAACACACTCTACAAACTACTTAACGAGGAAGATAAATCCTTTGGCCTAAAAAAAAACCTTACTATTCAAATATATCCCCGCAAGTAAGACTGGCGCTGCATGATACTGTTCCCGGTGTCTGGTCTTGCGTGCAAGCTGCATAAATCTGGATACGGTGGTCCAAACACAACTGCAGTTAGGATGATTTATTTTGTTCACCAATAAATTTCTAGGAAAGCTGAAGGCACTTACCTGAACTATGTAGGTCGCGGTATTGTTTGGCTACTTTTCTTTTGCAGCCCTTCTTTTCAGCTGCAACACACTTAGTTTGTTGCAAGCAGACAGTGGTTTGACCTATTAGCACGATATTGTTAGTGTCTCTGATAGAGGAAGTAGCAGCGTTTTTTCGATATGTTATCTTATCTATATTGTTATATAACTACACATATACTGCGTAGACTGTGCTAATTTGTTTCGTTATTTGATTTATTATGCTTTTGTTGTTATAATACTTTACCTAATTAAATTATACTATTTCCTTTCATTGGGGGGTGGGGGGGGGGTCCTTTATATTTTGCTGCAACATTTGGTCAGTGTTATTTTATGACATTGTCTGCTCTGTCTGTTAGTTAGGTGTGAAACTAGCGCTGAAACTGCATGTAACTAGCTTGAGCTAAATAGCCAGAGGAAGTGGACTGTGTTCGGCAACACTTAGCGGCCACTGAAACACAATCTTGATAGTAATTTACATCGAAGCTCAGAGAAATGGCAGATTGATGAAGAAAGTTGGGGTGAGAAAGAATCGCAAAAAAAAAAGAAGTAGCCAGGACATTGAGAAAAGAGGAAAGAGGGAAACAGTTGACGGGAGAATTGAGAATGAGTTACACCAGAGATTCTCAGACTTCCATACCAGATTCCCCCCCCCCCCCCCCGCCCCTCGCCTTCACAGGTTTCTTCAATACTTTTACAGCGATAATTATGGAAAGAATTTACCGAACTATTTGTTTTTTATTAGCTGAAAATCAAATAACAAAAAAAATACTCGTTTCACTGGATCATAAAATTTCTATTTGGTTCAGTTCCCAAATTCTTTCCAAGTTTGGAATTCCTCCTTTGCCTGAAATTCCTCCCCAATTCCTCCTCTACCTGAAATTCCTCCCCAATTCCTCCTTTACCTGAAATTCCTCCCCAATTCCTCCCCAGTTCCTCCTTTGCGTGAAATTCCTCTCTAATTCCTCCTCTGCCTGAAATTCCTCCCCAATTCCTCCTTTGCCTGAAATTCCTCCCCAATTCCTCTTCTGCCTGAAATTCCTGCCGTTAGATTTGAAATTCCTTCCTTGGGAACTTAGTGCCCTCCTTCTGAGAATCCCTGGGTTAGAACAACAGAAAGAGGGGAGAGAACTGTCGGAAGAGAAGACATAACTGTGGCAGTGGCAGGACAATGGGATTCTTCAAACTGTGTCTCCTTATGGTGTAATTTGTTATCTCCCGTGCGTCAGCGAGTGCGAACACATTGATAAAGTGTACAAGCACTGTCATGCACCCACAGTATAGATAACTGGTACACATACAAACAAACATATATAAACAAGCGCCCTTGCAGAGTTGCAGCTTACAGTAGGTTGCACAATACCGTGTTCTGGACACAGCTGTAAGAGTTGTCACCCAAGGCATGTATTGTCAGGTCACCATGAACCCTGGAACACCCGGGCTGCTAAATCTCAAAGTCGTGTGCCGCAACGCGTCAAGTCTACTTTTGTCACGGTTTGAGTGTCAGGCGTATACTATGGGGGCAAACGGGACCTCGTGCACTGAGTGGGGCTGAAACAAATCTGCCCCACTAGTTCGGGCGCGTCCAAACTGTCTTGAGTCAGGTGCGGGAAAGATCGACCTCGCGCACTGAGCCAAGACGGACAGAAAGCAGACTTCATTCCGTGAGCCATGATCCTTAAAGATAGCATAATTGGCGACATGTACAAGGGTTTGTCGGGTAAACTGGCATGATTGCAGATTAAACTTTACATAATTTAAAAAACTGTTGTAATATGTACGTACGCACGCCAAGCGTTTTTCGCTAGGGGCACGTACGTATGCGTACTATCCCAAATCGTGTCCTTATCCTCACCCCTAAATCTTATCGAATCCCTTACCCTGCCCCCCCCCCCCTACCCTTTCAACAACAACAAAAAAAAAATAGCAAAAGGAAAACAATAGGAAAATCTGAAAGAATAATAAATCATAATTAATTGAGGCTGTTGTCAAGGAGCATTTCGGGAGGAGCTCTCTAGCTCTGGAGTCACTACAGGCTTTAAAATACAAATTAAATTTGGGGCCCCACGTACTTGTAACAACATCCCGTTGAAATTGGGAACAATGGAAATATGAGAACTACTAACTAACAAACAAACAAAGAGGCAGAACGCCACACCGTGCCACCGAATGGGAATAGACTATGTCGAATATGGGAAAGAGCGGGATAAAGAACCTAAGCTCTAGCAAAATCTTACGAGAGAGAGTGATCAGAAGCATAATGATATTAATAATAATAAAAACTGACGGGTTGCAGGAGGGCTTGGCACAGAGTTAAAATGTGGCCAAAAAGAACCAGAAATGTATTTCGCAAACTCCACGTTCAGAATAAATTAGTAAAAAAAAAAAAAATCTGGCCGGAGTATTCCTCTATAGTGCAGTTTTCGCCCTTTTTTCGTTTTCGCTCAACACTACAGCCTGTATCAATAACTATAGGATTAATTTTCTCAAGTCTCAACTAATCTTACGCAACTCGCTTCTGTATCGATCTACTGTGTTTATTCAAGTTTCGGGCAATTCTTTACAATTTTGTTTTGTGACAGTCATATACGGTACATTGATCTCTACTTTTGCTCCCTGTGAAAAGCCGTGCGCATAGGAGACCGTGTTTGACACGCATTCAATTTGGTGCACCGCATATAAATATGTGTGCGTAGTGCTTTGGCTCATATGACATCTGTGGCAAGACTGTACTATTAGCTATGGGGAAACTTTCTCAGAGACACAGAGAGAGACAGATGGGTGGAAACACAGGTTTATCTCAGGTAATGCCGGATACCTCATCTAGTTACAAAAAAAGAAAAACGAAAAGAAAAACTGTACAACAAATTCCGAAGAATTAAAAAAAAAAAAAAAAAAATAATGGAGATCATTTATATAGCGCCTAATCCAAACGAGTTTGCCCTAGGCGCTTTACAGAAAGTCTTGTTCACTCGATTTGCATCTCTCTCTCTCTCTTTCTTTCTTTCATCCTCTCTCTCTCTCTCTCTAACTCTCTCTATTTCAGAGCAAATTGTAACGCAGCCTGTTAGGCGCAGTTCACAACTCACAACTTGTATTCTAAAGTATTATAATATTTGAATTTTTATTAATATTTATTTAATAATGAATTATAAATTTTTGCTGGTGATATTGGGGGGGGGGGGTGAAAGGGATAAATTTTAATCTAATAATTTTAATTTTGGCCTGGGAGCGACCTGTTCGGCCTGCTCTTTACGATTTCCAACTGCCAAGGTATCTTTAACGTGTGCAACGTGCACACGGGCCCTCCAAATTTTTTCGTCCTTATCCGAGAAGACTAAGTACTCGATCCTACCCCCCAATAGGATCAGGGACATGAAAATATGATTTTAAAATAAAAAACAATTTCCAACATGCTGCACAGCCCGGGTTTTGAACCCGGGACCTTGGCATAAGAGGCGAGCACCTTGCCTCGAGACCGCGAAACTGAACGAGCTTCGCATATTAAATCCTTCTCCGGGTCAAACAAGAAACAGAGGTAATGTAACATAGACCAGACCACGTAACACTAAATAAAATGTCACAAAATAACACACGTGAAATCATGTAAAACTGAAGAGAGGATCTAACTATGACGAAGTAGGATTGTCACAACACTAGCACAGACGAAATATTTGCAGAGTACTTCGAGGCCATGAAAGTGTTTCATTGAATATAAAAATAACAACAACAACAAAAATTCCGAGACAAAATTTTAACTTAACGTAGTATTGCCTTGCTGCGTGTCAATATGAAGGCAGAAAAAGACATCGCAAAAATGAAACTATAAAAATCACCGAAAAAGACGCTGAGACACGTATCTTTATTTCACAAAGGAATTATGTATCCATTAGTTCCCAAAAACAGCACTTAGGTGCGCATCCACTGGTAAATCTTTAGCACTCATGAAGACCTGTGCACACTGAAGCCACCTTGTGATGGAGCTCTGCTAGACCCCCGGACACTTGCAGATCCTTCTCAACACAAGTCAGAGCGGGCAATGAATAATTTACAGGAGAGGTCGTTCTGGGGAAATGGGCCTAGATCTATAGGGTGCCAATCCTGTTTTCCTGCGGTTTATGAAATTTGTGATGTTGCGGTGTTCATGATTTTCCCGATGATTGGCGGATAGCTTAGAAAAAGACAGACAGACACAGATAGACAGACAGACAGACAGAGAGATAGATAAATAGGTAGGTAGATAGATAGATAGATAGATAGATAAATAGATAGATAGATAGATAGATAGATAGATAGATAGATAGATAGATAGATAGATAGATAGATAGATAGATAGATAGATAGATAGATAGATAGATAGATAGATAGATAGATAGATAGATAGATAGATAGATAGATAGATAGATAGATAGATAGATAGATAGGCATGGAACAAAAATTTCCACTCGTCATTGGTTTCTTCAACAGTTGCTCAAATGTTCATGTCATTGAAGCCGCGCGTCACATTATCACAGTCATGAAGAACAAGAAAAATCCGAGCAACTCCACTGCAACCTCATCAAGGAGTTCGTTGAATTTATCTTTTCTAGGAAGCAACGTTTTCCAAGAAAATTTCTTTATGGTACTTGAACAAGGCACATTTTTCTCAGGTGCGGGGAGAGATAACGACAGCTTTTACCGCTCAGGGGGCCCTGTTAGAGTCTTTCTGAATCATCATCACTGTGGTAGATAATGCTTTATCAAGACTTGTTCCTGCATAGAAGCAGTTAAACATTGTCCAGGTAACTATCAAATGCTGCAGGATTGTCGCATAATTAAAATAAGTGGTTAGATAAGTACTGCTGTGCCTCTTCACGCTTCTGATTAAACAGTTTTGTACGTATATCCAGCGATGCATATTGGGTTGGATGAATCATTTGACAACCAGCGGGTTCATGTCGGATCCATAATGGAGTTTGCATTCTATTTCTAACAATTAGCATATATAACCCAACTCTAAATTTTAAACGAGAGCGAAGGGACAGGGAGGAGGGAAGGAAGAGGGGTCAACTTAACATCGTCTCGAATTCCCGGTTTCAGTCAACCGCCTAGTACCAAAACAACGAAGATAGTTTTTTTGTGGGTAGTTCATTGAATCAGCCATGACGTTGAAATAGCGCAGTTATCATCCTTGTTTTTTTTTTTTAACTCAAACTTAGTGAAGTCCAAACATTCGTTTACTGAGCATGCGCACTTGCAGAATATTTGGGGGGTGGGGGGCACTGCAGCTGAGCATGCACACTTGCAAGGATTGGCTGTTATCCAAAAAGAAGAACCGAAACTCCTGTGTGAATTAAACGCACACAGCCTTGGAACTTCTGACAAACGAAATAAAATTCTGAATTTCGTAGCAGCGCGGTTTTGTGACGTCAAATGAAACACATGAATACCACACTCACCCACAACAGTAGCACCCTGCTGCTGCTCCACTGAGCCGTCAAGCATAACTTCAACATCAGTGACACAACAAATGCATAATCCCAACTGCATCAGCGTCTGCTCAGTATTTGCGATAATTTAAAACTATTGATTATCGCGTTAGAACGAGGCTCCAAAATAATTAAAATCTGCATTTTGCAAAGCCTTAGTCTAAGTTAGCAATGCATAAAACGAAAACTACACAATGAAATTGGAAAAAAAAAAAACAACTATCATACTTGACGAGATAAAATGCAAACTTGAAGTAGGCTTAAAAAATGAAAAGCAACTGTTAAAGAAGTACACACATGCTCACATATGCAGACACTACGCATGTGGGCGCACATAAATACTCGAATGTGTGCACTTTACATTGCTGCACTCACTATTTTAGTATAGTTGTTAGTGATACAATAATGCATTGCTTACCATATATATAGAAATAGGAATAATCCTGTTTTTTTTTGGTCTAGTAGAAAAGAAGCATTACTTTCCCTGTGGCAATAATTTGATTCTTCTGCTTGCAGCAATAACACGTAACCACATCTGCTACAGATGGCAAGCAAACACACTGTTAACAAGCATTAGATCCCATTGGTTACGGTTTGCTGCTACCGTTCTACCTAAGCATCGATCTCTTATCTTTCCAGGAATACATAGTTCAATTGCCCTGATCAATAAGCTTTTGAATAAATCGAAGTTATTTGCAAAAAGATCGATAGCCACACACAACCACACATGTAAACTCTATTGAAAGCCCCCTATCTCCCCCGTTCAGCTTTAAAATGTCTAAATGGTTAACTATTGGTTCTGTTCACGGTCTGGTATACACAAGTGTTATTTGAATGTCTTTCTGCCTTCATGAGAAATCGTGTTGTGTTCCATTTGAAAAGTTCTAGGCCTGTTTTTGAACTGGTGACGCCAATGTTCGTCTACCCAATTGACGTGTTACATTATCTTTGTGCTGTCTCTGGGGAGCATGAACGCACAAGAATTCGGTGTGGCCCCTTAGTAAACTCAGTTACTCCAGAGAGTATATAGAGCGAGGGTTCACTATTGGTCGATTTGCACTGCGAGACACGAGAGGCTCTGCGAAACCACTGTTAGTATGGAGCGGAAAGTAGGTCGCTGCGGTAAACAATATCCGTTTGTGCATTTCCACGGGGCGTAGGAGCTTACAAACGGTTTTAAATAGTTTCAATCAGCCCAAAAATATGAACAAACCACAGTAAACAGATATGCACACTATCTTTGGTGAAGAAGGTCTCCTTCAAGCCTTCAGTTTCTTGTTTACCGCAGAGGCCTAGTTTCGCGATTTGGCGGAAGTGAACCCTCTCTATACATCTATACTCTCTGGTTACTCTTATATTGATATATTGATGGTGCACTGAATCAATCAGCGGGCGGAAAGAGAGACCTCGCGCACTGAGCCGAAACAGTTGCAAAACATATGTGATCATGTGCCTTACCGGTACTGATATCATGTGTTTACAAAGAGGTCCACCCAAAGCCGAAAAAAAACAAACAAAAATCATTTTATGGTCAGGTTTGAAAATATTTGACCAATCTGATTTCCGCAAGTCTTACAGTCATTTTTTTCTCTGCACACATATTCCCTTTCGGTATCGACACTGAATATCTGTTTCCCGAAAATCGTGTTAAGTTAGGGCCAGGGTTACGGTTAGGGCCTGGATAGGTTCGATTCTTCCATACCACAGCATCGAAAAACGCCATTCTCGTTCTAATTAATTTCAGTCAAAAAGCGTGTTGTCGGGCGCCAGTTCGTCAGGGAAGCCAGGGTAAAATTCTGAAATCAAAACGGCCATCCGGTCAGAATGTGTAGTTTAGGCTGCTGACAAAAGCGCGGGACTGCGCGAGCGCCTTGAAACTGGGTGGACTGGCGTAAGCCCAACATGTCCCATGACAGTCCAAATGCAGTTTTAAACATGAGTTGAAATCCCAGTTCCACTCATCTAACAGCGGTCAAAACCAACCGCGGGCCCCTCAGCTTGTTTAAGATAATAATAGTAATATGGGAAGGGAGGGGGGTTACACGAGCTTTAAAACTTGACTGTCGGAACAATTGTCTGATATTCGTCTGTGAGTAAATGCTTCGGCAAATTGAACACAAGCTAGAATCTATTATATATTTCAGTAACTCGCAACCTTTGGCATGACTAACTGACCAAACTATACACTCTTCAGGCCTTAAATTTGGCAGGAAGGTGGCAACTGAGATAAGGAAGATGATGGCTATCATTAACAGTTGTTTACTTCAAGCATGTATTTTCAAAAAATAACAATGTTTATTGCTATGTAACATCTGTATTTTTGCATGTTTGTTTCGTAATACATATAGTACCGTGCGTGTCATAAAAAGTAACCGTATCAAGCGTTCAGTTTGGTGCGTAGTGTCCTGGTGCGCATGAGTTCTGAAGCAAGACTGTAATTTATTACTTTTATTATATGAGAGAAAGAGAGGGGGGGGGGAGCACATGATTGTTTATTCCGGGCAATGCCCGGTAGGTCATCTATTATATAATATTCAGGATACTTCGGTAAGCCTCTAGGATGTCGCTTTTTTCCCTTTGGTAAAGAATGTAACGTCATTGATATGTTCCCTGAAGCCCACGTGAATGTGCTCACCATCGCAGCGAGTGAGAGAAAAAACTGGACCGGGAGAATTTCTTTTTTTGTGAATTGAATTGTTATTATTTTTGCTTGCGATTTCTTTAGCATTTTACCGTCACTCTTTAAAATTAAGAGAATAACAATATTAATTATCCACCTAGTAAAGCTACATAAAGGTGCGTAAGTACTTTAATGTGTCTCGACTGTCGAGCTCGGAAAGCTGCGGATACACATAATAATTATGAACCAAATATGGCACCTGCGTTTTCTTTCTGTCGGCGAACTGCTACCGCAGTGCTGAGTTCATTGTAGAAGAGGCATAGAGTCCTCTGGGAATCCAAGGATCATAAGGAGCCAAAAGGATTACCAAATCACACATATAGGTGGTCGAGATTATCACATTTGAGAATATTTAAACGCTAAGGATGAGTTATTTTATGTGTGAACCGTCTGCCCCTTTAAAGGCCAAAATGGGATGAACGTAATTGTGATGTGGAGATGTAACTTTTTTTGGTAGCTGACGCTACTGGCATTAGCACAGTACCATCTGCTGTTTCTGGCGTGGCGGCCGACAATCCCGCAAAAGCTCAAATAGGAATTTACGCGCCGTGCAGTTAACCCTAAGGCGCATTAACAGTCTTTTGCGCAGTCTCCCATATAACGTCCAACCATGCCTGTCAACTCCTGGATGTAGAAGAAATACTATTACGTCAGCATTATTTATAGGTAAATGGAAACCATACAAACTTATCTCGCCAGCAATATTTACTGAACATGTAAAAGATGTAGATAAGTGCACTCAAACAAGCGGAAAAGAGAAGGAAGAGGAGGTGATAAACAGATTATTTATGTCAACATTATTGAATGCCAAGATGATGGCGTCATCATGACGTCAGCAATATTGAATGAAATTACCAGGGTCTCAAATAAATCACATTTTCTTTGATTTTCACCATTCGAATGATAGGAAAACACTTCCAAGATCCAGTCCAAGTTTTCTACAGCGATCACAGAAAATAAATTTTGTCGAATCTCGAGCCAAGCCATTGTCAACTCACGGGCATTTTTTTTTAAAATGTGAATTTTTTTCTTGGGGGGGGGGGGGGGGGGGACAATTTACAAATTTATCGTTCTTTTTTTTTTTTTTACTGATTTCTGATGAAGTCGCAGAAGGTGAGGTTTAGGGGGCGGGGCTCTGTGAAATTTCAGAAAAGAAAACTCGAGAGAAAAATAAAGAAAAGACCTCAATAAAAATTAGTGGATCATTTATATAGTTAAATCTTGAAAATGGGACAGCAATCATTCTAAACAAACAAAAATGACCTAAAATCCCAACTGTCATAAAAACTGTGTTAATGTAACAATAGTTCATAAAATACCATCCTGAATAATTTCTAATATATGATCTTCTTTTTTTTTTTCTTCTGTTTTTGTCTGTCGGATTAAATAAACCTGTTTCGTATCTCTTACCTTCACGTACCAAAACAGTCTGTCTATCGACCAACCAGGAAGATATATATAAATGTAGGAAGTCTCAAACAACCAATAGATGTGGCCCCAATCACGGAAATACAGCGACTTAAGTCAATAATTTCTCTACGTGTCCTCAGTCATGAATGCATTTGAACGAATAAAAAAGTTCTATAAATAAACACATTTTCTCACAATTTTCATTCTCCAATTTTTAGAAATAAAATAGTGATAAATATCAGATGTTTATGCGTTGGCGGTGATAATTCTTGATACGTGCCGACTGATAACAAACCGATATATGGAATTCAGTGCACTTTCAGAGGTTACCAATTTAAAATGGGAAATTTTAATGTCGATGTGATATCTTCATAATACTGCGATTTAGTTTTGTAACGTACCACTCAGAAGATTAAATGCGACTGTTTTGTAAAATACACTCACTTTATGTGGAACTATCGATGTCGGGATTGCTATGACCCAAACAGATGTCCCCACGCCAGAAAACTGATGAAATGTTCCCCCTTTGTGCCCTCATATGTCTGACATCAGATCTTTACCCAAAAAAAAAAAATGAGATAAGAATTTCTAGTAACTTACGTCAATCATTTACTTATTTTTTTCAGGCAGATTTCTTCCTGCCTTTATGTAGGGCTGTTGTTTGAGGCGCGTGGTATTTTATATTATATGTCATTGCTGAACAATGAACATTTTCTCTACTTGGCTTTGTAATTAGACTGCGCGTGCTAATAACATTCTTATATTATTCATATTCTAACACTTTTCATTTTCATCAGTTATGTCGTTTTTCGTCTGTATGAGAGTTCGCGCGCACACATATATATATGTGTATAGGGAGCGGGATTTAATGACACAGTTACTATATTTAAATTTACCTATGACATCATGGGACATTCGAACTGTCCAACGCAGTGGTTAAGCACGGTTGTTATGGACTTTGTAAGGGCAATTCGAGTCACAAAAATCAACTGCACATGAAAAGTGTGTACAAAGTTCATAACTGTGCTTCGCCGCCGCGTTGAACAGTTCGAATGTCCCATGACCATGGCGATCTTAACTTGTAAAGTACGCTATGCCCATGACGTAAATCTAAATATAGTAACTGTGTCATTCAATCCCATTGCCTATGTGTGTGTGTTTTTCCGACAGAATTTCATAATACTGTTTTGCAACATCGCATTTTACCGTCACCTTTGAAACATTTTAAATAGTGTCATTCTTCAGAAATTTTCACTGCACTAATAGGCCTACTGTTAGTAATTTCGTCAGAATTGTCCTTGGCGGAAGGGTGGGGCGGGGGGGGGGGGGGGGAGGAGTGGTGGAGGGAATTCTACCGGCTGTGGAGTACAGCTAATCAAGAGGTGTTGATCGATTGTTCATTGGAAATTTGTGATTGCTATTATATATGAAACTTTAACCTAGTTTTCGCTGAACAAATGAGCTCCTTGTCCCTATGGACGACTTTACGGAATAGAATATCGTGTAATCAATACGGTGTCGCCTCGCTGGTCTAGATTAATGTGTGCCAATGGTTTAGAAAGTTTACAATTAATGAATAGTCTAATAAGAACCAAGCACGATGCGAAACTTGAAATGGCGTCGATAGAAATTATGATTTATGGAGTAAAGAAGATTAATCTCTTCCCTCCCTCCCCCCCCCCCCAATCCTTCTAATTGCCTACCATTTCGTAACACTTCACGCCCCCACCCCACCCCACCCCCACCCCCCAGCAGGTGGTTTTGTCTTCTGGTAAGGTTTCTGTCTGTCCTATCATTCTGCTACATTCTGTCTCTCGTCTTGCTTTTGTTTCTGTTTGTGTTTGTGTGGGTGTGGGAGGGGCACACTGATAAAATAATATCAGGGTCAACTTTTTAACAGTGCTTTTCAACGTGGGCGATATGGCCACCGGGCGTGGGGGGGGGGGCGATTTTGATTTCCCGGGCGGGGGGGGGGGAGGTGAAAGCGAAGAAAAGGGCGACAAGGGGATGAAACCGACAACCGATGAAAGGGAGACGAAAACGGTCATGAATGGAGGACGATTTGGGGACAAAATCAGGGGCCAGTCACTGACATGTTCAACAGCATGCATAGATGGGTTTTAGGGACAGAAAAGGCCTGGGTTTTTTTTCAGGTCATTTAAATCTGATAAAGAATACGTTCTGTTTTATGTAATGAATAATCAACACGCATATTGACATCAATAAGGCTTTGAAAAAGTAAACATTTATAATTTGTGTTTAGTCTGTCTTCTTGTAAAAATATATCTGCTGGGTGTAAGTAAGGATTGTTTTATTTGGGGGAAGGGGGAGAAAAAAAAGGGGGGGGGGCATGACAGAAAATTTGGAGCTAAAGGGGGCAATTGCCTGACGAGGGTTGAGAACCACTGGGTTAACCACTCAAATTTTACCACGACCAATGTGATTCATATGCGTTTACGTCCATGGATCATGTCGGCGTCTCCCACTCAAATGTCTGGCGAATAGAATGTTGTGGGCAGAACTAGGAAACGCCTTATCACTCATGCGGTGTCACTTGTAGCTTGAATCACCCAGCCTAGGGAATCACTTCTGATACAAATAACAAAGAGTGTGGTATATATCGTGATTTAGTATCCCCTGCAATGGTTTGTAAGTGGCCTAACTCTTGCACAATCGATGGGATATCCCATGAATACGAAAACCATAAATAACTGATTATTCACAATAAAAGTGCTTTTATACTTTTTTTTTTTTGTCTGTTTACACGTTACTATTTATGTCATATGACGTTATATCAGCAGTTATAAACTTTTTCTGTGACTTTTAATCATCATAGCGAACTGTTTTTTTTTCACGTGGTTCGATTTATGCCTTTTCCTGGGCCGTTTTGAACAAATAAAAAGTAATGAGAGTGGATCATTTTATAGTATACTTTTTAATTGCGCATAATTATTCCAGGCATTTTTTCAGTCACTAGGCCAACCCCTGCGGTTTTATGCCACAGGACCCTTCTATCTCACAGTTTGTTTATAATTGCCCCCTCCCTCCCCAAATCAGTAAGAAGGAAGAAAACCAACATTTTCATAAATATTTTGCAGTTTTGACGATATCAAATCGTCAAAAAACAACTACAACAACACAAACACAGTTTTTCCTATAGGTCTTTTGTTCTTTTGCTTAAATACCACAGCTCCCACTTAATGCCAAATGAAACTTTGAAATACATTTATTTTTATTGTTGTTTTTTGTATGTGCGTACCCCATGTGTTTTGTTCTAGAGTTATGTATGTTAAAGCCTTTGTGACTCCAGAACCAGAGAGCTCCTCCCGAAATAGTCTTGACAACAGCCTTAATTAATTATTCTTTCAGATTTTCTTTTTGTTTTCCTCCTGTTTTTTGTTTTGTTGAAAGGATAAGGGGCGGGGTTAGCGATTCGATAAGATTTAGGGTTGAAGGTAAGGTCGGGGTTAGGAAGAAGTACGTGTACAGAACGTTTAGGGTACATATGTAAAAGTAACAACAGTCTTTTTTTTTTTTTCTTCGTTTTGAGGCTGTACCCCTTGTCCCTTCCCTCCTCCAATCTATCTATTCACACAATTTTAGCTTAAGGTTTCAATGAATAATGTACCAATAGCACGTATTTCTTACCTGAAATATTAATTAACCCACTTCACCATCCACGTCCAAAGATAAGAAAAAGAAAAAACAACACAAGTAGGCCTATATAAACCTCGACTTTATTTGGTTCGGTGTCATTTGCGGTTAACCCGATGACGTGGATACAGGAATAGCCCGAAACTGTTATGTAACCCCAGGTAAATGATTCTAGGGGTCGCCTGGTACATGTACTATGTATTACCGTGAAAAGACCTATTCTTATAGACAAGCCAGTACATCTGCACTGCACAATTGAAAAGCGTGGGAAATAAAAACAAATTAAACAACTCTTAAAAACAGTATGGGAATAAAGAGGAGGCATGGTGGAGAAGGGAAGGGGAGGGAGAATGGTAAAAGATGAGAGATGAGTGGGGGAGTGGTAGAACAAGAGAATATGTGAGAGGGTAAAAATGAAACATTGTTAATACACAGATGAGGAAGATTTTGCGATGTAAATGAATGTATTAATTCTCTTTGATTTTGCTGAACCGGGAAAAGTGGAGGGATGGGGGGAGGGGGGGGGCGAGGGATCGGTCCAAGCACAATCATGCACAAACTCATAATATTCAATGTCACACATATTTAGGGATGAAACAGACCACGGCGGATGTAGGCGCCAGACCGGTTTGCTTCACACTAACATACAGTCATGTAATAGGCCCTGCCCGGGGCATCTCGCTGGGTTTACGGCGTGGGCAGTGCCTATTATGCTAGTGTGAAGCAAACTTTATGAGCTTCGAGCCACCGGTCTGGCACCTACTGCAGCTTTGGTCTGTTTCACCCCTCACACTGAATTTTATGGTATTTCAAATGACACAATGTACCATACATATTCAATGTATTTATGAACTCTTTGTGCTTACAACTCCGGCTACAAAGAATATACAAGCAGTAAATTATGTGCACGGAGGGAAAGAATAAATTTATTACTGTTTTAATATCTCAAGGCTCTTCTACTTAACACTGAAAGAAATATGTGGGAAGAACAAGTCAGTTAAAGGAAGGTATAACAGATAAAAATGGTAACATCCTGATGGTGAAGAGAGATGTGTTAGAGAGATGGGTGCAGTGCGTGAGTGATCTCTTCTCAGACCCTGAAAGAAATAAAGATCCCCCAACATTTCAAGGTGAGATGCAAGGACCAAAGATATTAAAAGAGGAAGTTGAGTGTCACGAGTGGAGTGAGCGATAGTTAATAATTACGGGGGGAAAGGAGGAGAGTAAAATTAACGCACGTAGACAAGTAAGTTAAAGCGTGCATGTTGTGAGTGGTGGGGGGTCTGAATGAGGCGAAAGCGCTGTATTACTATCACTGCAAGTTAGAAGGTTCTACTGAACGGACGCTAGGAAGAGCCCAGCGGGCGAACATAAGGGGAGCAGTCGGAAGACGGATGAGAGTGTTTTTTCCAGTGATGACTGGTAGGTAGAACGTTGATTGATAATTATGATTGATGTATTATATTATATTCGTCTATTACCATGATGTAAATAAGTATAGGTGAGGAATGTGGAAGTCCTTGATATTGGATATAGCAATGTGCGCCATGAGCGATAGATGAAAGTTGAGTTCATGGATTTGTAGCGCGAGTGAGTAGTGTGTACTCCGATGGAGGTGTGTTACCGTAAGATGTTTGGTGAGTGGAATGTGAACTATTGTGTGTACGCTTCATGGGTTGTAAGGAGAGGTGGAGTGAATAGAAATGGTAGGGTATTATACCAATGTAATGTTATTCTTGTAGGTGTCGGGGACGGGCCGCAGAGCCACCTCGGTGAGCACAGGGGATAGGCCAGCATAGGGCCGGAGGCCACACATAGGCCAAGAGTGAGGCTGTCGGTGCAGGACAGTAGAGGCACATAAAGTCGTGGCAGTCAGGCCACGGACAGGGACGTAGATATGAGCGTGAATGTGATAATGTACTATTGCCATGTTGATGGGCTATGGAAATGATAATGTACTAGTGCCATGTTGATGGGCTATTGAAATGATAATGTGCTATTGCCCTGCTGAGGTGCTAGTGGAATGCTAAGGTGTATGACAATAGGAAGGTGATATTGAGAGACTGCGGTGCCAGTGAATTATTAATGTGCTATTAAGACCCTGAGGGGAGAGGCTGAGGCCGAAGTGCCTTTAGGAAGTAACTACCGGGTTGTAGATCCGAGGAAGAGTGCATGTGAGAATAAGGCCGTTGTACGGCAGTTAATTTCAATAATATAATGTATGTAATTGCGCTATTATCTGTATGATTATGTTTAAATAAATGTGTGAGTCTGATGGGTTGTTCTGTTAAGTGTTAAACTTGTTTGTTCGTGATTGTTGTCCTGTCATAAATTATTACATCTCCCAGTCTGGAATTTGTGACATTGAGGCTGCATTGAAAAAGATGAAGAGGGGGAAGGCCCTCGGCCAAGACAGAGTAGCCATAGAAATGTTAAAAGCCTTGGAAGAGTTTGGAATAAAAGTCCTCACGAAACACATCAATATAATATTATGAATCGGAACCCTGCCAGACAAGCTATGTTCGCCAATCTTCATTCCTTTACAAAAGAAGCCAGGGGCCACAGATTGTGAACAACACAGAACAATCTGGATCATGAGTCAAATTACTAAAATTCTATTTGGTTTTGTGAAAGCAAAAGGTACTGCAAAGTGCAAACGCAATTTTCACCCTCAAAATGTTAATGGAAACATTTATTGAGAAAAATGAAGATCCATTCCTTTGTTTCATAGATTATTCAAAGGCGTTCGACTCGGTAATTCGTGATGAACTGTTTAAGATGTTGCACAGCATGGGCATTGATCAGAAGGATCTCCGCATTGTACAAGATCTGTACTACAAGCAAACAACAGGCATCAGAGTAGATGGGGATGCATGCGAGTACTTCAAGATACAGAAAGATGTCAGACAAGGCTGCGCTTTGTCTCCAGATTTTTACAACCTGGACAGCGAAAACAGATTTAGATGTATTGTAGACCCAAAGTGGAGTACAAATCAATGGCGAAAACCTTTCCAACATACGTTACACTGACGATGCAGTGTTAATGGCGTACACACCTGATGATCTACAAAACTTGTTGGACAGAGCTGAGAAAGATGGCAAAGCATTAGGCCCACATCTAAACGTGAAAAAAAAAACACACACACACACAAAAAACAACAACAGAGTGCATGATTGTGTCAAAACATCCTAATGAAAGTAGACCTCTCAACCTGAAGAGCAATGGAGAAAACATAAAACAATTTGATAAATTCAAGTATCTTGGAAGTATGATCATTTCGGACGGTAATGACATCACCACTATAAAAACGCAAATAGCACAGGCAAAAGCAACATTTGACAATATGAAAAGTGTCCTAATGAACTCAAAAATAGCCACGAAAACAAAATTATCTTTGGTGAAAACCTTTGTCTACTCCATCTTCCTATATGGTTGTGAGACTTGGACATTACTGAAGGGAGCAGAAGTCAGACTAGAAGCAGAAGAAATGTAGATTTATAGAAGACTGCTCAAAATCCCATGGACTGCCAAAATATCAAATGAAGAAGTTCTCAAAATAGTAGGCAAAGAGAGAAGCTTATTAAAAACAATCAGAAAAAGACAAATAAGACTTTTTGCACATGTACATAATTTTTATGTATAGATACAACACCCTTGAGAAGCTAGCAGTTAGCGGCACCATCGAAGGCAAACGAACACGAGGAAAGCAGAGAATCGCCTGTGTCACAAGTCTCCGCTAAGCCACCAGACTACAAACAACGCTTTTGTCCGCAAGGCAAAAGATAATTAATGTGGATAACAGCACTGCTGTAATCTTAATTAGGACTGTTGCTGTTTGGTTCCAACAAAACAACTGTTATTACTAAGTGATCTATAGAACATAATATGATGCTGAAGTTTTAAAAAAAAAAAAATTGTTCTTCATGTGTTCTCCATTGAGTCCAATCAATACTCCCCCCCCCCCCTTTAATTCATTTTTAATTATTTTTTTTCTATCTAATTAATGAAGCGAAAACGGAATAGACAAAAACACAAGCAAATCATCACTATCTGACAGAAGCGACATATTCCCCCCCAAAAAGGCAAAAGAAGTGTGGGTTCCAACTCTAAATTATTTCGTCTCCGCTGGATAATGTTGCTCTCATAAATATTTGCAAAAGTAATATTTCAGCTAACCAAGATCTTGAAAAGCCTGGGCAAAACGACTTCTCAACAAAGAGAACTGGATTCCTAAGCATAGTTTTCTAGTTTCCTGACATAAGCCTACAAGTTTACTTAGGTTATAAATTCTACCTGACTGGATGTATAATAATAATGATGACTACAAAGCGAACTTTGTCCATGACACCCAGTGTTCTACCGTGTTTGTACTATCTAGATGACGCCAGCACCGAGGTACAGTTCAAATCATCAGTTCCGGTGGTTCTCGGTCTGGGGCTCGTGGTTCCCAGAACGCCAGCAGTGCAGGTCAAGACTTTCAAAGCAAGTAGGCCCACCATGGGGGAGTGAGTGAGTGAGTGAGTGAGTGAGGGGGTGAATAATTATATGAATGTGTGGGTGGGTGATCGTGAGTAAGTGAGTGGATGACAGTGAGTGCATTTAACCAGTTAGGGAAAGATCCTCTTTACAGCCCATTTTCGGGCAATATGGGGTATTAGTTAGGCCTTTTTTAAAAAATAAACTCCGCCCATGTTATCAGTGAAACTTTCATACATGTATGAGGTCAATCCTCTCCATTTGTATTCGTACTCTGGTATGATGAGTGGTCTATTTGCCTCGGTGTGCCTCTCATAATAAACTATAACAAATAGTGGATTTGCATAGGACAAATAATCAGCACGCGTGAGACTTAATAGGCGCATCGGATCCGAAGGCAGTCCAGTGTGTGGCTAAAACAGAAATTAACAGGATACGCACGGAGTGCAAATAATGGAAATAATATTAAAAGCTAGCTATACATCGACAGGGTCAAATCTGTACATCTGTGGGCCAAGCTCGTCATATTGAAACAAAGACAGCAACAATGGTGCAGTCCAGGAGAATAAGCGTAATTTTAAATATTCAAAAGTGAAAAGCTCTAACATATCAATAACGAGCTGATCTGTAATATAGGCTAGAGAAATCTGGAATGAAAAAGTTACCAGAGCGTCTCCCAATGGAGCAGGAAAGGGCACTCAAGATCTGTTTGAACGAAATGAACGTATCAGTAATTTGTGTTAGGAAGTGGGGAAGGCCGGAGAACTTCAGTGAGAAGCATGACACGCAAATGTATGGTCTGTCGAAATCAGTGCGGGCGAATCTTGCCTAAAATAATATCGCATCCGTCCCCTTGCTGTCTCCTGCAACCATTGAACAATAGTATAGATTACTAAGGGTGCCGACCCAGTAGATCCGACTACTCAGTTTGCTTCCAGGTGTTTTTCTTCCAGCGTTTCGTCGATAAAACATCGGAACGGATGTAAGATGGATGCCATACAGTTTGAATCCGTTTCGATGTTTTATCGAAAGTTATGTGTGGCGGGAATGGGCTCATTAGAACATTGGACGCGGAAAGGTTGCAACTAATTTTGTTGCTTTGGTTAAAGAGAAAACGATCTAAACGAAGACGTAACTGGGTGCACCCAGTATTTAAAGAAAGAGACGTTTATGGCGAGTACATGGTATCATCATCTGTTAGAACAAATTCTAATTGATAAAGAAAAATGTGTTGCTTACATTCGAATGGAGCCAGAAACATTTTTTACTCTTCTTGAAAAGATTGGGCTACACATAGAGAAGAAAACAACAAACTTTCGGAAGCCACTACCGGCTAAAGAACGGCTCATCATTACGTTAAGTGAGTTGTGTGACATATTAAGTGAAAGTGTAAAACCATACGTAAATCTGCACCTTTTCTTGAATCGTATCACCTACTGTTTTGTGATCACAACACTTTTTCTTTTAATATGCAATAGTTCCAATATATAGAAATCCAATTGGTTATTTTTCAAAAGCCAGACATGCATAGCCTGGTTTTCACTAATTTCAGTGCTTTGGGCCTGTCTTGCTTCAACCAAGATCTAGTCCTTACAATCCCATGTCAAGGGGCTTAAGTAAAATTATATTAACATTTGGGGATATTCAGAATGAATTGCAAAGTGTTTAAAATCCTTCGTGGATATGAAGTTTTTAAAAGTTATTTAGATCTATCTTTCAAGAGGCTCGAAACTGCATGCTGATAGGCTTTTATCAGTCGCTTTGTAGAATCTATGTGGCAAGCAGTAAAAGAACTCGCATGCATCATGTGCAATTATGGGATGTTTTAAAGGCTGTGTCCGTATTCGTAAATGAAACAACTATACACGTAACCTAGACGGTGTGCCAGACAGTGACACTCATTGTTTGCCTGATGAGAGACGTGCCAATTTTAGTGTTGCACTAAAACCTTTCGATACAGCAAAAAGCTGGATTCACCTCCGGATCTGAAATGGTAGATGAGACGGATGCACTGGGCCGCTGATATTTAGTTTAAGAGCCGATGTAGTACGCTCTGGTAACGGATCAGGGGTCAACTGCCTGACTCGAGCTGGAAACGGATCCACTGGGCTGGCACTATAATACTGCCAAGATTCGTCTTGTTGGTTGTTGCCTGGAAATTGGGGCCGTCCATAAAAGTACACACACTTAGAAAGATTTGGGTTTGGCGGGGTGGGGGTAGTGCCGCCGGCGTATGAAAAAAAAAAGTTGGGATGGGAACCGGGGAGCGTGTGTACGCCTTTCAGATATGATTATGAAAATATTAATAGTCGGGTTTTATTTACTTTGCTCTTTGACAAAATAAGTTATAGGATCATATAAAAATTGACTACATACGGTGTTTCTTATGGAACATTCAAATAATCCAAGCAATATATCACTAAAAATTTTGAACGTCAAGACCCTGTCATGGATTCATCATCCAGGTGACCGCACACTCGAACGAGAGGTCGAGGTGGGAGAGGGCATTTAAGGCCAAAAGAGTCACGGCGGAGGGTGGGGGGGGGGGTGAGGGAGGTAGTGGCGAGAGGTGAAAATCGCCAGGCCCTGTCGTACGTATGTCATGGATGGCCCCATTTTAAGATGAAAGTGGGGCTAAAATACAAAATGTGTAATTTGAAGAATGTACAAAAATGTAAAGAGGACGTTGCATGAAAATTATGACCTCTTCGGCCACTGCAATAAACTCATCAACTTGTGTATCTACGCCTCGTGTACCTGTGTTGCTTTTTTGTATAGGTGTGTGTGTGCCTGAAGAAGGTCACAGACCGAAAGCACACATTTGATAAAGAACATTGTACATCGTATCCACAGCTGTGACATAGTCGTGTACAACCCGTATTACCTACACAATCTTGGCATGTCCGTAGGTTCTATGAATATGCTATACCCATCCACAAACCGTTAGGCATGACCTGTTATACTATTAATGTGTTGTACTTGGGCACACCGCAATATATATTAAATTTGTCATTAATTACTTAGCCGGCAGCGAGCTTTAGCAAATTCAGAAGAGGGGCAGCAACAGACCCCCAAACACAGGACAGCTCCAACACATCCCATAGATTTTCGGTGACGTTCAGAGTCATATCAGGCACAGTCCAGAGATTACAGCACCCATGGCAGTGTTCGATAGGACAAGAAATCCTTTAGCCGATGTCCTGTGTTTGGAGGTGTGTTGCTGCCCCGCTCCTGAATTTGCTAAAGCTCGTACGGAAAACTAAATCACGCTAGCCGGCATAAACATTTGATATTATATGTAATATTTGACTGGCACGACATCATAACACACATATCACAAAGTTTTACGACTTAATTCATACATGATGTTATCATATTATATTGTCGCTCTCTCAAAAAACCATGTATTGGCAAGAAAACCACTGTCATGTCATTAGACATTTGCATGACATTTTCTTGACATAAAGTCAGATCATTATAATATCAGCCCAGCCCCCCCCCCCCCCAACTTTTAAAACAGAGTATTTCACGAAAACAGAATCTCTCCACGTAATTATATATCACCCCATTATACAGCACGTATCGTTGTGAATCTTCAAGTGGTTTCCCCCTTATTTTGACAACAAGCATGGAAGAGTACAGTACAACACCTGCTGTTCTTTATTAAACTATAAACCTGCAGGTGCTAGTGAGTTATTGTGGACTTGAATGACAAAACAACAATGATTAATCGCGAAAATTGTTTCTATGACTTGTTACCGTTCAAATTGAAAATAAATCAGTGGAGTAAAGGAAACGGCAAGGAAATTAATAACTGTATTGTTAGTGTAAAATTGCTTTGAAAAAGCACATTTCGTCAAAAACTTACCTTGGGTTGGCAATGAAAACAATGCTTAGGAAATATAATAACTTCATGTTTGGACAGCTGGAACAGTTCTCACTAATGAGGGAGAAATCTTCGTAGTTGCTGTTCGTATGCAGTTCTACAACAAACTGTGCGGAAAGTTTGAAAACTCAAACTGATGCGACAGGCGGCAGTTTCCACGTAAAAAAAAAACAACTTGCGTGTTCACGGGTTTTCCCGATATTGTCACCATCGGGAAATTCCGATAGGAGAGCGTGAGGGTGGTCTCGAAATGATTCTAAAATCATTGGCGTGTCGTTCAGGGGGGGTGCGAGTTGATGTTGATAAACACTGATAATTAAATCTATGTGCACTGAACACGAGAATTATTTTCAAGTTTTTTGTTGTTGTTGTTTTTGTCAATGGCAGCCTAATGTCAGCCAGGCCAGCATTATATCATTACGTTCAGACACAGGCGAATATCATTCAAACACTTAGAAGGTTGGGACAGATCTGTCCTGGAATGTTACAAGAGAAAAGGTGCTGTTGAAAGATCTCAGTTTTTTTAAAGGAAACAAGGTTATGGTAAAAATACCATATTTATGTTTTTACTCCATTAACGGGCAGTTCTGTCTTCTTCCCCCTGACCCCCTTTCTTCCAAAGCCAATTTAGTTCAAGAGAGCAGGAATTGTGAGTTAATACCGAAAGACACAGATGTGTTCATGCAGTTTCAGTAATCTTGATGAAGGATAAAATGTGCCATCAGACAGATTACACTTGTGACAGAAATTATTTTCACCTTATATTATGTCCAGGTAAGTAAGGCTGGCTAAATATTATCTGGTGATTGAGAGAGTTCTTTAGAAGGCCAAAAGAAAAGATGAAAAAACCAGCAAAATAGTAAGAGTAAATAACATTTATGAAATTCGAGGTTTAGCGTGAAACCTTCCGTTCTCCTGAGTATGCGTTTGCAATGAAATATAACACGCCTAACACAACTGATCACTGGATTGAAATATATCCAATAAGTACCAAGCATTTAATACATCTTTACCATAACAGTTTTTCGACCTCACCTGAGCATATTATTCTTGATTTAAGATTTGGTGTGCACTTTTTTTTTTTTTTTTGGTCTTTATCTTGCCAGGCGAGTTTCTCCCCTGTCCCCCTTCTTTCTCTCTCCAGGTCACCGCTTATAAATAGTCTAATATTGAGTAAATTGACAGCTGCCTACCTGTCCATGAAAGGCCCTTTTTCTTTTTCACTTTCTGGAGTCATGGTGCAACCCCCCCCCCTTCCCTTTTCCCGTCCCCTTTCCATACTGTATACTGACCCACGCACTGACAGCATCTCCCTCTTACAACTCCGCCTTTCCACCCTTTAGAAGCTGCCCGAGACAGGTAAAAATCCCAGTGTTATTGAAATCGTCCTTGGGCCAAAGAGCTTAGAAAAATTAATATTAATTTTGTCCTCGACTGAAACTTAACTCAGGCTCAAGACATTATACATGTGCACTTCTTGGTTTGTGTCAATATTGTTCCCCTTAAGATTTCCTTACGTTATGCACTGGCCTTAAACTTTCATTTTCAGTACTTCCCATGAGGAGGTCAGTGAGACGTCATTTCCATTGTCATTAAAAGACCAGCCCCTTGATTCTATGAATAGATTTTGTAGTCTGCTTCATTACCAATAGCACAAATAACGAGCAAAGACTCGACGGGCGCAAGAGGGGCTCCCCACCTAATTTCTGGTGTTCCAAAATGACATCATACTAGTCTTCTCACGGGAAACCCGGCGAAATCGGCGGTTCCGCCATACCTATGATCCCCCCGACCAATCTGCAAAGACCCGGGAAGCACGAGATGTCTTTACGATGCAAAGGTCAAGCAGCATCACTTGAAACACACTCAAACACACAGATAAAAATAATTATGTTTACAAAATTAGAATATATTATATTAATTTCATTTTCAGTTTCATTTCGAATTGTTCATTTATTTATTTAGTGTTATTTTTATCCGTGTGTTTGAGTTTATTTATTCATTGACAAAATAAATGTTTTTTTGTTTTTTTATCTAGATCTATATGAATATATTTTTTTCTACATTTCAACCACACTATATTAACATGAAACAGTCATGTCTCTCATTAGATCTTCCGTGCTATGTCATAAACTGCTAACGCAAATTCAACTATCGAATATTTCTCAGTTCTCAGTTGTCATACATTATAATTATATTTATTGATTGTTGTTACTTATACGTATGGTCCCCAAGTTTTTTTTTTTTTTTTTTGCTAGTGTACGTATTTTAAAGCTTTTTGTGACTCCAGAGCAAGAGAACTCCTCCCGAAATACTCCTCGACAACAGCCTTAATTAATTTTTTTTTCAGATTTTCTTTTTGTTTTTCTCCTGTTTTTTTTTTTGTTCTTTTTTTGGTTAAAAGGGTAAGGGGCAGGGTTGGGGATTCGATGAGATTTAGGGTTGGGAATAAGGACGGGTTTGGAGATATGTACGTATACGTAAGTGCCCCTAGTGCAACATACTTGGGGACCATGCGTGCAAGTAACAACAGCCATATTTGTTTAGGCACGGCGATCGCAATTAATGACCTTCGCCTTGCACTCTCGGGTATTTGCCTCCACATTTCAACCACTTGTATTTCTATGTCTATTTGTTTCTGTATTTTTGGCATACATTGTAATAATAATGTATAGCATTTATATAGCGCATATCCATTTAAAATGCTCTATGCGCTTTACAGAAACAACATGTCGACCACAGAGCAGAATGGAGCTGCCTGCGAAGCGCTCAACACACTGCACTGCTTCTTTCTCTCTCCCTGTCTCGCTCACTCTCTCTCTCTATCTCAGAGCAAATTGTAACGCAGCCTGTTAGGCGCAGTTCACAACTCACAACAGTTCACACTCACAGCAGTTCACAACACACAACTCAAGTAATATTTGAATATTTACTAATAACAATATATATATCTAATAATGAATAATAAATTTTGTTGTTGCTGGTGGGGAGGGGGGGGGGGATGATATGGATAAATTTTAATCTATTAATTTCAATTTTGCCCGGGCAGCGGCCTTTCGGCCTGCTCTTTACGATTTCCAACTGCCAAGGTATCTTTAACGTGCGCAACGTGCACACGGGCCCTCCGAATTTTTTCGTCCTTATCCGAGAAGACTAGGTACTCGATCCTACCCCCCAATAGGACCAGGGACTTGAAAATATGAGAAAAATCCAATTTCCAACATGCCTGCACTGCCCGGGTTTAGAACCCGGGACCCTTGGCATGAGAGGCGAGCACCTTGCCTCTAGACCACCTTGTTGTATGATATATTGTTTTCTTTCAGGACCTGTTTATTTGCAGAGCTCAGTTAAAGTCTCCGATTTCTAGAGTTGCATGTACAAACGTTCACTTTTTTGCTTGGGACCTGTTTATGCCCACCCACTCTCATGTTTCCCTTTCCTGGGGCTGCACCTACAACCGTTTATACAGCTTACCATTATACTTATGAATGTTTTTTAAAAATTATTTTCTTGTCTTTGAGATTAGTCTCCAGTTCTTTCTGTGTGTGTGTGTGCATGAGAGAGAGAGAGAGAGAGAGAGAGAGAGAGAGAGAGAGAGCGAGAGAGACAGAGAGAGAGAGAGAGAGACAGAGAGAGAGACAGGGGGGGGGGGGAGAGAGACGGGGAGAGGTAAGAGAGAGAAGTTATTTTAGTTCCTACTTCTTTGGTCACTCTTTAACATCAGTCTGTTTTTCGGTTGGTTCATATCTTCATCCATATATTTATTCTATTTCTACTCGCTCTAAAGATCCACTAACTTCCTCAATGCACATTACAGAGTTCCCAACATGCCCGTCAAACTTTGTTAAGTGTTTTGCTATACTAACCAAGGGAGATAATAAGAACAAAATAAATATAATGCATATTTGCCAGTATTACTTCCCTTGACAAATGTTCAACTTTCACCCTCGAGGCAAATTTTATTTACCACGAAACTGAATCAGAATCTCTGGGGGTGCAAGATAGAAATACAGAGACAGACTATATGTCACAAATCCCAGACTGGGAGATGTAATAGTTTATGACAGGACGACAATCACGAACAAACAAGTTAACACTTAACAAAACAACCCATCAGACTCACACATTTATTAAACATAATTATACATATAATAGCGCAATTACATACATTATATTATTGAAATGAACTGCCGTACAACGGCCTTATTCTCACACACACTCTCCCTCGGATCCACAATCCGGTAGTTACTCCTAAAGGCACTTCGGCCTCAGCCTCTCCCCTCAGGGTCTTAATAGTACATTAATGATTCACTGGCACCGCAGTCTCTCAATATCACCTTCCTATTGTCATACACCTTAGCACTCCCCTAGCACCTCAGCAGGGCAATAACACATTATTATTTCCATAGCCATCAACATGGCAACAACATAGTATCAGTTCACTAGCCTATCAACATGGCAACAATATAGTATCTCATTCACTCTCATATCTACGTCCCTGTCCGTGGCCTGACTGCCACGACTTTATGTGCCTCCACTGTCCTACACTGACAGCCTCACTTCTGGCCTATGTGTGGCCTCCGGCCCTATGCTGGCCTATCCCCTGTGCTCATCGAGGTGGCTCTGCGGCCCGTCCCCGACACCAGTCATTACTGGAACAACACTCATCCGTCTCCCGACTGCTTTCACTTATGTCCGCCCGCTGGGCTCTTATTCACAGGTCCGCTCCGTCGGACCTTCTAACTTGCAGTGATAGTTATACAGCGCTTTCGCCCCATTCAGACCCCCCCCCTACTCACAACAGCACGCTTAACTTGCTGTCTACTGTGAGTCCTTCTTACTCTACACCCGCTCTGTAGCAATCCCCTTAATTGCACTCACTCCACTCGTGACATCATCCCCCACCCCAAAAAAATTAATGCAATTAATTTCAAATCGCATCAAGATGACTGTCAACGAGTGAGCGTGAGCAATACCTACACTAAAAAAACTGACCTAGCAGTTCCCCTAGTATATAGAATACCGAAATCAGGGGAAAATATGGGGATCAATATGGCCTGCAATATGCATATATGTGTCACATCATGAATAGCTAACTAACCACAATACTTAATACAGAATCAAAAACCATTCAACCTATCAACCATTCTTCATATCATACTTATAATGTCAATATTTTAAAGTGGACTTATTCACACAGATCCTGTCAATGTTCCTGTCCTCCGATGTATAAGCTCCCGAAATCTTGCCCTAGGCTCGACTAAGGTAGTCGGCGATATGATTGCTGGTTCCTGGAATTGGTTGAATAACGAAGGTATACGGCTGTAAAGCCAATGCCCATCTAGACAAGCGTGGGCTGGACGAACGATTCTTCGACAAAAATGTCAGTGGCTTGTGGTCTGTCTGGATACAAAATTCTCGTCCCATGAGATAACGTCCTAATTTCTGGACGGACCACACAATGGCAAGACACTCACGCTCTATCACAGAATACTTTCTTTCTCTCTGCAATAACTTCCTACTGACATAACATACAGGATGGAGACATTCGTTCTTCTCCTGTAGAAGACAAGCGCCGACACCAGAGTCCGACGCATCCGTTCTGAGGATAAAATTTGATCGAAAATCGGGTAATATCAGAATGGGTGACGATGATAATGCTGTCACCAAATTATCAAATGATGTCTGACCTTCAGACGTCCACTGGACCTTATCGGGTTGTCCCTTCTTAGTAAGGTCAGTAAGAGAAGATGACAAGGAGGAAAAATTTGGAATGAACTTTCTGTAATAATTTAAAATTCCCACTAAGCTTCTGACTTGTTTCTTTGTTTTTGGGATTTGCAACCCTACTAACTTGTCAATTTTTGTTTCTTCAGGTCTCTGAACACCTCTACCCACAATATGTCCTAAGAATACTATCTCTACTACTACTACTATTTCCTGTTGCACCCACTGGTGCTTAGGGCAGCAACAAAGGATCTCCAGCCCTGTCTGTCCCGGGCCATCTTTGCGAGAGTTCCCCATGAGTGATTGAAGGATTTCATCTCTGCCTCGATTGTTCTCCGCCAGGTTGCCTTGGGTCTGCCTCGCTTGCGCCGTCCCTCCGGTGTCCACTGAAGTGCTGTTTTGGTTATAGAATTTGCTTCCTTTCGCAGCACGTGTCCAAGCCATCTCCATCGTCTCTTCGTGATGATGTTGGCTATTTCTTCTTGCTTGCATCGCCTTAGTAGTTCCTGATTAGAAATCTTGTTTGGCCAAAAGATGCGGAGAATCCTACGAAGACATGTGGTGTGGAAGGAAGACAACTTGGCGAGGTCACCTTCTGTCATTCGCCAACACTCTGATCCATACAGGAGTGTAGATAGGACACAGCTTTGGTACAGTCTGATCTTGGTGTTGATGCCGTATTGTGTCGATTTCCAGATGTTGCTCATACTTTGAAAGACAGCCCTTGCATTTCCCAGCCTACTTTGGATGTCCTCCTTTGTGCCACCCTCTGGTCTGATAATGCTACCAAGGTATTTAAATTTGTCCGTCGTGGTGAGGTTCTTGTCATCTACTTGCACTGGTGCTGGAGTGTCTACATTTAGGGTCATAATCTCTGTCTTCTTCTGGCTAATCCGAAGGCCTACTTTGCATCCAAAATTATGTAGTCTCTGCGTCTTATCTTGCAAGAATACTATCTCTGGACATGCCAAATCCATCTTTGCGGGTTTAGCAGTTAACCCAAAATGACGTAATCGTTGAAAAATTACTGTTAGTGTCTGAATATGATCAGACCATGTCGACGTATGGCATGCTATATCGTCAAAGAATAAAACGACATTAGGTATGTCCTTCAACACTAATCTCATTAATCGTGCAAACGTCGCTGGCGCGTTTACCAACCCAAATGGCATGACCTTAAATTGGAATAATCCAATGGGCGTTTGGAACGCCGTGTATTGTTTAGACTCCTCAGTAAGCGGGATTTCCCAATACCCTTTCGTCAAATCTATCTTGGAAAACCACGTGGACCCGGCCAATGAAGCTATTAATTCCTCCTGAAACGGAATAGGCTCCCTATCGCCTACCGTAATAGTGTTCAATCTTCGAAAATCAATACAGAACCGCACCGATCTATCGAGTTTTTTCACGAGGACGATGGGTGATGAATACGGCGATGTTGATGGTTCTATCACATCTAACTTCAGCACTGACTCCACTTCCTTTATGACTCTATCTCTCGAAGAAAAAGGCAGCGGGTACGGTCTAAGAAATACTGGCTTATCCGAAGTCAACTTTATTTGGTGCTGGATCACCGTAGTGCGACCCGGCAAATCCGTAACAACATCCGGAAATGACGCTAACAGGGTCTCAAGTTCCCTACTCCTTGAACTCGTAAGGTCAGGGTTAATTTTAACGTCCCTGTAACCTTGTGTCGGAGTTAACTCCGGCAATTGAATTTGTAACTCTTCCTGCGCCTCGGTGTCGCTTACGTCACAGTCCAACTGGTCTACGACCCCCGTACAAGCAGTAGAGAAGACAGTCTCCTCTGGTCTTGTCTGTGCACACAGATACTGTGGTCTCTCATAAAATCTCTGTAGCATATTAACGTGGAAAACCTTACTCGTTCCATCAATGTGGATAGCGTAATCTACCTTTGAAACAACTCGCTCAATAACATAAGGACCTTTCCATGTCATCAATAACTTATTATGGTCCGTAGGTAACAACAACAGAACCTTGTCTCCTGGCTTAAAAATTCTCAGTTTGGAACCTCTATCTTTATAGTCTTTTGCTCTTTTTGAAGCGATACTCGAAGCTTCTTCTGCTATAGTGCGCTCTGAAGATAATCTTTCTCTTAAATCAACAAGGTCTATCGAAACCTTTTTAAACGGTTCCGAAACCGTGGGGATCTTTTGAAGAGGAGCCTGGGGTGTACGACCCTTATGCGTCGTCTTTTGGCACGCACTGCACGTCTTACAATAGACCTGCACATCTCTGTGGATCGATGGCCAGTAAAAATTTTTAAGAACCCTTTCTTTGGTTCTAGCTATCCCCATATGACCCGCTAATGGGACATCATGTGCCAAATGCAATACTGTTGCGATCAGCAACGCTGGCACAACGACCTGCTTTAAAATGGAGGACACCGTTACATACCCACGGAACAGAATGCCCGCCTGAACAAAAAAAGAAGATGACCCGTTCTTATATCTCGTCGTTTTCTCGGTTCGCGCTTCCCCAAAACATGGGTTTAATGATGGGTCCTCCCTTTGTAATCTCGCCAAGCGCTCTGGCGTGATATCTAGGTTGACCGCTGGCGTAGCCAAAGGTCTAATCTTATCTTTATCGGCTACCCGTCGGCGTGTTTCGACCGCGGCGCAAAAGTCAATACCTTTTGATTGCGACCATGCTTGCACGTTCTCATCGGAAGGGGAAACTACCCGTGATACATTCCCAATGATGAGCTGGGCGCCTGGAAAACAACCAACGACTGCTTCGACTTCCCCGCTAAGGAAAGGTGTATCTATCATTATTTTTGCCATGGGTAATTTCTCAATGGCCCCCGAAAATTGGATGCACGGGACAGTCTCACCTGTAAGCTGTGAATCCCGAATGCAGTCTCTATGCACTCCCACAACGGTAGATCCTGTATCTCGTAAAACCGAGACCGGTTCGTCCCCAACAAACCCCGGATAAACCCTAAGACCACCTCCTGTATGACATGAATTTATAACGGGGATCTTTCTCCCACAAGGTAAAACACCGGAAGATAATAACTTCTCACAACTGGGACACTTAGAATACTGTCCGCCTCCGTTGTCCGATGTAACACACGCAGCCGCATGATGAAATTTATTTGGGGAACATGGACTGGAGCTACTGTCCACGCTCGCCGCTATCCTACCTGCAGGGCAGTTCACGCTGATGTGATCTGCTCTTCCGCAGTTCCAACACTTCGCGGCCCTACACTCGCGCGAAAAGTGACCCACGCGTCCGCAAGTCCAACACTCCGCTCCCTGTGCTGTACTAGACCTGGGTCCCCGTGACCCATCGCGACCGGAACTACAGTCCCTATGCCGTCGGTCATCGGCAAAGGTCACAACTCGCCCCCGGCCATTACCGCGACCTAGCCCTCCTGCTCGGTCAAACTTACCGGATCCATATGCCGGTGATTGGTGATAGCCCCTACGCTGCCCCTGGGCTTGCCCGCTATAGGCACCACGCTGACGCGACCTGTCCCTAAGTCCTGCCGGCGACCCCTCGACAACGGCGACGTACCCCGCATCTTGGACGTACGCCCTGGCGACTGGTTTGGACGGATGCGCCGTACGGTATGCCTCCGCCAACTTAGACGCCTCCTGCACCGTCGCGGGTTCGTTCTCTCTCAGGAAAGCCACCAGATCTTTGTGGCACGACGCGTACAGCTGGTCACGGATCATTAGGTCTTTCAGTTTAGCGAAATCCGTGCCCACATGCGCCAAGTCTACCCAGTTCGCGAAATACTCAGTTAGTCTCGCGACGAAGGTAGCAAAGTCCTCCCTGGTATCTGCACGTGCTCGCCTAAACTGCTCCCGGAAGTATTCCTCGGTACGCGCAAATCGGCGGAGCAGCAAAGCCTTCAGCTTATCGTAATCTTGTACGTCTTCGCGCTGTAGCTCTTTAAAGTATGTTAACGCTCGCCCCTGCAATAGCGACGCCAGGTACGTGGCCCATAATTCCTTATTTTCCCCCCATTGCAATTGTGCGTTCAGTTCGAACCTGTAAAGGAAGGCGTCTATGTCGTCCTTCCGGTCGTCGAACGTAGGGAGCTTAATCCTAACGCCACCTTTATTGTGTACCTGCCGCTCAACCGTTTCCGCTGGCGTATTCTTCTTGAGTTCTAACTCCGCAATCTTTACTTGCGCCTCTATCTCCTTTAACCTTATCTCCTGCTCCCTTTCCTTAACCTGTCTCTCCTGCTCCTCTCGCTCTCTATCCTTAGCACGCTCATCGCGCATTTCTGCCTGCTGTTCTTTAATCCAGCCGCGTAGCTCGTCTCCCTCCAGGCCAAGTTCCTTACCCAACTTCATTAATTGTTGGAGTTCCGCCATTTCACGGATCTATGGTTATGGTATCTATTATGAGAACGACCAACCTGTCGGTATGATCACTAACCAGAGACCTGAAATTATGTCACTATAATAACAACACCCACTTGTCTCAAATACAATTCAGAAATTTACGTACTTCCTAACTAATTCTATATTTATAAAATGTATAGCACTATTAATAATAAAAAAGAGTAGAAAAGACAAGAATAAGGAGATTCAGTAGAAAGACCACAAGTACGTCAAGGACAACGAACCAGACTAGGACAAAGCTTCTACAAAAGAAAATATAATGGAAAAAAATGCAACCTAACTACGCCGATTACACAACACGGTACGAACAAGAACAGAGTCTGAAAAAAAAGAACGTATCTACAGAAAGGTAGGAGAGGGACAAGAGAAACGTCTTCCTAAAACAACGAGGAAGATAGAACGCTACAATCTAAACAAAAATACAGGTCCCTACAGAACTGTTCACTGTGATGAACGAAGTTCCAAATTTAGCCCACCTCCCGAAGAGGACAAACTACGCTCACCACAGCAAACCCGCGCCACCGCCCGTATAACCTATAACGACAACAAAAACAGCAAAAACAGGGAAAAAGACAGATCAAAGGGACAGCCCCCAATCCAGGGTACAAAACTTCAGCTTCACTTAACTTTTGAAATTTTGAGTAAAACTTCTCCCTTTAATCGGAGCTCTGGCTGCTCGTCTCCTCAGGCTGCACGCACACACTCTGGAAAGTTTAAATACACATTAATACCTATTCCTAGCAATACATGCATCAATACATATTCATCAATATACATAAATCATATCATCATGAAATTTCCATTCATTCAACGAACAAGGACAGCACAAATTCCTACCACAAGATAAGTACTACGTGGACAAAGACTAAAGTAACAAATGCCCACTAACTACTAACTAAATACTACGAAATTGGACGAGCCCCCAGTGTCACAACGGACGAGCCCCCAGTGTCACAACGGACGAGCCCCCAGTGTCACAAATCCCAGACTGGGAGATGTAATAGTTTATGACAGGACGACAATCACGAACAAACAAGTTAACACTTAACAAAACAACCCATCAGACTCACACATTTATTAAACATAATTATACATATAATAGCGCAATTACATACATTATATTATTGAAATGAACTGCCGTACAACGGCCTTATTCTCACACACACTCTCCCTCGGATCCACAATCCGGTAGTTACTCCTAAAGGCACTTCGGCCTCAGCCTCTCCCCTCAGGGTCTTAATAGTACATTAATGATTCACTGGCACCGCAGTCTCTCAATATCACCTTCCTATTGTCATACACCTTAGCACTCCCCTAGCACCTCAGCAGGGCAATAACACATTATTATTTCCATAGCCATCACCATGGCAACAACATAGTATCAGTTCACTAGCCTATCAACATGGCAACAATATAGTATCTCATTCACTCTCATATCTACGTCCCTGTCCGTGGCCTGACTGCCACGACTTTATGTGCCTCCACTGTCCTACACTGACAGCCTCACTTCTGGCCTATGTGTGGCCTCCGGCCCTATGCTGGCCTATCCCCTGTGCTCATCGAGGTGGCTCTGCGGCCCGTCCCCGACACCAGTCATTACTGGAACAACACTCATCCGTCTCCCGACTGCTTTCACTTATGTCCGCCCGCTGGGCTCTTATTCACAGGTCCGCTCCGTCGGACCTTCTAACTTGCAGTGATAGTTATACAGCGCTTTCGCCCCATTCAGACCCCCCCCCCTACTCACAACAGCACGCTTAACTTGCTGTCTACTGTGAGTCCTTCTTACTCTACACCCGCTCTGTAGCAATCCCCTTAATTGCACTCACTCCACTCGTGACACTATACAGTACAAGATATAGCGTTGCACACACGTTCACCTTGTCATATTACGTTTTCATGAATCTCAGCTTAAGTTAAGCCCCTATCTATATTTCTACATGTATTTAGTGTGGTGATATTATCTAGTATCTACAGGCGTTTACTAATCGTCCTTCCAATCATCCGTCCATATGTTTCCCTCTCCCTCTCTCTTCATCTATCCATCCATCCATGCATTCGTCAGTCTGCTTGTCTGTGTGTCTAAGTCTGTCTGTCCATCTGCCTGTTTGTCTATTTGTCTGTCTGCACGTCTATCTCGCTGCCCACTTAACACACACACAAAGGGCTTTAATTCGCACTGAAAAAATAATGTCACTTTGCCACATCGTGTCCTAATTTGAGTTATCACGAAAGTGTGTGTAATTAGGCCTATCTATGTGACAGACTGGTTGCTTTATGTTTTGGAAAATCAATGATTTCACATACTAACTGAACATATATGCAGTGTTTTTGTTTACATGAATAACGTAAAAAAAAAAAAAAGTACAATGGAAAAGGGTGTCATGAGTGAGCAACCCCATAACGAATGTTTTACATGAGTATCAATAGCACATTTACCTATCGATATTTATAATTAACAAACTTTACATCAATATTTATTTTTTAAAATGTCGCAATAAGGCCATGCACGACCAACTATAATTCATTTTACAAGAAAACCGGTACACGGGCCTACCATTGGTTAGCCTATTATATAAATAACGTAAGTTTACAAACACAAAACAACAACAATAATATTAAAACACAATTGGAGAGACAAAACCTGGCTGTGGGAACACCACACTGTAATGCTGATAGATTTCGCTGTGACTGACATGACTCAGCGTTTAGGCCTACCATTATTTGTACTGTCGCCCGGAAAATGACCCCACTCAGTGGGTTACAGCGTAACCAGCTCAAAGTTAGTTGTCCCGAGCGTAAACCGGAGAGCCCTTTTCTCCCCTAGCCCCAGGGTAAAACTGTAATAAAGGTCTGAAAGAATGTCTATCGCGAATTCGTGTGCGCACGCCGACACGCATCCATGAATTTTTTAAGCCAGTTATTGATGGTGAGCAAACAAGCCAGCCACAAAGAACTTGACAGTTGACCTTTGATGAGATGTTGCATGGCGGTTACTCTGGCGACATGACATGATCTGTCAACATCTTACATTTAATTCCTCCCCGGGGTGAAAGTTGATCTTTTATCAGGTGACAAAAAAAAAAAAGGAGGGGGAGTGGGGGTGGTGTTAATTGGATCGTGTTGGAAAATGAGCGGCTGTTTCGGTAGTAGGAAGTGGCACAATGAACTGACTGCACATATCATGACATAATGAAATCTCAAACAAGTCCGTAAATCCCATTTTCTCTGTCCAATAATATATTATCTGAATGCACTGTCGCTAGAAGCAGTATATTATTATAGTTCGTCGATCGTTTTTAGAGAACTCACAGTCTGAAAACTTAACGTCATATCATCCCACAAATCATTCGAGTAGAGAGGGCTCAAGTTCGATGCCTCATGGTCTTTGGAGAGAAAGGGCATTCCAATCGATGGACATTCTAGCAATAAACATGCGAAACGCATAAATTGTGTTGGAAAATAGGGAACGTGGCATTCTGGCATTTTAAATTGGATATTATGTGGTTAAAATTTATTGTCTTTATGACACACTCTCAATGAACTTTTGAATTTAACGTAGATCTAGATCTAGTCCTTTCACCCCTCGCGAGTGCAAATTTTCGATTCGAAGAATTGCTGATTGGCGGTTGTTAGTGAATTACAGTAATTATGCCTACATGGCTGACATTTGGCGCATGACCGTGCTGTTTCAGTAATCGATCAATCTATCATGTGACAACGAGTGGCAAAGTTCGCTGATGTCGACGTTGCCCTGACCTATGTAATCAGTCTCCCATGTGGTCTAGTGGTTAGGATTCCTGGCTTTCACCCAGGCGGCCCGGGTTCGATTCCCGGCATGGGAACATTTTTTTTCTTCCTCTCTTTCTCCTTTTTTTTTTTTTATATTATTAATGTTTTTGAATTCCTTTGTTACTCAAAGTCAGTTTTATCGTTTCATGTTATTTTATTTATCAAATTAACATGCTGAATGTGAACGGAGGTCGATGTTTTTTAAATTTTTTTTATAAAGATTTAGAGTCAGTATAACCCGATCTCAGATAACCTGTTGACCCCGAATAGATCAGTTTCCTGTCTCTAAACTGTGGACTGAACAGGTAGTTTACAAAAAAATAATTTTTTAGAGAGCGAGCCCATTCACACACCTACCTGCGCAGGAAGAGAGAGAGAGAGAGAGAGAGAGAGAGAGACAGAGAGAGAGAGAGAGAGAGAGAGAGAGAGGGAGAGAGAGGGAGGGAGAAAGAGAGAGAATATGTAGTACGGGAAGAGTTTCGAAAATGAAACACTTGTGTTTCAGGCAAAGCCTTTCTCGCATTCTTAAACGGCACTAGACAAAATAACCCTCATAAACAGATACTTTCTTGGTATGTGTTTCTTGTTTCTTGTGTATCTGACAGGCTTTTATTAAAATAAGCTTACATGTCTGGAAAGTAAACGTAATAATTCTGGATATGGTTTTTAATTGTAGGAAATTTACTTAATATTCTTGTATCTAGAATTAATTTTATCCATACGCTATTTTAAGACCATAATAAATTGAGGCACTGCCTTTGACTGCAGAGTTGCAAGAATACATCTACTGTACATTTTGTAAGAGAGAGACAAACACACACACACACACACAGGCAGAGAGAGAGAGAGAGAGACAGAGTGCCAGATGGGGGAGAGAGAGAGATAGAAAAGGAGAGGGGTGGAGGGAGAGTTCATAGCGGAGTACTGCACTTTATTTACTGGAAGCCATACTACTGTCAGCATAAGTGTATTCCTTACTGTTAAGTTTCAATCATTCGTCCGTATATCACAAGTAATATTGCATGCATGTAATTCACAAGCCAGCAGGGAAGAAACCACGACAGTGCAGCGCGATGCCAGCAGGACAGGTTTACCGCCTAATCTGTCACATTTCACACCTTTCCTGCATAATAACATAGGCGGTCACCGTGATGGAAGAGTGTGACATGACATTACTTTGTTACCCAGTAACACTTACCGTCGCTTTACCATAGCCCAGCAATACGCTAAATACGGATGAAGTGTCAAATAGAATCCAAGTGTGAAAGTCAGTTGTCAATAGTAACCTATATTATGCCGTAATATTGTAATAACGTCACTGGTTATTAGCAAGTTTGAGTTTGAGTAAGGGTTTTACGTCAGCACGATAAGGGCCACTCTGCGCCCCTCGCGGTCTATTTGGGTTCACGTTCTTTATATATGATCTTATTCAGAGCTTTCATGTTTGACATAGAACTAAATACATTCATATACCGATAATTTTAACACATTGGTAAACTTCTAAAAGAGCTGTTATGTATAGATCTGAAAAAAAAGTTTAGTAAACGAGCATAAAAATTATCAAATCAAGTTGTAGATCTTAGCCTCTGTCAGAAAAGGGAGGCCGCATTGCGGGTCCACGTCAGAAAATAATTCTTTCATGGATCCGCAGGGTTAGTGCCTTCTTCGGGCAAGCATGAAGCCTGCACATTCAGTGAAAATATGTTTTATTGATAGTTGGCAATTGCATGCCATACATTCAGGGGGATCTTGCCCGCTAAGTTAAAAACGGTGTGTGAGGTGTGTATGACCCAGACGGAGTCTACCAAGGACAATTTCATCTCTTCGATTTTGTTGAGAGGCTTGTGTGTCCACTGTCCAAGGTGATCTTGGATAAAGTGAAGTTTATTTGATGTTTGTTCGTACCATCTTTCCTGCCATCTCGATTTAATGAAGTTATTAATAGGGAGTTTAGAGTCAGTGTATGAGATTTTTTCTTGTTCTGGCGGACATTTCAATGTTTCTTTGGCCAGGGTGTCTACTCTTTCATTTCCCTAGATGCCAATGTGGCCGGGGATCCAACAAAGAACAATTTCATATTCCTTGTTGGACAGTGTATGAAGACGTTGTAATAGATTCTTGATTTCGTGGGTCTTCATATTTGTTTTGTTTTTAAGCCTGAAGGCAGGACAGCGAATCGGAAAAGATAAGGAAGTGTCCTAGTCGGGAATCTGATATAAGATCTAAGGCCAAGTTGACTGCATGAATTTCAGGGGTAAAGACAGAGGCTTTGGGGTTGAGACTGAGGCATTCGGTTAAACATGAAAGTGTAACTCTGGCATTGAAACGTTTATCTTGATCTCTTGCTTCGTCTGCATAAACGTCCAACTTTGCTGTTTTTCTGTGGGAACCTGATTTGCACCCAGTAAGAGCGATTCATAGTTTTTTTTTCGGGGGAGGGGGGGGGGGGTCACGCTTTATTTTTCCATGACCCTCTCGATATGAAAAACATTCATCTGGAATCTCTCTCTCTCTCTCGTATACTCTCTTACACTTGAAGTGTTTTTTGTTACTTGTAGTTATGCCCCCAAATGTCTGCGGTTGAGTTTCTGGCGCCAGTCAAGGTTTGAGAACCACTATCTTTAAAGGATGGGGAGAGGCCATGTCTTGCCAACATAACCTTCCTCGGTCACTCCCCAGTTATGATTAACTTGAGTCCAAAACTCACAGTTGGCCTTAACAAGTCCGGAATTTTTCGACAGACGCGGGAAGAGGTCAGTCCTTCCCCGCCCCACTCCCCCATTTCCCCACTTTCCCGTCAAGCCTTTCATTCTAATCATTGCAAGCGTTGCGAGTCTCCAATTGAAACACATCAGGAGGAAATATAAAATACTAGTTTCCCTATTACACGCTTGTCTGCATTGGCACCACGAACACAGTGAATAACCTCTGACCCGAGCAACGTCTGATATAACAGCGAAGCTCAAGTTAAGTGGGTTCCCCCTTTCCGACACGTGATGCTCAGGACAGTGCAGTTCGACGTCCTCAGGCAACCCGTGTCTACTGGTGGCTGCCGCAGGCAGATCGTGGCAGACACTCGTTTTGCTGGTCACCCTCGGCGGAAAATTAACGTTGTGCACATAAACATTATAATAGAGACTGAAAATTCCTTTCTTATGATGACATTCACTTTGTCCCCATTTGCGTGATCACTTATTACTGACGTTTTCTTAGACTTCCCTCTTCCATTCCCATGGTCATCCACATTACATTATTCATGCTCATCATCCATAATCAATATCTTGTCATCAATCACCTGCATCATCACTTTACCTCCCGCGCCTTTTATGACATCAACATACAGTGAAAATATCAACAGTATTCCCATGGCAACAATGCTCAAAGAAAACTACTTTACAAATATGAGATCAAAAGAAGACGTTAAACTGCGTTTATAGGACAAAGAAAACAAAAATCACGCAGTTTTCTCTTGCATGGTTCACGACCTGGACAACACACCGGAGGGGGTGGGTCGGGGTGGGACCGGTTGGGGGAAAAGGGGGCAGTAGACGGTGCTGGTCGGGGTGGTAGAGGAAGACTGCTATACAATCGAGTAGCTGCTACAAGTAGATTGAGATCACCATTATCAATAATCTACTTTTAATCTCCCGTGCGACAGAGTTTTTATCGTATCTGTCAAACATCCTGACATCATTAGTAAATCTCATAAACTGCCCACCAATGATCCATCGACCAACATCCATTCATTGATACCTGCAGGCCTCGCCGTCGGAAAAAAAATACAGGACAACTAGCAGTAACTAATAATTGGCTCAGCATTACCGGATATAACATATCTTGTCATCCTTGACTGAGACATTGCCAGTCACTGCAATCGCCTCTTTTGGCATTCAAATTTGAATGAAAGTATGAAATGCACAAAAGAAGAGTCACCAACCAGATAAAAAGTTCTTGTGATGTGTCACTTCAACATTTTTTATCAGTTTCATTCTCAATGCAGGTATTTGATTATATAACCCCCCCCCCCCCTTCACTCCGTCATACAACAAGTGTTTTTAATGCAAGTGTCAACGTTGAAAAGTTATTGAAAAACTTAAGCGATAACAACAAAAGCTTATGACCTGTTGGCGTGGCCTTGACCAGTCTGCCATTATTTCTTTTCATTAATGTGACTTCAGTAAAATCATGGCATGGTCATCGAGAGGTCAATGTGTTGAATGTCAATGTTTTGTTTTCATTTAATATCCATTAAGTAATAAGGCCAAACTCGCCCAAGAGTCGAATTTGTAGCTGTCAATTTTTTTTTTCTGGCATTGTATTTCAATATTTACCCACTCCTTTTCCATCATCATTCAGTTCTTCAGCCTTAACTGACCACTATTTTTTATGGTTGTGTCTGTTAAAATACTTGTCATGTTGGAAAGCCCAGTTGATAGTAAAAGGTTCTGGACGATGAGTGGCACCAGCGACAGTTACAGGTACCCCTGGCTGTGAATATTAATTACTCATTAATTATTTTGTCTGCTAAAATCTTTTTTAACCTGCCGAAGGACGGTCCGAAAGAGTTGACTGTCGTGGGGGGGGGGGAGGGGGGTTCTAACCTGGGGCTTAGCGGCTATAACTTTTTGTTTTTCTTTGCCACATTTTAACTTTGGCGTAGCCTAATGGTAGTTTCGCTGCCTTTTAAAGTTAAAAGAAATCAAACGGCGCTGGTGAAGAAATGGAGATATATTACCGCTTGGATCATAGATCCATTAACAAGTTGGTCGATTCAAACCGTTTTCACATGTATCACAATGCTACAATGATAATTTATGCAATAAACACGCTATTGAAAAATAATACTGTGAAATTAAAATATTCCCAAAGACGGATTTGGCCAACGCATGGCAGATTGCATCTGCGCAGACACCACCATCCGGGCAACTCTCTCTGTAAGTCCATAATGTATTTTTGTAATGGCGGTCAAGGTGGTTACTTGATATGATGAAAATGAGAAGGAATTGTTGTGTGTGTAATTAATTGTTGTACAGTTTTATTAACGGATTTTACTATTCATGTCAAAATGATGCAAGATGTAACTGTCGATAAAGCCAAGAAGGAGCTTAGAACCATTGAAATTGGACAGTCGAACACTGAGTCAACTCTCGCTCCTCCTCCGTCTGCAGCTTCGAACATCGTGGAACCTCATTCCAATTTCGGACCCGGTATGTCAGGAAGCGACGACGATGAAACTTCTGAGGTAAGGTTTGACTGTCGTTGCATTACTGCACCTGCATCACCAAATTACCGTAAATATATTTTTTTTCCAACATACGTCTCTGGCTGTCTGGTGGAGTGTTGCGCAGCAGGAATTGGGGACGACGTCACAAGACTTGCACGCTGCTTTTTATTCCAATATTACTATCAGATCTAGATTTTTTCTAGATCTAGATCTAGAATCTATCTAGAGTGTAGATTTGTGATAACTTCGAACTTAAACATTTACATGCACAAGGCGAAAACTGTGTGAAGCATGCATGAAATGTTTAATTCAGGATCATTTGTTGTATTGTTTGGAGTTTGGTACAGAAGTTTTAGGGTGTGAATTGGCCCTGGCTAATTTTCTTACCAAACCTGGTAGAGATCTATCTAGATTTAGATCTAGATCTAGAGTTTAGATCTAGAAAATCAAATGTCTTCATTATTGGCTTCATGAGAAAAGGGCCTTGAAAGTCATCACTGAAGGATTCATGCAAGGCACAGCATTTTAAGTATAATCCCCTTGCCACAGTAAAAAATTAGCAGTGCCATTTTCTATTCATCAGATGGCAGACTATGCCACTAATTCATGTTACAAAATTTTAATAGTTGAGTGGAAAAGGGGTGGAGATGGAAGTTTTAGTGGGGGGAGAAAAGATGGTAGGCCTACAGAAAGTAGAAGAGCCAGATATTGAATGAGACAAAATCAGAAAGAGAGGGATGTCCAAGAGAAGTGGAAGCCTGGACACAAATATGGAGAAAGAGCTACTGAAGAGAAAAGTGGGATTTGGAGATAAGGTAGGGAAGTGCGTGGAAGGCAATTTGCTCGCAATGAAAACTGTACTTGCTGTATTTAAAGAGCCTGTTTGCACTGATGGGTTTTAAGAATCTATAGAAAAAAGGAATTGGGAAGTGTGGAGTTCTTCTTCCTTGCTGTTCGATTTTTACTTTCGAATTTTTCTGTCAATAGTGACTGGCCTGTTTTTGGAAAGAGAAAAGATGTACATAATATTATGACTAGGTTGTGTAACTGAAATTGCCACTTTCTAGAGTGTGAAGTTGTTGTGTTGTTGTTTGATTCAGCTTTTCATCAAAGTGTGACTGAAACTTGTAGAGGAAGTAGTAAGCTTACGCTCTTGAATAAGATTACTAGTTTGATTGGTATAACTATAAGTTTGGGAGATTTGATAAAGGCACTAAGCCACAGGCATCACTGTGGAGACAAGATATACATCATCTCCCCTGCAGGGCTGGACGGCGACAATGGGTTGAATGACTTCTGCCTCACAACATCCGTAGTGGACCTGGCACTGGTGCTTGATTGAATGTATAAGAACTATAAGTGATGGTTCATCCGATTCCTTCGGAGAACTGGATTAACATAAGTAGCAGTCCGCCGAACTTGGGAGGCTCATTAACATATTTACACCATTTCTGTTTACAGTTTATAGCATGGGTGACTCAAACTACTCCCCTGAGCGCAAGCGAGAAGGTAGCTCGCTCGCACTTTCCTTATGGCCTTTCTTGTTATAGTCGGCCAAGCGTTGGAGTGCTCTCGATTTGTTTTGGGTTTGAGTTTGTGTTTGTGTTTCATTGGACTCCTCCCTTAGGGGTGGTCGAGAAGGATCAGTGTTGACTGGGCCTGGGTCCAGATCAGGTTGGGGGGTTGTTTCATTGTTAGGGAGGGATGGTGGGGTAGAATCACTTGGTACGCTCGGTGAAGGGATAGGAGCCGGCAGTATGTTCTTGCTCATGGGCATGGGTTTGAGGAATCGTCTGTTTCTCAGTGACAGCCTACCAGATCCATCCATGCGGACTTGGTACTGCCGATTGGGGAGGATCTCGATGATGCGACCCGACTTGTTCCATTTCCCGTTCTCTTGGACTCGTACCTGCGTGCGGACCGGGAGGGGCGATAAGGGTCGGGTGTGTACATCGTAGGTCGTTTGGAGGGACTTGTTTCAGGATGCATACATCCGCTCCCTCTGCTCTGCAGAGATTATCCATTCTTTGTGGAGCTGATAGTGCTTGGGATGAGATGGTATACAGTCTCTTAGATGTCTGTGGAGAAGCAGCTGGGCAGGGCTGAACCCCAATTCTGGAAGGGGGGTATTTCTATACTGGAGTATAGCTCTGGCGGCCTTGTTGTTGTTCAGCGAGCCGTTAGGCTGGGTATTGTTCAGGATGATTCTTTTGGCTGATTTCACTCCTAATTCTGCCCTACCATTAGACTGTGGATAGCTGGCCGATGAGAGGCGGTGTTTGACACCCCAATCTTGCAGGAAATTCTGAAATTAAGAAGAGGTGAACTGAGGTCCTCCATCTGAACTGATTTCTTCTGATACTCCATATGCTGTGAAAAGGTTCCTGCATTTTGAGATAAATTTAGAACTTGTGGCTTTTTGTGGGAAATGGTACACTATTATCCATCCACTGAATCTGTCCACACATGACAGATAGGAATGATGACCTACCTCGAAGTAGTCCATGCATATTTGCTGAAATGGGTACAGTGGAGGAGGTGACATGCAATATGGTTCCCTTGGTTGGCTAGGGGCACGTTCATTACAAGACTGACAGTTATATCTTATGTTCCTGATATCTGTAGCCATGCCAGGCCAGTATATGGTCTCATTAGCTCTTCTAAGCATGCCGCTGACTCCCTGATGAGCTGCATGTAAGGATCGGAGGATCTTGGCTCTGCAGGCAAGGGGTACTACCAGTTTATCATCCATCATGACAATGTTCCCATGCGGAGAGAGGCGATCTCGAACGTTCCAATACGACTTGAGGCTTGAGTCCAGTGGTCCTCGAGACTTGGGGAAGCCTGACTGTGTAGCCAACATGAGTGTTTTATAGCCGGGGTCGGTCAGGGCGGTACGTTCAAGGTCAGAAAGTGACAATGTTATGTGTGAATCATGGTTGGGATCTATGGAGGAACAAAGAGTTTGGATGACGGTTTCTACTCGATCTGGCATCCAATCCTGTAGGTCAGGTTGTGTTGTTTCATCCGCAACGGCGTACAAGGCATGTACTGTCGATGTGCTGGCCGGATTGCGCGAGAATGCATCTGGTGCTCTGTGCCATTTACCCGGGTTGAAATGGATGCTGAAACGATATGGAAAGGTGCGCTGTTTGAGATTGGCGATGCGAGGATTGGTAATCGAGCCTAGGTTGCGGTCCTTTAAGATTCCCAGCAATGGCTTGTGATCAGTGGACACTGACAGTTTCATGCACCCTAGTACGAACATTTTTGAGTGTTCAAGGGCCCAGGCCACAGCCAGAGCCTCTCCTTCCGTTGGTGAGTAGCGAGCTTCAGCTCCTTTAGTGAATCTAGATCCAGCGAAGACCAACTTCCAGCCATTCCTGCAGCAGGTCGGGGCCTTAGAGTTGCTACAACTGCAATACTGTTGGAGGAGTAGGTACCCGATTCCATCTCTGCTCCAGTCCGTTTGGAGACAAGTGTTTCGATCTGTGTCAAAGGTCTTGATACCTTCGATAGACTGCAGAATGAGCTTTCTCTTCGATTCTTCGAAGAGTTTGTCTAGTGTTTCATCCCAATAGAATGTTGAGTTGGGCTTAACCAAATCCCTGAATGGCTGCATTACGGCAGTATTTGCATAGGCCCAGGCCACCTGGTTAATAAGGCCGAACCAAGAACGAGCCCCAGTGATGTCTTTGGGAACCGGGAAGTTTTGGATGGCAGAAATCACTTTGTCAGATGAATTGATGATGGCGGTTTGAACAGTGCTATCACAGGCCGTGTATAGTTGTGCTGCTATTTGTTCTGTTGGTACCTGTGAGATTTTCTTATAGACATCCCAATCTATCTTGAACTTCCTGAATTCCGGATGTGTGACATCTGCTTTGAGTCGAGGGAGGTCAACTTTTGGCCTGTGGTGTGTGGTGGGTACTGCCTGTGGCTTTCCTTCTTGTGCCTGTTTTAAGATGGCGATAATGTTCCCTATGATCTTCACTCCGAGGTCCTTGAGAAGTTCCCGAGTGAGGTCCAAAGGGTCTTTGATCCTGTTTTCGACGAAGGTGGTTGCATAGTTCTTTGCTTCGGCAGAGGGTATTCCAGCTTTGGTGAGGAAGGCAACCCATGAAGCTTGATCCGACAACGCCATGTAGAGGAAGTAGTAAGCTTACGCTCTTGAATAAGATTACTAGTTTGATTGGTATAAGTTTGAGAGATTTGATAAAGGCACTAAGCCACAGGCATCACTGTGGAGACAAGATATACATCAAAACTTATCTGAGATTTCAAGGCCCTGTATCGTTGATGGTTAGCCAGATTACCATTTTAACCTGAGAATATTGTTTCATGACCCATCATCTTTCTGAAATCTGAATGAAAAAGGTGACTGTTCTATTTTACTTTTTAACCCATACCCTGCGCGCTACCCGTAAAGGCCGCTGCCCCGTCAGTGACCTTACTCACGGAGAATCTTATCTGGGGTCACTGACCCGTGCCGCTAGTCGATGACCACATACGCTGTCCACGTGGTTCGGTTTTTATTGATCGGTATGAAAACATTCGCTGCTATGCCTTATCACGCTTGATAATGAATTAACCAGCAAAACTTTAGTCTGTCAGTCTCTAACCAATGATCTGACTTATGATTCCAAACTGACAGCTGTAGTTTTCGTGAGAACGAAGCATGATAACTAGCCACGCCCTCCCAAGCCCTAAACAAATGGCTTCATCCTGATTGACACATACTAATAAACCAATGTGGGCATTTGGGGCAAAGATTATTTCAGAGCTTGTTTCTGATTGGTTCTTAGATACAGACAACTCCAGATGGTGGTCAGCTTGTGAGAAAATGAGATAATATTGCAAATTTGTTGAGCAACAGTTCGCATGTCGATGTTACATCGTTTGAAAGTGTGGGGAGAGCCTTTGAAAGCTTAGTCTTTGTGATTCCGACCAGTGGTTCACTGGTTAACATGTCCATGTCACAATGCGTTTGATTTAGAAGAGATACACTGAACAATAACACGGTGGTTATGTCTCAAAAAGGTCAGTGACCCGACGCCTGAAAATAGGGCTTGCGCGTGGCGCGGTCAGCTTGACCGGGGCGACTTTTGCCGCCCATGCGGTGTGAGCGCTTGCAAGTCAATACCGACTATTGCCGCCCCGCGCAGCGTGAGGGTTAAGGGGAACTTAGGAAAGGATCCGAAATAGAAAAAGAGTTGGTTTCGTTCTGATTTTGAAATAATATAAATTTTATCCGATGTTCATGTTTTAAGAAAAATATTTTTCTTGAAATGAATTTTCTTTTCGTCATCAGTGTAAACAGGTCTTAACCACAAACAAAAGTTAGGATTCTGCAGCTCTCCCCTACTTGTTTTACAATCTATCACCCCATCCCCCTCTTTCCTGGCATTGTTCATGTTTATCATTTTCTGTTAATTGAAACGGAATACATGCCACACGCAGTTAATCCTATGACTTCCTTTCTTTTGAAGGACATCATCCTCCTTTTCTCTCCCCCCATCCGGGTGGTGGTGGTTTAGAGAAAGAATTTTAAGGTTATTGCTATATTTGTAAGGTGTACATTTCACTCATGAGCAAAACCTGGACTAATCGGTAATGCACTGGTAAGTCATAAATATATTGAAATTTATATTCTTGCAAGCAGCAATAAGACGTGAGGACAAAACAGTCCAAATTTTTTATTTTGATTTGACTGAATCAGTTCCTCAGAAGCTGGCCGTGATGGGAACCATTGTCCTGTCATATCACCAGTGTTATTTCAACTGCCAGTGAATACCTAAAATGTATATTTGCCACATACCTGATCAATTCCAAGGCAGCTGTTTGGGGAATTTAGCATAATATATATATATGTGAAAAGTGATTTGTAAAATACACAAACCTGCCAGCCATTTTGCTTTAGTTGACATAATCCTATCAGATAGTTATGAAACACTGAAATTCAAATTTATGAAAAAAACAAACAAATTAATCATTGAGAAAACATTGAACTCGTTGAGTTAGGAGTTGTAGTAGTTATTTCAATGAAAACCACATGACATATTGAAGTACAATTGTTGTTCTGAATGAGATTTCAGCATTTAAGACTTTCATGTATGAACTGAGTTTTGTTCTAATTGCCATTACAATATTATCACATGGCCTAATATTTTAATTTCATAAAAATGTGGCATTAAAAAGGACAAATCCTCAACATTCCAGCAGCTACAGAATTGTTGTGGTCCTTTTAGATCCTTAACTCAAGAAATCTTATGACAATAAGTCAGACTACTCTGAATTGTAATTGTATATGCCTGACATGTCCAGTAACTTGAAGTGTAGTTTTGGCATGATCTCCTGTAGTTCACCAGAACATACCAAAGTTGTGCTTTTATGGATTGGACTTGTCCCGCACCCCAATTGTTTAAAATAATAATTTGCATATTAAACTTCTAAACATGGGCCAGTGATGTTTTTGCCATGACATTAATTATAAATGTTTGTGCAAGGAAATGAACCCCTTATTTTCTTCCATTTAAGGGGAGGAGCGGCTAAAAATTCTATTTTCCCTAGTTGTTAATAAATTACCATAAAATTTGTGGTAATGAATCAGAATGAAAATGTGATTTGAAAAATGTATTCAAATTTTTTTTTAACTTTGCGGTTGCTATGGTAATGGCGGCCATATTGAATTTTCATTACATTTTTAAATTAATAATTCTGTGAAAACCATCGGCTGCAATGAGCTCAAATTTTGCATACAAGTTAAGAATAGGTATGCAAAGAGAGTTACAACGCCATCTTTCCAATAAACTTATCCATTTGGTCATATTCCAACGTTGAAGTAGTAGGTTTCATTTTTATCTGACAACACAGTTTTCAAATTATTCTGTCTGAAAAAATATCACATAAGACCCAAATCGGCCGTTGTAACATCAAAGTATATACATTCAATGACACGTGTGCAAATTTTGAGGGCAATCTGTTCGCTAGTTATGGAGAAATTAAGAACTGAAATTGTGAAAATGCGTTAAAACCAAAGGACCCTAAGGGCTTTCTAATTGCTCTAGCTCGCAAAAAATATCACAAATAACCCAAATTGGCCATTGTAATATCAAAGAACATACATCCAAGTACATATGTGCAAAATTTGGGGGCAATCTGTCTGCTAGTTATGGAGAAATTGAGAATTGAAATTGTTTCCCAATTTTGTCTAGATCTAGTCCCAGTGGTCAATATTTTGAGCCTCTCCTCCCCTTAAGAAAGAAAATTTTGGAGAGGGATATCTCATGTAGAGGAAAGAAATGGCTTGCAAATCGTCTAATAAGGATCTTCCCAAGAAAATCCACTGCCAAGATTATATTGAAGTTGATTATTTTCTCATAAACTGAGCCTCACAGCATGAAAGATTGTTCAGAATCCATGAAGTGGCATTTGTTTTCTGCAGGTTGAATCCTTCATCCTTGATGAAAATGATATCGAAGAGGGCGAACAAGGACTGGAACCATCCAAGTTCTTGTTGGCTGCTGAAGCAGAAGGTCAAGGCATCCAGACTGTGGACCCCCAGACCCAGGCTAGACTAGAAGCTTTATTGGAAGCAGCTGGTAAGTAATGGAGACAAAAACATTTGACTCTGAGCATGAATTGTGTTTTGTGAGAATTGAGAAAACTTCACCAATTTTTTTTTCTGGTCCTATGGTAGGTACTTCAGGATTTAATAAAAAAAAAAAACAAACTTTTTTTAAAAACTTCGGTCTTGCATGATGTCACCTGCTGAAGTGTTTGCAAACCTGTCTCAATATTATGTGCAATTGGATCAAGTAGAAATGTTTGTCCATTTGTTTTATTTCATCATTAATTATTTACATTTAGAAAATGATTAATGCATGCAATCACATAATTGCAGGCATCAGTAAGCTCTCATCCAAAGATGGCAAGGCTCTGTCTGATCCTGAGGTATTACGAACTCTGACATCTTCAGTAAGTAGTGCTCTTGATGAAGCAGCTCAGGCTCTACATCGTATGAGAGATTCACAAGGCCAGCTGGTGACTGGAGAAGGGTAAGTCAGGATACTGTAAGGAAAAGTCACAGCAAAATGAATTGGACTGTGCAGTTTGATATCGGGAAGATGGCTAATTTTCACATGTATTGTGAATGTTTTTTTTTCTACTGTTCAAGCACAGATCAAATGTCAGTTTCAAAATTTGGGGGATTAGTAGAGATTCCTCACATCAGGCAAAGATGAATATTCAGATAGACAGGAAAAGTACAACTTCCTTCATGGGACACCACCTTCCCCCCCACCCACCACAAATTTGCAAATGAAACAGTATACTAGTCATACCAAGTTTTATGCTCTGTAAACCAAGAATGGAAATAGCTGTCTGGACCTTCGATAAATTTGTATTAACCTGAATGCAGATGGAATACCATCATGTACATTTTTTTCATTTATAACCACAGAATGCAGCTAGAGGCAAGTGGGGAAAGTGAGTCTATAGGTCATCGCTCAGGCTCTGGGAATGTTGCAGATGCCTCAGAGGAAGGTGAAAGTCTCCTTTCGTTAGCCTGCTCTGCAGGCTATTATGAGTTAGCTCAGGTAAGATTCAAGATTGTGGCGGTGTTGTAATAATTGTGATGAAATAAGTGAAGATGAATATGTCTAATTCCCAGATGTATAACCATGACTTTGATGAAATCAGGGATGTAAATCTTCTATCTTTTCCGTCCAAAGTGTGATTGCCGGCCCCGCCCTTTCCCATTTCTGTCCAAGGCGCGATCACCAACCATCCGCAGCCAGTAGCACTATCACCGGCCATCGTCCTCAAATGGGTCGACAGTTCTTGAAAAATTTGGCAAATGGAGTGAGGTCTAATTGTGATCTTTTCGTATAGGAGATTTCTTTTGTTGTTGCCTTTCACTTCAGTTGGCCTAGTGGTGTAGCCTCACTGCCTGTAGCGATCCGACATGGAATTTGGTGGTGGTGGTTATGCTAAAAAGTTTTGCTAGCTCTAGATTGGGATTTAAATATTTTCTTCCAGTGTGAATAAATTGGTGATTCTATCACCAAGTGCTATTGGCGCAGGTTGCGTGACTCTGAAGAAGTTCAGGTGGCAGTTGGCAAAGGCTAGATCAAGAATCTAGATCTAGATCTCAAAGTCTAGATTTAATCTAGTCTAGATCTAAAGAGAATCAGCACATAAGGAGATTTGGTATCAACTTCTTTTTAAAGAAACTCAGCCAAGACAGTTATGCATTGTGCTTGTTTTGTTCTGGTTAACTGCTCATCATCAGTCCCTCTATAAGACCATAAGTGTACAGTCCTTCTATAAGTGTAAGTGTGCCAGATTCTTTCATCTTCTTGTCTTCCCCTTTATGTAAAATAGATCTACTGTACAATTTTAATTTAATTACCAATACCAGGCTTTGTTCTTTAAAACGGTTGGGATTAATTACACTACATCTTAATTATAATTCTTTCTCTGTGGCTTCTGAGCATGTCGCATGATTTCCTTCCATACTGTCGCCGGCTGTTTACATCCCTGTGAAATTTTTAGTCGTTCTGAATTTTGTCAACACTAAAGTGAACTCAAAAATGTCAATTTCAGGTGCTCCTTGCCATGAAAGCCAATGTTGAAGATCGGGGGATTAAGGGAGACTGCACTCCGCTGATGGAAGCTGCCAGTGGAGGGCATGTAGATATTGTGAGGCTTTTACTACTGCACCACGCAGACATTAATGCACAGTCCTCAGCAGGTAAGTGATAAATTCAGCAATGGTTTTGCAGCATGTCACCACTTGTTGGCTTTGAACTTTTAAAAATCAAATATACATGGACTGCATAACATCATTCACATTAACCTAAGCAGAAAAGTTATCATAGTGTAAATTACATTGATTTATCATGTAGGTAGGAAATGAATGTAAAACCATGCTGGATTCTGTGATGAAGTTGTAGCCATAACTTCAGTGTTATTGCCAGCCATTCACATAAAAGTTCAGAGTTGAAATGTTTTTTCTTTATGTGTCATTCTTGCTGTTCTTTTCCATAGCCTCTCCCTTTTAGTACCACTTTTGCTTTGTTTGGGTGCTGGAAGTGTCCTCATCTTTCATACATGTGAGAAAATTGAATTGCAGAGGAATGAAAACTAGAAGGATGATGGAGTTAGTATTTTGGACTTGGATGCTTTGCTGAATCTACATTTGTTGTCATTGAAATTTCTCTCTGTAATTATTATGCAGTAGTAAAGCTGCAGCAGGCTTGCTCTTTCATTTCATCTTTCACACTTTTCAGGAAACACTCCCCTTCACTATGGAGCTTGTGGTGGATTTAAGGAAGTAGTTCAGGAGCTTGTGCTGAGTGGGGCCAATGTGGAAATCCACAATGAAAATGGCCACACCCCTTTGATGGAAGCGGCTTCTGCTGGCCATGTTGAAGTTGCCAAGATTTTGTTGGAACATGGAGCAGGAATCAACACCCATTCTAATGAGTTTAAGGAGAGTGCCTTGACTCTGGCTTGCTATAAAGGTAAGAATCGATCCTGATTTTCTTTTTCAGCATTGCACAATGCAATGTATGGCGACAGTCATTTTGCATAAATGTCATCGTCTTGATTTTATTTGATTACAGTTTGTAAGTAATGTAACAATTTGTGAATGTCGCAAATTGAAGTATCAGAAAGAAGAGAATAAAAATCAAACATTTACAAGTTCATTCATTGTTTACGTTTGGTTTAAAGCATACTTGTTCATATCATCATGAATGGGTCATTCCCATTTGTTTCATGGAAGAGCATTGTTGGGTAGGATGTAAACATTTGACACAGTTCTTGTGGAGTTGTTGATACATGTTGCGGAAGAAAGCAAAACAAGAACGAGAAATGAACAGTCTTGTAAATGAAATAACAACAGGATGTTGCAGTGATTTCTTATTTCTGAATAAAAGCTTTAAGAGGATTGTTTTAATATACTATTTTACATACCTATATACAACTGTAGTACAGTATAGTCAGGGAATGAGTCGTTGAAAATCTCACAAATTTTATGGAGCTTTGAAAATTATGTGGATTACAGGAATGTGCATGAGAGGCAGGGAGGATGCAAAGACCACCAATGTAAAAACATTTCTGTATTTCAGGTCACCTGGACATGGTTAAGTTCCTGCTTGAGGCAGGGGCTGACCAAGAGCATAAGACTGATGAGATGCATACAGCTTTGATGGAAGCTTCTATGGATGGCCATGTGGAGGTGGCTCGATTATTGTTGGACAGTGGTGCCCAGGTAGGTAGCAAAAATTTTCATCTCAGTTTTATTGTGTTTTCAGTCATGAACATTGGTGTGTGCTTGTCGTGTTAATAGTTTCATAACCATTAAGTATATGGCCACTTGCTAAGTAATCTTTTCTACATTTACATTTTTTTGGAAAAAAAAAAAAAAAAGAACAACCTTCGAACTTGTGAATAGTAATGTGACTTTAATGACATCAAAATCTTAAAACACCTATACCTGGTTTGTCCTTGCAAGTAAAATTTAGTTGTGACAATTCTGTTTGTGATATTTCCTAGTTTATTAGTCTGAAGTACAGTCAATAAATATAAAAAAAAACATCAAATAAAGTTCTAGTAATTGATAAATTGTGGCACAGGTTCTTGAATCATAAATGCACTTTGAGTTGTTTTGTCTGGTTTTTTTTGTTTGTTTGTTCACATTTTATGATTCATTTTTTAAAAAAAAAATATTTTTTTTTTTTGCATATCAAAGATCACTGCTACAAATGTTCACTGTTACAAATGCTCACTGTTTTGTCCTGGAATATTATTTTAGAAGGCCTTGTTTATATCTAAGATGTATTTCAGTATTGGTGGTTTATACTGCAGATAAATTATAATGGTCAGACATGTTAACTAAATGCTTGGATCGGCCTTGTCAGCAAATCAGTTCTACATTTGTACCAGTGTATCTTTCACCCACCCCCCACCGCTTGTTCGAGGCACGCTCACCTTATAGCTTGTATGTTTGACCATCGCAAGATGTCATATTCTCAGGTGAATATGCCAGCCGACAGCTTTGAGTCACCCTTGACTCTTGCTGCATGTGGTGGGCACATTGAATTGGCTAGCCTTTTGATAGAACGTGGTGCCAACATTGAGGAAGTTAATGATGAAGGGTATACCCCACTCATGGAAGCAGCACGGGAAGGCCATGAGGATATGGTAGCACTGCTTCTTTCTCAAGGTAAGGCTGATTGTTATGTATGATATGAAAAATATGATCTATGAAAGAAATTCTGAATCAATTCATTCTGTAATTTTGGTTCCATGGGGGAATTATGTTATCCGATAAATTAAGAAAGTTATAGTCCAGATTCATATTCTATTCTGTTTACAAATTTCTCTTACTCAGAAAGTTCTGTCCCTCACTGGAGATGAATTGGCCAGGGAAAGGGAACAATTGAAAATGATGCAGGAAGCTTTGAAATGTTTATTATCTATAAAGACTTGGGGTTCTTGCTTTTAATATTTATTTGCATTTGATTTTAAATGCAGTGGTTAAATGTTGAATTGTCCACTTATTTATTATTCAGTACAGTTGTTCAGCCCTTTTATCTGTTAACCCTCACGCTGCGCAGGGCGTCGGATGTCGGTATCGAATTCCCAAGCGTTCACTCCGCACGGGCGGGTTTAGCGGGCATGGTCAAGCTGACTGCGCCAAGCGCAAGCCGTATTTTCACGCGTCAGGTCACTGACTTGTTTGAGATGTAACTACTATCTTATTGTTCACTGAATCTCTTCTAAATCAATGGCATTGTGACTTGGACATGTTAACCAGTGAACCAGTGGTCGGAATCACAAAGACTAAGCTTTCAAAGGCTCTCCCCACGCTATCAAAAGATGTAACATCGACATGCGAAACTGTTGCTCAACAAATTTGCAATATTATCTCATTTTCTCATAAGCTGACCACCATCTGGAGTTGTCTATATTTAAGAACCAATCAGAAAAGAACCAATCAGAAACAAGCTCTGAAATGATCTTTGCTCCAAATGCCCACATAGGTTTATTAGTATGTGTTTATCAAGATGAAACCATTTGTGTAGAGTTCGAGAAGGTGTGGCTAGTTATCATGCTTCGTTCTCACGAAAACTACAGCTGTCAGATTGGAATCATTAAGTCAGATCATTGGTTAGAGACTGACAGACTAAGGTTTTGCTGGTTAATTCATTATCAAGCGTGATAAGGCATAGCAGTGAATGTTTCCATACCGATCAAATACAAACCGAATCACGTGGACAGTGGTAGTGTGGTCATCGTGCAGCGGTAAGGGTCAGTGACCCCAGATAAGATTCTCCGTGAGTAAGGTCACTGACCGGACAGCGGGCTTTAAGCCGTCGCGTGCAGGGTGAGCGTTAATACTGTAGAAAATGGGCATAGTAAAATGAACAAGAAATAGATTTCTGGGGGGAGTGTGTGTGTGTGCACATGTAAACTTACATTATGTGGTTAGCACTGTTTCATTAGGGTAACTAGGAAACTTGTACAAGGACAGGATTGTGTTTTTAGTTTTGTATCCTATTTATAACAGAAAAACTCACTTGCACCCAGTAGTTCTTGTTCTTTAAGTAGACAATAGTGGAAAGTCAAAGTTATTTCTTGGATGGTAAAAAGGACAGTGGTTGCTTACATGAATACCAGCATTGCAAATTTCCTAATAGTATAATTTTAACTTTTTAAAGCTAAAAAGTTTGGGGGAAGGGAGTGGGCAGTGTATGGGCGAAATATTTTGTCCTGAGAGGAAAACGTATTTCATGAGAGGCATTTACCAGCCTCAGACATAATTATTTTCTATAGTAAGCAACAGATTAACTACTGAGATTCCATTTCATATGCAGGTGCGGACATCAATGCCCAGACAGAAGAGACCCAGGAAACAGCTCTAACGTTAGCGTGTTGTGGCGGATTCCTAGAGGTGGCAGACTTTTTGATGAGGTCAGGAGCAGATATTGAGTTGGGCTGTAGCACTCCTTTGATGGAAGCTGCTCAGGAGGGACATTTGGAGCTTGTCTCCTTCCTCTTGAATTCAGGTAGAGATTATTGTAGATTCATTCATGGCAACCTGTGTTGGGAATAAGAATTCTTTAGCAACAAGACTTGAACTGATTTTTGTTGTTTATTCCAACACTATGAATGGGAGATATTTGGATGAAGTTTTTAAAAATTGGAACTGTAATTTACATTTTTCGATTATCAAACTGATGGATGTCAGAAATGAGAACTTGTAGGAGTGAGAGAACTTGCGGGATTCTGTGGCTGTCGCAGTTTCTGAATCACACTCCACGTTTCGCAACGACTTTCCGCTATGCTGGTCTGACACTTGGAGGATAGCACTCCACAGACGTGATCGCTTCTTGCTTCATGACAGCAGGTCCATGGAGCTGGCGACTTGGTGCAAACGATTAGCATGTAGCACTTGGTAGGGCGTTTGTCATAGCTTTCCCCACCATAGGCATGTAAAATTCATTGCACTCGTTTGCATACACAGTGAATGGAACTACGACAGGCGAACTCTTCATTGTACTGAAAACAATTGTAATATCAAACGAGTGGGGATTCTCGAAGCAAGCGTGTGTTGTCCCACTCATTGGGAAAACTAAGCTCACTTGGGCATCTTGGCCTGCAAATTATAAATCTTTTCTTGATTGAAAGTTCTACAGACATGTTTTGTGACAGAACTTTGACGAGAATCATAAGCAAGCCATGATTGATTTACATAATTATTATCTCACTGGTAATGGCCAGATCTAATTTTGGCACTTGAAAGGTGTGGCACTAGCTATGAGTCGACTAAGTTTGTGAATTGTTTGTCATTCCTCTTTATGATACGACCAAGTTATTACATTATGCAGACAGAATGTGCTGTACTTTTATTGCAATTAAACTTAATTAAAGGCTTGTGGTGGTCTTGGGAATGCCATCCATTCTGATTTTTCTTGAAAAACCGGCGTGATTTTGATTTTCCCAATTAGCAAAGCCGGTATTCTGATTTTTGTTGTTTTCTGCAATGGGCCTTTTTTTTTTTTTTTTAATCATCCAATTCTAGTTTTTAAAATATAACTTTACAAAATAAAGCAATTGGAATATGGCGATCCTTATTGCATCTTTCACACCGTTTAGCAGTTCTGTTCACTTGTTACAATCTTTGTATGGTTGCTGATGGCGGTGATTCTAAACCCAACTAGATCTAATTGCCTAATTCGTTGTGATATAATTGGCGGTGGCTCTGCTGAAAAGAGGTATCAGTTCTAATTTCAGCTACACCAATATCTCTGCAGTTGACTTTAAATCTATTTGAATATCGTCCAAGTGTAAAGGTGATGATTTATTTGGCAGCAAGTATGACGGAAGAGGAATCATCCAAATGATACAGCAGTTTGAGATAATATAACTATAAATGGCTCCATTGTGCATGAGAGAATAACTATAAATGGCTCCATTGTGCATGGTGAGCAATCAGCATACATAGTAATTCTATCACTGTAAAAAGCCAGAGGGCTTGTAGATGTGCCATTTTATAGAAATCTGAGAGGATTTGTAACATAATAATATGTGTCACATTGTAACATAATATGTGTCACATCAAGTCTGAAATAAGACAGTGTAAAATAACAAAGTTGGAAAAGTAGAAAATATAAAACAAAAAACTTTGATGCCATCACACATAATGAGGCATGATGTAAAGCAGGGTCAAGAAGATCTTGTCTTGATTTGTTCTCGGCATGGAATTTTTCAGGACTGTTTTGAATGTTTATCAGAGTAACTTATACCGCAATTTAGAAAAAAAAAAAAGTGTTCAGTCGGAGATATATTTTTTGATGAAACTGCTGTTGTACGGTATTCTTTTGGCTACATCTACCAGTTTTTTAAAAATGACATGTATAATGTCACAGGTGCCCGAGTTGAAGCCCAGACAGGGACTGGCGACACAGCCCTAACCTATGCCTGTGAAAATGGACATACAGATGTTGCTGAGGCATTGCTAGATAGTGGAGCAAAATTGGTAAGACTGTCTGCCATTCTAACCGTAGTGAGATAATTATGCAGGAGACCATGCAGTTTTTGAGTATAGTTGGTCAAATGTCTACAGTAGAAACAGGATGTGATATAATTTCTGAGAAGTAATTTTAACTGTCAACAACGGGTGGTTGGTGGGCAGTTCTGGTAGGGTCTGCTTCTGTCCTATCATTCTGCTATATTCTGGGTCTTAATTGCTTCTTTCTAGCACAATATGGCCAGTATCATGTCGACGTACATTCCTCAAACTGAAACTGTAAACTCGAAATTCGTCAAAGTGGAGTGTATTAAGTGTAGAAGTATGATTCTAATGTCAAAACCAAAGCTGTGCATTCAGTATTCTTTTGCAGAAAAGGTTCATGTGTTGCAGTGAAATTTTTTTTATTTCAGTCCAGCACAGTGAATGCAGAATTGCTAATTTCTGTAACCGTTTCAAACATTTGCATTCTTAAAATACAGTTTTAGGCAAAATGAATGTGTTAAATATGTGACCTCTTAGTTAATATATGAATGATAAGGCAAATTGATGGAGAGAGTTACCAACCTACCTGTTGCTAATTTTCAGCAGATATTTGAGAATGCTTATTGTATGTTGTAATCTTGATGTAAGCAGACCCACGATGGGGTTACACAGCGCATTGTAGCCGGTCAGATTTATCTGTGAGCATTTTACAATCGTCTTGATTATCAAAATATGTAAAGGCTATTAATTTGTATTATTTGTATTTGTAAACAACTTTAATTCCAGTTGGGAAATTTTGCCTTTGTGTCATTGCACCCAGTTAACTGGAACAGGCACGTCATCGCCACAGTGCAGCGCCAGTCGGCGGGTTTTGGGAGGGGGTAGGGATGAATTTTTAGTTGATTTTGCCCCGGGCAGCGGCCTGTATGGCCTGATCTTTTCGATTTCCAACTGCCAAGGTATCTTTAATGTGCGCAACGTGCACATGGGCCTTCCGAATTGTTTTGTCCGTATCCGAGAAGACTAGGTACTCAATCCTACCCTCCAATAGGATCAGGGACACGAAAATATGAGAAAAATCCCAAACTTCCAACATAACTGCACCGGCCAGGTTTTGAACCCGGGACCCTTGGCATGAGAGGGGAGCACCTTGCCTCTAGACCACCTTGTCCCCAGTAAGATACTGCTATGGAGATAGTCTAATTTGACATGGTCTTTCATTCCCTCTGTGTATAAGCATTTCTAATTAGCTGAGATATCCTACTTTTCTTTAAAAACGGGCGTGATTCCGATTTGCTTGGCCCGTATTCCGGTTTTTGTTACTTCCCGCAATCGGCATTTTTTTTTTTTTTCCATTTTCGTCTTCCAGATTCTAGTTTTTATTTATATCTTTTACAAAATGCACTGAATGGGAATATCGGGATCATTTCAGGAATAAAGGTCCTCCTTCCTTATTGCTTCTTTTACACCATTTCATTTAGCGATTTGTTCACTGTGCCACAAGCATTTGTTGATATTCTTTGTACTGTTTCATATGACGGCGATTCTAAACCTAGCTAGATCTATTCGCCTAAGTCAACGTGATATACACGTGTATTTGGTGGTGACTGCGCCGGAAGGAGGAATTAGTTCTAAACCTAGCTAGACCTATATCTGTTGAGTCTGTTCTGAACCTTGCTGGATATTTTCTAAGTGCAAAAGTGGTTTATTTGGCAGCACGGATGACACAAGGAGGAATCAACTGAATGATATAGATAGGCACAGCAAGATCATTGCGATTGTGGAAAATCAGTTATTATCTAGACCTAAATTTCTCAAGTCTAAGCCATGGAGAAGGTTGATGTTGCATGGGCACAAATTGCCAAATTAAAATGTGAGAGTGGGAAAACACTGAAGCAGCACAGAATGGGCAAAAATCAGGTAGGCTAGGACATTTGTGCACCTTCACAATTAAATATCCAACATATCAAGGCAGCTCCTATTTGACACTTGTGGAAAAAAAAACAGCTCCAGAGCAAAGATTAAGTTTGCTAATGTTTTTCTGGGCGGGGCTGCTTTTCAGTTATGGCTAAGGCCAATACAAAGAACCGATAATAGATATGGTTGAAGTGAACTGAAAAGTGCCTAGTTATTTTAAAATGATTTTCAGCCCATTCGAGTATGTCGAAAAGGAAAATGTAGATTTAGCACTGGCACCGTCTGAAATTTCGTTGTCGGTTGCACTGATTCAGAATTGTTTTCGCCAGATTCAAATTTTTTCTTAGTTTGATTCAGATTTTTTTTTTTTTTTTGAGGGTGGCATCTCTGTTTTAAGATTTACACCATTTTGATTGTTTTGTAGGAGCATGAGTCAGAAGGTGGCCGCACCCCTCTTATGAAAGCTGCAAGAGCAGGACATTTGTGTACTGTCCAGTTTCTCATCAGCAAAGGTAAAGTTTAATCTCAGGCTGCATATTTAGCCTTTTATCTGTCTTATATAATAAAAAAAACTCGTGCTATTTTTAACAAGATCTAGCACCACTCAAGCAGCTCGGATTTGCATGAAATTTTGATGGCACCTTCCTTTTGACCTGCCCTTGGTTGTTTTTTTTAAGATTTGGAGGCTTATATGTAAGTCGGGAAGTATTCTTTTGCTTTGTGTGGCTAATTGACTACCTCAGATCCTTCATTTTCACGAATACATGAGCCCAAAACATCACTTTCTGAAAAATTCTCAGTGTTCACCACCGCACACTCTGTACTCTCCTATCTACTTATTAATCACTGAGTTTTGTAGATGGTCCTACACATTTCGGCATCAATGTTTTTGTGCCGATTCCTTTCAGTCTGAAGTGATGTCCTTTGTTTTTTTTTTAACCATTTGAAGAATGGGATGATTACTAGTTGTGGAGGAAAATTAGCTTGAAGAAGGTGAAGCATCTTATTAGTGAATGTTCAAGGGTTTTCTGCTAATTTTGCAATGCTGATAACAGGTGACAATTATTGCAGTAAAGTGCAACGAGTTCATTCAAGATAATGGATTGAGCACATTGTGCTGCTGTCAGATCAGGTTGCAAGAAATTAATTCTTAGGGGGGTAGTCTCAAAATGTTAATGTAAAAGCTGTGCCTGTTCTGTGGCAGGTGCTGATGTCAACCGAGCGACAACCTCCAATGATCATACAGTTCTCTCCCTGGCTTGTGCTGGTGGTCACTTGGCTGTAGTGGAGTTGCTGCTGCAGCATAATGCCGATGTCAATCATAAACTGAAGGTGAGTCATATCTGTTAGACATGATACTCCCCAAAATTTAATAACACTCAATAGAGACAACAAGATACCAAATTATCACAGTTATTTGTGTATAGTATTCATGTCCCAAAGGGTATCATTTTATTAAGAAAAAAAGAAAGAGAAGGATGAAAAAATTTATGGAATGCTTTCACTCTCTTGATCACCTTTTTCTGAACTGGACATTTTCTGTGCAGCAAGAGCATTAGCGTAATCTTTCTCTCACAGAACAATGAATGATGGTTATTGAGTTTTTTAGTTTGTTTTGTTTTTGTATGTTGAATTAACTGGTAAAAAGTACGGAGTCAGTACCTAGGTAGTAAAAGTGTATGGACTGAAGAATAGATCTGGTATCATACATGTGCACAATGGTTTCTTTCATTTGGATATTATCAGTCAAGTCAAATCAAGTAGAGTTCATCATGTCAGTGGCATAAATGAACAGCTTAGTTTAACTGTGTTTCATATAAAAAAAATTGCAGTTATGTTTTACTTACTAAAAAGTTTATAAATATTATTAATTTATCTGATGCACTTAATGTATAAAGGATGGCTCCACTATGGTGATTGAGGCAGCCAAAGGCGGACATACCCAGGTGGTCAAATTGTTGCTGGAATGGCCCAATCGGTTTCTTGTCAACACAACTGCAGATCAGCTGGCTCAGCTCAGTGTGGCAGATGCACCACTGGAAGAGGTGAGAAAGTACTGCTTGCAGGATACCAGTGAAGGTGTCAAATAACATTTGATTTAAGAATTTTGTTTATTTTTATCAAAGAATATGCAATCCAGAAAACTTGAAATAGTTGTTGTGTTTGATGTTGTGTCACTCAAGGCAGCTCGTTATGCTGATGCATCTTTTTTTTTTTTTTTTTAAACATTTCTTGAATATTATATAAAGACGAGTTGTTTAGATAAATTTTGAACTATTTATATCTCTAGGAAATTGCCATATGGTGACATGTCATTTATGTATTTTTAGTCTTGTGGCATAATATATGAACAGTGGAAACACCAATCCATTTAGGTCCTTTAATCAAATTTGTGATTGGGAAATCTTGAATGCATGATGTCTGGGTAAGAAAAATGAAAAAAAAAAAAAAAATTCCATGGACATCAAGTCTGTATAATTAGCATCAACATTATTATGAGTGGGACATCTTGTCTAATTATTGAATTGGGGCAGGGGTTAAATTTTAAAAAACATACCAAGCTGAACCTGCCATTTTGCAGCCCCGAGTTCCAGTGCAGGGTTTGGCCAATATTGTTCCTCCTAGTGAGCCAGATTCCCAGATTCCTCTAGCTGCTGCAAACATGGCCTCAGCTATACATCAGCAAGGTGAGGAATGTTTTTTTGTTTTTTGTTTTTTTTAAATTGTATTTTTATTCCATTTGATAAAATGGGAAGGGGGTGAGAAATATCTCTTTGGTTTCATAAGAACTTCATCCTTGTATTTAAGAATACATTATAGCAGCCTTCCTGAATGATAATTAGTGGTTACAGCCTGAACATATGAGCAGGAAATTGCAATTTTTTTTTTAATGTGGGCTTTTCTGAGAACTTCTTCAGAGGAGCAATTCTTACAGTTAAGTATCATAGCTTTGTTGTGGAGCAGTGACCCTTCAGAGTATTTTAAAAGTGGAGATCTTCAAATTTTCTGTTTGTTTTAAAACTATGCAACCTTTCATCGGATAATGTTTCTCTCTCTCTCTTTTTTTTTTTTTGGCCTTCCTTGGGCAGGAAAAACTGAACTTATCCGCCAAAACATGCAAAAATCTTTAGCCAAACGAGCAGCCTCTGGCCAGTTTGATGGAAAAGGAGGAAGCAAGTTTGGCAGCCCTGAAAACCTCCAACAATTTTTCGCTGATAGCTTGATAGATGATAAAAATATAGACAAGGTGAGTATGGGTGCTCGGAGTGAATGTTGCAGCAATTGTCATTTTGGTAAAAATTTAGAGGACCTAAGTAGTATTTCAGTGCACCAGTTGAATTATGAATACAGTTGCCTCCGCACAACGGAACGTGGTTGGTTCACATTCCAGTGTGTTTGACATTAGCAGGAAAATGACGTTTTGCGGCCGTGGTCTTGGGACAAAGGACATAACCACTCTAATCTTCTGCCACCTGGCAGTCTAACACCCTGCCCAGTCTAGTTCCTTGGCAAAAGGGGCTTAACTCCATGTGTAAACATTGTTCGTTGACTTTAAATATTCATAACAATTCAGTCATTCAACAGAAATGAACCAAACTTTCATAAATGACAAAGGAAATCTTGTAGATGAATATCCTGTGTTTTATTAATTAATAATGAACCTGAAATTGCCTTCTGTAAGAAAAAAAATTGTCATCACTTCTGTCTTCATCTGAATCATTCCACTGAGTTTGTATCACCTCTATGATGGGTTTATCATCGAGGTCATTCTAAAACACTTCTTGATCAGTGTCAGACTCATTTCCATCCATAGTTTGGCTGTTTACATACTAAATTATAACTTCCCTAAAAGTCCTCAAAAGTTCATTCATGGTTTTAGTTTTCATCCACAAATTTTAAAAATTCATAAAAAATCACAGAATTGCCAGATCAAGCTCATTCTTGCACTGGGCGCCGCCAGTTTGCATAATAAGCGGAAATAGCTTCCACTTCCATAGTTGAATAGTTGGGGCCACAGAATGGAATTCACGAAACGATGTAAAATGCAGGTGAGATTGGGCATTGCAGGGAAAGCATTGGTGATTGTTGCCACGTGCATTTGGGTGCTGCAGGGGGTTAAATTTGTCTTCCTTGTCACAGAGCACACGTGCAAGTGATCTGACAAGACACCTTGCAAGTCCCCTCTCCATTTGCAAAAATATGGATTAGCTCTGCCCCATCATGTACAAGTTATTCACTGGCCAACCATGTATCCTCCCACCTTTCAAATTTGTTACAAAGAGTTGCTGTGATCTTGGTCATGGAAGGATTAGGTCATATGCAGTCTTGTACCTGATGTGTGTCATTCAGCACATTCTCAGAGCTGCAAAGTGTCGCACATTCAGAACCTTGGTCTTGCTTTAGCAACCAGTGACCAGTAAAACTAGTTCAGTTAGCATTTTGTTAGGAAACGTCTGGGTAATTTTTTTGTGTTTATTGGCAGTTGTGGGAAAATAACAGTTATGACCAAAAGGCTATGATTTAATTGCCTGGTGCAATTTGATGAGATTTAATGTTAAAACTCATTGTATAATCACCTTTGAGTTAAGTTATTCCTTATCAGATCTATCACAAGTCTTTAATTTGGAGTTAGTTGTCATTGAGAAAATGTTTAAGGGATCCACTGGGGAGGATAGAAGGTAGCACGTCCAAAAACATCAGGGAGCTGAGAGATGAGTGGCCATGGATCATTTGTGCACCTGTAAATGAGCGAATGGTGCGACGTAATGTTTGCAACTGATTTTGCCTTAAGCCGGTGGCGAAAAATGGATTATGAAAGGCATGTGAAATCACAAATGCATGATAAGAGTGCTGAAAGTATTACAGGATGTTCCAGTGTCCTTTTTTTTTTTTTTTTAAAATAAATTTTTATTAGCAGTGAATTAGATGCAGTGACAGTGGAAGAATTATCGTTGCCTAGATTTTTAGCCTGATTTTCGGCCTGATGTTTCAGCAGCATATCTGAAGAAATATGGCTATGTAGGAAGGAAAATGGTAGCTGTTGTGGAAGAAATGTCAGCAGCAGTATTTTTTGTGATTCATTTGATGTCTAAATGGCATTTTTCTTTAACTGAACATAATTTTCATCTCATGAATTGCTGTCCCTCATTATTTTCGAAGGTGCCCCTCATTTTGACGTAGTGAACTTGGCAGTCCTGCATGGTCACTCACACCTGGCGTCAGCCAGTCGCGCTACACAGATCCTAAGTGGCTATTGGCAAATAAGTGGGCAGGCCAAGACAGCCTTGAATTCACACTGCCACCTTTAGTAACTTTTTAAAACAAAAAAATATGCATTTTCTCCTAAACAATACAAAATCTATAGCAAAAAACTGAAACATATTACCATCTTGCGTTTTGTTTGGCGGAGTCGACTGTATTAATTTATTCCTCATCCATGAATCAAGAGAGCTATATCATTACTTAGCCAGAAAGGTCTAAATACAGGGCTGCCAAGTGTCCAGCAATTTGCTGGACAGTCTCACATTCAGAACTTTGACCTCACAATTCTGCTTTAGCAGCCAGTACCCACAGAAGTAAATCTATGGACATGATGTTGATTGTGTTCAGCAGTAGTATTGGGGTAAATAAAAGTTATGGCAAAAAAAAGCTGCTGCTTAATAACATAAACATGGTGCAGTTTGCAGTTTATGCCAACGAGGCAGGTTGGCTATTGAAAAGCCGTTCGTATTATGGCCAGTGATGTTACATTTTATGTGAAGATGTACATTGTGGAGAAAAATTTCAGTGATGGGGGGGGGGAAAATACAACAGTTAAAAAAATCAAAAGAAAGAAAAAAACTTAATTCTTGAATTTGGGGAGGTGAAGGTTTAGTCGTGGGGTGCAGTCACATTAGATGGAGTTCGTTCTTATCAGTATCAGCTGTACCACAAGTTTTGAATGCTGAATTCAATTGTCATGAACAAAATATCTAAGTGATCCACTGGAAAGGATAGATGTGGACAACTTTCCAAGAAAGCCAAGCAACTGCATATTTGGGAAGGAATATAACAATGTATGGCCATACACCAATCAAGCACCTCGAGCAAAGGGTGGGCCGTAATGTTTGTAACTGATTTTTCCTTAAGCCACGAAGGGATGATGGATATTGTGAAAGATGTGAAATCACAAAAGCCACCAAGAATGCTGAAAGTTCAAAAGGATCCACCAGTATGTCTAGGTTTTTTAAAACCTCCTCAACAACAGATTAGATGGCAACTCACAAAGGCAGAAATGTTTTTGCCTGATTTTTGATGTAAGAGACCACATCAGGCAACTGTTCAGAGCCAGGTGTTTCAACATATTATAAATATGCATTTCCCTGTGAGTGAACAAAGCAACAACTATCACGAAGGAGACGGCAGCAGCAGAATCAACTCTGATGATTCATTTTGATTATCTTTATGGCATTTTTCTTTCGCCGGACGTAGTTTGCATCTTGATAACTGCTGTCCCTCATTATATTCCAAAGTGTCCCATATTTTGACTTCGTGAACTTGGCAGCCCTGCAAATAAAGTCACTCTTAGTTATCAGATTTATCATGACTTCATTCCTGGACTCTGCAAAGTAGAAATCAACAGTTTTTAGCAAATTTGTGGAATTTTTTCTTTTTTCTTTTTTTTCCCCTTCTGTTTCTGCAGCTGACTGTGTCCCTGTAAAAATATATGTTGTGAGTACCTACGTGTGTATATGTATGCAGGCCTACATTGGTGAGATGCACGGTCCAGATGGTGTTCAGTGGTTTTCAGAATTTTTCACCCAAGCAGCCAATGTGAGATCCAGTTTACGACTTGGTGAATTAATGTATTCACTAATGTTAATGTAGTTAGTGTTGTTGTCCTTTAAGTTCCTTCTTTCTGATCAAGTGAACTAAATGTTACTGAACAGGAGGAGAAAATGACAGCAAATCAAGTAGCAAAAGAGGAGCAGATTTTACGAAAGCAACAAATTCTGGAAGAATTAAAGAAGGTGGAGCAGGAGCTACAGGAAAAAGCCCAAGCTCAGATGTTACAGGGGGGCCAGCAAGAAGTGGAGCATCAGCAACAGATGCAAGCCAAATTAAAACAAAGCTCACCAACTTCTTCATATGCTGTTGCATCTCTGTCCAGCACAGCAAGAGCGGTAGTGGCCACTGCTGGAGCAGGGGCATTATCCAAAACTGAACATCTGGTCAGTGATCACTGGAATATAAGCATGAGTTTTATTTTCATGTCTGCGTGAAATAAAAATTATTCCCTGGAGAGTTCTGTTTTGCACAGAAATTTTGGGGTTTTAACTTTTTTTGTCTGTTTTGCTAGAGTGCGAATTCTTACATAAATTTTCTGACATTATGGTTGCTGTGTGATTGTGTGGAAAGCTTGCTATGAAGTAAACATGGTTAAATTGTGAGTTGAGAACTGGAAAGCCTGCTTTGAACCCCACTTTTCTGACCACAGGTTTAATCTAGCATGCATGAGTTTTTTCAAAACAGCCCATAAGTTCAGATCAGCTGCTGCTGCAACTAGGGAGCAGTTTTTGTGGGCAGACCACATTGGGGCTTTTTTTTTGTTTGTTGCTTTTTTCAACTGCAGGAGAGAGTGGAAGGCAAAAGCTGGTTGTTGTGATCACGTGTAATTTTGAGTTTCATATGTTTTTTGTACCAGCATCTTGATACTCTGAACATGCCCAGGCTTGGAAGAATGGGGTGTTAGCATAGTTGTGAGTGGAATGCTTGCTGTGACTCTGAAGCAAGACACGGTTTGAATTGAGAGTTGTTTAGTATTAAAAGCTTGGTGCATAGAGGTTAGGAATTGTAAGCAGCAAAGCATCTGCATTTTCTATGAGAGTAAGACCAGACAAATATAGTTGACATAGCAGAGGCTGCATACTCTAATAGAAAATTCAGTTAGGCGAAAATGTAGTGTACTTTCCCCCTAACTTTCTAATGTGTTTTACAAATTACCACAAAGATTGAGTGTTTGCTATAAAGTCTTAATTTTTACTAGAAATATATTTGACATTAAGCACACAGAAGTGGATTCACCCTCTAAGACTGTGTCTGGTAACCCAGACAAAAAGACAAGGGGCCACATGCCACTGTTTAGCAATATGAAATCCAAATAATGTTTCGTTTTGAAATTTCCACAGGCAAAGTCGAATGAAGAGCAGTTGGCCAAACTTTTTGAGCTGCAGACAATAGGGTTGACGGATCCTCATATTCTAGATCAGATAGATTTTGCCAAGATCCCGGGCTGGGGAGACCATGGCTCATCTGCAACTTGTCCAGAGGCATGTCTTCAATCGGTAAAAAGAATGTAGTGTTGATTCAATGAGATCCGTTTTGCTTTATTGAATTTCCAGTCTAGTTTAAAAATAGTGGATTATTGCATGTCATTTGCTCTTGGCCTTTGTTGATTTTTGTACCTGAAATGTCTAATAGGACCCATTAAACATATTATCAGCTTTGAATTGGCAAACATATTTGAATATGCTTAAACATGTTAGTAAAAGTAGAGGAATATGATTTTAGTAGCTTAGTGCTAAGAAGTTATGGTTACCTAGTATTCATGATACTTTATGTTGTACTACAGGTTGCGCATCTGCACCAGCAACAAATGTTGCAGCAACAACAACAAAATCAAGCAATGCAGTTGTCAACCCCACCGTCTCCACCCGCAGCAACTTTGGGCACCACAGCACTGGGCACCAATTTAGCTCCAGAAGGGCGGGGAGGGGCGGGAGGGGGAGGGAAAAACCAGGGAAATAAAAGAAATGGTTCCAGTAAGCAGTCAAGGGGATCCAAGAATTCTCAGCCTGTACAGCAGCCCCCACCTCCTCCTCCCCCTCCCCCACCAGTGTCCGTTGTCCATGCAGTGAAGGGTCCTTTGTTACTTCCACTGTCCACTCAAGCACAAGCCCTTTCCCAAGCTCAGCCCATTGTTTTTCAGACAGAGCATAACGGAGGTTAGTGTCTGTGCGATTTGCATATGAAACTGTTCAGTGAGAACTGGCAGAACTGTCAATCTGCCTATTCTCCTGCTGTAATTCAAACAATTGGCACAAGATTCAAGTGTCTGAAGGCCCTAATTTCTTGGACAGCATTATGTGATGTGAATTGGCTAAACTCTAAAGTCAGTAATGGTTTCAGGATCTTACGATACAAGCAAGAGCACTATGACCCATGAATTAGAATGTTTTTCCCAGTGAGCACCAAGTGTTCAGGTTTCACTTTCCCTGCTCTGATAGAATGTGTGCAGAGTCATGTTAAGTTAATTTGGTGCAGGTTAGTTTTATAACACCTAACACTTCGCAGGAAGCAACTGGAATTTTATTGAAAGTGTTGAATTATCCCACGAAAAGATTAAAAAAAAAAAATCCTCCACAAGTCCTAGTAGTTATTTCCTATTGATTGTTGTAATATTACTTTTATAAATTTAGATACCTTACTGGAATATGATAGATTTTTTTTTGAGACAATTAAAAAAAAATAAAAAATCAGAAATTTTAAAGTTTTGTGTACTTTGCAGTGTCACAGTCTGTAGAAGTATCTCAGATGATGGCCTCTACATCCCAAGTTACAATGGAAACAGCCCAGCGTCAGCAGCTGCAGGCACTCTCCCAACAAGTCCACTCCCAACAACATCAACAACAGCAGGTATCCTTGGCAACCAACCAGCAGCACCAGCTGCAGGCAGGGACCACCCTTATGCCACAGCAGCAGGAACAACTTTTACAACAGGTGCTGAGCCAACATCAGCTGCAGGTACAGTGAAACTTCCATCATGATCCCTTTTATGGGACACTGCATGATCATTGCCATATCCACCAAGCAGCATAAACACATTTCCTTTCTTAGTTAATGTTAAAATACTGGGCACTTGCCCAGCTCTGGAACCCAGTGAATGACTGTTCATCCAACCAAGATGTATGGCTTTTTGATCCTGCCGATGGTGGAAATGAATATGTCACGCCCCTATATGTTCCAGGGAAATGGAGGATGGAGGGGGAGAAAACTGCATTGTGGAAAGTGATTTCTGTTCTCGTTTTTGGTTTTTTTAAACAAGTTCTTGCCAATTTCTCTCCCTTTTTTAATGCTCTGTGGAGGGAGGTCAGAGCTTGTAAAGCTCTGTTGTCTTGTTTTCTGCTATAGATATCTGTGACACAATGGAATGTGAAGTTACCGATCTTAAATACTATAACCCTATGGAGAAACTTATCCTTATGTGTACCAATATGATGGAGATTTCATTGTACACATTCTGTAGGCTTGTTCAGATTACTGAAGAATTTCATTACAAGTGCAGATGTGATAGGAAAAGAACATCACAAAATATGATAATGGAAGAGATCTGTATGGCAGTACCAGTTTCTCCCAGACGCCACAGTCCATTGCAAGTAGTTCTGTACATGAAATTCAGTCATTGCCCAATATTTCTGAAGGAAACTTCAGAATCAGCAATTTTCAAAACCCTGCAAAGAAGAGTTTATTCTCAATGAATAAGGGGAGTAAACTGATACAATCATAGTGTTGAAGGAAATTGGTAGAAACAGTTGGACATCAAGTGACAGACACAAAATTTTGCATTCATGGACCCAGTTTTAAAGCTTTTTAAAAACGCACTTAGTAAGAGAAGATGCTGTAATGTATTTAATTCATTGAAGACATGAATATGAATTCTATTTATTATGTACATAGTTTTTACCTCAAAGTTTAATGAATTTCCATCAATATCTCCACAGCAGTTGCAAGCTGGAACACACATACTGCCAGGTGTAACCAGTGCTCAGGTGACAGCAGCTGTGCCAGTTCAGTTTACCCAACAGCAGCAGCAGCTGTTTCAACAACAACAGCAGCAGCAGCAACAGCTTCCACAGTTGATATCCCCAGCTACATCCGGCAATCATACTATTGCTATTAGCAAGCCTCAGGTGGTGAGTCCTGTCTTTCTGTTCTGTAGAATGTGACACGGGTGGGTAATTTAGTAATTATTTAGGTCTGATGCACATTGTTTGAGCATTCTGGAGTCACAATTTGGTAAGGATAAGTCCACTTCTCACTCCTATCTCTTAACATGCGTTGGAGAAACACATTGTTTCATTTTTATCTTTCCGAAAGTTGTATGAAGAAACTACTGTGAATTTTCTATCCAGAACTGTGTAAACTTTCATCTGCATTGTTACATAGAAAATGCTGACCAGTATCTCAACATTACAGGCCATATATACCTTCTCTACATAAAATCTTGTGCAGTTACATGTAGAATAGCAGTTTTGGAATTTTGGAAATCACAGTGCCTTCTTGCCACTGATTAAAACATCATCTTCACAATCACAACAGGTTCGGAAACAACAGAGAGTGGTCCAAACCACTACCCAAACTGTGATCCATCAGAACTCTATTGTCAGTGTGGACGGAACACTTCCCCATAGCAGCGCCCAGTCTCTTAGTGGGCCTGCTAATCCTTTGTCTTCATCCGTGGATGTGGATTCTCAGACAGAGAGTAACCATGACACGGCCCTCACCTTAGCTTGTGCTGGTGGCCATGCAGAACTAGTCAGTCTCTTGCTGGCTAAAGGGGCGGACATAGAGCACCGAGACAAGAAAGGTAGGCTTTTTAATCAGAATTTGCAAACCTGTGAAGTACTTTCCTTGCCGCTACACTGTTACCCGTCAAAATTTCTGAATCTGTCAGTTTTAAGCTCCTGTATTGAATTACAAAGTCACTTTTTACACATGAAATTTTCTTTTGCTATTGGAATATGGGCGTCCTGTAGTCAGCAGATATCTACTGATTTTGAAAATACATTATTTACAGCGTGTCCATTGTTCACCAAGTTACTAACTGGTAGTATTACATGGCTGAAAACTCAAAGACTATTGACAAGGTGGTCTAGAGGCAAGGTGCTCGCCTCTCATGCCAAGGGTCCCGGGTTCTAAACCCGGGCAGTGCAGGCATGTTGGAAATTGGATTTTTCTCATATTTTCAAGTCCCTGGTCCTATTGGGGGGTAGGATCGAGTACCTAGTCTTCTCGGATAAGGACGAAAAAATTCGGAGGGCCCGTGTGCACGTTGCGCACGTTAAAGATACCTTGGCAGTTGGAAATCGTAAAGAGCAGGCCGAAAGGCCGCTGCCCGGGCAAAATTGAAATTAATAGATTAAAAGTTATCCATATCACACACACACACACACACACACACACACACACACACACACACACACACACACACACACACACACACACACACACACACACACACACACACACACACACACACCAGAATTTATTATTCATTATTAAATATATATTGTTATTAATAAATATTCAAATATTATTTGAGTTGTGTGTTGTGTGAACTGATGTGAGTTGTGAACTGCTGCGAGTTGTGAACTGTTGTGAGTTGTGAACTACGCCTAACAGGCTGCGTTACAATTTGCTCTGAGATAGAGAGAGAGAGAGTGAGCGAGACAGGGAGAGAGAAAGAAGCAGTGCAGTGTGTTGAGCGCTTCGCCGGCAGCTCCATTCTGCTCTGTGGTTGACATGTTGTTTCTGTAAAGTGCATAGAGCATTTTAAACGGATATGCGCTATATAAATGCTATACATTATTATTATTATTATTATTGTTGAAATGGGTCCAACTAGTCCAAGACAAAGTTATAGGGTGTGTGAGGAAGGATTTTGATTTCAAACTTATGGATAGACTTTGTCTGAGATTATATGAACGCAGTAAAAAAAATATGGGAGGGTTGGCGTGCGAAATGTCAGGAGGAATTGCAATTTACTTTAATTTGTTCATAACAAACGGTCTTCAAATTTGGGTAGAATTCGGCTGAACTGTGACTGGAATTGCCCCATATTAGCATGACGTCTGATTATTGGCATACCTTTTCTGTGCAAAGTTAGTGTATGAAACCACAGTTGACTCTACTTTCTTGATGCTTGAATGTGACCTACACTATGACCCAGGATTTGTCAGATGTAATAAGGAAACTTGAAAGTGGGACTGACATGCTGATATGACAGTGGTGAACCCAGCACCCTTAGTAAAAGAAGTGAAGACCTTCCTCCATAGTTATGGCACCTTTCCTTAACAGTGCCAAAAAGCACAGATTTAATAGGGAGAAAACCTTATTGTCACTACCCAAAGATGGGTTGCTGTGAATTGGTGATTTATTTGATGGATTTTGTTCAATAATCTCATTTATTGGAAACATTAATGTTTGATTGTTATTATTTCAGGATTTACACCTCTAATACTAGCTGCCACAGCAGGCCATGTGGATGTTGTGGAGATCCTCTTGGACCACAATGCTGATATAGAGGCCCAATCTGAAAGAACTAAAGATACACCCTTATCGTTGGCCTGCTCAGGGGGTAGATATGAGGTCAGTCTTGGGTTCAGCCTCGATCATATTAAGAGAGGGAAAAAAAATATTTAGAGTGTGCGAGCTGAATTTCGTTAACAAGAAGAAACTGGACTTATTAACCCTTTCGATGCCTATCGCCCGAATTCAGACAATTGTTTCTTCTACCCTCTTAATGCCTATCGCCTGAATTTGGGCGACGTCTTCAACTACCCTCTTACTGCCTATCGCCCGAATTCGGGTGATCTGAGGTGAGCTAATGTAAACAGGAAATACACCCCCTAAAAACGTGATTAGGGCACCGGAAGTCGAATAATCTAATTCCTGATTGGATAAGCTTTAATTTGATCTCCGGATCCGGTTCGTTTTTTATTCGCTTTTTTGTGCGGATACTGTCTTCACTATAAAATAGCGTCTTTCCAGTCCAACAACGACGATGTTGATCAAAATATCGGGGATTTGTTTGTAAATTCCGACCCTGAAAGCGATTTTGATGGGTTTGACATCAACCAAGAAGATATTCACAATAATGATTTAGTTAACTTGCGTACGTGCGCTCCAGTTGGTAATGTAGATCTTGATCTAGCTGTAGATCTAGCCGAAGGCGGGTGCATAGATCTAGATGTTACGAAGAATGAAATGAGTGCATTTTCACGGTTGCCAGTAATGAACGCGTTTATAAACATTGATCCCACACCTCTAGACTTTGTCAAGCTGATTATTGATGATGTTCAATCATTAGTCTTGATGAATTTAGCAGTTTTGCTGCCAAATAAAAGTCAGAATGTTAGTATTACAATATGTTTATTTTCTTTTTGTAATTCTTGTGATGCTGCTGAAACTGCTGCTGCCACCACCACTACTATCACCACCACCACTTTGATATGTTCATTATGCGATACGGTAGTCAATGTACTAAAAGTTTCTTTCTTACAGACTTATAAAATTCCCAATATCAAAAGTGATATGAATTTTTTTCTATTGCGCCCTTGTTCGGACAAGTTTTGCAAAAATGGTCTGGCACTGAGGGAAAAATCACAGAAAATAGGCTGGCATTGAGGGAAAAGTCTTGGAAAATGGGCCAGCACTGAAAGGGTTAAATAGAACCAATTCATCTTTCATTTTGACATCTTTTTTTTTTAAAAATAATATACAGTGTGATCGTTGTAATAGAAGTGTTGTAACTTGATGTTCATTTTCCTGGTAATATCAAGTAGTGGAAACAAACAAAAGCCTCCTATACCAAATACAGTTTGCAACAGTGAAGTCATCTTTTGTGTTTTATATGTAAAGTTAATTTCTATTCATAGGTTGTGGAATTGTTATTGAATCGAGGGGCAAATAAAGAACACCGCAATGTATCTGACTATACACCTCTCAGTCTTGCTGCTTCCGGGGGTTACGTCAACATCATCAGGTTACTTCTCAATCACAATGCAGAGATCAATTCAAGGTAAGACACCCACAGAAAAGGAAGAGCAGATGATGAATTTGTTCTTTGCTACGGAGTTATTGTTACTTTGAACAGATAATCAAATTCAGATTTGTACACTCGCGGTTGTGGCAAAACGTACACTCACGGTTGTGGCAAAACGATATATTTTGCCCAGTTAATGTTGTGGTAAGGCAAATTGATTATTTTAATAAGATTATGGATTCCAAGTCTTTAATAAATTTGCTCTGCCCTTTAAGGTCCTATGCTTAATGAATATTTCAGCTAATATTAATTTGGAAGATGAAAGAAGGCCATCAACATTAAAGTTTCCTGATTTCCACAGGACGGGTAGCAAACTGGGTATCTCTCCGTTGATGCTCGCAGCCATGAATGGACATACTGCCGCAGTCAAATTACTGCTTGACCAGGGAAGTGATATTAATGCCCAGATTGAGACCAATCGCAACACTGCCCTTACACTCGCCTGTTTTCAGGGACGCCATGAAGTAGTCAGTTTACTTGTAGACCGGAAAGCCAACATTGAACATAGAGCCAAGGTATGTCTTCTGAGCAATACAACTGAGTTAGCTGGTGATTCATAGCTGTGCACTGAAAACTAAATTTACTCTATTTTACTCATATCCAGAGAAGGGAGGGGTTAGAAGTTCAAGCAATATTCTTGTCTTTGATCATAGTGTTTTGAAGACTAATGACTCAGTAATGATGTACTGTGTGTAGATAGTAAGCAGAAAGAGTTTAAGGGGAGAGTGTTGGCATGGTGCAAATCTACTTACGTCATCAGCAAAGAAGCAGGGACAGTTTTGCTGGAACTTTAGCAGAGCTCAGATGCCGAAAAGTTATATTTTGTTCAGATGTATCATAATCACTAAGTAATAAGAAATGGCAATCTATGTTTTAGACTGGCTTGACTCCTCTGATGGAGGCTGCCTCTGGTGGTTATGTGGAAGTTGGACGTGTCCTTCTGGATAAGGGGGCAGATGTGAATGCTCCACCTGTACCTTCATCTAGGGACACAGCACTTACTATTGCAGCTGACAAAGGACATTACAGATTTGTGGAGTTACTGTTACACAGGTAAGCTAAGTTACAACCTGTTTAATTTTAGGGTCAGTTGTCTTTGTGGTCCAGCCCCCCAGAAATCTGAATGCACATGAAAATGGTGGGAAAAAGTGAAGAAGGAAAATATTCAGTATTGTGTGAATATTATACTCTGTGAACTGTGTTTTCAGTTGAATGGAACTATGATCTGGAAGATTGTTGGTCAGAAAAGAATAAAGAAAAGAAAGTTCCTCTTATAACATAAGTATCACATGGAATTGGTGATCAATTTTAGAGCAAAAGGAATATCTGTTTTGGTGTAAAAGCTCAGTTAATGTTTTAAATTGACTTAACTCACTGATGCCCGTCATCGCACGGGTGTGATTTTCTCACTGCGACGGCAGCTGCCCGACATCGCGTATGTGCGATTTTACTCTTAAGAATGAATAGCTCATAAGGGTAATGTAATAGTTTGATGACTGTGGCACAGGTGAATTCTAGAATCATTTCCCTTTCATTGAGTACCGGGATGAGCTCTCTAGTGTGAAAACTAACGAAGTTGTGATCGTTTTTGTACTGCTCCCCCCTACCCCCTGCTCAAAATCCAACGGTCGTTCCGACTTCAAGTACAAAAGTTCAAAAAATGTGTAGATCTAGCTCTACACGGCCTTCTAATGATGCAGTAGCCTCTCAGAGTAGTAAACCAGACAGTGTAACAGCTACACGTAGACCTAAACACCAGCCTGGACCCTCTACAGCCCAATATTTTAGTTCTTCTGACTCGGAAGATGATTCACACATTCACAACTGAAAACTATGAAAGATAACTCAATTCTGTTTGTTACATTATAAATCTTATTATAATATTTACATGAGCCATTCTCAAAAGGTGGGAACCAAAATGTAACAAGACAGCACATTTTTAAATTTGTGTGTGTAAAACAAAACAATGTTAAAACTACACATACACATTCACTCACGATGTTAATTTATATAAAAAAAGAAGTCCCAGAACAAGATCTTTAGTAGAAATTCATTTATTTGAAATAATGTGAACAAAATGCAGAAGTGTTGGACGTGATTGATGATGTACAAAAACAGCAGGTTTCTCTATTTGTGGGCATGACAACAGCATATAACAAACAAAATAACATTAAACATGGCAAGACATTACTACATTTTATGTAGTTTATTTATTGTTTGGATGCAAATAATATTAATTGAGGAAGTTAGTCTGTCATACTTCACGTCCAACATTTTTAATCTGAAAGTTTCCATATTTCAAAAAAACAAAGGACTAGGTAGGTGTGGCTTTCAAAATCAATCCTGTGTGTTCAGGTAATCAGAGAAACAATCTGATAAGGCATATTATGAAAGGTGAATAGTGATTTGACAAGAAAAGTGGTGGGCGTGAAGTATGACAGACACTTTTAAAATTACTAGTATTTTCCCTATTTCTTTATTTTCTTGGCTGCAGTGCTACCTGTGATATCCATACTTTAATTTTGCATTGTAGTGTACATAAGAATCAAAACCATCATGAAAATATAATCAGAAGGATGCCAAAAGGATATCATCATAGTGTCCAATGACTAGTACGTGGAGGTTTTGGACGTGAACATGACTGTACGAATTTCGTAGGTCTACCTAGAGTTGCTTAGACCTTATTTCTGCTAAATAAACCATAAAGTCGAAATAAAGTATCTTCTGTACTAAATAGAATTCATTTCAACACTAAAAACACTGCACAATTCCTTTTAAAAGCGTCCTTTCTGCCAGGAGGGGTCGGACGGGTAGTTGGAGTATCTGATGACAGACACTCCGTGATCCCGCGTGTGTGCTTAAACAGGCATCCATGGATCCACTTCCGTGGTTCCGTACCGAGTTTGTGTAAAGTGCTACTCGCACGATACAAGGTAGTGTGCGGCGCCACCCGACGCAAAAGCTATTGCCGATGGGTCGGATGTGAAGAAATGACAGACGATCAACATTATTTAAACCCCGCACACTAAGGCCAGAGGAAGCGCAACTGCAAAAATTCTGCTGTTTTTCCGTTTTTAAATTGTTGGTTAACTATAATTCACCACTATTCAGTAAATGTTAATCTATTATACATGTAAAAGGTTATAATTAAGTCGAGGTTAAAAATGACAGACACCATCATGTCCAACACCATCATTTTCAACCATGAGTTGCTAATAATGGACTGGATCTGTTCTAACTTTCTGTGGTGTTTTTTAAGCTTCAATTAATACACTACAAGATAATAGTAGGGCAGTTGTGGTTCAGTTTGTTCTTCACTACAAAAACGCCCATTGAAATGTGGCTCTCTGGTATGCCACGTTTTTCGAAGTCAAAAAAGGGGAATTTTAAAAAATAAATCATTAATATTGATGAACTGGTACAAATGTAGTTGATGCTGTTGCTTGTGATGATACTTGAACATATGAGGAAGGAAATTATACTAAATACTTTACATTAATATGATTTTATTCATCCAGAGATCACTTACAACAATGTCACCAGTGCGAGTCCCACCTTTTGAGAATGGCTCACATACATGTCAAATTGCAACACTGTAGCTTAAATAGTTTTTTAAAAATATTTTTTTAAAACTACCCTTGAAACGCTGGGTACCAGGGAATAGCTAGGGTAAAAATCCCGGGCATCAGTGAGTTAATTGAATCCAGACCACTTTTCATGAGATCTGACAAACTATTGAGCCATGCATTTTTATACTTCATTTGTCTCGATAGGGGAGCATCTGTTGATGTGAAGAATAAGAAAGGCAACTCACCTCTGTGGCTGGCATGTAATGGTAAGCCTTGTGCATTTGATAGGTGTAAATGGCGTACCATGTGTTTGAAAGATTTAATAGACAGATCAGTACAGTACAGTTAAGCACACTAAGCATCGTCTGCAAGGTAGAATGTGCTGTTGGAGATTTTAAATTGTATGAAAGAATGGTTTTAACTTGAAAGTCTGATGTGCACTCACGAGAATGATTTAGGCTTGAAAATCTGGCATGCATAAGAAATAATGGTTTGAACATGCAATCTAGTTAACATATGAAATAGCTTCAGTTAAGATGTGTAAATGAGCTAGTGTATTCAACTAGAAAGCTCAGTATGTGATAGGAGTGAGAGGGATGTGGTATCTGTTTGCTGTGGTGGCTCCAAAAATAACAACAAAAGTATAAGGAACATTTCTAATGAGTAGGTGAGGAAAATGAAGGCAGATGTGCCCCTAGGATATGAAACCTAGGGCAAAACTGCAATGAAGTCACAACTTTGCATTTTTCCACAGGGGGACATAGTGATGTTGTGTCGTTATTAGTACAGGCAGATGCTGATATTGACAGTCAAGATAATCGTAAAGTGTCATGCCTGATGGCTGCATTTCGACGTGGCCACATAAAAGTTGTCAAGTGGATGGTCAAGAAGGTTACACAGTTTCCTTCTGAGAATGAAATCAAGAGATATATTGCCACCATCACAGATAAGGTGAGTTTTACAGCTGGAAAATGTTTCAGTGTTTCTAGTGTATATACTTGATGTTTGCACATGTAGGAGATAAAAGATTGAGCACAGGAATCCATTCAGTTAGACCACAAAGCAAAGATAATATGGTTTAATCATCTGCATAAAGTGATCACATTAAGAAATACTACCACATTCCTGTGATGCTAGATGTCAACAGCATGATAAGGATAATATCACATTTATTGTTACAAATCTGCAGACCATATCACCTTAGAAATATCAAAAGATGGATGACGACGACTTGGATAATCAGTCTATTATAGTAGAGATGTCATCTTATGTTTCAGGAGCTACAAAAGAAATGTAATCAGTGTGCAGATGTGATAGTGACAGCCAAAGATCGGCAGGCTGCAGAAGCAGCAAAAAATGCAGATAGTTTGTTAGAGGAGATAAAGCAAGAGAAAGAACAAGCTGCTCTCAAAGCAGAAATGGCCAGTAGAAGGAGGGAGAGACGACGAGAGAGAAAGAAGAAAGGCAAACAGAAAGATGAGAAGATGGATAAAGACAAGGACAGGTAATTTTGATGTGTAATTTACTTCCTTTTTTGTAGCATAGAATTTGATTCTTTCATTAAAAAAAATTCTGTTCTATGTTTTAAAATACTAATGCAAAACATTTGTGTCATTTTCATGAGGCTTATTATGGGAGTCAAACAAGAATCTGAACAACAACCCTCCACCCCAGCTAGTTAAAAGTTGATTATGTGTAAACAATTCAGGAAGGTTAAGCGTGTATGACTTTTGAGCCATTGTTCCAAAGATTGTCAGATTTCATTGTTATTAATTAATTACTTAAAGTGGTAAAATTGTGGCATCTTCTATTTACAGTGGTATTACAGTTGACAATTAATCTGGTATTTTGCAGCAGTGGCAAGAACTCATCCCCAGAGCCTGACGGAGATTCTAGCATCAATAAAAAAGATGATGATGATGAGGATGATGAAGAAGAAGATGACAGTAATTCAGAACCAGCTGTGATTACTTGTAAGTGGATGAGGAATGATATGTCCAAAAAAAGCCCCTGTGTAGCTATGTGATCTCTCTTGTTGTTTTTTTTACCTCCTCCATGCTTTTCATTTCTTTCTTATTGGTTGGCAGTGTCAAGTATCCAATAAACAAGATGTATCCTACGTAATCAAAGATTGAAGGAAATCATCACATTATGTTGTTAACTCAGGTGCTAAATGGCATTGTGAAGAAAACATTTTAAATATTGATGCTCACTCACACACAAATAGCACAGTGGCATTGAAGTTATGGTGAATATGTGTCACTACATACATAGCTCTGCACTTCTTGGTGACATTTTTACTGTTCATTTAAAAAAAAAATCTGATTATGTGCAGTAACTATTAGCAGCTACAAAATGTGTATTTAGTAGGAATTGAAACAGAAAGGACCATTTTTAAAACATTTTTTTAATTTTGAACTTTTCCTGTTTTTTTATGTGAAAGAGGCTAGGGACTCACAGAAAACTGTCTTGCTTGTTAACATCATAGTGTAACTTGAATAGTATTTGGGCCATTGCATTTCATTTCTCTTGACTGTCTTTGCTCCATTAGCAGTATCCTCAGGCAAGAACGAATGTTTGAGCAAAGGTTCGAAAGTCAAGAGTGGAAACATAGCCTCAAACAAAAATCAGCCTCCTCCACCAGATAATCAACAGCCTGCTCGGCTGCCTCCCAATATGACGCCTGCTGCAGCAGCAGCATCCACCCCTGCAGTTTCGTCGTCAGCTGCAACCTCCACCAGTAATGGGCCAACGGCTGCAACAGCAAGAGCCAATCGAGATGCTCGGAAGAAGCAGCAAAAAGCAGCAAGAGAAAACCGACGTGAAACCAGTGATCAGGATAGTGGATTGAGAAATATAAAAGCTGAACTTAGCAAGAAGCAGGTCACTCAAGCTCTACAGAGCACAATGGCCAAAGTGACCACTCTCATTGAATCAGTGGTGACTGTCACAGCAATAGCCTCCCGTACTTCATCAATCGCCTCAACTCAGGTGACATCCAGCTTAGGCTCAGGACCTCATGTTTCCAGCACTCTCAGACCTGCCCCTAGTGTCAGTAGCAACAATTTGTCTTCAGCATCTGGTGCTGTGATCAATTTTGCCAATAACAAAGATGGTTCCTCAAATAATGCCAGCATCAATGGCGGAGGGAGTAAAGCCCGCACAAAGAAATCCAGTGACATCATCAAACAGAGCAGTACCACAGGTGAGTTATCCTGAATATTTGTGTGAGAGATACAGCTTTAGGAGTCAGAATTTTTCTGTTGCAGAATTCTAAATGTGATATATTTTGAAATTTTGAAATTTGACCTTCCTGTGGAATCTTTCCATTTCTGGCCGTGCACTTTGAAGCAATTTTTTTCTTTTGAAGATGATCAGGTGAGAATGGCGTCTTGCAGATGAAAAAATATGGGAATGGGCTTCATTCCAAAATCGATTCTCAAGTAAGTCTGCTTTCTTCTGCCAAGAAACAAAGGTCACTTTCTTTTACTGTTTCTCCTCTCTATTTAAATGCAGACAGTGATGTGCCGGCCAATAAGTTGTTTTTATTGCTGGTCATATTAAAGAATACATTTCTTTTTCTGATAAAGGAAATAGCTCCTGTCCAGCTTCTCAAGCTTTCAGGTCACTCATCGTTTCCTTGTTGTTTCTTATCAGGCATTGGAGATCTGGATGATTTTGGTGTAATACCAACCACTGTCTTGAAGAATTTGGACAAAATCAATGGGAAAACATTGGGTCTCAAGAAATTAAAGTAAGTGTTATGCACCTGGCCCCAAATATATTCGTAAGGTGGCCTGGAAATGTGGAATCATTGTAAACTTAATGGAATAATATATATCCATAATGTGTAGTTCTCAAAGAAACATCCAGTGTTAATCGTATGGAACCTTTGTGGTGGTGGCCTCCACATGATGCTGTAATTGTAGCATTATGAATTTAATGTTTGTCTGGCTTCAAGACCTCCTGACCAGCATGTAAAAGCCTGAGAAATAAATACAAGGGGAGTTGAAGCTAGGTTGTGAAGCAGTTTTGTCAGTTGGGACACATCCTGATTGGTAATGCACGTATTTATTCAATAGTTTCTTACATTACATGATCCCACATCTGAGAAGAGAATTAGTTACACATGGATGTAATGATCTAGAAATCTTTTTAATGAACAAATAAACAAACAAAACCCATTTTAAATGTCATATTGTCTTTATATGTAAAGTGTAAATCTACATGAAGTTAGGGATAACATTTGCCTGTGATGAAAGCATCTGCATGTGTCCTACACAATTGCATGTCATTTCTTGACATAAAGACAGTTGTTACCTTCAAAATGAGAATATATTTTATCACTATAGACCCCTTTTATATTTACACATGCAAGTTTTCCCCACCTCGTATCTTTTTCTTCCTTTTGAGGTTGCTGTCATGTTTTCCAGTGACATTATACATGTCTAAGTATTTCCTTGGTACTTTACAGTGACACTAAAAAGGATTGGATTGATGAGTACCGTCATTTTGAGAAAAATCTGCCCAATGTTACGAACAGATTAGCAACTTCAGCACCCAGTCCCAGAAAGGGACAGAAGAAAGAAGAGGGCTGGAAAGAGGTGGTCAGGAAAAACATGTGAGTGTAGTGTGAGTCATCATAAAAGTTATGTATAAACCTGTGAATGCGAACAAAAAAACGCAGGATTTGCCAAAATATTTAGAAAACCACAGAAAAGCTCTTGGGTGTTTAGTAAAGCCCCACACTGCTGGGAGTAAAAATAACCAGGGGTGGGAATTCTACAGAAATACCAGGAATTCTGGACTTCAACAAAATTTTTCCTGCAGTGGAAACTTGCCACCAAGATGGAAAAAAAAAACAACCAACCTGAGGACAAATTTAGCAGTGACACTCGGGCGCATTTCTGTGGGTCTAAAGTAGGTCACCGCTAGCAGGTGTATTTTTGGACCCTGTGTGAAAGAGGGTTGTTCTCTTGTATACACTCGTGCCGTGTTGTTTCTTAACCAATACGGATGACACTTGGCAACCAATCAGAAAATAGATATTTCTAATGATATGCGGATGGCGATCTTTTTAGTCTGCGAAAAAGCAGTTTAAAGTCTATCGAACTTGTTTCATAGTTATGTACATGTATGTCGAGAACCACAAAAAGCAGCAGTTTCGTCATTGTCAGGGCAAGTTTTGAATACTTCTTCTTTTACGTCCTAAAATTTGAAATTTTTTCTGTTTTTTACTGTACACGTATCGCCCGCTGACATCTACATACCCCTTGCCAAAACCAGCACGAAAAGGTGATCGGCCATGCATTCCGGGTAACCCCGCGATCCAGTATAGTCAAGCGGTCAGCATGTGGTCACAGACATTTTATTTATTGCTCTATTCCTCTGTTAAATATGTCGGTGGGTGTCAGGATATAAATGGATGAAACAAGTCATTATTATAAGTTTGTTCATGTCTGTGTTGACTATCCTTTGGTAATCAGCTTGCGTTTAAATGATGAGACAATGGAGGAAAGTGATTTAAATGTGAAATATTAACGAAATAGGACATAACATTGTAGTATTAGTGAGAGTTGACATTGACCCAATTTCTCACTACCCTTTTCATGAATATTGGACTTTGGCTGCACTACAAGGTTTAAGAGCACAGACATGGGCTGGCGGAATGTTGTGTCGTTGGCCTGTTTTACCGTCTAGATCTAGACTAGATAATTCACATCATCATTTTGAAAATAAGGCTGAAAAATAATGAAATTATAGTTTGTGTGAATGAAAGCAAAGTTTCAACTAGATAGTCCAATCTGAAACTGAAATATGATCAACTTTTAAAAAAAGAACTCATGGTTAAAAGGTCTGCTTTTTGAGAATATTTTCCTCTATAAATTAAATATGTCCCAAATTCAGGTGGTCTGAAACCATGTAACCTTTTATTTTTGGATGGATTTTAATAATTTAAAAAGCATAATACTTAGAATGGAGTGTACTTTCTAGTGCACAAAGCTAAAAACACTTAACATGAATAAAAAAATGTTCAGTGGCATTGCTAACAAATTTCCTGAACGCCACTTTTATATTGTAAGTGCAGTATGTAAAACTGGTGGTGCGAGGTGTATCTACATTTTGAAATGGTTAAAAAATGTATGTATTTTAACAGGTCCAAGAAATTGTCGGTGCCTGGCAATGTGATTTCTCGCCTGATAGGAAAGGGTGGATGCAACATCAATGCCATTCGAGAACTATCTGGGGCTCACGTAGAAGTAGAAAAGTCTAAAGGCAATGCAGATAGAACAGTGACAATCAAGTAAGTATTGCGAAGTTCAGCATGCATTCAGGGACTGGAAAAGACAATGTGGGGATTGTCACAAAGTCAGGAACAAGCAAAGGTATTGCTCACCGAGTTTTGTAAGACCTTAAATAGAAGGACAGGAACCTCGTCACAAAGTCGGGAGCAAGCAAAGGTATTTCTCGCTGAGCTCTGTAACCCCTTACAAAATATTAGGGAATCTCATGCTTGCTCTGCCAAAACATCAAGACAAGACCCAAGATAGAATATGAATCAATTACTAAGTTTAATATTGGTAATAATGCTACTAAGGATAATGTCTGAATATGAATGATATATGATTCATACATAAACACATCAAACAGCAAGAAAGAAAGATAAGAAGAACAAACGAATAAACAGATAAGTCCCGATCGACAGTGAAAGATACAGTGAATAGTATGCAAATAAATGCTTCAAAATAGCCTTACTAAGAGCTCCTGAAAAAGAGTACCTTAAAATGCAGTATTAGCTGCGATCTGAAATGCAAATATCAACTTAAAACAGAATTGAATCACACATTCTAAAACAGTCAAAAACTAAACAATGACTTGAGTCCTTTGAACCTCACATCAAAGACAAAGTTCACATTTGTCTACCAGTCCTAGTAATAAGAGAAATTTCCGATCTGCAGGTCACAGACAAATATCACTTGATATATATATATATACACACACAGTTCCGCTCCTCTGCTCGGATATGACTCCCAAAAAGAAGTATAATTAAATCTCCGGAAGTTTCAGGCTATGTTGTTGTCGTTCTGGACAGGACAAACTCCATGTGAACTCCAGGTAAAACTTCGGGTAAAATATCCAGGTAAAATCTCAGGATAACCTCAAGGTAACTGCTCAGTGATCTTATAATAATTATGATGAACAAGGGTTGTTTCACAAGCTACACGCTGAGTCAATAAATTTAGTCAACTACACGTTGATCTCCAAAACAATTTCCAACTACACGTTGGTTTTATTTTAAAGTATGAACACTTTACCAGCCACACACTGGTTTTAAAAGTGTCCCAACTACACGTTGGTTAAATTACATACGAACTTCATCCTCTCTGCTTCTACTTTCTCCTGAACGTTAGTCTTAAAGGCTGGACTCACCCGCGTAATAGCCAGGTGCCGTTCATAAATCTTATAGTATGAATGGACACTGTACGGACTTTCCAAGGATGGGGCTTGTACAGTATCCGACCACCCGCATACATTGTACATTGTACTTAACAAAATGACTTCTGCTGAGTGCAGACTTAGCAATTCTGCGACAGGGATTAAGGGATGTGTTTGGGGGAAAAAGGTGAAACTAAAATTGATAAAGCTGTATTTTCACGTGTATGGAAATGTATACGGCAACGGAAACGTCAAAAATCCATAAGTATTAAAAAGAAAGGGTGTTTCCGTGTGTATGAAAACATTCTTTCTATTTCACTACTTGAAGGGTTTTTGGCATTTCTGTTGCCATTTCTGTTTCAGTACACCTGAAAATCCTGCTTAACTGCGGAGTTTCAAGCTGACCCCAGACTCTTCACGTGGAAAAAATTGATCTCTGTCACAAATTGCTTATTCAACTTTTTTTGGCCTAATAGATCTAGATATCTTGTGTCCAGTCTGAATTGGACTGAGTAGAAAAGGATCAGTCTGGCAAGGGTTGTGCATGAATTTGGAGATTTGCCCATTAACAAACTTTTTTTTTCTTCTGGACAATGAAGCATTGTATGGTGATGATGGTGACGTTTTTTTTCTTTTCTGCTTTCACAGGGGCTACCCCGAGGCAATTCGGCAAGCAAATAATTTGATAAATGCCATGGTAGATGAACCTGACAAGGATATCTCAGAGCTTTTAACAAGAGCAAATAAGGGGCAAAAAGCTCCAGTGGAGAAGCCTGCACCCCAGAAAGCACCTGTTTCAATAGCAGATTTTGCTATTGGAACCTTCACAGTGCCCGTCACTTCCAGTCATAACACCACCAGTACGACATCCAAGTCCCCAGCCCAGGCAAAGTCTAAACAGCAAGGAGGGAGTCAGTCCAGTTCTACTCGAACCTCCAGCTCTTCCTCTAACACCATGGGACCCACCATTGGTGCCTGGCAGAACCCTGTCCCTGGTCAAGTCCTTCCCCCATCTCCAAGGCGGAGTCCGCAGAAACAGGTGATGCCCAGCCCTTCAACTGGGAGCCGAACAGCAATGGCATCTACTTCAGAGAAAGCTGCCAGGCAGCTGATGTTTGGCAGTGAGCGGAGTAAACGTTCTGCCTCACCAGTGACTTGTACCCAGTCAAGCTCTGCTTCATTGGGTTTCACAACGGCATCAACTAGTACCATTCGTGGTGTAGTTCCCAGTAATACCATACTGTCCAGTCAGGGCCATAACAAACAGCAGGACCCCAGGGGACAGAATCAGATCAAGTCTGCCATGACAGTGGGCAGTGCCAGTCCTGCGGTCCGCTTCAATCGTCCCTCCTCCATGCCGGCCCGAGGAGAAGCTTTGCCACTGCCAATAGTAACCAGTGGAAGTGTAGAACGGAGCAGCCAGGTAGGCAATGGGACACCAGCCAGTCAGCCAACACCTGGAGAATACTCCCCGTTTAACAACACACTGTTTACTAACTTCCTCACCAAGAAAGAGGAGCAAGCAGATAAGATGGACTTTGCCAGTGTGGCTGCTGCAGGAGTTGTGACCACCAGTCCTAGTCCACAGACCACTTCCAACCCAGCTTCTAGTAGTGCCATGAGCACAGTGGATCCAGCACTGCAGGCAAAAGCTCCAGGCTTCAAAATACCCCAGCGAGGAAATTCTCCCCCCTATAGACCTGACTTGGATGCAAATCTAGCAGGTTACCGAATACCACCTGTTATAAGCCAAGGTGTTGCCAACGCAGGGGCTGGAACAACCAGTGTCAATAGTGGAATGCAACCAGGGGCTCCCATCAACTTATATTCTAATCCAGAGTTTCAGTTGACCTTGCTTCGTTATCAGCAATTCTTTAGAGAAAGTCAGGGCATGAACCACATGATAAATCCGGCACTTTTGAGAATGGAAATGGGAGTTGGAGGTATGGGAATGCCACCAGGAGTCTTCCCACAGGGTATGGGGGGAATCCCTCTGCCTCCTGGGGCACCTCAACAGTTGCCGCAGAAAGATGAATATAGCAAACCTCATCGTCCAATGACACTGCCAGAGATCAAAGGTGGCCTGAATCCTAATGCTCCTGAGTTCCAGCTGTCTGCTGGTCCTCCCATGGTGAATGGTTATGATCGCCCAGCTTCTAATTTATTGAGTGGCATGATGGGAGTACCAGGTGATGGAAGTGGGAGACTGCCTGTGGGTCAGGTTCCCAACATGGAAAATCCTGCACCCAATACAAATCCAAGCCCGGGTGCTGGGATGGTTAACATGAATGCAGGTTTGTCCAATTTTTTAAATTTCCAGATTGTTTATATCAAGATGTCTTGTTGCTTTTTTCTGTTTTGTCCCTGGGGTTGATGAAAACTTTGTTTTAGTTCTGCTGTCATGAAATTTTATGTAAGATAACAAAAAATTTGTGCACCCAGCACAAACTAGACCCAAAGATTGATTCAAATACATCATATGATGCAGTAGGAAAATCATAAGTGACATATGTGATTCTGTTATCACATGGTGGTATTATGTCTCTGCTATTGATGTAACACAAAACCTGTTAAATTGGAAAAAGGCGTTAAACATCATATGAGAACACATTTGGGAGATGATTACGTATTTTTCATAATTGCTGATTTGAGTTGGTTGATGTAAACATATTGTAGTTCATACATTTGCAGTTCATACATTTGCAGTTTATGTGTGGATCTGTTAAATTTGCACAAAAAGTGCTTGCAAGGGAAAAGTGAAATTCTAGTTGAAGAGCTCTCATTTAATCAGGCACTGACAGCTGTCAAGCATTTCAGATACTGTAACAAACTTCAGGCATATTGTGGCTCATTATTCATGGGTGGGTTGATTTTGAAGAGCGTTATAGAATTAGAAATGTGCATAGAGAGGGTTGATTGACTCTCAGTTTATACCAGATAATTTCATGAATAAATTCAGAGCAGAAAGGTGCAAATGCACCTCTTGTTGCTCAGTTGATTTAATCCAGGCGGGGCTTTATCTCATTAAATGGTGATCTTTTTCATAAGGCTGTATCATCAGTTAATTTGAGACAGAAACATTGGTGAATCCAAATTGTGCTTCTTGAGGAAAGTGGACACTGAAAAGAGTAATTTTTTTGTTGTACTTGATGTACTGAACTGTGTTTTGAAGGCCTTTCTGTAATTTGACACTAGGGCAAGGACTTGGTTGTACACTTTGGTGAAATTTTCAGTTTCAACCCCCCCGCCAAGTTCTTGTGCAGTACTGATTATGCAATAGTCCTCTATAATGCGTGCGTTGTGGTGTCTTGTTAATGGAAAACACTGAGAGTTGGTGTATTGTTGGTAAAGTAAATTCCCTTTCTTCAGAGACCACAACATGGGATTTGGGAAGTGCAATAAGCGTCCATTTCCCTCTTGATGAGATGATGTAATCATGTTAGAAAAAAGCATACCTAGCAGTCTCTGTTTGAAGAGTATTGTTTGTTTCCTGATACAGGTTCTCTCCCGCCGATGATGCAAGCAGCCACTGAGCTCATGGGGCACCCATCAATTCAATACATGCTGCAACAAGTGCGGCCGTCCAGTGGTGGCATGGTGGGAGTGGGAGGAGGAGGAAGTCCTCCTCAGCTCAACTCAAACCGAATGAGCAGTGTCCCTCACTCACACGGTTCTCCACCCCAGGGCATGATGGGCCCACCAGGTCTCTCACCTGGTGGCAGCAGTGGTCCCAATTTTCTCTCTCAGTCACAACCGCAGAGAACTCATTCTCCCATGCAAGCATTATCAGGGGGAGGCCGACCCAGTAGTGCACCATCTGTTCAGCCAGGTTAGTTTCATATGATGCTATTGGTAGTGATTTGAAGCATTTCCAGCAGCTAGATTGACCCAGTGATTTGTAGACCTAATCTTGAATTATCCTGAAAAGAACCTGTGTTTAGAACCCGAGGGTAAATTTAATCTTCTTGTTGGAAAAAGAAAATTCTGGACTGAGTATATTTAACTTGATGTCACCCAGGTATAGTGGATGTAAATCTAGAGAGCACTGAAAATAAATTGGGGAAGATGACCACTTTACCGCTGCTGTTTCTACGTGTTCTTATTGAACCCTGAGCTGCATAGACAAAAGGATTTATTAGATTCATGAGGGTCATGTACCTTCAAAAGCTTTGTAATAGCTGTAAATAAATATTACTGATATGTGGTCCTTTATCTCTTAGCAGATCCAGGGTTGATTGGACCACAAAGAAGTGGGTCACCCATGTCCACACGGACCCCACCACTTGAGCAAAAGTTCATTCAGCCAATTGGAGGGGAGCGCAGAAAGGGATCTGGGCGGACAGCTCCTATTCCCAGCTCTGGCCCATATGCAAATCTTTGGGGCTCCAACAATTTCACTGGTTAGTAGCTTGCATATCCTTTTATTGTGGCTGTACCACCGTAGATCATAGCAGTTTTGTACATTATCAAACAAAAATTGGACTGTTGTGTTGTTTTGTTTTTCCATAAGCCATAAAATGTGGAGTTAACCCTTTCGTGTTTAACCTGGCCAAACCCGGCCTTTTAACCCTCACCCTATGGTGGACGTACCAATACGGCATGGTCAAGCTGACCGCACAGCGCCCAAGCCGCATTTTCACGTATGGGGTCACTGACCTCTTTGAGACATAACTACCGCCATGTTGCTCACTGTATCTCTTCTGAATCAAAGGCATTGTGACAAGGACATGTTATTTAATGTTAACCAGTGAACCGCTTGTCGGAATCACAAAGCATCGTACATCGGCAAGGGTCAGTGTGAACCAGATAAAATTCTCTGTGAGTAAGGACACTGAACGGACAGCGGGCATTAAGCTGTCGTGTGCAGGGTGAGCGTTAATATGGCCTGCGATTTGTTCACTTGGCCGAATCTGGCTTTGTCCACGAGGCCGCCATATGTTCAACCCGGCTGTATTCGGTTGGCCAGTGTCCCCCAGTTTTGTATACAATTTTGAGAGGGAGAACAGTGCATAAATAGCTATAAATAGTAAATGATATCATCAGGTAATCTTCAGACGCCCACTGACCCAGTTTGAACTAAAGTGTGGGTTAGGCCTTCAAGTAAAGTATTGTATTACACTTGGTCTTCCAACAGGCCTAAGCCTACATCATGTATTGGTCAGCACACACTTGTAGTACATAGTGCATGCATGCAGTAGTGTGACGCCTTTGTGCGGGTAGTGTTGTATGCTTGGATAACAAACGGGATGGGATGCGATAGTGTCTAATACGTGTATTGTCTGTCTGTCTCAGTGGTAGTGTCACCCGTTCCCGTTCAGCATTTCATGTTCATAAAACCAACAAGCAGATTTTGGCATTCCGATGTTAATAGGTTCATCTTTTAGTTCATTCATTTCTCAATAAGTATGTCAGAATTCATTACCATAGATGCGACATTGGGGCTACAATTTCTTATTTAGTGAAGGCACGCAGCAGTGACGGCCATAGGGCTGAAAAATGTAAACAAATCAGGTCGGTTGCATAGCCAGGAAGTCAGCCATTAGAGCGCTTCACAAGTAGCCAGAAAAGAAACACGAAAGGTTTAAGCATGAAGAAATTCGGCACATCTAAAATAGTTTCAGTGATCTGATAAAGTGCTCTCATTAGCAGCTGTGGTTAGAGCAGTGGAGGAAGGCAGCAAGACTTTCACATTATATTTATTTTGGGCTTGAACACTTCTTACCTCTTACTCAAATATCAGAAGATAAAATTCCTTAACCCTCTTAGCATGTGACTTTTTTAAGCATTCTATTCCCAAGACTACGCAGGGGTTTTGTAGAGATCGGGAAAAGAAAGAGACTAGTCAAAGAAAATCACTCTTTTCACAAGGAAGGAGTTGTCAGATCCCATTACATATTCATAGTTTTTTTGATGGGAAGAAAACAGAGAATGAGAATATGAATTTGAAACGGGAAACTTTTAGTTTGAATTATGTAAATTAGCTCATTTGCAATTCAAAACAACTGTCAACAACAAAAAGTCAACAATTGAAGCAAGAAAACCAACTTGGAGAAACTTTGCATGCAGCAACTCACATTTTTATGCAGTCCTGGCCTTTTTACACTTGTGCTTTGTCATGCAAACCCCATGGAAGCCCCTTTCATCAGAGCTAACTGCAGTAGTATCTAGATCTAGATCAGATTCATCACTTGATGCCATTGTTAAAAAAAGATACTAGATCTAGATCTGGCCTCAGAAAAAATTCTCAAAAAATCACAAAACTCGTCTCGAAACAACTCTGTTCACTTTGTTCAGCCCAGAAAGATTGTGGGAGTAGCTTCCCCTGAAGTAAAAAGTAGGTTAAAAAGTTGGAAGTTGAGTTTAACTCACGTATTTCTCACTACTTAATCCACATCCAATATATCAGGTGTCACATGCTAAAGGGTTAACAGATGAATTAGAAAAATTTAATTTTCTGATAGCAATTCCATGTTTGGCCAAATTGTGCGTGATGTCAAAGTAAATAGATGGTTAATTTCCTAGAGGTCTGAAAGCGGACGGAGATTCTGGCCATTCATTTCTTTGGGAAGTACGAACTGAAATCCAAGTTTGAATATAAATGTCACTAAAGTTACTAATTTGAACTGTTGCACAAGTGGCAGTCTTCTGCTACGGCTCATGATTATGAATAGATTAGTACACATAATTTCACACACGACTTGCCTGCCTGTCATTTTTTTTTTTTTCAATCTGTGATTTCAGGGGGTAACATGGCGTATCCAAACATGCCAGACTCAGAAGAAGAGAGTATTGAGTATAATGTAAAGTCTCAGTCGCACTACAATGATGCTGGAGGAATGCCAGGAGGAGATGGTGACCATAGTGGCATGGGACATGTAAGTATCCTTTAGATTCCAGTGCTGTAGATCGGAGTCAGTTGATATGTAGTACTAGCTGATTTCTTTGGTAATGGACAGTTATAACAGGATGCTTCTTGTGGAAATAGCATTATGAAGGTGAGCAAGATGCTATAGGTCGTTTTATTCAAATTGAAAATTTATGTGGTCACAGGATCTGTAGATTTTGTCTGTTGTAGAAAATTTATTTTATTGCCAGAAAGATTATTTTGATGTCCAGCAAGGGACATGTTGGGACAATGGCTGTTTTGTAGATAGTGTTCAGTACTAGATCTATTCACAGGATGGTGATCACCGCTCAGTAAACTAGATCCTGTTATTTGAAGTACTTGTGAAAATTGCATTTTGCAAACCACAATATCTCATTGTTTTCGATGTTTGGAAAATATCTCTCTTAATTGGGCATGGAAGCACTGTGTGAAACGGGATGAAAATTTCTTGCATGCAGTGCAAAGATGAAAGTCACTGTTGCACATACCTCCATTTTTGTGCCATGACCCAACATTTTGATGTCTTCTTGTGGCTTCAGGAAAAAAAAAAGGTTAACAGGAAGGATACTTCATGTACTGGCATTGGATACAGAAAAAAAAAAAAGCCAACTTATGCAAGGACTCTCATGATGAACATGAGATTGACTACTAAGAAGAACATAATAGGCAAGATATTTGTGAGGAAAAGCTGAGTCGTTTCCATGATAGGCCTAGTTTTGAATGCATGCTAGTATAGGATGCTTGGAAGTACATACAACTGGTGGAGTCTGTGACATCTGTAGTGTAATGGGAACAATAAAAAGGTATTGGAGCAGACATGAAGAAATAATGAACAGTTTGGCAACCAAGATGGGGCAGCCAAGTGGTCTAATCTAGTTAACATCCATGTGCCATATTTATGGATTTTAGACTGTCATTGTGTATTACTGAGTTCTAGTCATCATGTGAAATGAAAAATTTTAAATACTGTAATGCGATAATTTCAAGGTAGAAATGCAGTATCTGTATGCAAGTACTTGTTGGATTTCCTTTTTATTGGCTGCCCCTTGTGTTGCATGGAGATGTTGTTAAACCATATTCATGTAAGGTAGGAAGGAATTAATTGACAAGACATCGAAGGTACATCACATGTGCGAAAATTTCCCCTTATCTGGCTTGGTGATATTGCTTTACATAATTACCTAGAAGTTTGGTGGCATTGGGGATTATCCTGTACGATTTTAGCAGGCATAATGTAAAGTGCGGAACATCTGTGAAATATAAAATGTAATAAAATCTGATAATTATAGTGACTAGAATAGGAAATGAGAACCAGCTAAAGGCAGGCAGTAAAGATGAAATACTGTAGAGCTGCAAAATACCAATTGTCGTTTCAGGGTCCAGGCATGATGGTCCCGGGGATGTATGGCAATGGGCCTTACCCCATGGGACCCATGTTTCCACCTAAGGGTGCAGCGGGGGACTCCCAATCCCAGCCCCTTTGGGACCCCAATATGACCTCAGTTCCGTCTGACCAAGGCGACAATGAGGTATACAGCTCACTTACTTCATTAGTTTCCTTTTTTAAATTTTATTTTTAAAAACAAAATCATATGGAGATTCTTATGCACTTAGTAAATATCAACAGATATTTGTTTGCACAAAAATGGCTTTTTAAAATTTCATTCTTCATTGTGGTGTTGGCGGGAACAGAGCGTTCAGTCTGATCTGTGTATCATGACTGCATTTTTTTTTATCCATCACTCATCATTCAGTATTTCTTCATTGTTGATTTTAAAAACAGTGGTGAGAATGTGAATTCAAAATACAGCCTTCAAGCGGACCTGCAGTACTCGCACATGAAAACTATGATTTGTAGTCAGTAGGCCTAATATACTATATGTAAGTTTTTTTCCCGTTTCTGTTCCAGAGCTGGCAGTCTTGGAGTCAGTAGAGAAGGGCGTTAACGCTGTGGATGACAGAGCATGCCTGCTGCTTCCCAAGAATCTTGTGGTTCTGCGTTTTTTTTTTTTTCCCTTTTGGTCTTCAGGCATTTTTCAAGCAGCTGTCTGTCACTACTCTCTCAGCACTTGCAAAGACATTCTGACATTCTTTTAAAGACAGAAACTTTACCTTTTTTAAGACTTCTTTCAAATTACTTGTCTAGAATCCTAGATCAACATCTGTATTGTACTTGTGAATAGAATCACCTTTTACTTTCTTTTTGTTCTCTCTGTATTGTAATTACAACAGTGACTTTTTTTTTAAAGAATCGCACATTGAGGCTGATAAACCTATAGGGGTTTGGCTGTGCTGGACATCTCTGTGTATAAGCAGCTGGCTACCTGCGTCTGTTTTATTGATGAAGGGATTTTTAAATGGATGATTCAGTAGCAGTGATATGAAAAGATAAAAAGAAAACCCTGTGGTCCTTTTGTAAGCATTATGGAGATGTGCATGCAAATATGGTGAATTACAAATGTAGTATAAACAGGGATTATGATTTTCTTGGATCCCCCCTTTGATTTTGGTAGTGGCATGAAGATGGGCCTTGATATTGTGTGGAAAGTTGACTGCAGGAATTTTTTTGTGGATTGAGAAGTGATTGATTTTGTCATGGGATGATTGCCACATACTGAAGCATTTTTTTTTGGTTTTGTTCATAAAAAAGGAAATAGATGTTTCAGCAAGAGAATGTGACAAAGTCTGGGTTTGTATTCCCAAACCATACCTTTGTCTGATTTTACCATTACTTTCTCCTGCCACCTGGCAGAATCAAATCCCCTCCTACCGTCATGGGCAAGGAGTGGATGAAGAACTTTGAAAAATTCAAAAATAAAAAGCAAATTTATGAAAGTCTTTGGCTTGTCTCTGTATACATGGTTTGTGTTTGGAGTTGGGGAAAGATTGATTCAGAGAGCACTAAGAATTATCCCCCAGTATGATCATTGTGTTAACAAATATATGCAGCGTGTAACGGATCATTTTGTCTTTTCTTAAAATTGCTGATCACCTGTTTTTGAGAAAACATGTAAATCAAGAACACATTTTATTATTTTTTTTCAGTTCACCAGCCAAACTCATTTAATTCATCACCATACAATGGTATAGGCATTAAGACATTTCAATCACTCTATATTTATTACTGCCTCCAAACTCAGGTTTATCCCAAGATGGAATGGAAATTAAAATGAAAAGCTAAGCTCAATATTTCAGCCACATAATGTATAACAAAATGCTCAAGTTACACTTTTTCACAGACAGTATGGCAATCTTCTTGGGTACTGCTAGCATCAATAGCCACCCCCAAAAAATTTGTGAACAGACACTTTACACTCTTAATAAGCCTTTGCAACAATGGTGGCCTAACTAGCTACAACAGCAGATCAAACTACTACCTTCATGCTACAATGGCAGATGTAAACATAGTACACAAACAAAATAATGATCCACCACTTGAGGGCGGTATGAAATATTGGGAAGATACTGCACATCTTGAAATAATTTTGAATAAGTGCAGGAAATTTAGAAAACTAGTCACTGATTTTCAGTTAGTAAATGGATACCATGCCGATCTGTTCACATACAAGAGTTGAAACCCTTCATTCACATTCTGTGTGAAGTCAGAGAAAGAAAAACTATCAGTGTAAAGTGTCCTGTGACTACGCATGAACTGTGCGTAACTGGTTACACAGGCCTTATGGGCCAGTGCAAAATGCTACCGGGCATGCATGAGCTTTGCGTAGCTTGCGCGCACATATAAAAGGGTTCATAACTTTACACTTCATGAGAGGACTACCAACTCTGCCATGCAAGGTGCAAAATGCTTTGAAAAGTGGCATCTGCTATTGCAGAAGCTCATCATCACCAGTGCTAATGATACTGACATGGAATCCCATTGATGCACTTATGACTATAAAGAAAATACCATTAAAATAGATATTGTTATTGATAAAATTTAACTATTTAATCTGAAATTTGATACAAATTTGCAAGAGAGAGAAGCGTTAATTTCTGCACTGCAAAGGTGTCAAAATCTGCTATCCCTAATCCCTGACTGATTGGAGGAGAAATGGAACATGGAAACCCATTCCTGTATCTATCCAATGTATGTGGGTTTTAACACTTTAAGAAGAAATGTGGAAGAGATGAATGAGAAATTTTCTTCACTGATTTTAACTCCAACAGAAGTAACAAAGCAAGTTCCTATGTCATAAAATAATATCTATTAATAATTATTACATGTTTCTTTCTCCATTTCAAAAGATGAGATAATAGAAAGGGGGCGCAAAGAACGCCAACCTGCGAAGGAATGGAAACCGACAACTGTGTGCCCCAAGATGGACTACACACTATGCGCCACACTGTCCAGTAAATGGGATTGGCGGATACAAATTTTGTTCATGCACAACGACATTTTTGTTACAGCGATAAGCGACAATTGACTTGCACCAATGCGTTTGGACGGATAGGTGTAACTTTTCTTCATGCATACCGATCTTAAACTGAATTAAATGTAAACATTTGCTGCAGGACAAACATGGCATCACCGTGCCATACCATACACTACATTTTAATTGTAATACATGTAATAATGGTTTTCACTTAATTAGTCCATACATACATGGAAAGAAAACAAAAACGGAGGTCAGTGGTGAACTTGTGCATGCAACAACTTGTCCATCTCACTTACTCACTGGTATATTGATGATTTGGTCATGGTGGTTTTGATCACCTTATCTTTGCCCATTGTGAGATCTACACTACAGTACATGTATATTCTCACAAGTGACATATCAATATTTTTGATAGTTCAGAAATGCTATAGCAGAAATGTTTTTGCCACATGCAAGAACAACAAAAATGACAAAAACTGGAATGCTTTCCTGTAAAATGGAGACTGTCAATATGCCAGTATGTGAAATGGACGACAATGTTTGTAATACATTGTAAATTCACTCACTGAAAATGAGAAAGAATAACAATACGTTAGTTTGCATACGGCAGCTTTCTTTCTGACACCATATGAAGTATAATATTGCTGTACATGGTTTACATGTAAGTACTGAATTAGTCTGGCAGTACTGGCAGTGCGAGGATATTTAATGCTTGTGCAAGAAAATAATAGTTATAATAATATAAATAAAGTAAATTCAACTGTCAAGAGATGAACTACTGTACTGTCTATCAAAATGAAATGTCAGTCCATGGTAAATCTGTGAGCTTCACTGATGAATCACAATCATTTTTCAGTATAAAGATGCATAGGAAAAACCCCAATAATGTTAACAAATGACTAGATCAAAAAGGTTTTCGAGAGAATAATTTTCATTAACCCTCGTCCTAGGGGAGGCCACTGTAGTGTATTGGCCTTCTTGTGCAACACGCGAGGCCAATATTGTGGCCTGCATTTGGAAACCGAGTCTTGCCGGAGGCCATAGCAATGCTGCTCCTTGTGTTTTATTTATTTGGTTGCTGCGCCTATCTTTTTTTCATGTTTTCTTTTCACATTAGTTTCGCATGTTTCCCTCATTTATCTATCCTGTGGTATTATTCAATTACGTTTATTACCATGCAACTGTTCGTAACTATTCGGCATACTCATGTCATAGTTCATAGTACTGACCGTCTGAAGTTTACTGGGGAAAATCTTAGGGAAACTTTTACTTTGATGCTGGTTGTTGTCTATCATGTGAAATGAGGAGAAGGGGCCATCTGTGTATTTGAGAAACTGTTCCATGTCTATAATAATGAATTCCGATGTAATATTACACTACGGCGTGCAGCATAATGGCATCTGTCGGTAGGTTTTCATCAGGGAAAACTGAGAGAAAATGACCGACTTTGTTGTTGGTCGTTGTCTTTATTTGATGTAAGGGACCGGTAATTAGATTTAGAGAGACAAGCTAAACGTCCACTCTATGAATGGTACTATGGACATACATGTGTACATGTATGTATTTTGACAATCTGGGCAGGTCTAGATGAGGCCTTGCCAAGGGATAAACCTGGCTCCGCCCTCCTTCCCTCTCCCGACCCCCCCTCCCCCCACAACCAATTTATCCTATCCATGCCATCTTTCTCTCCCCGTCCCCCCATTACCCTGTCTTCCCCCCCTCCCCTCTCCACCCCCCTTTGTCCTCAACAACCACCCCTCTCGTCCATCTCCCCTTCCCGGCCCCTCTCTCCTTGACACATGCTGTAATGCCAGATGTGCTTACTTGTAGTTTCCCTCAAGCTTAGGCGACTCGACAAAGCTGTTTTATTTTCAAAAGGCACTGCAACTGTAACTTTTTGAAACATCCTGAACACATTTTATACTTTGTTCAACAACCATTTTTCGTGTGCTACACACACATGGACTCAGGCTGCTTGAGTCCAACCACAGATAATAGAATGACGCAACTCTAGGTCACGTTAATAACGGAACTTATTCAATGCTAAAACGAAGAAACTTATTTTCACACTGCGGATCCTTACAAAATACATGGATGTGATGTTTAAAGTTGATCTTCGACCAACGATGTGTGAAAAATGTTTTAAGAAAGGCGAAGAACGAAGACAGGGCAAAGTATGCACTGAGTGAAAGTTTCGATCACACTTTTTGATTCTACCAGTACTCGTCGAAAATGCGTCTCTGTTTTTGTGGCTCAAAAAATTTTAATATAAAAACTAAAGACTGACATGTATATTTGTTTAAAATGAATGTGTCCACGTAATTCTTCGTCAAAAATTGATGCAGTACACCAAGTTTCACAATTTTTGATAGCGTAGTCGCGAAGTTTTAGCTGCTTACAGGTTCAGCCTCTAGCTCAATTATAGTAAGATACTGTGTTGCTCTGCTTCAACCGCTTTTCAGTACATGTATGTGTACTCTAGGAGCTGGAAATCAAATTTCTTGCTAAAGGTGTGCTAAGAAAACTAACATCATAGTGCGTGGAACCTTTACATAGTGGAGGAGGGAGAAGGCAATGCCGTGATACACGTGGTTAGTACATTAAGTGCCTGGCTTAAAAAATAATTTGTTCACTCGAAAGGCCTGACTTGGGGACAAAAAAAAAAGCGCAGAGGTCCTGGGAAAAGGTCAACACGTATATTAAATGGCATGCAAATGCAGAAAATTCTTGATTATGGGTCTTCTATAAATTTAACAATAGAACTTATTGCATCTCATCACAATACCCAAATATCATAGGGGTCACTTACAATTTATCCACCATTATTGTTTTTGTGTCCTAAAGTAAATACATTACATAGTATGCCACACGTGTTCGAAAAGACCCGATTGACCTTACTGCCGAGATTATTGGCAACACGTGAACGGTCAGCTGACTGGCCGCTGGCTATCCTCACACAAGGCGTTGCGTGGAGGGACGAGGGTTAAGATAAATGGCAATGAATACAAGGGATACAATTAACTACATAATAGGAATGCACGTATATATATGTTATATATTACAGGAACAATATTAGATTAGAAACAACTAATGATAAATATCTCAAAGAGATGAAGATTTCCACTAACTAATTGAATTTCGGCAAATTAGACATTATTGTTCCCTATTCCAAACTTCTACGTGTTTTACAGGATTTTATTCTACAATGTAGTAAATGACACTTGGTAAGAGATTTTGGAAAGCGTGACCTAGCAGTTATCAGATGTATGATGCACAAAAATCAGGCACAGAGAGATCAAATCCAAAAATATATAATTTACACATTTAGAAAATTCAAGTCAGCTTTCTGAACTTTCTCAGTCTATAAAGGTTAAATCTATAAAGTCAAATCATAGTGTTCAGTAAACATGTACACGCATGTAAATGTAAGCCTTCAGCAAAACAGACACAGTGAACAATCATATATGTATCATTTTTATAGAGAAAAAATTACTTCTGTGAAAACCAAGCAAAAATTCACATTATGACATCCAATAATCACTTTTCACATCAACCACTGTATAATGACACTGACAATTATCTCTCTCACAACCACAAGATTCACTGCAGAACATGAAAATATCAAGAAGGCAGTTCGACAGATCAGCTGACACTGACAGTCCAGAGCACTTACTTCCAAAGCAGAGCTGAACGCACCAGTAAATGTGCAACCAAATGCAAACTGATTTACACTCTGGAAATTCAAAATAAAGGTAAAATTCTTTGGTTTCCCCTTTTAATTTGCTATAAAAAATTTGCCTTTAAAAAAAAAAAAAAAAAAAAGAAAGAAAACATGCTTTGCTTCATAGTTAGGCCAAAATAAACTGAATACCAGGGAGTGCGGGAATTACACTCCATCATCAAGTATCAGGGTACTGAAAGAAATTCAACGAGCAGCCTTGAGAGGGATAATTTGCAAAGCCAGATCGAAAACTGCAGGCGAATGTAAATAATCTAACAATATCATTAACTTCGTGGACAAGAGAAAATGTACTTAATTCAACTTTTAGGAAATCTTGTGAAAAGAAAAGGCATCAGAGAAGCCACCTGGCTGTAAATGTGAAACAATCATATTTACTTGCTCTGGTTAGCTTAAAAATAATTGTACTGTGTAAATGTGTAAAGATCAAAGGACCTCTATCATCAGTGTAAGTTTTTAATTTGTAACAAACGAGATATGATTACCAGTATTGAATTACATGGGTCTGTATGTCTCACACTGATCTGTTTGGAAAATTTGCGAAGATTTAGGTACAAAAAAAAAAGGGGAAGTACTAAACATCCCAAAACACTGATCATGAGAAACTGCTTGAATGAGATTCCATAGCTTATCAGAAAAAAAAATATCTAACAGGATTCAAGAAAAGCGTGTGTACTGCTTGAAATTCAACTTTTCCCCAACGTATTCACATACTGTAGATATGTCTCCTCCATTTGCCACCTGGTCACAACACAATTTAAGCACATTTAATCTGCAGCCAATAGCAATGCTGTGATTACCCACGCCTTTGAGATCATAACTCTGAATGGCGCAAAGCTTTATCCAGCCTGGTCTTGATGTCTGCATGAATCTTTTTGACCTGCAGCAGACAGTTGAAAAGTTGTGAGCATTTAATGTTGCAACCTGCATAAAAACTCTTCTGCAAATATTTAGAGTTTTCAAAAGGTTTGCTAAATATGGACATGATGGAATAATCTCCAACAGCAATCTTAACTGCAAAGGCACACAGATCAATAGTTTTTTCCCTTTCCATGAAGAATATGGAAAATTTCTACCATCTCTGCTATTTGAATAACTAGTTCTAGAATAAACAGTCAGAAAAAAAAAAAGACTCATTTTTGCTACAGTGTAATATCTCTGCACTGGACCTGATGCTTGACTAATTCTGTGTTGACTTGATAGAAACACAATAATTGTTACATGCATACTGTAACGTACATCTTGGCAATAGTAAATTCTCTGGTGCATTCTCTTTCTTAGAATGCAATTTACTTCTTAATTGAAATCAACATACAGTCCTATCCATTTATCTGGACATAGCTTTTGTTGACATTCTGGGTAATTTGACACAATTTTTAGGTCCCGACCTGTTCCTTCTTTAATGCTACTAAATATTTCCCCGTAACCCGATTTGTTATTCCATTCTTTCCTCTTATATTGATACATTTCTCCCCATCCAGAGCACAAGTGTATTAGATCTACCACTGTGCTACTGAAAATGCCCACGCAACCCCCCACATATAAGACCTCTTTAGTTCTTTTTTGTGGCGCTGGCGGGGAGGGGTATGAGAGGGGGTGTGTGTGGACACAAGGATTACCCTTGGCTTCAGTAACACGAGTGTGGAATACCATACATAAGCGCATGGCAGTAAATGTACATATAGAGAGTACTACAAACAGTAATTTTTTTTTTTCACAAAACATTTGTGCACCGTTGATACTAGGCCTTGACCTAGATCTCTTGGTTAACTGCCATACTGTGTGTGTATCAGTATCATCACTTCTTCTGAAGAAACAGTCAGGTCGAGGTTAAAAAGAAATAGTAAAACACTGCGCATTTGATGTATAGAGCTACGGCACTTTGCTGAAATCGGCAAATCTTTGCCATGCACCTGCTCCACACAGCAATGACATTGGAGGAATGGGTGACAGTACACCGATAATTAAAAGAAAAAGGGACATAATTGCATTATGTATTTGACATTTTTTCCCTAATGGTGATGTTTGATCTCCCCCCCCCCCTTTATTTTTTCTCTTCCACCACTAATCTGCTATTTCAAATTTCTCTTTACTCGACGCAAGTCAGACGGTTCCACTAATGTTGAGATATTAGGATGGCACTGGATTTTCCTCTCACTCAGGCCTGTGTGTTTAAATTTCTCCACTCTCCCTTTTACATTTTTAATAAATTAATGGCAGATGTGTCAATTAACTGACATACTAGAATAGTATTCTGCAATTTTATTCTAATGTTTGCATTAAAAATATTAAGTATTCAGTAGTGTCGTTTCAATCTCAGTAACCTTACTGTTTTTAAAAAAAACGTAACAGCTAAATATTCTATTTCCTTGAAAAACCAATCACACTATACTGTACTCAAAGCTAACATGTCTCACCTTCTCACTGATCTGCTCATGTTTCTGTTCCAATTGCTGGTGTTTCTCCAGGTAAATTTCATCCTCTTTCCCCTCCACTGCATCAGCTGACAATTCCAACTGTTCCTGATAGTATGCCTGCTTGTTGAGGCGATGTTCAAAATGCTTCAGTTCTTCCTGAGAATGAATACAAGACTAACAGTGTCAAACACAGTACTGAACATGGCAATGTAATGTAAAGATAAAGAGACCCCATAAACTGTTAATTCATGTACTTATGTCTCTTCTGCCTATTTAAAATTCTTTTTAAACTTAACCCTTTTGCTACCAAGCCCAAACATCTTTCCTTCCTTTAGTCTACCCAAATAATGGGTTATGGGATAGAACGACAGCAGGAAGTAGTATGAAATTAAGAGTGCAAAACATGCCAGAAGAGTGTTGGCCGAAATATCTGCCTCGCGGCAGTTTTAGCATGAAACATGCGGCAATCTTCCACAACATATGATGGCAGCAAGAGGATTAACTGAAGTATTCTACTACTACTATTTCCTGTTGCACCCACTGGTGCTTAGGGCAGCAACAAAGGATCTCCAGCCCTGTCTGTCCTGGGCCATCTTTGCGAGAGTTCCCCATGAGTGATTGAAGGATTTCATCTCTGCCTCGATTGTTCTCCGCCAGGTTGCCTTGGGTCTGCCTCGCTTGCGCCGTCCCTCCGGTGTCCACTGAAGTGCTGTTTTGGTTATAGAATTTGCTTCCTTTCGCAGCACGTGTCCAAGCCATCTCCATCGTCTCTTCGTGATGATGTTGGCTATTTCTTCTTGCTTGCATCGCCTTAGTAGTTCCTGATTAGAAATCTTGTTTGGCCAAAAGATGCGGAGAATCCTACGAAGACATGTGGTGTGGAAGGAAGACAACTTGGCGAGATCACCTTCTGTCATTCGCCAACACTCTGATCCATACAGGAGTGTGGATAGGACACAGCTTTGGTACAGTCTGATCTTGGTGTTGATGCCGTATTGTGTCGATTTCCAGATGTTGCTCATACTTTGAAAGACAGCCCTTGCATTTCCCAGCCTACTTTGGATGTCCTCCTTTGTGCCACCCTCTGGTCTGATAATGCTACCAAGGTATTTAAATTTGTCCGTCGTGGTGAGGTTCTTGTCATCTACTTGCACTGGTGCTGGAGTGTCTACATTTAGGGTCATAATCTCTGTCTTCTTCTGGCTAATCCGAAGGCCTACTTTGCATCCAAAATTATGTAGTCTCTGCGTCTTATCTTGCATATGTTGGTGACTATGTGACAATAGCGCAAGGTCATCCGCAAAGTCCAAATCCTCTAGGTTGTCGAAGAGTGTCCATCTGATGCCTCTTGGTGCATCCTCTGTAGTTTTCCGCATAATCCAGTCGATTACGAGGTTAAACAAAATTGTTGACATCACACATCCTTGCCGTACACCAGTTTTCACTTCAAAGGATGCATCACTGTTTCCGACACTGCAAGTGAAGTTCTTGTAAAAGCTTTTGATGAGTTCAACAAGCTTGCTGGGAATCCCATAGTGTCGAAGAATGCGCCATATACTCTCTCTGTGGATGCTGTCGAAGGCCTTTTCGAAGTCAACGAAGTTCACATAGAGCTGCCTTTGCCATTCTGAACACTGTTCTATGATGTTTCGGAGTGTGAAGATCTGGTCAATGCATCCTTTCCCCTTTCGGAATCCGGCCTGTTCCTTTCTCAGTGTCTTGTCCACAGCATCTGACATACGTTGCACAATGATCTTGGCAAGGATTTTGCTGGGTATAGAAAGGAGAGTGATACCACGCCAGTTGTTGCAATCGCTGAGTGCTCCTTTCTTGGGTATTTTCACTATTCTGCCTTCATTCCAGCTCTTTGGTACTGCTTCTGCTTCCCAGATAGCTGTGAACAGTGGCTGAAGGATGGTGGCTGACTGATCCGGATCTGCTTTGAACAGTTCTGCAGTCAAGTTGTCTTTTCCTGGGGCTTTGCTGTTTTTTAGGCTCTTTATTGCTGCCACTATCTCTTCTTTCTTTGGTGGATCTATGTTGATGTCAAGGTCTTCAGCAGCATCTTGTATTATTATTCTATCTTCAGGTGGTGGCCGGTTTAGTAATTCCTGAAAGTGCTCTGTCCAGCGTGTATCCTGTTCTCGTTCTGTAGTCAGTAGTTTCCCATTCTTGTCTTTGATTGGAACACTTGGTCTTCCACCGTACTTGCCACAAATGCGCTTAGTGATCTTGTGGAGCTTACCCTGTTCTCCTCTTGCTGCTGCCTCCTCCGCATCTGCCGCTAGCTGTTCCATGGCTTCTCGTTTATCTTTCTTTACTAGTCTCTTCACTTTCTTATTTAACTCTGTGCAGCTATGTTGGTACCTCTCTTTCAGCCTTTCCGATTTCACTTGTAGGAGTTTCTTTTTCATGACTTTCCTCTCCTCGATCACATCCCATGTTCTTTGTTGGATCCACTCCTTGCTTTTCCCTTTCTCATTAAATCCAAGGCAGGCTACACTGCTCTCTGTGTACACTGTAGTTACTCTTTTCCACTCTGAATCGATTCCTCTTTCTTTAGGGTTGTTCTTATCAGACTCTCGTAGAGCCTGGAATCGGTTCTTGACTTGTATGTTGAAGGCATTTCTAACACTTGCATCTCTCAGTTTCTGAATATTAAGGTGTCTTTGCTTTGATGTCTTGATTCCGGTCTTGTTCAGTTTAATTTTGATAAGTGCTGCCACTAGATGGTGGTCGCTGGCTACGTCAGCTCCTCTTTTCACTTTCACATCTAGAAGGGATCGTCTCCACATACCGTTGATCATCAAATGGTCTATTTGGTTCTTGTCTCTTCCATTTGGAGAATTCCATGTGAGTTTGTGAATTTCTCTGTGTGTGAAAAGGGTCCCTCCGATGACTAAGTTGTTCAAGGCACAAAAATCCACAAGCCTTTCTCCATTGTCATTCCTTGTTCCAGTTCCATGTTTTCCCATTACTCTTTCATAATTTATATCATCTTTACCTACCTTAGCATTGAGGTCTCCCATGACAATGATGAGATCATGCCGTGGCGTCATGTCCATTTCCCCCTGGAGTTGTTCATAAAAGTCGTCTTTGTCTGTGTTGTCGTTTTCGTTGGTTGGTGCATAACATTGGATGACAGTGATGTTTGTGTGTCGTCCTTTCATCCTCATCCTCATCAGTCTGCTATTGACTGGTTTCCACTCCAACAAGCATTTGTCCAGTCCTTTCTTTAGGATGATGGCTACTCCTTCATGATGTTGGTCATCCTCTCTTCCAGAGTAGAGAACGGTTTCTCCAGTGGATGTTTTGATCCTTCCAGATCCAGTCCATCTACTCTCACTTACACCCAGGATGTGTAGGTTGTAGCGCCTCATCTCTGATGTTACTTGTGCTAACTTACCCGATTCATACATTGTTCTAACATTCCAGTATCCAATCCTGGTCTTGGTTTTGGCGGTGTTCAGTTCCTCCTTCATCCTGCTAGCAGTTTCCTTTCGGCTTTCACTACTTGCATTCATACGAGTCGCGAGGTACTCAGAAGGTCCATCACATCCAGAACGTTGGTTTTTCCATGTTGCTGTTTCCGTAACGATTTTTGTTTCTCCAAGTAAGGTCACCCCAACAAGGATTTCAGGGTAGGGTTGTTAGCCCTACGCCCAACTCCCGAACCTGGAGGGCCGGTCTGTTCAATCTTGTCTGGTCCTTCCCCCATGACCTGTCCAGCTTGCTTAAAGCTATCAGGGGCACGAGGCCTCCGCTGGCTTAGCTCCTGGGATCACTGGGACACGCAAGCCACTCCTCCACGTCAAGGCATGAACAATTGGAGCAGAACTGAAGTATTCTGGTTGGCTTTAATTTTTAAAAAATATGAAGAACCTTTCTTTCAATTCATCTGAACCCAACTGTCAGCTCTATTTTAAAGTTAAAATATAATGCTCTCAACTTCATATTATTATGAAGGTCTTCTTCAAGTTGAATGGGGAAGCTCAGTTTTTATTGATAAACAATTCTTCTTTTAAATACAAAAGAAGTACTTGTGTAAATTCTACCTTGAAGCTGAAAAGTTCTTCTTCTGTCCAGTTTGTTTTCGTAGCTAATGCCCACAATTTATGAACCCTTGAGTCTTTAAATTTTGGCTCAGCACTTGGTAAGTTTGAGGCAATGTGCTCCAGCCTCATGTAGCCTTCTTTGATGTTTCTGAGGTCTTTCTTCATTGCAGCTTTTTTTTCTTTTGCATCAGAAGCAGACAGACCTAATTTCTTCTGTTCCCACTCAACACTGTTGTCATTAGGGTCTACAGGAAGAAAAGAAATCAAATTACATATATACAGTCGAGCATGCGAAACTCGAACACACCTAAGTCAAAATCACAGATCCCACCAACAAAGATTTAGGTCCTGAATTTATTTCTCAATATTCTTTGTAGTTATTTCATGCGAACCTCCAACTGTGACACGGATTCGTCAAACCAGTTTTCCTGCTGCGAGTGTGATCCAAGTAGTCTAGAAGTAGAAAAGGAAAAAAACGAACTCCAGAAACTTCATTCTGTTAACCATAGCATAGCCTAGTGCTGGCAGGATAGTGCACATAATCGCTCCCCGCTCCCCCCCCCCGGGATAAAAACGGCAACTAAAATACCTAAGACTAGTGAGATGACAATTCGGGCAGGAAATAACCTTTTTTTTTTTTGTTCCGCGCTCATGCCCCAATAGAAAAAAAAAAAAAAAAGTAAAGAAGCGCTGCTGTATGAAAGGGAGTAAAGCCGAACGAACAAAGAAAAATGGTGAGCTGTGTTCATCCTTTAGTTTATTTTATTGCTACTGGGCTTGACTTGGATGTAGTCCTCACCAGAGTACTTCCAGAAGAGAAAAAAAAAGCTTTCGCTCACACATGTGCCGCTGTCGCCATATGCGTCAGTTTAATACTTGCTTCTTTTTCAACTGTCCATGGGAAAAGGGGAAGGAGATTAAGGGAGGTAATTCGAGGTACACGTTGTCAGCTGTATTATTTTCCTTGAATATACAATAATAATACCTCATGATTAATGCTTCACGTATTCCTCGAAATTCGGCAAACTCGAACTAGATGAAGCCACCCCAAAGAATTCGAGTTTTCCGGGCTCGACTGTATGCATCTTCGCTCTATGATGAATATTCACCTTACTGCCCTGCTGATAATTTCTAGCTTTAATATCCAAGACACTTCTGACTCATGAATTCAGCTGGCATTCTGAACTACTGACATTGGTGTCATAAATCTTGATAAAAAATATTTGACATTTGTACTGAAGATGTGCCCATGGTGTCCTCAATATAATGTGGAAATTTCAATTTCTAAAGTGTCTCTTTTTCAAAATGAATGGGATCTACGTCGAATTTCTCAACAACTGTGTGTTGGATTTATTTGAAAGTCTGCATCCGCTCATATTTCACACTAAACCTAATGGAACTGCTTTTTTATTGTTAGAGTGTAGTCTGATTTTGGTTTTGCTTCTTTGTACAAAATAATTATTAGTAGGTAGTCCTTTACTTTTTATCATATCTCACCAGTTATTGTCTAATCGTATGGAGCTTGCTTTTTCAAAAATTTTGATACCAAATTTATTATTCTGGCTTAAAGGTTATGAAAGTTATGGCAGTTTCAAAAGTGAAAAAACACCTTGAATTTGCTACCTTTCGCAAATTGCACTATAGCCCAACTTTGACCGCCCATAAAATGACGGTTTATTGAGTCATGGCATTAAAAATTCTCAGTATCCAAGTCAATGGGGTGTACATTACGTTCAATTTTTTTTGAGGGGTACACACACTAATACAAGCATCTCATTTTACTTTTTTTTTATTAGACGCCAAACTTCATCCAACATCATTTTTTTGTGAACTCTTACAGGGGGGACAAAAATAATGTTTTTGTTTTTTTTAATTGAAAAGGAGGTCAACCGTGCCACCACTGAGTGTCGGACAAAGGTGATGAAATCAAGCATTGGGTGGGTCTGTAAAAACAGTCGGCGCTTTGTGCCGAAACATGCCCCATGTCTGATCTTGGCATCTCCTTATAATACAAAAGCTGACGTTTATTTGCTTATAATATTGATCCTGATCTATTAAAGTTTCCGCTAGTTTCTCGGTCTACAAACTTTTCAACAAATGATTTGCAAAGGAATTTCAACTTAAAACGCCATGAAAAATACACTGAATTAAACCTCATTTATCTGGCTTTCTGTGTGAGTTATGTTCAAACACGTGCGCTACATTGGCGCGACGCTCTGCAACCCTTTGTTATGAGGGAGTCAATTCGGTATGCGCAGCTTGGAGCAAAAACGGCAAGACTATGTCCTGTTCAAGCTATAAAAACACGCAGCTTAACACATTAAACAATACACAAGGATGTATAGTTTGTCAGAGGAAGGATTGAACTTTATTTTCATGTAGGAGTTATGCAGGGATGGGAACAACTATCAGAAAAATCTCCTGAACTTTTGATACAATGCGTCACCGCCAACTGCAACACTCTCACACCCATACACTGTCAAGCCAAGAGGGAAGAAAGTTAAAATTTAAAAATCCGGAAATTTCCTGAGAATTTCCATCACTGTTCATGGCGTTTCACATAAATACATAGCAGTAATAGCCTTGTACATGTAATAATGTTGGCCTAAAATTATGCTAAAACGGGATGCCTTTAGCGGGGCAATTTGGACTACCTATTATTAGACCAAATAGCTAAAAAAAAAAAAATATTTCTACATTTCTGCACTGCGACTAGGATGTTGTGGTGGTTTTTCATATGATTTCATGACCAAACCAGATTCCACCAAGGAGCCCAGGTGTGGTGGTCTGGCAATCTTGGATCAAAGGGTTTACTTACCAGCAATTTTGTCCATCTCACGGTGAACAAAGTCATACTCGTTAATCTTCATCTGCTGATGCCAAAATTCCTCCTGCAACACTTTCAGGTCTTCATCTGTTGAGATTAAAGTTTACAAACTTACTATAACTTCCAAAACTAGGTCCATCAATGTGTGTGAGAGTGTGTTTCTAGTAGCTGAAATACACATTTTGGGGGGAAGAATTGTCAGTCTTTCACAATGTATCATACTCTGTTTTTTTCACTCCGATCATACTTTATTTTTAAAACCTGTCACTGTAAGTTACTCAGGTTGTTTACCTGTTTAAAAGTACTAGCCTACCCGGATAAGATACAGTGGAGCCCGCATAATCCGAAGTCGTCGGGGAAATGGATTACACTTCGATTTACCAGAGTTCGACTTACCTCTGAGCAGAGAAATAACAACTGTTATACTGTTTGCCCCATACCATACATGTAATTACATCCCTTCTTGCTGACCATCCCCCCCCCCCCCCTCCACAAAACACATAGGCACACGTATGAGATCTTTTGATTATTTTTTCTTTAGAATTGACTGTACCATAGTGGTAAAACAAGCAGCATTGAATGGCTTGGCCTAGTACCTGTAGTTGTGGTCAGCAAGTTCGGCTGCCTCTTGCCTGCCTTTATCTTAACCGCATACACTATGTGTGACATCATCAATCGATAAAGACATTCTCCCATGTATGATGTTCAAATGCAAGACATAGGCCTGCAGTGTTATCCCACCTTGCTATCAGTGGCGTGGAATTACCATTATTCAGTGTAACAATGCTGTACTCGTCCCACCTCCCCATATCAGTGACGTGGAATTACCATTATCCAGTGTAACAATGCCATACTCATCCCAAATCCCCATCGAGTGTAGTGTGGCGAATGTGTAAACACTACAGCGCGCTATTTGCAGCACTTATGCTAAGAACCTCGTGTAGGTGAGGTCTTTGTTCCTCCACGTCCTTGCAATAGTTATTTTCAGTTTAATACAGTCATGCGATGCTGTACAGCTTAGCGAGCATTACATAAGTGTGTAGCACTGGTCATAATGTGAGCACCATCTTGCGCACACATGTTGTTGGTTGATATCAATAGTCATTGGGGCAGAACCATGCTGCGTGCAGGGGTCCCCACCTGTGCTCCTACCACCCTTCGTGGCATGTTTCTCACTTGGTCAGACAGACACACAAGAGGAAAGCTCTACAGCCTACCCACTGCATCATTTTTGGCACCTCTACCCTCCCTCTCGATCGCTGCAAGAGTACATAGTGAAGAGTTGTTGAACAGGCCCGTGTTAGCAAGTTTATTGGTTTTTACGGGGTTGGAAATCAGTACTTACACTGAGGATGAGTGAGCTCGATCAGCTCGATTTATCAGAATTTGGTGGCTTCGAACTTGAATTAATGGTAAATATGTAATAGAGACAAAGAAGAAAAAAAGACTCATTTCAAAATCACCCCAATTTAGCAGAAATTCAAATTACTAAAGTTCGGTTTACACGGGCTCCACTGTATATTTTGCAAATTTTCCTTATAATCAAGTCCAGCTACATCTTGGTCCCATTAATAACGACACTTGGATTTCATGCAAAGACTAAAGACTAGTAGATCATTTCATTATACCACAATTCCTTGCAGAACACACAGATGTGATAAAATTTGATCTTCTGCCAGCAATGTATGAAGAGGGGGTAAGCAATTTCTAGTCAAACTTTTCAATTCCACTCGATGAAAATGCGTCTCTTATTTTGCAGTTCAAAAAATGGTGAACAGATAATATTAAAGACTGAATTTTGTTCAAAATGGGGGTGTCCACGTAACCCATCATTAAAATATTGAAGCTGTACATGGATTTCATAATTATTGGCCACGTAATCATGAAGTTTTTGGTGCTTATATGTTCACCCTATAGCTCCATTATAGTAAGATAGCAGAGTAGTTTACAAAATTGGTGGATTTGCTCGTTTTATGATGAACTTATCATGATCCACTTGAAAAGTTCAGTCTGGCTATTTTATCAGTTTCATCACATTTAATTTTGTTCCACTATCACCTGAAAATCCTGCCTGTACTGCACGCTTCCACATTGTCTGGAGTTTGGGGTCCTGGAAATGAACATCTTTCTTCTCTTCATCCTCATCGGGAATTTCATTTGCAAAACCATCATCTAAGTCATAATGTTCCACGATGCCTGTGAGGAAAAGTAAAGGAAAACGCTGTAAAAAATTAATCACAGAATAACAACACACAGTTCAAGTTGACAAAGTCTGGTACACAGTTTCACACAATAAGTATTCCCGAAAACCTCTGGAAACATCAATTTTCTGTTCATGGTTTGTTGTGTTTCAGATAATAAAATGACAATTGACATGAAAATTCAATAATATACATGTATGTAAATCAAACAATCTCTCATAAACTTTATGAAGATAAGCCAGAATAATACAAAAATACGTACGTTTATAATTGATAAGAACTTTAGCTTCCATAGCTCCATCTTTGTCCATGCTATCAGCTCTCAGTTTCTTTAGATGAGCTTCATGCTTGTCATGAATTTTCAGATCAGCATACAGGTCTGCAAGCTTAACACCTGACAGTCTCTGTACATTAAAAAACGAAAAAAGGCATAATTTTATTAAACATTTTAAAAAATATTATTATTAGTGCATAAACAGGTTTGAGAGATAATACAAAATATTCATGTGTCATCAAATACAATACAATGTTACTGTCAAAATAATAGCCAGTTCTATTTAACAGATTTATATTTGGCATTGATTTGTAAAAAAAAAAGACTTATTCAAATTCATGCAATCTAAAAGAACAGCAAAGACTGGGCAGTACCTGAGATCGTGGGACATCAGGGGAATGATTTTAATTACATTAATCACCATTTTTACAGTAAACTAGTAATTTTTCATTGATGGTGCTTTTAGGCCACATCAGCAGTACTGACTACTTTTGAAATTTTGGTACTGGAAGCCACTGTTTTTGTTACAATGTGTCTTTGTACACTGTACATGTATTTCTAAAAACATGATTGCCTCTTCATATGCTGGTCAACCAGTGAAACTGCTGCTGGCTAGCCACAGTTACACCAATATTGGGAGAATGATTTGAAAGTTTGTAAGATGCATGTTGTGCAAATGAGCCTGTTTGCAAAAATTTACACATTCCCTGTGACATGGAGCAATCCATTGCTTGTAAGCACTGCTTGCAATTTGCTTGCACAATATACACTTCACTTGAATCATTTTCAGACAAATGAAGAGATTGGAGCTGGAATGTAAGGATATATAGGACTGTTATTTACTGATTTATATGCAGATACCAGATATTAATTATACAGTACAGAATGGTTAGACCGAAATTGGTGGGATCAGAGGTTTGTTTTCGGTTTAGAAAGAGTTTCAATTTAGCGTTAGAAGGCTTGAAAAACACTAGTTTCAAGAGAGGTTGCCCAAATCACTACCAAAGAGAACAACTGCAAGTGCACAGGCAAAAGAGACTTAACTAAAGATGTCCTCCCTTGCTTTTGTTTTTGGCTGAGAATGAGGGTGGGCAATTGCTCAGATCTGGGGACACCCACAGCATGGATGTGCAGGCGAATGTGGACTCATTCTCTGAGTAAAGAGACATGGGTGAGGACCAGCAGTACAGATTCACCTTCCTGCTAATCTCGTTATACCGTACACTGGGTGACATGATGTCATGAACTACACTGTCCATGGTCACCAGTATTGCCTCTCTGATGTCATACATTTTACATGTAAGTAAGGACACCCGGTGATGTGCCTAACGTCTTGTCCACTGCCATCTGGTTTTGGACAGGCAAGGTCATGTGCCTACCTCAGTAGTGCTGTGGCTCCTACATCACAAGTAGGTCTTACATGTAGGCCTACACTAGGCTTACAAGGCAGGCGGAACAAAGAATGTTCTGCTTGGGAGTTGCTTTGTGTGTATGTGTGTGGGTGTGTGTGTGGGTGGGGTGGTACTGTAATGTGACTTGGACTGTGGTTCCTATTTTCCTTTGGTTGTCATTTTAGCCATTTCCGGTTTTTAAAACCGTTCTGCACTGTATTTGGAATCACATCTGAATAATTGAGGGAAATTTGTCATATAACCTGTCTGTAGTTTTTCACCAACTCAGCGGTCTGCAAAACATCCTTTTAGAGAAGTAACTTGCCAGAATGGCAACAACCACCTGCACACAGCCGCTCCTAACTAAAGTCACATCCTTGTGGGCATCTGCATACACTCCGCAATTTGGAATATTTCATTATTGTGACAAACCTGGCCATGAGATGCATTCAGAAGTCCTCCCTTTTAATCTATATATATATATATTTTAGCAACTCGAAACTCTGGTCACCTAAGGCTCAGAAACCGCATCACACTCGGGCTTCAAACTTTGCACAACAGCATATATATTATCAATGCGAAATTAACATGGGCTATATTAGAAATTATGAAATGTTCAGGCTTCTACATTTCATTTTTCATTGTTTCGGCATCATTTAGATCTATTTTGAGTCATGGTTCGCCATTTTAAGGTTTCATTGAAGCTGCACAAGCGCATTATGTGCCCATGACATCATCACTTCCTGAAACTTTTCGGTGCGCACCACTGCACACTGTGTACTGTCGAGTTTTGGGGATGACCCTACGCATCTCGGCTTTTGTTCTTATTCCTTTCCGTCTGAAGTGGTGTCCTTTGTTGTTGCATCTCTTCTTATAAGCTATCTATGCAGCCTTAATGCCTTTCTTAGTTCACAGGCGTCATAAGTTTTACCAAAAAAAACCCAACCTACACAAACCTGTTCATCGAACGGGTACTCAGCTAGTCTTTAATAAAAGAACACCAGTAAAATTCTGAAAGCATCTGTGATGTTAACAGGCTTTAATTCATTTATAATATACCACTGATAGTCTTAATTTCCCCTTTGTGCAGAGAAAAAAATTGAGGGCTGAGTACAATCTCATAATGCCAATGCCTTTCATAGTTTTTGTCATTGTGTTGAAAAAGCATCAAAGACTGGCCTATTTCCCCCAACTGGTGATGAAATATACCGGCTTGGTTCATGCATAAAATACTGTCTCTCGTTAGAGCTATTATCAAAGGAATTTCAAACATTCTGTTGTGATTAGCCTATGAAACCAAAGAATTGCTCAAACACATCATGTCGACATGGATTATACATGTTGCATGGCGTAAAAACAGCAAGAAGATTTTAGGTAGTGAAAAGTACAAGTTTACCCTATTTTTCATAAGGCTTACATATAAATACAACAGTCTTGGACTGAGGAAACTATATAGGCTTGGAGGTAAAGGTACAGATTAGCCCTCCAAATTCTTCCTGTGCAGGTCATGTGTGTTTGGACTGTTCCGTCAAGTGCGCACTCTCCTGAATTCATTAAAAAAAATCGATACTTTCACATGGTCCATAAAAGGATTTAAGTCACATGCTTTTAGTCGGAATTCTAGGCAGGGAATCGCCGAGCCAGGCGTTTACAATAAAAAAAACTAACTGGACCAACTCGCCATGGGGGCTCTGCCTCCCCCTCCACCCCATGCACAGCCACTCCTAAAGTCACATCCTTGTGGGGATCCATATAGCCCTATCCCAGCAATTTGGAAAATGAACTATTATGGAGGGAGTTGGTAATGTAAATTTAAGTGATCACTGATTGATGTGTGAAAATAATTATGTGGGTATTAAACCACTTTTTACTTTATAGAGTTAACCCCCATGCTGTGCGCAATGGGCAAACCTTGCTGACTGGGTCAGTGATCTGGTTTGAGGGGAAACTGTGAGTGTTTGGTGACCTTCACCTGCTTGTTTACACGGAACAAATGATCAGAGCTGACTGAATGCTGCAATGGCTTGTTTTGATGCAGAGGACCCACGGTATTCCTAATTAAAATATGCACACTTCCTCACTAGCTTCTCCAGCAATAAGACGTGCAAGTGCAACTCTTGGTTGATATTGATAATGTACAAAGTCTTATGATAGAATCACCAGTTGCATTTATGATATAATGTAATGGATGCTCAATAACAAATTGAAACTAAACGAAGACAAGACTGAAGTCATATTTTTTCGTAGCAACTTATGTAATGAAATTGATAATATCAGCATAAACATCAAAGGCCATGAAATTTCAGCTCAGACAAAAGTAAAAAATTTAGGTGTAATTTTAGACCAAGATATGTCAATGAAATCCCACATAACTGTTCTTTGTAAAAACCTGTATTTCCAGTTAACAAAAATAGGGAGCATTCGTAAATACCTGTCTTCTGATATTACAAAAACTTTGATAACATCACTTGTACTGTCATGGCTTGATTACTGCAATTCATTATTAGCTGGCATAACAGAAGAAAACATACAGTAACTTCAAAGGGTACAAAATGATGCTGCTTAAATAATTACTAAGAAACAAAAACATGATCATGTGACTCCTATTTTGAAGGAACTACGTTGGCTCCCAGTGAAAGAACGCATCACATATAAAATTTGCCTAACATGCTATAAGTGCTTAAACAACTTGTCCCCAGGTTATCTACACCAGTCTTTAACACCTTATGTTACCTTCAAGGGCACTCAGATCATCAAGTGATATAACCATCCTTCTTAAACCTAAAGTAAATTACAAGGCGTACGGCCAGCGCTCTTTCTCATATTTTGCCCCACTCGTGTGGAATAAGCTTCCGAAATCCACTAGAGAAGCCGAGAATTTAGAAACTTTCAAGAAACAACTCAAAACAATTTTATTTTCATCATACTTTGAGCAGTGAGTAAAATGTACATCAATCCAAGCTTGGCATCTGTGTGTATCTGTATGCGCGCGCATGCGTGTTTGTGTGGGCGTTGTATGTGTGGATCAATGTGGGTTGTGTGTGTGAGCTTTTAAAGGTGTTCTGTATGCCCCTTCTATTTTAATTTACCATGTTTGATTTTTTGGCATTGTTTACCCATGTATTTTGACATGTTGCTTCTGTAAAGCGCATAGAGCATTTTTAATGGATATGCACTATATAAATGCCATCCATTATTATTATTATTTGGTTACCAGGTGAAAACTGAAAAGTTCAGGGGAAAGCAGTTCCCGAATAACTCCCCCTAGGTTGCAAGATGCGGTCAGTTTTTCTTCGATTGAGGACTAATAGAATCAAACAATGAAACCTTGGTCTCTAACCAATTATCTGACTTATGATATGTAATTGACAGCTATAATTTCCCTGAGAACTAGGCATGATAACAAGCCACGCCTCCCAACCCTGAAACAAATGGTTTCCGCCTGATTGGCACATACTAATGAACCATTGAGCGGGAAAAATTGGGGCCAAAGTTGGTGCCATGTCATAAAAGTCTGTCTCTGATTGGTTGAGGACGTAGATGAAGTTCGATGAGGTTCACGTTTGGAGAAAATGAATCATGACGCCAATATGGTGTATAAATTATATAAAATAATTCATGAGCAACGTGGGGATTTGGGGCAAACACCTTTACAGAGCTTGTTTTTGACTGGTTCTAAGACATTTTTAAAGCAATTCTAGATGATAGCCAACCAAGAAGAAAATGAGATAAAATAACAATGTTGTTGAGCAACAATTCGCATGTCGATGTTTCCCCTCTTGAAGATGTAGGGTGAGCCTTTGAGAGGGCAGCATCAAATACCACTGCATTTTCTGGTAGCCGGTAGCATCAATTACCACTGACGGTATGTCGATCGCCAATGGCTATCCCAGCCCCTTTTCGCCTGATTAGTCAATTTGACTACCCCCCATTGATACAAGTTAACTAGACCCTCACGCCCCCAGGTCCATCTGACCATTCCAATGCACACTTGAATCGGCAATGGACACTGTATTCCCTGGTGGCAATTGACACTCCCCTTTGAAAGTTTAGTTTTTGTGGTTCCGACCAGTGTTTCGCTGCTTAGCATGTCCTTGTCCCAATGCCTTTGATTTAGGGGAGAGATACAGTGAGCAACAAGACGGTACTTACGCCTCAAAGTGGACAGTGACCTGATGTAACGTGAAAATACCGCGTCCGTGTTGCGCGGTCAGTTTGACCGTGCCCGTGTTTACACGCCCGTGCACAGTGAGCACCTAAGAAGTTGATTATTTCAATGCCCGGCGCAGGACGAGGGTTAAGTTATCTCATTTCCCTGTTTCTACAGTATATGAGATTGAAACAAGTATGATTGCATTCTGTTGCACTATTCACCATATTGTTGGATTCTTTCACTAAGCCTATAAAAAAGTTGCCAACCTTTTTCGCTTTGGCCCATAGCAAGTTGACTTTCTGCATCCTGAAAGGGTTCTCTTGTTTTTCGAAATCAAGATCTGAATCATCCTGCCCATATTTGTTAGCTTCCTTTGAATATTTACTGCCTTGAGCCCGATGAATGAAAGTTAGCAGAGTTATGATCAAAACTGTCGACAGCACAAAGTTCCTGAACATGTTGACACTGGAACGCTTTGTAGCTTGGTGGATATTTAGCAACATGGGGCGTCTTAGCACGGAATTAGAACACGCCCCCTCTGTATTTATATGACATTATCGATACCTATGGTCATGGTAAAATTAACATTGTGAGCTATAATATCTATAAGCAAGATTTGGCGTCGATTATTTATTGTACTTAGTTTGACTATAAGGTCATACTAAAATGTTCAAAGTTACGTGTACCACCTGATTGATGCGTCGAAAAGCATTGAATCACATTGATCCTGGCATAGAACTTCAGTTCATCATCATCATCATCATCATTGCCTTTCTCACCCTGGATCAGGGTATAGGCCACCAACAAACACTTTCCATCCCTCTCTATCGTGGGCCAGCCTCTTTACATTATTCCAAGTCGCTGCACATCATTTTCTCTGGCTCTTCTCCACGTTCCGTGCGGCCTTCCTCTTGATCTCTTGCCTTGGGGATTCCAATCCAATACCTACTTCGTGATGCTGTTTCCTGGCCTCCTGAGAGTGTGGCCGATCCATCTCCATCGCCTCCTACCAATCTCCTCTCTGACTGGGCTCTGTCTTGTTCTTTTCCATAGAATTTCATTGCTGACCTTGTCTGTCCATCTGATCTTAAGTAGCTTCCTCAAACATCTGTTGATGAAAACTTGGATTCTCTTTATGCAGGCCTTCAGTTCAGAACAACAAATATTCATATGGGTTAATTGGAAAAGTTTCAGTGTAATTGTTTGCTGTCGACTAGATACCACTATGAAAGAAAACGACTCTAATCACTGAAATGTGTACATGTGTAGACGAAAAAAATTACAGCTCACTAATATGCTGACACTGCAAGTGTTGGCAAGGAATCTGGCTCATCCAAAAGAGGGAAACCGGGGACTAACCTGACTAATTATTTCAGCAGCGTAAGTTTTTTAATGGTCGTTGTCAGCGTTTGTGCTACAGGATAGCTTTTTTTTTTTTTTTTCAGGTCAGGGGTTCCCAACTTGCAGTAAATTTACCCCGATTTGCTGCTTCTGGATTTATACTTTTAAAAATTATAGTTCAATTATAATCAAAGTGTAAACGTTTTTGTTAAATGTTATTTGAACTTAAAACATTAATTTTAAAATCATTATTTCAAAACTTGCCATATGTTTGTTGTTTTATAATAATAGACAAATAAATCAAATTACTGGACAAGGACTTATGTGTAATTTTACTTTCAAAAAGCTTGCTAGGAGTAAACGGGATGAAAAACGTTAGGGACCCCAGTGTTAACTGAAAGGTCTCAGTCTGGCCGGTGTGATTTTGGTATGTCAGTGACATGGATTAGGGGTGTGTGAGTGAAAAACAGAGCCCAAAGAAGTAACAATAATTATATCAAGGGCATATGCTTTTACAATGTGTTACTATGTGTAGGTGTATGAATGAGTGACATGCAGAGAGGCAAAAAGTGATACTGTTTGTATCGGGAGCAGTTACATGTTCTTGAGATAAACTGTTGGTTTGTGTGGATTAATTAGGAAATCTATCCATTAATAGGCAAAATAATTTACAACAAATATTATTGCATGTCAGTGTGAATCAACACAGTCTTGAGAAAACAACATTATAAAAATTCCCCATCCCATCGAACATTCAAATGTGCCGAGATCAAGGAGTCTGTCTTCTCTTTAGTTTGCTTTGTATTGTTTGGGTTTTATTTCTTATGCGGGGTTTCGCAACATACAATCTTTTCTTTTTGCCCAATTTTGACTCTGCTTATAGCCCTGCTGCGACCCCACAGTTTTTCTGTGGTTTTTATGATATTTCAAGATCAAGGAGCTTGGCCGAGATTTGTCTTGTGTACAGCTAATTTTTTGGTAGCAAGTTAAACCTTTCGGCTCTTGTTCCGTACTTTCAAGAGATTGTAACTTTCTGAAGGAGATTCAAGAAGACTTCCGTACGACCCAAGGCATAGATAATATAATTTTTTATACGCTGTGGCTATTCTTACGGCAGCCTACCAACTTACCTAGGCTATATTAGTCCATTGTCAGATTGATATGTAACGACGTGAGGGTCTAGTCAGTTTGTATCATCGAGGCCCTAGGCCGATGTTCTTCTGGGCAGTTGTCAGACTGACATATCAGGGTGAGCCGCCGGGGTAGCTATGTATTGTTTTCACTCGGACTATAGAATGCATTCGGAAGTCCTTCTTAGAGTTAACGAGTGAAAACAATACATAGCTACCCCGGCGGCTCACCCTGATATGTCAATCTGACTACTGCCCAGACGAACATCGGCCTACGGCCTCGATGATACAAACTGACTAGACCCTCACGTCGTTACATATCAATCTGACAATGGACTAACAGTTCGTAGGCTGCCGTAAGAATAGCCACAGCGTTTTTTATATATAACTATCATGGAGGTACTAATAACGTTATTGATAGCTCCGTGATAACTATAAGCTCCTTGGTACAACTTGACCACACATTCAATCCCCAACCCTGAATTTATTGCTAAACCTGTCCCTTTCGGCTATTATCCCTTGTTCTAGGCCTATCCCTTGTCCCTTTAACCAGAAAACAAATAGAAAATACTGACACAGAACCGTAGACTGTGAATTTAAAGTGGTGCGGGATTCCCATATTTTATTTATAGATTTATTTTGGAGATATCGAGCTTCCAGCAAATTGCAACGGATGTGACACTTGTGTACGTTGGGACTCGGAAAAAAGTTCTGTATCGCAAGGACGCAAACCCCCTAAATATAGGCCTATCTATTAAGCTGGAATGTGTTCCTGGCTAGTTGTTAATCCAGGATTGTGTCATTTATTGTACTGCATTTCTTAACACTTGGTGAACTGAGGAAAACATGAACTGGAAGTATTTACTTCCTGATATATATAGAGCTTAGAGGACATAGACTCGAGATGTAGATGATCTAGATCTAGATCTAGTAGTAGCCTCAGAAAGTTCTTCTATGGTGGTCCACGGTGAGAGATTCCATGTAACTGAAAAAGTTCCAAGAAATATAACAACGTTGAAGACAACTAGACCAGGCTATAGTTGCTCGTTGATGACAAGATTCGAAGAAATTTGGATTGGACAAGATGAGTATGGCGGATCTTGAATTTAGAAAAATGCTGGTCAATCTTGGCAACTGCATCTCAGATGAGGAGCTAAAGGCACTCACTTTCATGTGCAAAAGTTTCATCCCAGGAAAGGAGAGAGAAAAGATACAAAGCTGTGAAAAATTCTTCGAGTTATTGGAAGAAAGAGATAAATTATCTCCAAACAATCTTGAATTGCTGAAAAACATATTGCCTTCAGCCTGCAAGGGAAGATCAGATGTACTAACAATTGTGACGACATTTGAAACCACACATGGTGCGGGTTTGGCAGCAGATTCATTAAGCCCAGGTAAAATGTTAGTGTTGATGAAACTGGATGCCGACGTCTGCAAGATCAGAATCTTATTCGCAGATGGATTTTTGGTTTTGTGATTTTTATTTAGGAAGAGCTCCTTAGATCACAATTCTCGCTTGTTTTGTTGAATTAAAGGCTCTTCGCTTGGTAAGATGGCTGGATTCGGAGTAACGCATGGTGTTTCTTAACCCTCACGTTGCGCGGGGCGGCAAAAGTCGGTATTGATTCGCAAGCGCTCCCGCCGCACGGGCGGCAAAAGACGGCAAGGTCAAGCTGACCGCGCCACGCGCAAGCCGTATTTTCACGTGTCGGGTCACTGACCTTTTTGAGAGGTAACCACCGTCTTAGTGTTCACCGTATCTCTTCTAAATCAAAGGCATTGTGACATGGACATGTTAACCAGTGAACCACTGGTCGGAATCACAAAGTCTAAGCTTTCAAAGGCTCTCCCCACACTTTCAAAAGATGTAACATCGACATGCGAACTGTTGCTCAACAAATTTGCAATATTATCTCATTTTCTCACAAGCTGACCACCATCTGGAGTTGTCTGTATCTAAGAACCAATCAGAAACAAGCTCTGAAATAATCATTGCCCCAAATGCCCACAGTGGTTTATTAGTATGTGTCAATTAGGATGAAACCGTTTGTGTAGGGCTTGGGAGGGTGTGGCTAGTTATCATGCTTCGTTCTCACGAAAACTACAGCTGTCAGTTTGGAATCATAAGTCAGATCATTGGTTAGAGACTGACAGACTATAATTCATTATCAAGCCTTGCGTGATAAGGCATAGCAGCGAATGTTTTCATACCGATCAATAAAAACCGAACCACGTGGACAGCGTTTGTGGTCATCGCATAGCGGCAAGGGTCAGTGACCCCAGATAAGATTCTCCATGAGTAAGGTCACTGACCGTGCAGCCGGCTTTACGGGTAGCGCGCGGGGTGCGGGTTAAGGTAATGATGCACCAGGTTGTCTCTTTTTTAGTGATACTTATCGGTTATCATGTCTTCGGTAGCAATAGAGAGACCCTGAGTAACACTATTACACAGGTTCCCCGGTGGCATGCTAATTACTAAACTCGATTGGAATTTCTGCATGAGGCGATTTTTTCCTTTTTTTTTTCTGCTTTCCCCTCCACTGATCATCGTTGCTTTCATCATCATCATTGCCTTTCTCACCCTGGATCAGGGTATAGGCCACCAACAAACACCTTCCATCCCTCTCTATCATGGGCCAGCCTCTTTACATTATTCCAAGTCTTTCCGCTTCGTTGCACATCATTTTCTCTGGCTCTTCTCCACGTTCCGCGCGGCCTTCCTCTTGATCTCTTGCCCTGGGGATTCCAGTCCAATACCTTCTTCGTGATGCTGTTTCCTGGCCTCCTGAGAGTGTGGCCGATCCATCTCCATCGCCTCCTACCAATTTCCTCTCTGACTGGGTTCGTCTTGTTCTTTTCCATACAATTTCATTGCTGACCTTGTCTGTCCATCTGATCTTAAGTAGCTTCCTCAAACATCTGTTGATGAAAACTTGGATTCTCTTTATGCAGGCCTGGGACGCATTCCAAGTCTCACATCCATACAACAGGACTGACTTCACGTTCGAGTTGAATATCCTCAGCTTTGTTTTTAGAGATATATCCTTGGTTCTCCAAATCTTGCTTAAGGATGTGAAAGCTGCCTGTGCCTTTCCAATTCGTGCTTTGACTTCTGCCTCTGTTCCTCCCTTATTGTCAATGATACTACCAAGATAGCAGAAGGACTCTACATCTTCCAGTGGTTGATCTCCTACTGTGACTTGTTCGCTTAGGGGTGCAACAATTTTTAGGACCTTCGACTTCGCGGGATGTATCCTCAATCCAATAGATTCTGAAATTTTGTTTAGAGCTGTAGTCTTTGCTTGCATCTGGTCGTGTGTGTGCGACAATAGTGCCAAGTCATCTGCAAAATCTAGATCGTCCAGCTGTGTCCATGGGGTCCATTGTATGCCATTTCTTCCTCCACTGGTGGTTTCTTTCATAAGCCAATCAATCACCAGGATAAACAGAAATGGGGACAGCAAACAACCCTGCCTAACACCAGTCTTGATATCAAAGCTGTCAGTAAGCTCACCATCATGTACGACTCTGCAACTTGTCCCCTCGTACATGCTCTTGATAAGATTCACCATCTTCTCTGGGATTCCATAATGTCTCAATATTCTCCACAGTGTTTCTCTATCGATGCTATCAAAGGCCTTCTCGTAGTCAAGGAAGTTCACTATCAGTTGGGAGTTCCACTCTAGCGACTGCTCTACTATGATTCTCAGCGTGGCGATCTGGTCGGTGGTTGATCGATTACTCCTGAAACCAGCTTGCTCCTCGCGAAGTTTTTGGTCTGTTGCATTCTGTATTCGCTTGAGAATAATCCGATTGAAAACCTTTCCTGGGATGGAGAGAAGTGTGATTCCTCTGTAGTTACTACAATTGCTGAGGTCCCCTTTTTTTGGGAGCTTCACGAGGTGTCCTTCCTTCCAGTCCTTTGGAAACTTGCCTCCGATCCAAATCCTCGAGAATAGTGAGTGCAGACCCTCTGCAGCCCCAGCAGCATCTGCCTTCAGCGCCTCTGGTGGGATCTGGTCATCGTTGCTTTGCTAAAGAGTATAAAATCGTGACAAGGATTTTTTTTTTTTAGATGAATTATTAGCCAATTTTGTCGGATGTGAAATTACAGAGTAACAGTAAATCAGACAAAGCAGATAAAGATGAACTTCCATGCAAACAGAAAAATAATTAAACAAGACATGAAAAATAGCTAAAGCAGAAGTCCCTTATAATATATTTTCAGTAAATACAGGATAGATCTAAGTCACGACAGAGTGATACAAAATTTTCAGTTCACACTGACTAAAAGAAGTCATTTACATGTTTGAAATTTGATTTACATTTTTATTTCTAACTAGTAGCTGTCCAGTTCAATGAAAAGGAATAAATAAAATGAACAGGGATAAATAAAAGAAGTAATCTGGAGCACACAAGTAATCATCAGTTTCCTCACGTCATCAGTTTTGCAAAATCCTTAGGCAAAAAATTATTCCTAATAATGAGCAGTACTTGGTTTAAAAAAAAAGAAAGCTTCGGCGTGGGATTGTACCCAAGTCAGATTGAACCCATGGTCTCCGACTGATAACCACAGATGCTAGTTGTTGCGCCACCGCAGACCACGATATGCTGGAGGAACTTTTCCATACTAGACACCACGAAACCAAGAAACCCCCATCTGCGAATAAGATTGGGATCTCATTTGCAGATGTCTGCGAATAAGCACTTTGTTGTGAAAAATGTGATTCACTATCACTGTAGAAAAAAAAAAGAAAAAGTGGACGCATGGACTAAATGAAACATGCAGCTAGTTGATTCGATAATTGACAGGTCCATTAGTGATTTTTTTTTTCCCAGTCTCGTGAAATAATGCAATGCAGTGAGCAACCTGTCATTAGGGGGTCTGTTAATGATAATCTGCAACCAGCAAGCCCACCAAAGCTTCAACACCTTCTGGATATTGATGGGTCTGTTAGTACCTGTTTAGGTTATAAATATGGTTATGTGGAGAGAGAGAGACAGGATTGATGAGAAGGAACACAAGGCCCAAGTGATTGATACAGGCTAATGCTAGCAACAGTACCTTTATGCAAAGAGTTATTGGTAAACTAGTCTAAAAATTGATTAAATAGTAAGTAGTACTTAAATAGTTAAATATAGTGTAAAGTCTCTTTTTAGTACTTTATTTAGGAGTATTTAATTAGTCATACAAAAACTGAGACAGTAAAAAGTTATTTTATGCTGAAAAAAAACCCAAACCCTAACTAGGTTAGGTAGGTGACTCGGTGAAATAGATATAAAATGATGTCATCTGTAAACTGTCATTCAGGCAAGCAAAATATTGTGATAGATCTACTTTGTCATAGTCTTTTTCCTCAGTATTGGCATAGCTGATATACTGCATGTTATAATTTCCAAAAAGTGCAGAAGTGAATTTGCACTAGATTATGGATTTAACTGCTAACATTTTATCATGTATACACTGTTTACTGGCCCATTCTTTGAATGGTAAAAGACAAAGAGCACCGCTCCAGCCCGAAAGGAATCCTCACAAAACGAAAGGTTATCAATATGAATGCTGAGATGCCGAGGGCCATCCACAAAATTGAGTGAGTTATTATAGATAGAATAGTATACAATGTGCAATTCTGTGCGCTGAGAATTTGCAGGAAGTGATGACGTCGTGGGCTTTGGTGAACATGCGTTCATGAAAAATAGGATCGGAAGTGATGACAGTGTTGCACAGCAAATTTAAAAAAAAAAATTTCTTCATCATTTCAAGTCACCAAATCTAAAAGAGAGGTCAAAAGGAAGGCACCTCCAAAATTTCATGGAAATCGGAGCTGTATGAGTGGCTATAGGTCTTGTTAAAAGTTGAGCAATTTTTTTCTGTAGCCCAAGTAGATTACACATATCTATAGATTGATTTAATTGCCATTGTTTCTATTGTTTGCTTTAGATTCAGATTCATAGTGGGCATTGTAGATGTTTGAAAGCAATATTAATGAGATACGTTTGTGATTTAATCAAATTCCTAACTCAGACCCCTCTATCATGGTATATTCAGCAGTAACTGTTTTAATTCATCGTAATGAGGGCAGAAAATTGTTCATTGCTGTCCAACATGCTTCATATAGAATAATGAAGATTTAAAGTGAATCATAAATCATACGTCAGTTGAAACTGGGGATAGTATTATGATGGAAGAGATTTGATATAATTCTGGCTAAACGCCCTTTGGGTTTGAAAAGGAGATTAGGGCATAGCCAATCTAGGAGAATCAAAAATTTAAATGCCAGTTACAAATGCTCAAGCCCATTAAAAAAAATAAATTTGTAACTAGATGAGGTACCCAGCATTATCCAGGACAAACCTGTATTCCCACCCTTCTCTCTGATGTAGACAATTTCCCATAATAATCCACTGTCTTGCTTCAGATCTCATTCTAGGCAGTACACTATGCACCAACTTAACACTTGTCAAATAGTCTCCCCATGCGGTGGGCTTATCGAATGGAGCACACAAAAAGAAATAATTGTATTTTACATTTTTACAACTTCTTAATTAAGAAAATGGCCTGAAACTTGAATGCATATAAAATTTCCATTGGTTTAGATTAGTTGACACTTGAGAAAATTAATTTTATAATTTTTGAAACTCTCATTTAGGCTGTAGCTTCGAGCAACAAAAGGGCCAAAATTGCATCACAATGAATTACTCACGCCAATATTTTTTTAAAAAAATGAGATGAGTAAGAGAACAGCATGTTACAAGTGAAAGATCATTATCCTGGGAGAAACTTAGTGAATCTGTTGAAATGTGAAGTGTTGTTTCAAACCCTTTCTAAGGTTAGGTATAAGTTTTGTCTTTGACTCTTGCTCTGTGTCTTGAAGTCTTCTTCACATTTAATTATTCCTTTCTGGTGTTATTATTAAATTTGTGGATACATTTATCACTATTTTGCATCCACATTCTTCTTCATTGATAAGACATTCTTATCTTACTGAAGTAATTTGTATTATAGGAGGCCAAAGCCATTGCTTCGTGGCTATGCCTGTATGACAGTGTTGTAAGTGAACAATTGTTATAATTAGAAAGAGCTAGCTTTGTTTTATTTGTCTGTGACTGTCATTTAAATTTTTTGTTTTTCATTGATTTTATTCACAGATTTGTCTGCAGTCTTTGACTTCTTGACACAGAATCTAGCTGGGGAGCACAAGCATTTTCTGCGCTCTTTGGGCTTAATGGATTCTGAGATTGATCGATTGACTATCGAAAATTCTAGAAATGTAAGAGAAATTCTCCATCAAGGTCTCTGGAACTGGAGGCAGAAAAACAAAAATTTAGGAGCAGATGAACTCCAATCAAAACTCAAATGTGCACTGCAGAAAGAGGGACGGAATGATTTGGTGAAAGAAGTGGAAAAACTGTTCAGGAACTTGTGAAATAGATTTATCCTTTAGTGCCAAATAAATTTTTTCCTCGCAACAGATTTGATTTTGATACATTGTTTTATCTTTAGGTTTGACAGCAGACCTGCCGAATTGTCCCTTATTTTAAGTGACAGTCCTGTATTTAGGGTGGTAGGAAGGCCATGAGAAATATTTTTTGGGGGGAAAAAGAAATTCCTGCCAGGTTTGAGAGTCAAGGCCAGTCCAGTAAAGTGCAAGACATAGCGTGCACTATGTGACCTGTGAATGTTTTTGTTTTTGTGCATTCTTTTTTGTGGTAATCAAAGCTAACTCACACGTTCAGTTTGCCTATATAGTGCTTGGATTTACTTGTCAGTGTTGTGGTGGAATTTGTTTCAGTTCATTGTAGAGAAGTACAATTTACTTAATTCTTCACTACTGTGTCTTTCTAATTCTTCTGAACATGAAAAAGAAGTTTTGCTTGTAACTATGACTCACTGGATCTATGTTACTACATCGGGCATCCGTTACATTATCTATCATGATTTGTAACTTTAAAGGCAATGGTTATACTCTTAATATTGCCACAAGCCTCTGATGCTGATAACTAAGTTTGTCAGCATATTCTGCACCGTGCACTGATTTGCATGTAACAATTGGAGAAATGACACACAGGATGCGCGCTCGCGTTAGACTTAGATCTAGTCATTACCAGTGAGATATTCCTACTGAAAATTGATTGAGGCTTGTTTATAGGACTGTTTTTGATGTTCTGTCATAAAAACTGATCGAAAAAACTTCCAGGAACAAAAAGAAGACGGGAAGACTTGTATGTAATGCAGTGACCCACACACACACGAGTGCCGTAATCTGGTCATTTGCACAACACTGCAGCCCTAGAGAGTCTTCTTAATCATGACATATATGTATAGAACTGCTACAATCAAAGTCTGTACATGTATGTTTTCTAATACTAATTCTTGGCAGCTGAGCTGGTTTATATACTCCAACAAAAATACATGTAGTAGCATTGTGACCCACACTGTTACATACAAGTATGCATTTTTTGAAGCTGCGTTATTTATAAAAGGGACTGGAATGTTGCATGTAGATTCTAACACCTCCTTTTAGTTCATTTGCCTGTTCTGTGGGGGCCTTAATACATATATATACATGTACTTCTATTTCTGTGGCTCAGTGACATAAAAATAGTTGCACCACGATGCAACAAAAAGTAAGGATGATAAACGATTTATCTCTGCTAATTGTGGAGTTTGGTCTTTTTCCTATCCCACACTATCTGTTTGGCCATTTCTCAGACCAACAAACTTTGTTTCAGACAGTTTCCTAGTTTTTGCCATTTGTCAGAGTTGAACAAAAAGAAGCGCTATGCCTAGGCCCACCTTTTGAGAATGGCTCATTTATGTATAAAAATGGACTTGCCAGGCATTCTCTGCAAATTACTCCATCATTGTCGGTCATAGAAAATCAAAAGTTCATCTCAAGCTTGGCTCTGGTTAGGAAAAATGTTAAAGTTATATGTGCTTTTCTTTCTTGTTTTCTTTTAATTATCTTGGCATTTGTATGATTTGTCAACCTCTTGGGCCACTAGAACGTGTTGTCTTCACTTCTAGCTCATTTCAAGCACTCTGAAAAGTGTTCATCTAAGTGTACACAGTGTACTTGTCCTTAGTGTGCAGAATATAGTTCATTGAGTGTTCAATTATCATTTTCCCATGCAAGACAAATTTTAATGCATACCATAGTTTAGTAATGTAATGTAACATTTTTTGTTTATTTGGTCCAATTATTGTGTTTTGCAAAGGCCAAAAATGTGAACTCAAAAGTGGGCAAAAGTCAATCAAATAAAAAGCTTGGTCTTTATAATGGTTTTAGTGTGAAATATGAGCTTATCTAGGCAAAATTAAAAGCAAGTTGTCAAGAAAATCAATGGGTTGATGCAACTCATGATAAAAAAAGATACATTCCTGAACATGTTAATTCCTTTCATATATTTTTGTGTTTCCACATATGGTGAAAGTATTTTGAAAAGGCAGTGCTTTGGTGGAGCAACTGTCCCCATGGGTTTCCTTGTGTGTAATATATCACAAAGGCTTCTCTTGGGATGTTTTGCAAATTGCCCAATACAGGTGCTGATTATTTATACAGGCACAGTATTTACTGTGTCCCAGCCTTCATGGTATGTCAAGGGTCTTATGGACCCAGAGGCAACCAAAAACGTTTGTAATTATCTTATCTCTGGGAATTTTTTCTTGAAATGCCAGGGATTCCTCAGAGATGCCATTGCTCATCTTCCCACATTTTTAAAGTCTTAAAATATGCCCATGCATGCTCACCAACATACATACATTTTTACTCTTCCTAGTCCTACCTGTGTGTCCTGGTTTCTCACATACACCATACTTTTAAAGAGGATTTTATTTTCATATCCTTAGTTGTACATCCTGGGATCTTAGATACACCACACTCCTGAAGAGGATTTTATGTTAACTACTCATATGTTCTGGTTTCTGACAGACACCATACTTTTGAAGGGAGTATCCTATTAAATTGTTCTATAGGAGTTTGCTGTCTATTAGACACCATGACATATGCCATGCTTAGCTTTTAGTGCCATACTCCGAAGATTAATTTTTACACTGGTGGTTCGTGTACCGATGATGGGGAGCTACATACAAGAACACTAATTATTGCATGTCTGTCTGTACTTGATAATGAATTTTTTTGTAATATAATTCTGAAGAGCTGACTTTGTGACCTGATTGTATGAATCAGAAATACAAATTTAAGTGTATGATTGGACTATCTAGTATTTGTCATTATTTCATCTTAGTCCATGTATTACCTGTTTCCATGGAAGTGCTGAAATAGAAAGGATCCATAAGACTGTGCATGAGCAGTGAGCTAAAGATTGGACTGTTATCACTCATCTGATGTAAAATATCAGGAGTGTGCAAAAAGCACAGAAGGTGAAAGTGCTATGCTGAGAATATAGGCTTGATGAACGTTGTGACATTATCAATACATTACCACTTTCCCCTGGTTTTATTTTTCACATTATGTCAACCCATGATAATACAGACTACACACAACACATCACTTCTTTCAAATTTAATATTTAGTGGATGGGAGTCAGATCATGTTGGCAGTTCAGAACTAGAATACAGTATTTCATGATAATATGTGGGTGTGCCTGTAGAAAGGTCCCAGTTGTCGCAAATTTTGGATTTTGAGATAAGGGCATATTCTTCTAGAAAATTCAATGCTGAACACGCTGCTTTAAAAATTTTTAACAATATCTTAAGTAGTTTTGAAGATATGACACATTTTGTAAGACAGGGGGCAAAAACAAACTTTTGAGAAAAACAGCTTTAACAGCTCACTCCCATGACAGACTTTTTTGATATTGTTGGGGGAGCGTAGTTTTATTATAAAGGCAAATAGGGAAACTACTGAGTTGTGTTCACTGCTCAGCTCTAACTCTCTATGTAAAATACTGCGCTCTCCTAACAAGATCCAAAAAACTTCCGACTTGGCTGTTTTAGAGGACCGTGGCATGTTACACGGTAAACTATAGATGAGCAGTGAACACTACTCAGTATTATCTCTATAACGGCTTTGTAATTAGTCCACGGTCGCCTAGCAACAATCACTTCAATATTACTTCTTGAAGAGTCACATGTTGTACAAATAATTAATAAACTAATATTTAAACATAAAATATTCCAAAATCCTTCTCATATGCTATTTAGAAATGCTTAAACTTGTGTTTTGTGCTAGAAGTACATTTTCGACTAGGCACAACTTTTTGTACCTTTTCACAGCCTAGCTCAAAAATAGCTGTACCGACAACTGGGACCTTTCTTCAGGCGCACACACATATTTGTCATTACAATCCTGAAATTATTACTTGTTTATAATCATTCTTGTTGTGGCAGCAAACTGTTGATTAATACATGATGTATAATGTTGCCAGACCCAATATCATGTATGCTGAGCGATCGCAATTTTTGTTGTGCTTGTTTTATCCCGGAATAATAATGCAAATAAAAGAAACTAAAAGCAAAGCTTTTGTTCGTTTGTCTTTCCATTACATGTTTGTACATGTATTTATATTGGTATGTTACCTATCGTGTTTTTTGTAAAGGCCACTCTTAAGGTCAAAAACATAAAAAGCATAATTGCAAGGAAAATGTCTACATGGAAATAAAAAGAATTAAGTCACTCTGAAAGAAAAATTCCTTCTCTTGCAAATACATTGAGAAATTATGCTTTGAGCAAACCAAACTATTCAAATAGTGTGCATGTACTGCACCAGAAACAAAATCTCTTACTGCCTGATTCCAACCTGTCATAGGTTATTTACAATTACAGTACATGTAATGTGCATAATTTTGATAAAACACGATGATCAAGTAATAGGTGTCAAGATGACAAAGTACAGTGTATATCTTCCTTCCGTGTCCACATGAGAGACAGAACGTGTGACAAATATGTGGGATTTTCAAGACTAGCATGGGTCATGTCTTCTCATTAGCTTGCGTACCATTCGTTTCATTCAACAGAACAACATACGTAATGATAGCAACGACGGATAACTTCCTGTTTGCATCTTCACTGCAGGGATACCGTGCATACACAAAAGTACAACTTTCTCAACGGGCAGCTATTTTGGGGTACAGGGCTCAGTGTTGGTGTCTTGAAATTTGAAAGACCCACACGAAATGGTGAGCGAGCTAAAATTAATTTGATATTGAAGAAAGAGAGGTGTACTTTCTTCGGAGACTAGATCTATGTAGAATAGTTTCCTTGGAAATGCAGAATTTGGGATCGAAGTTTAGACTCTAGGTCAAGATCTGTCTGATGGGTGTTTTCTCATTAGATCGCACCACGACAAACATTAGATCTTGATCTAGATTTAATTAAGTATAGCCTACGTATTGTATTAAACCGCGTTTACCTTCCCGCCTCCGGTAAGTAACCATTATTATATCAAAAGACGATTGCTGCTGAATGAATTCTATTCCCTGTAAGTTCAGATGTAAGTATAACACCTCTCCCCCCAAGAATAAGGGGTTGGAAAATGTGTGGGAAGGAGTTCCGTACTCGAGCGCCAGTATATATAGCTACCCCGGCGGCTTTCCCTGATATGTCAATCTGACTACTGCCCAGACGAACATCGGCCTACGGCCTCGATGATACAAACTGACTAGACCCTCACGTCGTTACATATCAATCATTGCTTTTTTTTCCAATGACAATTGGATAAACTAACAAAATTAATAAGTACCGAAAAAATATATAGGGTTTTTTATCAAAAAGTGGCGCTCGAGTAAGGTACTCCTCCCAATGTGTGTGTGTGTGGGTGGGGGGGGGGGGTGGAGGTTATGGGTGGACAGTTGGTAACATCTGCATGCACCATACAAGATACTGTCAGTGAAGTTAACTAGGGAATCTCAATACATGAGAAACATAACTTATAAGGTGCTGGTAGGTTCTTGTTTGCTGCTTCTGTATTTTCTTTTCTTTAATGTCCTATCCCACCTCATTTATTTCACTTTTTCACATTGTACATTAACATGTTTTCTTTTCCCTGCCATTTCAACTTTTCACTGTAATTGATGTTTTCATCTTTAATTTTCCCAATTTCTCTTAATGACTCTTATAAATTACTTTTTCTGAACCTTTTCATCTCTTCTTTTTTTTTAGTTCCTCACTCGAGCTTTATCCATAGGGCCTCCTTCCATTTGGCATCCAGCCAACCAGCGCATGTATTTCCTCAGAAAGCTCCGCTTTTTAAAAGTTAGCAAAAGCATTCTGAAAATATTTTACACCGTGGCTATTCAGAGCGTTTTGATGTATGGAGTTGTCTGTTGGGGAGGAAACATCTTACAAAAAGATAAAAATAAGATCAATAATTTAATTAAAAAAGCATCCAAAATTTGTATCTGTGATCTGCCATATTTTGATGAGCTGTACACTGGTGCTTGTATTAAAAAAGCTAATATTATTATAAATGACCCCCAACATCCCCTGAACAAGGAATATATAAGATCTGTAAGAAGTTTAAGGCTGTTGTCAAAGAAAACTAAAACTGAGTGCTACTTTAAATCGTTTATTCCATCATCAACTAGGATGTTACAATAATGTCGTCATCTTGATCGTAATCTGTGCACAGTTGAATTATGTCCTGCGTGTCAGGTCAATGTGTTTTAGTTAGGGAAGCATATTGTGTGCACTGTTAATTTTGTTAATTTATCAGTGTGTGTGTATATATGTGTGTGTGCGCGCTATGTATCATACTTTCTGCTTCTGTAACTGTATTGTTATGTATTCAATGATCAAAACAAATTTCCTTGTACAAGGACGAATAAAATTTATCTTATCTTATCTTATCTTATCTTATAATCAGTGTTGACTTTTGTTTTGACAAAAAAGATTGACATTCATCTTGCAGTCATGGTTTAGGTAGGAATATGAGTATTTGTTTTATTGCTTAGGTAATAATAGCATTTGCAGAAGAATATTGTGGCGGTTGCATTTTTTTCAGATGAAAACCACCCAGGGTCATGCATTCTGCAGATATCTTCAGTCCATCTGAAGAACGACAGTTCCGACACACAACTTAGGCTGATGGATTCCTAAATATTGCAGAGAAGACAAGGAGCAGAAATCATTAAATTTGCTGTGAGCATATTCAGTGTGAAACCAAGGCAACTGTGATCCATCATGGTGGGCACACTACTTCATAGGATATCCTCCACCTCAGATTTCTCAAGGTAGCAACATTCAAATATATTGATGCATTTTTATCTTTTGAGAGTCTCTGTAATCCCCAACTTGATTTTGTTTTTCACCGTCCATTTTTCTGTTTGAAATCCCTTAAGTTGCCAGCTTAAATCAAAAATCATATAATAAAGCAGCACAATCATATAGTGAATAGTAAAGGTAAATGTACATCATTTGTTCATGCTCCACAGTATGTCATAAAGATTGTCTTCAAGTTACAAGATGATGGATTTAGTACTGCGGAAAGCGTGCGGAATACATGGAAGAAAGAATCTGGTGGACATATGAGAGAATATGATGACTACATGTATTAATATTGTGGTTTTATTTGTGATTGCATTTAAAACAAAATTGATTTGAAATACAAGGATGATTAACTTCTGATTCCATCAGGTACTCTTTATACGGCAAGAAGTTAAAGTGTAGGGCAATGAAGAAAATCACTTAATAGTCAGAGCATGTGATCACTTCAAGAGTGGTTTTAATTGTTTTAGCTGAAACCCTAGATGTAAATGGAATATTTAATTTGCAAACATATTCTTGGCTTGTTTCTGCATTTTCACCAAATCATTACACTAGAGAAATTACAGGATTTGGAAAGATAGCTTTGGAAGAAGGTTAGATTGGATCATTGTTTCTGAATCAAGTAGATTAATGTACTATGCGGTTTTTTGTCTTCATTCACTACCTCCTTCCTTTCACGGTCTCTCTTTCTGTTCAGCATCATATCCCAACTTTCACATGTGCACATTTTTTATTTTATTTTAAATTTGAACATTTTTATTTTATGGAAATTTGAACACATTTATCATTAATTAGGCTCTTTTTCTTTTCAAATCTGGAAATCCAAAATGCACACACCAAGAAGATAATTGAACACTAATTTATTTTTCCTTTTTCAACACCCATGTTTTTCAAACAGTAATTTTCACTTTCCAGCAATGGATTAAAGCTGAGCTGCAGAGCCAGTACTAGTGTGGCATGAAACTTTTGGTTGGTAGATATACACAAGGTCTTACTTGTTTTAAATGGTGTCAAATACTGCGGTTCAGTTTAAAGCAGTTACCGTAATCCAGAGCTTTTTGGTGGCAAACCATTGCATGTTCCACCTTTACCACTGATAACGTGGATGGATTGTGTGTTTGATTTAGTGCTGCGTATGATTAGGTTGGACTTACTTCATCTCCCTGTGTAACGCATCTGGCCACTGCCGAGGTGATGAACTGCAGATCACTAAGACACTAATTGACGTGCATGGCAGGATTTTTGTGCAAAGAAAGATATTATTTATTACCCATTGTGGCGAAAAGATGTATTTCTCTTTCATAACTATCACTTCTCAAGTGCAATGTGAATGCAGACCCAAACCTGAACAGATAGGCAATCCTGAGTAAAGGTAGTCTGAGCTATTACACTGGTTAGGGCATTTGCAGTGTCCTACTAAACCTTCCCTCATAGGAATTTGTTGAAAGATGCGTCCTCCGTTGGCTCTGACTTAAAGGATCTCTTCAGCTTTAAAATGTAACATACAGAGAAAGATAAAGAGAGCATCATTTGTAAAATTTCTTGATATAATTGTGTATGACTGAATTGTTAAAATTATTTATGAGAAACAACCTATAAAAAAGCTTGTGTGTACAACTTGCAGTGTTTCATGCCACAGCTCTAACCCATTGGTGACTTTCACCCCCTGTTTGGATTATTTATACACCTACATGTTTTTTCGTTTCTGTATGTGTCGTTGAATGTATGCCCCAGGCTGAAGAACAGGCCGGCCTTGCCCGGAGAGCAGTATCAGCCTACAGATGTGGAACACCTGGCCAATGTCATCTCTCATGGGGTTAGTCACTGTCTTAAAGCTGTTGTCATGGAAACTTGCGGAACAGATTTTATTTTGGGTCATTTTGTGTTTGTGCTGAAGACTAAAACAAGATGGATTCACTCAGTGATATAATTCATTGTGGGAAATAAAAAAAGCTAGTACCATACATTTTTGCCAGCTTTTATGGTCATCTTCTGCGATTCTCTGCTGTTGCTTCTTACTTGGAGTAGTGCCTGTATGTAACAAGAGTTGGGGTTTATTCCTGCAGTGGTGTAAATAAGTGGTGTTAGCAAAGTATGTGTTTTCTTATTCTAGAAGGTAAAAAGATGTAAAGTTTTGCAAAGTGGAGGGAACAGTTGTGAATTTTATATCTGGTGTTGTTTGAAGAAATAATATTAACAAATATATGTCATATTTATTTGTTAAGGATCTTCATATCTTTAATTTGCAATTTCCATGGCATTATCTCATAGTAGCAAAGTTTGTGTTTCTCTCTCTCTCTCTCTCTTTTTTTTTTTTTTATTAATATGTAATTTACAATTCAGTTAACAGCAGACTGTTTCAGGTGATCAAATTCCCATCGTAAGAAATACATTTTGTTCCTAGAATTTTTAAAAATGTTCTCATGCTGTTTGGGGCAAACTCTGTGTTTTACTGTGCTGAAACAAAATCAGTGCAGCAATCCAGTATTTAACATGGGTCAGGCAAATGTAAGCATCTCCACAGGAAATTTTAGGCAGTTTTTTTTTTTTAAAATCAATTTTGCTTGGCCTCCGGTACAAAATTATTTTGTGGCAGATGGGTGCAGAAATAATATTAGTTTTTGAGTCATCATTGATTTATCTTATTGTTGAGTATTATATTAATGTTAGAGCATCTGCAGAATGGCAATTTTAAAATTTGTTTTAAAAATAAAAGTATCACTTCTGTTTGGGCCATAATCCAAATTTTAAAAATTTGCTTTCCTTTAAGAGTTTTCCTGCAGGTAAGGATGAATTATTGTGATCACTGTAGTGCATGTAATATTGCAGTAGTTTTGCATTTAAAATATACAGGCATATTCCTTACTTTTGGAGCAGATTGGATGTACATCAAAGCCTTTGTTGCAGCAAATAATTGAATATGGTCATGAATCTGCTCATTGCACATATGGTCTGGATTTGATCTATTGTTCAGTGGGACAGAATTTTTAAAAAAATTATTTTTTTTTATGTTGATCATTTAAAACTTGAAGCAGACAGCTCAATTTAGTGGTAAAAAATCAATGGAGACCATATTTATTCTCCAGCAATGAAACAGACAATAAATTGAGATTGTTCTTGAATTGTATTTTGGATTACATTCATCACTTATTGGTTTTTATATGACTGTGTACAAGATTCTTTGGACATTATGGCATTCAGAAATATCTTTAAAAGCACACTTAATTGTATGGTTTTACATATTAAACTGATAACATAAACACGGTGTTAGATCCGTAAACTAGCATCTCTGAATGTCCGAATCATCAAAACCCTTTGCAAATGTATTCCTGTCCTGCAGGTGTGGATTCTACCTAGTGTCTTGGCATTGATCTTTATGCTGTACATGTCAGCCACTGGCCTGCAGATAACCACCACTTTGGTCTATGGTTCAGCCCTGGTGCTCCTGTTTACAACCTCAACCATCTTCCACATCTTGTCCTACACTGGCCAGTTCCCGTGAGTAAACTCTGTCATTCATAGCAGGATCACCAGTTCAAACCCCTCAGTCTCTGTTTCGAGCTTATATTAGATGATATAATTTTGTGAGTAGTAGAATAACTGCCTGAATGTTTAAACTAGAATTTCTAGCTAAACAGAATGCCTCATCTATTTTATAAAATTAACAAAGGATTCTTCAGGGTCTATCTTTGCACCTAAAATGGAGATGTGTTCAAGACATTGAATGAAGCTGTCAAATCATTTCTGACAAAAGAGTTGGAATACCTTTTTATGGTTCTCTGATTTGTTTTGTTTCCTCCTTCATTGTGCTATGTACTTACTTAGAAGAAATTTAAGAAGTTTTCTTAAAAGGACTTAACTCTTTATCTCCGTAATTTTTTGCCAGTTCTGCCGTAATTATTTCCTGACCATGTAAAATGCGCCCAACCCTGGTACAAAAAAACCTAAATTACTATGTGCTGGTTTCATAAAAGTATAACATTTTATATACCAAAATGTGCGAAATTGAATAAGGAATTTAGATGTTACAAGCAGATGGATGAAAAAATTATAATATGAGAAAAAATTATAATAAATACGTCACTAAAAAAAATCAGTAATGAAAAAGACATGCAACAATTCACACTTACCCCCTCTAGTATCAACTAATCCAGTGACTGTAATCTCTCATACTCCACAGGCACAATATTTATCCATTTACAAGTCACAACACCAAGTTTCACAAAGATCCAAACACATTTATAAATTTTATGAACACTTGAAGAAAACAGTCGATACGACCAAATAGATGAAAAAAATTGAAAAAAAAAACAGTCATAAAGCCTTGTCTTTTGAGACCCCACAAAGGCACACAGCTATAGTTATTTGCTTTGCATCACTGCTTCAGCACTGTGGTACTGCTTGAAGCACAATTTAGGGTGTAAGTAAGGTTTATTTGAGCAGCCAAAGCAAAAGAAATGTGTTCTTTGACGCTTTTCCTTTGTGCTGCAGACAACACAATTGCGATCCCGAGGATCATAATCCACAATATGATTTGCACCATTGAGCCGCTCTACAGGGTTTGTTGTTCTTGGTCTGCCAGGCAGACGAGCAGCAGGTGGAGTAGGGTTAGCTGCAGGAGCTGGAGCAGCAACTGCGGCACTTTCTGTCAGTTGACGTACCAGTCGGCGCTTGAATTGTAATAGGCTGAGTTTTTTACCATCTGTGCGTGTGAGGGAAAACAGTATGTGGGCATTGATGATGGCAAGTTCCAGCAACCAGAAAAATATCTTCCGCCACCACTTCTTCGTTTTCCTGTCAAACACACCATAGTAGGCAGCCAGTTGATCCGCAACATCACACCCATTCATGTTGTTATTATATTCAGTGATGACCGTTGGTTCTTTGCTACTGACGCACTGTGCGGCTTTACGGCTGAAGTCGCAAGGCGGAGTGACGCACACTGCGGCTTTACGGAGATAAAGAGTTAAGGGGGGGGGGGGGTGCGGGTCCTGAAGGCGATTTTTGTTATTATGAGAAATAGACAATTTTAACTATTATAATCGAATTGAGGATGTCTGAATTAGCAGGAAAAAATGTAAAAAAATTTGCTTGTCATATTGTTGCCATGGAAGCGCCGCCATCTTGGATTTTGAGTCCCCAAAAAGTACCAAATTCAATATAGATAGTCTTCGCCAAATTTTACTGGATTTTTTTGAAACTTCTCTTATGTCTTACTCAATCCAATTAAAAACTTTATACAGAAGGGAACTTTGATATCTCTGACAGATCTTTTGTTATAAATTTTTGAAAATGGTATGTAGTGGAATTCCATTTTTTCTTATTTTCTATCACAAAAAAAATTCAACGAAAAAAAAAAATGAAAAGTTAAACAAATTTCCTTCTGTATGAATTTTTTGATTTGTTTAAACATGTTATTAGCCAAATTTTATACCAATTGGTCAATAAATATAAAAGTAGTTCACAAATCACTGAGTGCAATCTCGAGAAAATTGCATTTGAAAGTTTTTTTTCAATGAAAATGTTATTGAAACGTGTTACACATGGCTAAAGTCATCATTACTGGAGTGCTGAGCCTCAACAATGATTTCCAAACCACCAAAGGCTTATGACAGATGTGTACGGAGGAGTAGGGCAAGGCTGTTAAGAGGCGGTATTCTAGTTGCCGAACCCAGTCGAGCGGCCTCCCCGCTATTTTTGGCCTGACCCGGTCGCGACCTCGTTAACTGGGTCAGTGACCTCGATTCAAGGGGGGGTTTCCTGGGTCCCGCTTGGCGCTTTTAACTCGCTGTTTTTTATCGGTAATCAAAGCAGTCTCACGCCGAAATAAGTCCACAAGCCATACTTTCAAAACACACAATAACTTTCCGATGTATTGTAAGTGTATACAATAAATCATGAAAATGTATTGAACAGCGTAATAGAGATATACAGGCACGAACTTAAACAGTATTTTCACAAATTAGTACATTGTTAATAAATTTCAGATATGAAAATAAATATGATCGCCTCCATCTAAGGTGATGAAATCATCATATAACATGAGAAATAGGTTAAATTCCAAAACTCACTTGACCGCATCCGTACCCGAGTTATTTGAGTTTGAACAATCGTTTTTCGTTTTCCTCACTTTCGCATCAAGCTTGCACTTAACCCGCCAACACATACGTATCACAAATAATTAATAACAATGAAATAATAAATAGTACCGGTATCACAGATTAAGATTTTGTCTTCCTTCGTTTGACTGGTGGAGCACATGCTTGGAGTTCTGGGGAGGTTTGTAGATGTTGTGATTGGATGATGAGTTGAAGTTGATGTTGTTTGTTTTTGATGGCTGCTGCCCGTCTTTCTAGCTTGGCCACAGAAGCGTGAATGAGCTCGCCCCCTTGCTCACCATGTAGTGCCAAACCAAACCCGTATTTCTGTATCCAGCGAAGGCAGTGCTTCTCTAGAAAATGTTGTTTAGGTATGACTTTGTTGGGGAAAGAACACCTGAACAATTCCATGTACCTAGCAATGCAAGTTTGAATGTGTGGAATGTTGTCGGGTGGCACAGGTTTTCCATGTGAAATTAAAGTGTGGACTTTGGCGTATGCTTCGTTTATCTCATTAAATTTGTCCCGCAAGACGAAAGCCATGGTGAGTATGCTCTGTTTGTGTGTGTTTTCCTGCGTTTTCTTGATAATAAATAAAGTGATGTCTTTATAAACTTTAGCAGTGATAATACATTGTGGCAGTGGTTTCCGATGAATGAACGGCTATGGTATGACTGAGGTGTAATGTTGTGTTTGTCAAGAATGTTGTCTAGTTGTGAGCAGATGGGCCCTGACCTAGGACTGAGGGGTTCAAAATCAAGGTTGAGTAACTCTTCTTCTGAATCTGAGAGCTTCTCCTGAAAACGGCTTTTCTCTTCTTCATCATTAGTCAGAGTCACGCAACCTTGCAGGAACCGAATTTTTTCCTCGAGTTCCTCAGCCTTTGGCCAGTTGCTTCCATAAGATTTTACTGATGCAGACACACTTTTGCATTCATCTTCTGCTTGTAAGCCCAACTGCACATCGATTTCATGTGCAGCCTCTTCAAGCAGGCGATGGTGTTTCAGCACAATACCTAACAAAATATGAAGATATGGCGGAGCAGCATGACTTGGATCTACATCTAGCATTGGGAGGTGGAGACTATTGTGAAAACGGCGCACATGTTTCTTCAGCCCTAAGCCGACCTCTTTGAAACGCTTATAGTCGTGTTTGATAGTGGCCAAAGAGCGGGCTGGAGAGTCATGTGTTCGTAATTTCATCATGTGGGACTTTGGTGCTAGGCACCACAGACACATGTATGTGCCTTGTGCACCAGAGAGTCCATATATTTTAGCAAGAAAGTCATAATCCCCAAAAAGGAATAAAACTATCTTCTTGCCCTGCCATACTAGTGCTGAAAGCTCTGCAAGTTGAGGTTGTAAGACAGACATACATGTTTCAAGGTTTTCATAGCTGTCTTTGATTTTTGCCATTGCAACTAGAAATGTGTTGTGCTTTGAATTTGCTTTTTGTGTGTTAGCTATTTGAAGAGTAAATTTTAAACTATCTTTGCCGTGGTCCCCCCAAACTTAACCCAAATTTCATCCTCTGGGATAGTGGAGTCGTACCACATGAGTGTCCCATATTGTTTGTATTTCTCTAAAATGTTGACTACGAAATCTGAAAGATTTGAAACCCTCCCGAATGCTGCGCGGTGTGTCTGTCCATCAGCATCAATAAAATCCTCCATCTCTGTGACAATGTCAGCTTTCAGATCTCCCATGGCTTTCCGTCGTTCCTGTTCATTTGGCAACATGAGGCCAGCTTCTTTAAGATACCGTTTTGTTGACGTAACTGGCTCCATGTTAGATCTGTAGCTTCCTTCATTGCCATCACAGACTGGCTGCTCATTTGTGGTTTTAATTTAATGCCTGCCTTCTCACAAATATTATTTCGTGCCGCTATTTTGACCTGTCTAAGTTCTGATGCATGTTGTGTGGTAACACTGTCTTGTGATGTGCCCGCTATGCTAGTCCTAATGGTAGAAAGTAAATGTGTGAGTTTTCTTTTGGTGGTTTCTTTAACTAGAGATGTTTCTTTATTTGTTTTTGTCAGTCTGGCTAATGTGATAGGTTGTCCTCCTGTCTTGCATTTGAAAACGTTTGTTTCTGAATTATTCAATTGTCTCCTAACAAAATGTGTGTGAAGTTTATGTTCTTCTTGTGTGAGTGGCCGAGATGGTGATAGTTCAAATGAATGAGAAAATAACTTGTCGTGTTTAAATGCTGGTGATGTGTTGCTGTCTTTCGTAAGCTTTGTAGGTTTGTGCGGCGTTGATGTAGCAATAGGGGGGCCGCTCAACTCCGCCTCATTAAGGCCACTGCTAGATGACGGCGTGTATTCTGTTGGTGCTGTTGTGTCCTTGCATGTTGTACTATAGGTTACTGATAGGTCGGGTGTGTCTTGTAATGTAGCTGATGTGGTTTCCATTATGTCGTGGTGGTTTGTGTCCTGTGCTGTATATGATGCAATAGTTTGTGTTGATGTTGTGTCCTCGCATGTTGAACTATGACAATGTGTCATCGATGAGGGGATTACTTCTTGTAGTGTAGTGACTGAACATGTTGCTGTTGTTGTGGAAATTGTTGCCTGGTGTCTGTCTGGATGTGTTTTGGAATCTGTTGAAACGTGTCTACTGCCCAAACCAGTCTCCAAGTAATGTGTGCATGATGCACAGTCTGCGGCCTTCATGTCTGGCTGAAATTCAGTCCATAAATGTGCGCTTTCCTGAGCCAACTTCCTGGCGTTAATGATACAGTGCACTCTCCCGATTACGACATCTCCGAATAACGACATTCTCCCGATAACGACATTGACCGCCGGTCCCGATTTTTTTACTATATGTTATTAGTAATAAAACTCTCTAAATAGCGACATACTTTTTAGACCACTCTCCGGATAACGACATTGAGTTAGCAATAATCGGCTGTGACTTTGCTAGATACAAAAATAAAAATAGCTAAAATATTGTTTCCGGTCAGTTTCATTTCATTCTCTGAGCCAATAAAAACACTTCTTTTCCGACCAATGAAATGTCCTACCAGAGGCACCTCATAGCCAATGAGATCGCTTTGTTATCGGCCAATGAGATTGCTTTGTTATCGGCCAATGAAAACACACCTGTGTCTATTGTCGTCGGAACAAAAAGGGTGACGCGCATTAAATGAGTCAGTCATCACATCGCTGACCGCTGAATCGATTGTATTCACCCGAGAACAATAACGCACCCCAAGATGTCGACAGCTGCTGTTAAAAAAAGAAAGATACTGACAATAGATGCCAAGCTGCAAATTCTGGCTGATGTGGACACACCCCTTTTTCCGCCATCTTGAAAATCTCCGAATAACGACATGTTCCCGATAACGACATGCACCTCTGGTCCCGAGCCATGTCGTTATCGGGAGAGTGCACTGTAGTTCCTTTGAGAGAAAGGCGTTTAACATGTCTTATCTTGTCCACACACGAGAAACAAATGGTTGATGAATGAATGTTATTCAAGTCACCGGTGGTGGGCACACCAAAAACAAGCAAAATGTCACTCTCAAAGTCCATGCAGTTCTTTGCATTTCGCTTTTGCCGTTTTTGTTGTTTGGTTAGTATCCTCCCACCGCATGTCCTACACAGTTGATGGAGACGCTCAACGTGTACACGTTCATCGTGGTGCTCCATTTTGCAATATTAATTATCAAACAAACTGCAAAAAATACACACCAAAAAATGACACAGAACCACGTCGATTAACTCGCACTTTTTAAAAAATCATTAAAAATCACACAGAATTTTCGTACACATCAAACTTGCACAGGTTAGAGATTAACCTTTGTGCTATCAAAACATAGATTTTATATTGAAATTAAAGGCGGCATGTGTAAGATATTGATGATCAAAGTGACTTATTGTTGAAAATCAAATTTCAATCTCTAAAAAACACACACTGCAAATATCCGTCGATAAGTTCCACAATTTTGGAAAGTAAGGAGCAAAAATTATATCGTCTTGTCGGTAAAATCCTGACGTTTAAAATGAGATCTCGCATGGTGCTCTAGCATCATTAGATCGGAAGATATCACGTTGCAAAGGTATGCGAAAATTGATGGAATCGTATTACAGTAGTCTCCGTCTAAGAACTCGCCGCCTAAGAACCCGATCCGCCTTAGAACCCGCTGTTGCCGCGAAACCGAATTTTTTCACTATAATTTACATGCGTAAGAACCCGCTCTGAAACGAAAAATCCGCCTAAGAACCCGGCATGTGACCGTGAGACAAGCACACTTTTACATAAAATTTCGATATTAAACACAAAATCATCTTTCAAGTTGACGGAATAGAACAAAGCCACACAGTACAGTGAAAGAGAACAGGTGGAGGGAAGGTAGGGGGAGGTGAACCGCACAAAGGATATAGCCCAGTTACGTCTTTCGTGTGCAAGCAGGCCACTCCTAGACTAAATTAGCATAGTCATTACCTAACATCTAATGTTGTCTGACTCGAGGGGCAGAATTTTATACGTAATTGACCACGCGCTTGGTTTGCATGGCACATGTACAGTACTGACGGCTGTATGTGGTTATTACACATGGTATCACTGGGCCTCGTGTTGTATCCGCCTAAGAGCCCGGTCCGCCTAAGAACCCGCTTTTTCTGTCTCCCGTTGACCGGGTTCTTAGGCGGAGACTACTGTACTCAGGCCTGGCCAGGGATCGGTATGCCGTCACGGATGTGCACACGGCTGGCAGGTGATTTATGACCGCATCGCGGGAGGTCGGCGGGGGATTTCGGTCGGCAACTAGAATACCGCTTTCGAGGCGATTTAAACAGCCGTGAGGGGTTTTGATAGCGACACTAAGATGTTATTTAGGGCTAATTTTGCAGCCCAATGGCATGATTCTTGTGCCTTTTTCTTGACCCCCCCCCCCCCCCCACCTTACTAAAAGGCATATTTCAGGGTTATAAACCTTCAAAATTGACATTAGGTTAGTAAAATAGTCTTCCTAAATGGATAAACTAACTGAAAAGTACAAAATCGCGATATCGGTATTTTTAAGCCTAATTTCGATTTCAGGACCCGCGCCCCCCCTTAAACCAGTGAAGATCTCCTTTTACTCTGTGCATCCTAAGGGAAGTTTTCCATAAAGGTTGATTCCTTTAGCAAGATGCATGTGGGTTTTCAAGTAAGGGATTGTCAGATGATAGCTGTCTGATGTTCACTCCCTCACAAGGAGACCAGAGAATGCATAATCTTGACCTTTGACTTGTTGGATTAGTATGGGGCGGGTCGGCTCAACCCTCAACCTCTGTCTCCAGAATTGACTAACCCCAAGATCACATTCCTACTACTGCCAGGGTAATCCACCTATTATGGCATTGTAATATTTCTACATTAAATTTTGTCTGTTGCAGAAGCTGGAGGACAACCTTTCATATCTGTGATAGAGCTGTCATCTATATATTTATAGCTTCCTCGTACACCCCATGGTGAGTCAGTACTATTTAGTGCAAAGATATTGCTTCATAAACTGTTTTTAGTTATTTACAGGAAAACCTGTATGAGCTTTACAAATTCAAAATATTGAGAAACAACCATTTGTCATGTGTTGTCTCTCTAGGTTTAATATTTCTTCTAGAATTATTCTTGTTATTTTATAATTATGAATTTCTCCTGATAAGCTTTATTGTAATGTCATGGGATTTATTAATTTTGTATGATTTACATATGCAGGTTAGTGTTAAAAGAATTCCACTCTTGGGCCGAGGAAGTATTGTGTATTGTGTGGTTAATGGCCATGCTTGGAGTCGCCTATGCATATATTTATCATGAAAAGTAAGTTGTATGTATTTGACCAGCACTGGAATTTGGTAACATTGAAAAAGAAGGATTTTCCATGACGGGCATTAATTTTGAAGTATTATGACATTTAGAGATAATTTCAAAAAGTTTCTGATGAAATCTGTAGTGTGCAATATATGATCGTGACATAAGTGTGAGTGTGCGTGAGAAAACCCACAATAAGTCGGCAGAGCTGATTTTGAGAAAAACGGCTTTGAAGTGAAAATATGGGTCCGGCACAAACTTCCAACTTGGCTGTTGTTTAGGGGACCGTGGCATGTTACAGAGTAAACTATAGATGAGCAGTGAACACTACTCACTATGATCTCGATAGCGGCTTTGTAATTAGACTACGGTCTCCTAACAAGATCCAAAAACTTCGACTTGGGCTGTTGTTTAGGGGACCGTGGCATGTTACAGGGTAAACTGTAGATGAGCAGTGAACACTACTCACTATGATCTCTAGAAGTTATAACGGCTTAGTTATTAGACTTCAGTCTCCTAACAGCAATCACTCCAATATTACTTGGTCAATTAGCTATTGCCAATTATAGGATTAAATGCCGTTTTCTCAAAATCTTGTTTTAGGGGGGTCACTGACTTCAATTTATAAGAAATATCTTGCCTTTTATTATATGTACAGAACTCAGAATGTCATGTTGCCGACTTATGGGTTTTCTCATGCACACTCACAAATGTCAGTAGATTTGTACGTTTCCTTGATTTGATTAAATGCAATGTCCAGCAGTTGTCCGCTTGATTGAATTTATGTCACAATCATCATTTTGTCTGAATTGATTAGTTGTCATTTACTCACAGGTGGGCATTTTAAAGTATAGCTTCACTTCTAGTTTTGCCAGTATAAAACGTGGAGAAACATTTCTTTGTAGCACCGGATTCCTGATGAACGTATTAACTGCAGTTGCAGTCATTTCAGATCATAAATAGTTTTAGATTCAATCAAGCCAAATAGAGCAAAACAAGACATTTGCAGCAGATTCAACAGTTTGTGATAAATGACATAAGATGCATTTGTCAAGACATAACATTGTTAAGTATTTTACTTCTTAGTCATTGGGATGACAATTTTTTGTTGTGTGGCATAAAATTCGCAGGTTAATGGGGCAGCTTGTGAATGTAGTTTCATTTACATTTTGACTGTGGATGTAATGCCGTGTGAAATTTTTTGAATTTCAGATACAAGTTTTTAGAAATTGTTTTCTATCTGGCCATAGGAGTCTGTCCAGCAATTTGTATCATGGATATGGTAAGCAAGACTGCATTTCTTAGATAAGTCAGAGAAACACAGTAGATTTGGTCTTGGGGTGAATGGAAGTAGCAGTGAATAAGAAGATCCAGACATCTTATATATATGCAGCAGCAACAGTGCAAACTCAGTACCTTGATCGGGTAGGCCTAGTATCCATTGCCTTGTGGAGAATTTGATGGGCCAAATTGTGGAGGAAAGATTCCTTGCCTTTGTAATCATAAGCTGTTTGGCTGTCTCGTGGACAACTTCCTGGCCAACCAAAAACATACATTTTATTGACTGATGACAGACAGAACCCTCCTACCCTTTTTGAGGTGATGGAGATTAGAGATCATTTTGGGCTCAACCAGCTCAGTCAACTGTGTACCTTTCTTGAGGATGACATAATATATGCAATATGAAACAGCAATTTATAACACAGTAGGTTGCCTGAAACTTTTAAGATCAGCCTGTTGGGTTTTAGTAGCGAGTGGCAAGTGGCCTGTGTTTATTTCAATCTCTATGGCATTTGGCCTGCTCATAAAATGCAGACATTTTTCATCTACACCCGTTTATTTTTGTATCCAAAGTGAGTAAATGTTATTTGCATTCTCAATTGACAGAAAGACTGGGCGGGCCTTGCAGAGTTGTCTGTTGGTGGTGCCATGTACATCTTCGGTGTCATATTCTTTAAGAGTGATGGAATTATCCCATTTGCACATGCTATCTGGCATTGCTTTGTCTTCGTTGGGTCATTTTGCCACTTCATAGCCATCTGCACACACTTGCTTGGAGCTGAGCTACGAGGGCTGTAATGGGATCAAAGTGCTCCTGAATTCCCGAACTCGGCAAAGAAAAGATGACTAGCTATACTTGTGATATTTTACATGCCATTTGCGTAAGCTTTAGTTAAAAGTGAGAGAAAAAGAAAACTAATAAACACTACCTTCTTGTCTTTCCCAGTGGTGGAGAATGCAGACATAATGCTTTTATCCTACTATGTCTCTCAATTTTTAAGGTTTTGAAAATTGACTCATAAACACGAAAATCACTTGTATCTTGATTTCAGTGTGAGATTCATAAAGAAGAAACTTGCACGGTAGAGCAGATACAAAATGGTGGAGTTTAAAAGGAAATGAACAGTCTATGTGGAAAGCCTACACCCATGTGCCTCCTTCAGTTTCTTTTATCTTCATAGAGTTGTGGTTTGCATCTAAATTTAGATATTCATGTGATATCCACTGATTTATCAACTCGGGCATTATCTTTGTGGCACTGTGTAAAAAGTTAAATCGTGATGAATTTTGCAGGAAAGTGCATGAGTCTGACCAGTTGAGTAAGCCATAGTAAAGTCTGAACAACTTAGTGTTGGCAGTTCGACACTTCTGTCTTTTTTTTTTTCTTTTTTTTTTGTTTGTACACACTCTTATACTCTCACCACTGTCAGCGTATGTTACTGTTTTGTGCACAACAATATTTGCATCTCTTCACAACTCAGTGTCAGTCAAAAGCATATCAGTACAGTGTTACTATGCTGGATAATCTGTACCAGGAATATAGTTCATTTATGAAATATTTTCCGTTATCTGGGCACATGACAGTACTCAAAGATTAATCAAAGGACAAAACTTTACATGTGAGCCTCTCTTCTGCAATGCTTGATGATAATCACCATTAACATCTCTAGCTTTGCATAGTTTTTTCAAGGTTACGTTACTTTCATCCTGTTCAACTAGATCAGTCAGCTTTATTCTTTGCATTGTGAGAATTGTAGGGCAATATTTTTGAATGAACAATTCACGAGTATGTGGAAAAAAAAAACAGCTGTTTAATATGGTGGCTTTAGTTGATTAATATTGTATTCCTTGTTGAAACCTCCGAAATTGAGCAAGCTCAAGTAATATGTGAATTTACCTGAAAATAGTTAAGAAAGATATTTTTTTTCTATATTTGTATTCTGATTGTAACCAGACTGTGTTATTCATGCAAGGTATAGTATATCTTGAGAATAGAAATCTGCGATGTTACAGTGCCAGAATTGACTTCCGAAGAGGTAAAAAAAAATCCTGCTTTGGGAAAGAGTGATCCTCAGAACCATGACCTAATTTATGACAAGAGGTTGCCAGATTTTTATTTTTTGATCTCAAAATTTTACATACATGTAATTTTATACATATTTTTTTTTTCTTATCATTCTTATGTTTTACTTGCACGACGATATTTAACCCTAGTCCTGCGGGATTGGCCTCCCCGCGCAACACGCGAGACACGGGAGGCCATTATTTTGTCCGACACGCTTAACCGCGGGTCCTGCGGGAGGCCACATTTTTGTATAGCAACGGTGCGCCTCGCGCTTCTTGTATTCGGTTGCCAAGGCTGTCGTTGTTTTTTGTTTTTTTCACGTTTTTTTTTTCCACACTATTTTCATGTGTTTATCTATCCTGTCACCCCTACTATATCTAACAAAATGGTATCGTCTGATTACGTTTATTACGATGCAACTATTCACAACTATTCGTCATACTCGTGTAATAGTACTGACGGTCTGAATTTTGAACTGTCGAAAATCTTGGGGAAACTTTTACTTTGATGCTGGTTGTCGTCTACATGTCAAATGAGAAGAAAGGGGCCATGTGCGTATTTGAGACGCCGTTCTACGTCTGTAATTATGAATTCCGATGTAATATTAGGGCATGCTGCATAAGGGCGTCTGTCAGTAGGTTTTTCATCAGGGAAAACTGGGAGAAAATGATCAACTTTGTTGTTGGTCGTTGTCTTTATTTGATGTGGTAATTAGAGAGATATTGTGTTCCTTTGGTTACACCGCTTTTCAGTACATGGTTCTGTGCTCTGCGACCTGGAACTGGAAATCAAATCTCTCGCTAAAACTAACATCATAGTACGTGGAAGCTTTACATAGTAGAGGAGGGAGAAGGCAATGTCACGATACATGTGGTTAGTAAATGAAGCGAATGGCTTAAAAAATAATTTGTTCACCTGAATGGCCTGACTTAGGGACAGAAAAAGCGCAGAGGTCGTGGGAAAATGATAAAACGTGTGTTAAACGGCTTGTAAATGCAGAAAATTCTTGATTTGGGCCTTCCATTTCACAATAAAACCCATTGCATATCATCACAAGTACTTTATCCAAATATCACAGGGGTCCCTTACGATTTATCCACCACTATTGTTGTTATTGCGTCCTAAAGTATACGCGATACAGGTGTTCACAACGACCCGATTGGCCCGACCGCCGAGGTTATCGGCAACACGCGAACGATCGGCTGACTGGCCGCTGGCTATCCCCGCACGGGGCGTTACGTGGACGAGTTCACTCAACGCAGGACGAGGGTTAAGATTTTTGTTTCTTTAATGTCTCACTAATGGCTTTTATTCAGTTATTTGATTTTGTATCATGTGCTGCAAATGTCTGAGAATATTATGCCTAAACATAGCTGATGGAAAAATATTACCACTCGGTATTTAAAGAAATATGCAGAATATTTTTATAATAATTCCCCAGAAACAAACGTGCAGTATTCTAACTGCAACAGTATGTTTAAGTGGATTCTATGCATTGTTATAAGTTTAGTGTGAATACGCAACAGTGACCTTTGCAGAGGATGCACTCACTGAACTCGATCAACAGCTACAATGTGCTGTTTTATGAAATGTTTACCTCAGGTTTTATTTTCATATTTTAGTGATTAATTAATTATAAACTAACAGCTCAGTATTTTTTTGTTTCATTCTAAAACTGCAGATGTTTTACAGCACACTAGATGCCCCTTGTCAGAACTGCATAACCCCAGTAAAAGTTGATGACAGATGTGGAAAAATCAGATTTTTGTGATTTTCCCCCAAACTGTTCTAAATAATCATTAATTTCCATGTGTTAAAAACACATGTGGGATATAAAACATTTTTCTTTAGCTGATATCATCATCAGTTGCCCTGTCTAGAACAGACATTGGCGATCATGGCTCTCCACTTGGATCCACATCAGCGAACTGATTTGCTAACTGAAAATAAAGCAAATTGTTCAGAGGAACAACACCTGCATTTAACTTATTTTAATAAATGTAGGTATAGTGAGGGACTTCTGTTGAAATAAGACAGTTCGACAAAGGTTGAAAAGTAATGTAAGCTTAATGCAAATCTTATATGGTAATGTGATAAAATTTTGTAGTCATTGATGACCTGTGTGCTAATTTCATTGTCTCAATATCAAACAATATGATACTTTTTGTTAAAGATTTAATTTTGTTTACATGCAAGATGTGTTTAATCCCAACTTTTGACAGCTGATACTTGTGGCAGAAGAATGCAGCTTTATGTTATTTCATTTCTTTACATAAAACCAGTCAGGGTTAGTCATGATGGCAGATTAGATCCTCAGCATTATTATAATATTAGTTGTTTGCATATTTTTTTTTCTTCACTAATAAATGATTGGCTCTTGGCCTACCAAAAAAAACAACAAAAGTTTTCAGAATGATTGTAATTATATTGATGCTACTATTTCAAAGTGCAGATTAACTCACTGAACCTTAAGCTCCTGGTTTCCAGCTCCTGCCTGTGCATTTTCAACAGTAACAAAGAAGTAGTAAATATGCACCGAATGCAATGAAACTTGGTGAGGAAATTATTTATTGGCTGTACTTCCCAGATATTAAATTTGTTTTACAAAATATAATACAGTTTCAGAGTTGTGGAAAATAAAAAAAGGGTAAAAAATGAAGAAAAAAACTTTGGACAATGCAAACAAAAATCTTGATCAGAGATCGCAGTTTCTCTGCCTACAATGTTATTTTATTTATTTCTGCCAAGTGTAGTAAATGTTCTTGCTGATGATTGGCTTCTATATGTGTATAGCTATTGGCTTGTCCATTGAAACTATTGCTTGACATCACTATTCATGAGAAAATCTCACACTGATATAGTCGGGGCTCGTACACAGTTGTTGCCAGGGGAAACCTATAAAGTAGGGGTCAGGGTTCAGTGAGTTAATCATTTAAGATATGAATAAGAACTTTTCTCAGACAGTTTAATACTGGTAGTAGAGAGATGACCACTTTTCAAGGAGAAGAGCATATTTTATGCTATTTTGCTCGTGTATGTTTAAACAAATAATATTTTAGATATTATTTAGATATATTTTAGATATAGAAAACTTGTGGCAGTGTGAAGTAATGAAAATAAGTTAACAAATCATCAAATCATTCACTCCATGTTGAATCAAGTGAGATATCAGTTCTTTAAGATGTGCACACATGCAGTTCATTTCAGAAACGAGAGGGTGCCAATCTTTTAAAAGGGAATTTATGCTGGGAAAATGTGTTTTCTCTCTACGTGTAGTGCAAAAAATCACATATATTTGTGACCTAGTGTCTGGAATGTAAATTGGCTTATATCGAAACACGTGGTTTATATTAAAGAATAAACAATAACAACTGATGTTTGTTTACATATAAGGAGCTCTGTAAATTGCTGCTCGCAACTTACTATATACAATATCTGAAAAGGTATTTACTGTATGACTTCAGGGAAGTTTTGATATCATGACTTACAGGCCACAATGAAACGTGGTAATGCGGAAAAAATGATATTTCAAAGATGTGTGTTGGATGCACAATGACAAAAAAAAATTGCATGCCAGTCTAAAACAATGCTGTGCCCTATATTTATTCAGCAAAGATGTGCTATACTTGTAATCTATGGAATTGTCCACTTCACATGGGATCATGTAAACACATCTTATTCTTGTGAGGAACACGACAGTCAGTTCATCAGTTTGCATTATATTTATATTATATTGATATTGTCTCAATCCTGAAAGAAATCATCAGGGCTCATTTTTCAAACAGATGTTCCTTGTATTACACAGGTATGCATCAAACTTGTCTATGACTACTATTGTATCTAATTTAACAAAATGATGATGAAATTGAAGCACAAACTGTTATCCAAGTAGAATAAATCAAGCATTAATTTTTTTTTGCTCCTAGTATTTCCCATATTGCCATTTATGATCATTCCCACAGCCAGTCAATGTCCTGCTTTCGTGCTGTTGCTGTGTTGCCTCAGAGCAAAATGAATGAGATAATGACTATTACTTAAATTCCTCTCGATGTGGCTCAAACTGATTAGATTTATTCTGTGGAATATGGAGCTTGCGAACAAATGGGACTATTCAATATGTGACTGTTTCACTTGTGATTTATACAGTTTAACTCGGATATTTTACTTTACTTGCGGTATTCAGAACTGTATCATTATTAGTTGGACATTTTCATCTGAGGGGATCATAATGAGAAAGTGTAGAACAGCAATGGGGATCGTGTTTGCACCAGCAGGAAAAGTAGAACATCTCTTGGCCGATTGCATCAGTTGGAAATGCTTGATAAAATATTGAACAATTTCTATTCAAAGATGTTTTCGGTTCAGTCGCAGTTAGTCTCTTACTGAAGGTCTTGAAAAAATGACTTTTATTTTTTTGTTAATTATGTTAGTTTGGATGAATATGAGAGATCGAGACGCAGTGGTAAACTGATTGTTTGTTATTCTGTTGTTTGTTGCCATTTTTTTCCCCAATAAACATAACTAACTTTGAGCTCTGAGGAAATCGTGGTAGTATTGTGTATCAGTTTCTTGCTCAGTATTTTCAGATTACAAATAGAAAGAACAAAACTGTAATGATTTATTCTAAATAAAGTACATAAATGTCTCTTAGATCTATCATCGCTTTTAAAAGACGTTACCCCAATATTATGTGATCACTTAACAGTGGGTGATATATTAAAGTGTATGCTAATCCACACACTCTTGATGCGATAAATATTAACTTTGAGAAAAGATAACAAGCATGGTTTTATCAGGGACTAATTTTCAATTTATAGATTCCTATATGGTATTTTACCAGGTCTGCACTTTTGTGTTTATGCATTCCTTTTGTCATAAATATTGTTGAGTCTTCTCTGTGCACTTAATCATTCATTGACCTGTATTTATTTTCTGAAAAGGCTTAACTAAAACATTAGAATTGGACAACTAAATCAAAATCTGCCATTCTGTGCTTGTGTTTATTTGACCAAATCTGGCCAGTTTCAATGTCTACTTAATTATATTTGAAAATTTAATATCAGCACTGTCATTGGCACATTAACATTGGATGTTGTATTTTCTCCTTCTCAGTATTTATTCCTTCTCTCTATTCATGTTTCCTCAGGGCACATCAACATTAATTTTCCTTACCGGTGTTATCCGTGTCAAATGTACTTAGTAAACAACAAATATGTATGGAAAATTGCATTCATTTCTCTGATATCTAAAGAGGAGCCTTCATATTTGTTCCATATTAATTATGTAAAAAGCATATCAAAGGTATATTAGGTATTGAATTCTTTGCATTTTTTTCAGCAAGAACTGACATCTATGATAAATATTATAGTACAAGTTGAATTCTTTTCAATGATTCATGTGGAGGAAATTTCTTCAGTACACATATCTCCCCCTCCCCAACTTTTTTAATGCCAAATTTATACTGATTATCACAGCACATGAGATTTACTGTGTTGACATGCCATGAACCAGTTGATACATTAAGCTGAAAGAACTAAAAGTGTTTGCAGACTCCCTAGACTGTGTGGAGTCTTCCTGGGCACAAAGCTGTATAATAGTATATATATATACACATGCATATGTGTGATTTTTTGCTCCCTGGTTTAATGCAGACTTGAAGTGGACAGTCTATATAGATAGAATTAGAAACCTTTAACGAATTGAATAGTGTAGTTTATTTATAGATCAGTGAATCAAGAAATAACCAAAAGACTATGGTGCCCAAGTCCACAGTTATCAGGAAATTGAAAGTGTTGTCATTACTACTGGTAAATGGCTGCATTTCGACCCCAAACTACTCACACTGTGGAAACTGCCAGAATGTTACTTAAAAATCTGACTTGACCAATTTCCTCTCTTTTTTTCTCATTTCTGTTATAAAATCTTAGGTTTGATAAGATACAAGAAGGATTATCATAATCTATAAATTAATAGAATTAATTACTTGGAAGAATATTTTGTTGTGTGAAAGTCTTTTGTGTTTTTTAGATATTATACATACCACATTTGACTATCTAAATTTTATGACTGTTTCCAGTGCATGTAAGCAGTTTATGATAAAATACCATCTCATCTTGAGAATAGCCATAAAATCAATATTTTAAAAAAAATGCATTAATGATATTACCAGTTACAGTATGTTTGAGTGGATTTTTGTTAAATTTTCACAATCAGTTTTCTTTGTTTCTTTTTTGTGGAGCCAAGAAATATGCATAATTATAATACAGCTGTAATCGAAAAGTTTGAAAATGGCTATAGATTGCTATTTGCTATAGATTTGTCAGTCATAGTAAAGATTGGGTGAAATACAGGCATATTATGAAAATTAATTTGCTTCACTGTGAAGATTAGGACTGAACTCCAATATGTACTACCCCTGTCTTTTTTTTGGCCTTGAAGTAACTGTTTTTAGAAATACAAAAGCTATATCACATTCGTGAGGGCAATCACTTTGACCACAAAATTTTGTTATTTCATACACTGTCATCCAGTACCCCTTTGCTGCCACATGGGAGTTTTTTATGTGAAATCTATCTAAGTGATAAATTTGCGCAAATGAAACTTTCATACATGTATTAACAACTGTTGAAATCTGCCAAAGACGCAGGAACTGCTGAGAGTTTGTAGGTGATAATAAATTAGTTTCTCTTTACATCTGTGATCTACATAAAGAGTATAAAGCTTTATATTTTCACAAATATAAAATCACCCCATTGGTACAGCTTTAGGACAACATCTGCATTTTAGTTTGAGTAATATAGAGATGTCCATTTATTTTAAAAAACAAAACAAAAAAAACCCCTCTCCAATATGAATATTGTATTCATTTTTAACAATAATTTTACGCAATTTATCTACATTCGTTCTGTTACATTACGAGGCAATGTCTAGTTTTTGTGGAGAGAGAGAGAAAGAAAAAAGGTGAGAAACATTTATTTTAAGCATATTCCAAGTAAAATCATCCTGCCAGATCATGCACTGTTCAGTATCTTCTCTTCATCATATTTGCCTGTGATATACGAATTACAATTTATTACAATTTGCTACATTTTTATAAAATAAAATGGGAATTTATGGTGTCTGAAAAAGTGTTTTGGCTGGCCGGGATGTTGTGGAATCAACAATGATTTTTACGAGTATTTCATTGTCATATGCAGAAAGATTTTTATGAGCATTTCACTCATGTGCAGAAAGATATAGCAGTTCTTACTTACTGCATTGCTCATCTCTTTACTTGTTGACTCTTAAATTGTCCAGTTTCTCACGGCCGTCAGCATTTTTTATCAGCTTGTACCAAAAACCAATTATAAAATACAAAGATTAAATTTGTAGGAAAAGTAAATAACCTTTGGAAACCATAGTATCTTGAAACCCCTTTAGAGACAAAGTTTTAATGTCCTAAAAGGGAATCTAAATAAAGAATCTGGATTCTGTCTGGTAAATACAAAAGAATCGATGATATTATATTTTACAGAGGTTTGTGAGTTTGGAATTCATCTGTTTTCATGTGTCATGTACAATATGGGTCTAAACATGCACTGTTTTACGCCTTCTGTGACCGGTTACAGCTCATGTCACCCACTACACAGTACACCTAATTCAGTGTTTCAACCTCTGTCTAGCCTTGTTTTAAATGATTGTCATGACTGTACTGACATCTTCTTACTTTAAAAGCACAAGGTAATATAAAGGTATCCTTTCAGAATCAGAAATCACAGTTTTTTATCATTCTGTATTTGAGGTTTTGCTTTTCTCTACTTCAAGGAAATATTTATATTGTTTTCATTTGTCGTTTTTAATGCACATTTATTCAATTACTGGAATTTCAACGTCCATTTTGCTCGTAATTGCCTTTACTTCACCAATTTCTGAGTTATATTTTGTTGTGTTTTTTCATGTCACTTTATTTTGTTTTCAGTTATTTGGGCCTTTTTGTAAGGTTCCGCTTTTTTAGGAGTGAGGTTTGAAATAATTGCTTTTTTACTTTTATATGATATATTGTAAGTCTTTTGAAATTTATTGACCTTTAAAATGTCTTGAAAATGCTGTATTGAAAGGTGGTGAAACTGAAGATTTGAGAGAGATGATACAGTACCTCATAAATTAGCTAATCGTAATATTTTTTTTCTTAGATGAAGTTTCTTGGAAGAAATATACATTCATCACAATTAGCCACAGATTTTGTGCAAAGGATGTAAAGAACACTTCAAATTTTTAATGTTCTAACATTTCTTCGTTTTTATATTGCATTTTGAGCATGGCTTGACTTGGAAAGAAGCAGAAGTGGCAAGAAACTCCTCAGATGGAGTGAGACAGGTGACGATCTTGAAAGGAAGAAATTCCTAAGGAATATTAAATTGTATGAAATTGTTCTTGTCAAAAGTTTAGTTTTTACTTGACAAGTTTTTAATGAACATTGTGTGAAAAGGTTTCTGCAACCCAAGTCATTTGATTTGCAATGACACTTTTAAGCTGTGTAATAAAACTTATGTTAAGGCACCCCCCTTCTTTCTTCCTCTACAAGTTATAACTTTCAGAGTGCCAAATAACATTAGGCATGTTTTTAAGTGTGAAGTTCATAACTTTCAGTATAATTATTCAAAGAGATTGTTTACAGTTGACAAAAAATATACAAAAAGATTAACATGATGAGTTCACAAGAACAAGATTTTGCCTGAAAATCTACCAAGCACTGGCTTAAAGATCACTAAATCATTTTACTGGATTGCTGCAGCAACTGTTTGTCTATTAATTATTATCTACCTTCAAACTGGAAATGGGAGCCCTAACTTTTGCCCTCACAGCTTTGACATACATGTCACATATTTTTTTTTATTGAACATTTGCCTTTGAAGAGGTGACTAACAGTGAAGGCAGCAGTATTTTTCCTTGCAGTGTAACAAATTTTGTACAAAACTTCACTTGTTCACAAATCTGTCCCATACCCCTTTGTTGTAATTGGTCAGCCAGAGAAAGAAGTGTTACAGTTTTGTAATGTTTTCTGTCATGGTGGTGCATCAGAGTGAACATATTACAACAAACAAAGGTTGATAAGAAACACGAAAGTGGAGAAAGTCCTCTTTCATTGAAATGATGACATGTGATTTCAAATTATAACCCTTTTGTATGATGAAATTTGTATCTTGCATGTGCTGTGATATTTTTTAACATTTAGTGTCCAAAACTATTCCTTATTCTCCATTCATAAATAATTCAACACCATGGCTTAGCCTGTATGAATGCGATGTAACAGTAGCTGTTATCACACTGATGGAACGTGAGAGCTTAAATGATAGTTTTTCCCATGTGTTCAGGTATGTTTATGTTCCTCATCTTAAATAATCAACACATCAGACATAAGTACATGTAATCTCTCTGTGGATGTCGCATTGCAGCTGCTTTTGTATCCGGCATGCTTATACCTTTCTGCTTCCTCTTAAGTCTTCAATGAGAATGTCAAGCAAGCAAACCAATAATGGTTCATGACAGAATGCAACATTCAAAATAATTCAAAAGTGTGTGTTTAATCATGCGTTGCTCAAAGGATTTTATGTGAGCTTTCAACAGAATGTCTTTTGCTGTTTTATGAAAGAACAAGAGGTTTGAAATTTAGGGCTTATTAGTTACTTTTTTATCAGGTAGAAATTTTATATTTACTTTTTATGTTTGCTACACTGTTTCATTTCAGATAAGAAATTTCAAATGTGTTCATTTGACCAATCCATGATCACTTTTGTTGTTTAGGTCAGGTTGAAAAACAGCTCTTCCCAACTTTGCTGACCTTCAGTTGAAAAAATCAGCTGAAGAAGAAATTATTTCAACTTTGATTTGACTGGATCCTGTCATTTTTGCTGGTCTTATTGTCATCTCAAGACTTTGATGGCTGTTGTATGGGATTCAGGACTCAAATATTGGGTTTTTATACAATCAAGGCAGTCTGGCGCAAGAAATGTGATGTCTTTTCTCATCCTTAGGTTTAATATATTTCAAGAGTCTGTTTGGTATAATTATGAAAAAAAAAATTTCTTCAACATCGTGCTATTTAAGAAAATAAAAATGAACACTCCACAGGTCAAAAGGAAGGCCCCCTCCTGAATTTCATGCAAAATTTCACGAGTGGCTGTAGGTCTTGTTACAACTTAGGCAAGTATGTTGTTGTTTTTTTTTAATATAGATGATGTTCAGGACTGATAACGGATTAGTACAACTGAGATGGAACCAGAACTGGTGTGCATAAACTTTTGAAGTAAACAATTTGTATTGCTCTGATAAATTTTTCTTGATGACAGAACAGCAAACATACAAAAAAATGTCAGCAGAGAGGAGCTTGATATCATGAGTCCAACTCATGTCAGCTGAATGCCAGACGAGTGATCTTTGTCCAATTGTAGATCAAAGTTTTTGAGAAGGTATTACAGATTATCATTGCATGGCTTTTATTTAGCACAACTGTGACAGATTTGATTTTTTAATTTTACAGACGTAAGCAGTTACAAGTACCTCTTTAAAATTTAATGTACAAAAATGACAATGGCAAAATTATTTGAATGTGTCAAAAAAATGCCAAAGACGTTTTCATGGAACCTTTTCAAAATCAGTCAGTGTAGGATAAGTGGCTGATGTACATGTGAACAGCATCTCACATGACAAAATTTACAAGAAACATGCAGATTGCAAAAGTTTTGCATAATTTGTGCATTTTTGGGGAAGGTGACAGATTTTGATACAACTTGCAATATTTTCTCTGACAGAAAACTGAGACAAAAATTTACTTTGATGGTGCCAATCCAGTATTTATATTTTGATTGATTGCTTTGCATGCTTTTCATGTTGTTGGAAATCAGTAATTCACTGTGATTAAAAGTATTAATGTGAGGTTTTGACCTGGAAGGACCACAGAGGGTGCAGTCTGGCAGCATGGAAACATACAAGAATGCTGATCTTTCAGACCTAGCCTGGTTTGAGTTTCATGATGTATGCTGGAACCGTTTGCCTTTCTTGGGATCCTTTAACATCAGTGGTGCTTTTAAATATTTTCCGACATATAAAATATAATCAAATATGCTTATTACATGTATAATAATATTGAATTAATACATTGCATAACTATTAATCTTTTATTTAACATTTGCATGGCAGCTCATTTTGCTGTAACAAAGCTTTTGACAATCTTCCAGAATTACTGACAGTTTTTTTTTTTTTTTAAATAACAAATTCCTGTGGTCTATGATTTAAATTTATTTTTTTTTAAATGATATATTCTATTGGTATATTACTCCGTTTTGCAGTAAACACTAGTGGGTAAGAATAGAGTGGGATAGTTTGAGCATTTTTAACAAATGAAAATGTTAATGGCAAGTGAGAATTGTTCATAGCTCCTTTTTAAAATTTTTTATTTATCATACTAGGGTGAGCATTTGAAGTTTGTGTTACTCAGAAAAGGAAATTTACAGCTGTTTATACCTGATCTTTTATTTGAATCTTAGAATTATGTGTGACACTGTTGTTTATTTATATTAGATGTGAGCCAGATATTTTGTTGTGTTGTTTAGGAGAGCCAACAAATTTATGTATACGTATAAATATAAATTTTATTCAAATCATCCTCTTACACTTTTAGAATGTTTAAACTGTTTAAGTGTGCTTATTATATGAAAATAAAGTTTATTATTCGCACTTAAACCAAGTTGTTATGTCAAGAATTCTTGCATGTTGTGGCCATGACTTTGCTATTTGCTTCAAGAACTATGATGTCCAGGACTGATTTTGATTCAGAAATCTAAAAAAAAAAAAAAAGTGATAAATTAAATACATGTAATGTAGTGTATGTTGCTGACAAGCTGATGACTTTTGATGTCGCAGTATCATCTTACGTTCTATGAAATGAAATATCTGAGTTTTTATAAAAAAAATATCTTTGTTTGGCTTGATTACTTTGTAGTGATAATTTATTACATTATATTTCACAACCCAGTTCTCTTCATAAAATTTTATTTAAAAAAAAAAAGCACAACTGGTGCCCTTTACGTTTGTGAAAAAAATCACTATAATGATAATTTTCAGCATAGCATCTTTTCATATTTATAACACTTTTTTTAACAGCACTGGTGTCCGTTAAATTTTCCGTCCAAAATATTATTAGGTGTGACGGGTAGTATTTAACCCCTTTCCCACCTGTTTGTCAGATTTGCGTGTCAGGTCATTGATATGGACCATGAATAAGACTAATAGGGTCTTGTTCCCAGCCAATCCATGGAAAAACAACAAACGAAAAAAAGAGGAGTAATTCATATATTTTATAATTACAAAGAAACAATGGCAATGCTGCCTGGCATTTTGGCTGATGACACCATTAATGTTTGACACCACGCTGATTATCTATTTCTTTTCCTTATTTGCCTCGTGCACGGTTCATGAATTAATTGAAATCAAAGCGGGAGAGGGGGTAGCGGTTGTGAATGACAGAACTCTCTAGCGCAAGAAATCAATTCATGGAGCAACCTAATTGCCAGATAGTCCTTAGTTTCAAATACGTTATTTAATCTCGAATGATACATAAAACGAGCATTTACTTTTGTCCAACACTAATGAAAGAGGAACTGATTTTGTAGGATAAATTGTGGAGATGGTATCAAAGTTACCGAAAACTTCATTGTTCATGAAAAAAAAACAATGCTAGACTCGTGTTGACAACGATGAGGCCTGGCCAGATTAACACGAAAACATGGCGGGAACTGTAGTAAACAAACTTTAGTGTTGGAAATACCGAATGATTATAGATTAGTAAAAATCAAGTGGCAGCTGCTAGAAAAACTATTGTAAAAAATCATCAGACAATGGATGATTCTTTTGAACTGGAATATGCTGACGAGCTTGAGGCATTAGGTAACTTGTCAAACGTGTTTTAAAATTTAATTCCAATAAATTATTGGCTGTGGCTATTCTTACGGCAGCCATATATACATTGGCTCTGTAACATTTTGAACATCGTGTGCCAGAAAAGGCCAACCTTACAGCATCAGTTTCCCAACTGATCCTCCTTAGTTAGCGGAAGGACTTCCGAATGCGTTCCAGTCCGAGTGAAAACAATACATAGCTACCCCGGCGGCTTTCCCTGATGTAATATCAATCTGACTACTGCCCAGACGAACATCGGCCTACGGCCTCGATGATACAAACTGATTAGACCCTCACGTCGTTACATATCAATCTGACAATCGACTAATATAGCCTACGTAAGTTGGGGTGGGAACAACCGAAAAAGTGCCCCAAGTAGGCCCAGCATTAAGTTGAATAACAAAATTCTCAGTTCCATTCCTGCCGTAAGAATAGCCACTGGGTAAATGATTTCTTTTCTCCTACTGCTAGATTCTAGAGTCTAGATCTAGACTAGATCTAGAGTCTAGATCTAGATCTAACAAATAAAAGACAGTCACTCAGACAGAGTCACAAAAGATGTGTAGCTGGCGCCCCTTCACAATTTTGGTGGATCACTGAGTTAAAACTTTCAGGGAATCTATTCTCCCACTGAAAATGTAGCCTATTCATCTGATGATCTATTCTAGATTTAGACCTTTAGAATGTTTTCCAATGCCAAGATTTCATGCCATAAATTTGGAAGGCATTGTCATAGATCTAGAGTGGATAAAGATCTGAAACCAAACCACCATAAATCTAGATTTAGATTCTAGATCTAGATCTAGATATCTAGCCCCAATGTCATCCCAATCCTGAAGTTGACTTTGGGATGTTATTATTATCTTTTTTTTTTTTTTTTTTAAGAGCTCAGATTGAAATGCGATTTTGAATGTATTCATTTAGTGCATGACTCAGTGATCACTAAATAAAGAAATAATAGGTACCTAATTAAGCGAACAGAGATGAACAACTTCAATTTTTATAAATATATAGATGCCTATATAGGTGTGTTTGAACATACATGTAGATACTCGAAGGAATTAAAAGTGAAGACTAAGGTAAATAAATAGATAAATAAATAAATAGATGAGTAAGAGAAAACATATAACCAAGTAAATGAATACACAGCTGTCTATGGGGACTATCCTGGGGATCGGACCCAACTTGAGTCTTTTATATCCCAGAATTGTTAACTACTGAATTCTGTGTTGTCGGCCTTCTCGAACCCTCTAGGTCTTTAACATTATCAGCTGATCAGTTTTAGAGTTCAGTTTTAAACAGCTGGTACTATAGAAATACAAACACCAGCCAATCATAATGATAATCAGTAAAAATACGGATTAAAAGAACAAAAAAAAAAAATTTTAAAAATCTGTCTTCCATGTGCTACGTGTTCCCAATGGTTTTAAATACTAAGAGGATGAGTCATCTATAAAATAATTAATGCAGATATGATGCATAATAGAGTCAATCGAGACAAGGAAAACAAAACAACAACCAAAAAAACAAAAAAAACTGCCAATTTTCTAACCAAATAATAATAATATAATATTATCAGTAACAGAATAATTATAGTATAATGTGACCGGGAATAACTTTACTTTCATGCACCTTGGAATACCATTTGTAATTTGTTGCATTTTTCATCTTTTCCTCACTGCCCTTTTTTTTTTTTTTTCTATATCTCTATTTTACTCGCTCATACAATAGTATTTCCATTCATATTTAACGTTAATGGGGCCTGAGATGAGTTAAGGATACTGAGACATCTCGTAGCGTACAATTAATAGCTATTCGATGAAATGTTCTCTATTCTTCCATTCTATTTCAAAGATATGGAAAATATTATTCATGGTTCCATATTTCAGCTTACTTATACATAGCTTGGCCACTAATATAATATGATTTATAGTATTTATTTTCTTACTTGTACATTTGTTACAATCTTCTTTCACTATTCCAAAGAGTGCTGTCACCTCGTTCATGATTAATTTATGGCCTGTTTTCATGAGAATGACATTGGCTATATGATTCCAAAATCCCCTGATTTTCTTACAGTGAAAGAAGAAATGCTCTATGTAGTCTCTTTCATTACAATAAGCACAATTTTCTGATGATTTTATTCCTATTCTTGTAAGTAATATATTGGTAGGGTAGATATTATGGATTAATTTAAAGTGAAGAAGCCTAAGTCTACTTTCCCTAGATGAATTTTTTGCTACCATAAAATATTTTGTTACATCGATATATATATCAAGCTTTCTTTTCCAGAAGCCAACTCCACAACTAGTGCCTTCTCTACTGTTTAGATATCTATTTCTTATTTGTTTATTAGTTTTGGCAAAGAAACATTCAATATATTCAGGAAGCTTACGAGCTGTCTCTTTTGCTTCCCTAATCATGTTCCTTGTGACACTGCCTAAAAGCGTTCTCTGGTTTTCTGTGAAGGAAGGCATTTATCATTGCGTTATATTCAAACAATAGACTAGGGTAATTTCCTGTTTTTTCCTCTATGGTCTCTCTTCCGATTATTCCTCTCTCGCTCCACACGTCATGTATATATTTTATATTTGCCTTGATCCATTTCGGGAAGAAAAGGAGGTTTCTTTTATATTGGAACAGCTTATTATTAAACAAGGGTTGATTTAACAATTCCTGTAGTGACATGTTGTCAGTGTCACAAACAATTACTTTTGTGTCCTTTGCTTCTATCCAGGCACTGGCTACAGTTCGCCAGAACAAAGATGTGATAGTGTTTATTTTTGCCTTATGTTTAAGGCTGAAATTACTTTCTACAAAGTATTTGCTACCCCCAAACTGTGAGAAGAAATGTTCAGAGGTGTTTATGTGGCTTTCATTCGTCCTATTACCTTTTGATGTCAGCCATTTCATCCACTTCACTAGGAATATTTTCTGTTGGTCCTTTATACTAATCATACCCAATCCTCCTTCAGACAATTCTTTGCAAATTACATTTCTTTTTACCTTCTCAAATGCTTTCTTATTTGAATATTTTTTCTGCCAGATGAATTTAGATATCTTAGAGTCTATTTCTTGTACTATGTTTTGTGGCAGACTTACTGATTGTACTATATAGCTCAATTGTGACAGTAGTAGGCTCTTTACCACAGTTACTTTACCATAACAAGATAAATTGCGTCTTTTCCATCTTTGGATGATTTCTTCAAGTTTCCTCACCCTTTTTTTCCAATTCTCTTCCACACAGGCTATTTCTTTATCAGTATTGAAGTAGATGCCCAGTATTTTCATGTTATCTCCCTTGTTGAGCCACGAAATTCCCATATCACTAGTTCTCATATTCCCGTCTCCTATTTCCATCCCTTTACATTTGTTCTTATTTAATTTCAACCCCGAAAATTCTCCAAATGCTGCGATGTCTCTGAGAGCTTCTTTGAGGTCATCAGTATGGTTTAACATCAATGTTACCTCATCTGCGTACTGGAGCAGTTTATGATTCAAAGTATTTTCCATTTGTATACACTTGATATCTGGGTTATGTCTTACCTTGATGGCCATAATTTCTGCCACCAAAATAAACAGTAGAGGACTGACACAACAGCCTTGCCTCACTCCACGTTCTGTATTGAACCATTTGGAGACCCAGCCCCCATTTTTTACACAGTTCTCTGTACTCCGTATCAATGTTTTGACATATTGAATAAAGTTATTACCAAAGTTGAAGGTTTCAAGTGCATATATATAATTGCTTTTTTATCAATACTATCGAAGGCCTTTTGGAAATCCAGTGAGACCAAAATGCCTGCCCCACCCTCTCCCTCCCTTACTAAAGTCAAACAGTCATCTATTGTCCGAATCAAATTCGTAATAGATCTGCCTTTAATAAAACCTACGTATAAGTTTACCCATGACCCTTTGGAGTTTTAAGGCTAGACATTTAGAAAAGATTTTATAATCTGTGTTGGTAAGACTCACTGGTCTCCAGTTGTTTATGTTATTCCTCTCTAGATTGTTTCCCTTATGTATTAATGTGATTACTCCCCTTTTTTGAGTGGATGTAAGTTCTCCCTTCCTAACCGAATATGATAGGCTTTCCCATAGCAACGTTTTAAGTCGAGACCAGAAACATTTATAGAAGGGAGTCGTAAGTCCATCACTCCCAGGTGCTGACTCATTGTTAAGTTTAGATAATGCCTTTCCCAGATCTTCTACTGTAATATCTTCTTCCATCAGTTCTTTTTCGCCTTCGTCTAGTATTGGATATTCAGTATTTTCCAGATAGTCATTCAATAGTGACTTTCCTTCCGTTTCTATACTACCTTTCCTATAAAGAGCCTCAAAAAACTGTCGGATCTGATCCAATATGTCTAACGGTTTTTTAAAGACGTTATCCTTTACCCTTAATTCATATATTGTGTTTACAATTCCGTTCCTCTTTTCTAGTGATAAAAAGTATTTTGTGTTTTTTTCACCCTGCTCTATCCACTTAACTCTCGACCTTATCTGGGCCCCTCGTGCTTTATTTAGCAGAAGTATTTCTAAAGTCTGTTTAAGGATTGCCATTTGTTTTTGTACGTTCTGATTGCTAGGTTCTGCAAGTAACTGCTTATTTGTCCTTTCAATCTCCAGTTCTAATTCCCGTTCTTTATTTTTCCTGAGCTGGTTCTTTTTGTTTGAATACTGTACACAGAAAGATTTTATTTCAACCTTAAGAAGTTCCCATTTAACAGTCGGTTCAAGCTCTGAGTTGTCCCTTGTAAAATCATCTATGAATGCATTCATTTCTAGGGCGTAATTGTCATCTTCCAATAAGGAGTTATTAAGTTTCCAGATCGACGGTCCTGTTTTAAATGCAGTATCACATATTTTGACTACTACCCCTTTGTGGTCGCTGAAGATCACAATTTCATGGTATGCATTTTCAATATTGGCCAATAGATTATTATCACAGAAAATGTAATCTAGCCTTCTGGCTATAAACGGTGTGCTTCTAGCCCAAGTGTAGTCTTTCTCAGTCCGGATGTTATTATTATCACTAGCCTACCTTGATCACTGTGTAAATTAATTAAATTGTAGGCCTAATACTTGTAAATAAATTTAGAAGTGAGGCAGAGTCATACTTGCAATGGTTAACTGAAGATGCCTAAGGAGTACCATAATATGAGTTAGACAACCTAAGTCGGGCTCATATTTCATGTTGAATGTTATTGTTAATCACAGAGCTGTGCATTTACAATAAAATAAAAACATCTACCCAGAAGATTAACTCGCCAGCAGGTCACCCCACTCATACCGTCATGGACACCCGTAAAGTTGCGTCATTGTAATATCCTTCAAGTGTGACACAAACGGAACTCTTTCAGAAGATGCAAAATTGATCAGCTGGTGCGGAGATATATATGTGTTTGCATTCCTCCTAGCATTGTAAGTGTAAAAATAACAGGACGACTTCAGAATACTTCCCATGCCACTCATGGCTAGATTTTATTGCAGTAAACTTACACTTACAGTAATGAAATATTCCAAACTGCAGAGTATTTCCTGCCCCACAAGGTTCTGACTTTAGGAGTGGCTGTGTGAGAGGGTCGCAGAGTCCCCCATCTGGTGGGTTTGTCCTCTATGGGAATGTTTTTATTGCTTGACACATAGCTTGGCAATTAGCTGCTGAGTGCAGCAGATGGTGCAGTCTGGCAATGCTGGAGTGAGACGCATTTGGAAGTCTTTCCAAAATGAGGGAGAGTGAATCAGTTGATCCAGTCACTTTTTCTCTTCTTCTCTGTGCTCTTTTTACTTAGGTGTTTTATTCAATTGTTGTTTCTTTCCCCTCTATTTCTTTCTGTCTTTTAACCCATACCCCGCGCGCTACCCGTAAAGCCCGCTGCACAGTCAGTGACCTTACTCACAGAGAATCTTATCTGGGGTCACTGACCCGTGCCGCTATGCGATGACCACAAACGCTGTCCACGTGGTTCGGTTTTTATTGATCGGTATGAAAACATTCGCTGCTATGCCTTATCACGCTTGATAATGAATTAACCAGCAAAACCTTAGTCTGTCAGTCTCTAACCAATGATCTGACTTATGATTCCAAACTGACAGCTGTAGTTTTCGTGAGAACGAAGCATGATAACTAGCCACGCCCTCCCAAGCCCTACACAAATGGTTTCGTCCTGATTGACACATACTAATAAACTAATGTGGGCATTTGGGGCAAAGATTATTTCAGAGCTTGTTTCTGATTGGTTCTTAGATACAGACAACTCCAGATGGTGGTCAGCTTGAGAGAAAATGAGATAATATTGCAAATTTGTTGAGCAACAGTTCGCATGTCGATGTTACATCTTTTTAAAGTGTGGGGAGAGCCTTTGAAAGCTTAGTCTTTGTGATTCCGACCGGTGGTTTACTGGTTAACATGTCCATGTCACAATGCCTTTGATTTAGAAGAGATACAGTGAACAATAACACGGTGGTTACGTCTCAAAAAGGTCAGTGACCTGATGCGTGAAAATAGGGCTTGCGCGTGGCGCGGTCAGCTTGACCTTCCCGACTTTTGCCGCCCGTGCGGCGTGAGCGCTTGCGAGTAAATACCGACAATTGCCGCCCCTCGCAGGGTGAGGGTTAAGTTCGTAATAGCTCTAAGTTTGTTTGGTAATAATCCTAATGGGAATCTCCTTCTCCATGTTGCAGATGATTCCCTCATTGATGTACCTCCGCCCTATGTACCCCCGAAGTCCAAGAAGTCTCTACAGTTTGAAACACCAAAGGGCAAAGTACATCACTCAAAAGAAAAGGATAGGGCAGAATCAGAGCATGAGGAAGATCAATTTGCACCATTTTCTCCACTATCTGAGGCAGCAGACATCGGAGACAGCAAACTGAATCGGAAACGACTTCAAGATATTATGGATGAGGATGAAATTGATGGATACATCAGCTCATCACAACAAAAAGGTATTTCTTATGAACATCACGTTATCAAATCTATGTAGTGCATGGGAAACAGTATTTGAATTTGACATACATTATCTTCAGTTTAGTGTGATTTCCTTGCAAGAAAGGAATGCATAGTGTTAGTTCACAAGAGGTCCGTAAGGAAGGCTGCAGATTCTCTGAAGCACATTGAGAACTGCATGGTAAACTACTGTAACTTAGTTTTTTCAAATTTTCCAGGAGAATGAAAAAAAAACTGACTGATTTTCTCAAAGACATCTAAAAAAAAAAAAGATTTTTAAGAAACTGGTTTATAATCTTTTTTATTTTTAGACACCCCCCCCCCCCCCCCATTATAACAAACCCTGTGAGCGTGCCAATTAATCTCCATTTTTGTTTTAAAGTTGAGTTACGATAGTTTACCATATGGCCCTCAACATGTGAAAGTATTTGGAATGTTGGCTTCTGTACCAGTTCATGACTTTTATAACTTGGATCTGCTTCAAAACAAAATAATATTATGATAGAAAAAATATGTCCTCTGTTACGGGTTGGGGTATTAAGGAATTATAGGTGTTATGACTGCATTTAAAAATCGAGAGGTATTTAGGAATTACTCTTTCATACCATGCCACATACTAATAACAATCTGAATGGTTTTATCAACAGACCTGCAGGGCCACAAATTTATTTACTTATTATTCCCTAACAATTTCGTCTAGCTCTTACATACTAAAAAGACAACATCAGCAGCATCAAATGGAAATTAAATAATATGTCACTAGAAGTCTCCTCTAGATTCCTAAAAGATTATATCATTCTGTCTCACTCACAATTTAAGTATTACTTATCTATTTCTCAGATATAGTCTGCCTACTATCTAACAAATAATATTCTAATGTCTCAGACGACAATGTTACCTCAGTTATTTGTGCCTACCGCTTATAATGAATCAAACTCGTCAATACAAACTGACGTAGTTAAGTTAGATCTAGATCTGCTCTAAGATGGGCTGGCAATCCCCAGCCTCATCCAGACACATCAATTTCAATTTACAAATGTGTATGCCAGACATTCATACTAGATCTAGTTGCAAGTTAATATACATCGTAGTCTTGCATTCTTCGGTAGCACTCCTACTGGAAAATTAAGGTCAGCTTCACGTTCATTGTTGAATCAACAGGCAGACACTTACACTTGGTCCCTGATCAGAAATCAGGGAACAGTAGATAACAGCAGTGGGTAATTCTCACAAAGAGCATATGGTCTCATTTCAGTGTCTATAATGGACATAGACATGAATATAACAATCTTCTGATTCTTCTGGCAGAATCCCGCCGACCGCCTGCACAGATGGATATTTCTGCATGGAGTGATCAAACATATGGAATGGCCACGCTTATATACTGTGCGGCCGGCTGCAAATTAACATGTCAAAACCCTTACTAAAGTCTCTAACCCCTTGTGCCCTCTACGTTTTATGTACGAATTTACTATCTCCCTTTACTCACCCCTTCTCTTCCCCTGTTAGAGTTCATCAAAATCACGGGGTCGAGAACTGCACCGTCACTGCTAACTTATCCATTTATTCTATCTTGCCCCACTTTCTTTCCATCTCTAAGAAAAAGCGTTACAAAAACAAACTGTTCACGAAAACAGTTCAAGGACATTCCGCTGGTTATAATCAACGAAACCGTGACAAAAAACAAGTCGTGACCCAGCACGACAATTATAACTTTACCCTTGACATCCCCCACCCCAGTGAAAATTTTAAGAAAAATTTACACGATAGGATTCAAGAAATCCCAAAGTTATTGTGGTAGGGGCTTAAGTACTACTGTAGAAAAACGAGCCTTAAGCTTGAGAACAAAAAAATCTAACTAAGAACGTGCATATTGGATGGACAAAAAGCATACAATTATTGATGCCACGTTCTATAGAATCTATTCTATCGAAACATTCTTACTGCAGACAATCAAACTTCTCAGGAACATCTATAATAACAATTGAGTATATCACTGTATACTGCTGGATTAAAGTATAACTATTATCAAACAATGAAGCCTTACTGAAGGAATAGGCTCATAATTATCTAGTCAACAGACATAATTGCTGCTTATATACACATTCACACACAATATATTGTTAATTAAAATACTGTGGTATCCAATGGGAGCAGTAGCTCTGGTAGCTTGGTTTGCCATGTCTCCATCTCATTGACCCGCTGACAAGGGCGTCAGGTTTGTCAGAAGTTCAGGTCACAGTCTGGAATGACGCTGGTGGAAAGAGGATATTCACAAAAAAGGATTGTAAAACTGGTTCATAAAGTAATGAACAAGATAAATGTGAATCCATCCACCGTCTAGAATTGAGGGGGACAAGCACTATCCAACCCCAATACAAGACACAACACTCTTTAATAGGGGACTAAATTAGACGTGACAAAACATCAGCTTGGGAATTGTCACCGCCAGGGATAGCACGGATAACAAATCGGTATTCCTGGAGTGCAAGACTCCACCTCGTTAATCGAGCATTTTTAGCCCTGTTAGCCTTTAAGAATAACAACGGACGATGGTCCGTTTCAATTATAAACTCGGACATGAGTAGATATCGCGAAAATGCGTTTACAGCAAAAATGATAGCGAGGCACTCTCGCTCGATAATTGCATAGCGGCATTCCCGATCTAGCAACTTGCGGCTGGCGTATAGACATGGCCGCAAGGTATCGTCTCGTTCCTGTAATAACACAGCTCCCAATCCCTTGTCCGACGCATCAGTGCGGACAATAAATATTTGGTTTATATCTGGAAGTATGAGAATGGGGGAAGTGGAAAACAGTCGTTGAACGGTACGAAGTGTATCAGCACATTCGGTTGTCCATTTCACTTTATTAGGAAATTTCTTTCTTGTGAGGTCCGACAACGGAGCTGTAAGCGAAGAAAAATTTGGAATGAACTTCCTATAATAGTTAAGAAAGCCCAATAAACTACGAACTTCTTTCTTAGTTCGAGGGGGTTGGAGCTTTAAGATGGTAGTTATCTTCTTGTCATCAGGGGTCTGAACGCCGTGGGCAATTGTATGGCCCAGAAAATTAATTTCATTATATCCTAAAAACACCTTACTGGGTTTCGCCGTAAGGCCAGCTCGACGAAGAGCAATAAAAACTTGTCGTAGGGCTGCGAGGTGGCCCGACCAATTGGTTTCATAAATACAAATGTCGTCAAAATACGACAATACGGAATTCATATTCTGAAGCAATATTGTCATCATACGGGCGAAAGTGGCAGGGGCTGTAACTAACCCGAAAGGCATATAGCGCCACTGCATAAGACCCAACGGAGTCTGAAAAGCGGTATATTGCTTGCTATTCTCATCAAGCGGAATTTGCCAATAGCCTTTGGAAAGGTCAATTTTAGAAAAAATCGTTGCCCTCGCTAACTGCGCAAAAAGATTCTCCTGGTTGGGAATCGGTTCAGCGTCATATATCGTAACCTCATTAAGTTTACGATAGTAAATACAAAAACGCACTGTATCATCTTTTTTTTTCACTAAGACGATGGGTGAGTTATATGGGCTCGTCGATCGCTCTATCACTCCCAGGTGAAACATGTTACGTACCTCGGATATTATAGTCTCCTGTGCGTGCAGCGGACGCGGGTATGGTTTAACAAAGACGGGTATATCCGTCTTTAATCTTATAACATACTGTACCAAAGAAGTATTACCTGGTAGATCAGTAAAGACTGTAGTAAACTCGTTAAGCAAATCTCTTATATCTTGTCTTTGTGATTCAGACAGATCTGGATTTATATTTACATCCGAAGTGTTTTCAGAAGATCGAAGTGCGGGGATTGAATGCTCTATCTTAATAGGATCATCATCGTCAACTGAAACTAAGGCCGCATTGGCCTGAGCAACCACATTTCGGCGATTATTCTGTCGATTATCATCGTCGGACAGGTACTGCTTTAACATATTTATATGGAAGACTTTGTCCTGTCCTCGAATCTTGATAAGATAATTCACTCGAGAAAGTCTCTTTAGGACTTTAAAAGGTCCCTTCCATGTAAGAAGGAGTTTATTTTTCGTCTCCGGAAGGAGAACAAGAGTTTGGTCTCCGACGGCCAAGGTTCGCAATCGGCTACCTTGATCACGATATAGTTTATAAAGACTCGCATGCGCAGCTGAAGATTTTTGTGCGAGTTGACATGCGTTAAGAATTGGATGGCGCAAGTCTACAACGTATTGATATGCAGACCGCGTATCGTTGTCGTCGGTGTCTGATCCGGAGAATAAATCACGGAGTATGGCCATTGGACCACGCGGCTTGCGACCATACAATAATTCGAAGGGGGAAAAACCCGTCGATGCATTCGGTAGTTCTCGGTATGCAAAGAGAATAGCGGGGAGTTGTCGATCCCAATCACTCGGCTTGTCGGCCGAAACTCGCGCAAGCATAGCTTTCATGGTAGCATTCCACCGTTCACAGCAGCCATTAGACTGTGGGTGGTATGGAGATGTCAATCTTTGTTTAATCCCGACCAATTCCAAGACTTTCTTAAAAAGCTCAGAGGTAAACTGTGGACCTCTGTCCGATAAAATTTCAGCCGGAAATCCAAGACGCGAAAAAATAGTAATAAGGGCTTCAGCCACATGATCGGCTGAAATGTCTTTTAGTGGAATGGCCTCTGGCCAACGGGTTGCGTAGTCAATGACAGAAAGTATAAAACGATGTCCTCTGTCTGACTTGTGTAGGGGCCCAACTATATCTACGGCAACGCGCTCAAATGGTCTGGAGACCATAGGCATCTCCTGCAGAGGAGCCCGCGATGCTCTCCCTTTAGGAGTACGTCTCTGACATACGTCACATGTTGATACGAACCGGTTTACATCTGCGTAAATACTGGGCCAAAAAAATTGCGATAGTATTCGAGACTTAGTTCTGGCCTTTCCTTGGTGACCCGCCAAGGAAGTGTCATGCGCGAGACGAATAATGTCGCGACGAAAAGATCTTGGTACTACAAGCTGCATAACGGCCTCTCGCTTATTCCGAAAATTACGATATAATAAGTCATCTTTAATAAGAAACTTAGAGGTATCCGGCGCGGTAGGATCAACTTTAGTAAACAAATGTTTCAATGTGGGGTCTGAATGTTGCTCATCATGGAATGCATTAGACGTTATGTTCACTTCAATAGTAGGGTTACTTAATGCACTGTCTGCTCGTCGACTCGATTGTAGGCGTGTTGTCGCACAAGCAACACTCTCATCCTCAGTCCAAATTTCCAAGTTACCGATAGGAAACTTATTTACTTGAGGTACATTCCCTATGATTAAATCAGCCACCGGATTAGGCAGTACACATGCGGTAACAATACCTGTGAGAAAAGGTGTATCAATATAAATTTCTGCAAGACGGAATCGCTCTACAGATCCGCCAAAAGTAATACAAGTTACATCCTTATCCAAAAATTGTGTTGGACGGACTAGTGACTGTCGAACGCCGATAGTCGTGCATCCGGAGTCACGTAGAACGGAAGCGCGAATCGCGTTCACGCGGCCCTGGTAAAATGTTAATTCCCCCAGTTCATGTAGGGCAGACATGACTGGAATAGTCTTTGATTGCGATGAAGATTTATTATTATAACCAACATCTGTATAGGGTGTAGATTGTACAGAGCAGGCATTTGCCGCTTCCATTTTCACGTTACAAAATTTTTGTATGTGGCCTACCCTATTACACCTAAAACACATAATACGATGAGGATCGTTTCCACGATAAGGAAGACTCTGCGGTCTATCATAATCATGATTATTATCAAAATGCACTCGTCGCGGCGGTCCCTGAGGCCGGTTATATTGTTGGCCTGGATAGTTGCCACGATAATATGGGCGAGGCTCGTAAAAAGAATAGCTCTGGTATCCTCGACGCGGGGATAAATTACTTCGATTCGGAAAATCCCTCTGTCTAAAAAAAGGCGGCTCTGATTGAGAGCGCGGATTTGGGGCCTGACGACGAGTCGGCCTTGAACGATCGTGTCCGGTTGGCGCTCCTTTGCCCACGTTGGCATAACACGGTGCTGTAGTTGAAGGCTTTGCCAAAGGACGATTTGGGTGGGCGGACGCATAACGTTCCGCGCACGATGTGATTTCTTCAGAGGATGTCGGTGCCCTCTCTTTAAGTTGGGCAACCAAATCGGAATGACATGCCGTATAGATTTGGTCTTTTAAGACCAAATCATAAAGTTGAAAATAATTTCCGGTAGTCACGTTCGCGAGCTCGATCCAGCGATCTAAGTAATGTTTCAGCCGATTCACATAAGTTGAGAAATTTTCAGATGGCTCAGGTTTACATGCGCGAAATCTCTGATGAAAGCCATCCTCGGTATGCTGGAATCGCTTAAGCAGTGCTGTTTTAAGCTTGTCATAGTCGTTGGCATCCTCTACTTTGAGACTATGAAATACTTCTAGAGCCTTACCTGTTAGTAAATTAGACAGGCATGAACTGTACATCGCCTGCTGCCATCCGACGCATTTAGCGTGTAGCTCGAACCGATGCAAATATGCGTCGATCCGGTCGAGTTTTTCATTAAACGTCGGAAGTTTTGGTTTCTGAGCATACGTATTGCTGGCAGCAGTGGGGGCCACAAGCGATTCTCGCTCTAACTTCTTTATTGCGAGTTCATGCTGTCTTTCCTTTTCTCTCTCTCTTTCTTTTTCTCTTTCTCTTTCTTCTTTTTCTCTCTCTCTTGCTTCTTTTTCTCTTTCTCTTGCTGCTAACCGATCCTCACGATCTCGGTCCTGTTGTACTTGTCGTTCGCACCACGAGGCGCGTTCTTCTTCTGGTATACCCAGAGCTTTGGCAGAGTCAATGTATTTGAGTAACTCGGCCATGATGTGTATTAAAATCTGTAATTAGTAAGTATTTACCTAATGTTACGGTATCTCGCGGTATCAATTATATTATGTGTAACAGATATTCTCTGTTAATATTAATTCAGTGTCTTACGTTAGCACTGCTTCGCGAAAAGAACGTTCTATCTCTCTCTGTAAATTGCAGGCAGTGTCTCTTCCACTGCAAAAACTTTATCTCTCTCTCTCTGAATATGAATTCTAGTAAGGCAGTGCCGTCTATCCGTTGCTCCCACTGCAATAAAATATATATATCGCCTTTAATGCGACAAATTAGTGTCTTGAGTGATCACTCTCAAAATTTATGTCTCTCTCAACGCGACGAACCAGTGTCCTCTGTTATCACTGTCAAAAATGTATCGCTCTCTCAATGCGACGAATCAAAATTATATCTCTCTCTCAACGCGACAAATTTGAAATATCTCTCTCTTCTCAAAACGCGCACACGCAGTGTCTTCTGTTACCACTGCAAAATAATTCCCTCTATATTCGACATGAAAATATCACGTGATCAAAATTTTATTATCTCTCTCTCTCTCATATGTCAATACGAGATTACAATTCAACGTGGTTTTAGCACGTGAAACACCTCAGGCATATATTGTAAACATAGCAATGTTAGTATACTAGTTTAAAGTTTATAAGGAAGCAAAAAGAAATACAATAAACAGGACGCTAAACTCACAAAAAAGACGAACGATAACAGACCCTACAAGTCCTAACCTATATTACAGAAAGTTTAAGAAAAAAACAGGAGAGACATCTTCCTAAAAAATGTAAGGAAGGAAAAGAAACGCCACAATCTATACGAATAATGGATCCCTAATAGAACTATTCACAGTGAAGCAAATCCCCCCGAGTTATCAATAGCCACCAAGGCACTCCAATATCCTTCGAAATGGCAAAGAAGATATGCTAAACTATGACCCCAACCAACCTCCCGCTCTTAAACTAAACATGTAGTAAATGGTAAAAAGCCTGGAACACAGAGCGGAAAGTACCTCGCCCTCCTCAAGACTGTCAAATAGATGGTTCACTTATCTTTCTTTTTGAGGAATTCAGATGGTAAATATCCTCAAACCATAGCTCGTTCCAAGCCCAAAAAAATGCGTTTCTGTCTCAGGTAGATCTGTAAGGTGAAAGGTGTCCCTCGCCGGTGTCGTCGGGTCAATGGGATGATGAGTTCACCATATGAAATTGAAGCAAAATGTTACATTAATACAAATTGCCTATAATCTAAAATAAAAAGGACCTGAAATCACAATGTTACAAGAATACAATATTAAATAATGGGATAAAATGCAATAGATTTTAGAATAATTTACCTATGGCATGGTGTTATTTAAGTTCTTTAAGGGGTCCCCTCCAGTGTTACGGGTTGGGGTATTAAGGAATTATAGGTGTTACGACTGCATTTAAAAATCGAGAGGTATTTAGGAATTACTCTTTCATACCATGCCACATACTAATAACAATCTGAATGGTTTTATCAACAGACCTGCAGGGCCACAAATTTATTTACTTATTATTCCCTAACAATTTCGTCTAGCTCTTACATACTAAAAAGACAACATCAGCAGCATCAAATGGAAATTAAATAATATGTCACTAGAAGTCTCCTCTAGATTCCTAAAAGATTATATCATTCTGTCTCACTCACAATTTAAGTATTACTTATCTATTTCTCAGATATAGTCTGCCTACTATCTAACAAATAATATTCTAATGTCTCAGACGACAATGTTACCTCAGTTATTTGTGCCTACCGCTTATAATGAATCAAACTCGTCAATACAAACTGACGTAGTTAAGTTAGATCTAGATCTGCTCTAAGATGGGCTGGCAATCCCCAGCCTCATCCAGACACATCAATTTCAATTTACAAATGTGTATGCCAGACATTCATACTAGATCTAGTTGCAAGTTAATATACATCGTAGTCTTGCATTCTTCGGTAGCACTCCTACTGGAAAATTAAGGTCAGCTTCACGTTCATTGTTGAATCAACAGGCAGACACTTACACTTGGTCCCTGATCAGAAATCAGGGAACAGTAGATAACAGCAGTGGGTAATTCTCACAAAGAGCATATGGTCTCATTTCAGTGTCTATAATGGACATAGACATGAATATAACAATCTTCTGATTCTTCTGGCAGAATCCCGCCGACCGCCTGCACAGATGGATATTTCTGCATGGAGTGATCAAACATATGGAATGGCCACGCTTATATACTGTGCGGCCGGCTGCAAATTAACATGTCAAAACCCTTACTAAAGTCTCTAACCCCTTGTGCCCTCTACGTTTTATGTACGAATTTACTATCTCCCTTTACTCACCCCTTCTCTTCCCCTGTTAGAGTTCATCAAAATCACGGGGTCGAGAACTGCACCGTCACTGCTAACTTATCCATTTATTCTATCTTGCCCCACTTTCTTTCCATCTCTAAGAAAAAGCGTTACAAAAACAAACTGTTCACGAAAACAGTTCAAGGACATTCCGCTGGTTATAATCAACGAAACCGTGACAAAAAACAAGTCGTGACCCAGCACGACAATTATAACTTTACCCTTGACATCCTCTACACGTTCCTTGATATCTGCAGAAAATATGCCTCTTTCTTGCAAAACATCTTCAATACTAAAATGCTTTATTGAAATTAATGTGACTGTCTCTTGAAAATTGCAGCATTTTTTTTTTTTTTAAAAGTTACACGCGAGGAATATATTAGTAGATCTGGTGTAACATAATCTGTCTGAGAGACTGGGAGTTGGGGAACTAAGGGGGAGGTGAGCAGAAGCAGGTTTATCCTGGCAACACTGGGCATTTGAGTTGATATTGATGTATTTTTTTGTTATTTAAGTATTGGGATTCATTTAATGACTTTTAATGTGAAGTCATCTCAAACAGCTATTTCATTAAAAAACCGTGATTGTGGCAAATTGTTTGATGTATTGGCGTGCCTTTTTAGGTGACCTTCTACTACATGAAAGGAAGTAATTAATTTTTGTGTTTAATGAGTAATTTTCTGTACAGAACTGAATTAGACCTGACAAATGTTGAGGAGTGAACTTCTAGGACTGATGCCCAAATTGTTAGCTGACAGTAGATTCAAAGTACCTACTGTGTCTTACAGGGGCATCGAAGAAGCGGCCTTGTTTGCAAGATCTACAACAAAGAAGTGAAAGTGACGATGCTGTGCATATGAATTCAGTTATTGATCAGATTCAGCAGTGGAGGAGTAAAACTTCATCAAGTGCTGTGCATGGCAGTACAGAACTTGGCACTCAACAGCCCAGACTCAATGATGGTATGTGTTTTGTGAGCTTTGCAAGGAGTACTGATGAAATAAATTTGCAAGCTGATACTCATTGCTCTATGTTGATCATTAGCTGTGTGAAACTATTGCCTATCTCAAAATGTGTATATCTTTGCAGACCTGTACAAACAGATCCACTGTCGCTGATTTGAGATGGGAGATTTAAATTTATCGTAAACTTTTGCAATGATACAAAAAAAAAAGCCTGTTAAGAAGGCCTATCACCTAGTTGGATCATTTGATCATCAGTTTTGATAATTATTGACCTGTTCAGTAAACACAACCATCCAATCTAGATTCACAGCTACAGATATTACTTCGATTAAGGGTTCGGCTCCAGGTTTTTTTATTATTTACTTGGTTGTTCTTCTCTGTCTAAGATTGCAAGAAATCTAACGCTTACATGAGTTCTGGGGCAATGAAATTATTTGGCATAGTCATGACTGTTATTATAAGAGAAGCGTAAAGTTTATTGTAAATGGCACTTTCAAATTTACCTATACTTTCTTATTTCGTAAACCTCAATTTCAACCAGTGTTATGGCTCCTTATGGAACCGAAAACCTTTGGTGTTGAGGTTTCGTTTTCACTTTTATGAGATACATATATGTTTGGTGTCTCAGTGATGTGTATATTCATACAAACCATGCTATTGTAGGCAATGCAGTGTGCATGGAACTGTTTGAAATCTGGAAGTAGTTTTATCTTATTCAAATAAAATTTTCTTGGTTCCTTGTGCAGCGGATGATTTAGAACGTCCACGAGTTCACAAACGGATCCCAAACTGTGATTTTATGAGTGTTGTGGGCTCTGAGGGTGAGAGGGTCTACATGAAGTTGTGGGATGAGGAGGTTCTGGAGGCAGAGGTAAGAATCAGTTTTACTACCATAGCTCACTGCAGTTGTGAAAAATGAATGTAAAACATGTAACAAGAGTTTGGATACATGTTAGTGAAGGGGTTGGCGCACGGAAGGAAATACAAACATAACGTTGAAAACACATCACTAGTTCAGACATGTTCTGATTCACATTCATGTGTTAGATACTTGGTTGTTTTCAGTTACATCATTGGACAGTAAGAATAGATTGGGCTCGATGGACGATACAGTCTTTACGTGGGAATTCAGATAAAAAATGCAGATCTGTTAAAGCAAGAACAATGCTTGTAAATAATGGCATAGAGGAGAAACTGCAAGAGTGTTACTATTTATGTCTGGGGCATGTATGTATCAATTGTTAAAAATTTTGATTAGTGAAAAAAAAAACTTTTGAGAAAATAATTCAGGTTAACATTTTTTATTTTTAGTTTAACGGAACATCAGTGGAATTTGTCCCAAATATTCAAGGGAGCATCTGAGGATTTGGGGTGCATGTTTTTTTGTTTTTAGTGGAGTATGCCCATAAATAAGAAAAGTTGGCACAGGCTTTTTAGAACTATCTGTACATGTTTGTAAATGTGGAGATACTCAGCCCAAATTAAGGAAATCATAAATCCCGGTGGATGCTCATGGTTTCAAGTGCAGGCTTCATAATATGTGACTCTTCCATTTCAGTATGAATGCCTCGGTACAGGAGTCAGAGCAAGCGGACTTTTACCTACACCAGTGTGTGTGATGCGAGAACAAATAGAGGATGAGGTGAGAATTGCATTTTCTACCGTGGCTGCTATGGGCTTAGATAGAGATGTGAAGACTGAGGGAAGCTTTACTGACAACATTTTAGCAGCTTTTTTACCTGCTTTCTCAATGATCCTTTGAAGACTGAAATAGGATGGAGGTTTTTAAAGACATTTTAACAATGCCACTTACCTGCATTTCTAACAATTCCCATTTGACATGTTTGTTGCTGACGATGGGAAGCAGAATCAAGGTTTTAAATCTTATCTGGATTTACAATGAATGCGCTGGTGGAACTATGTGATAAATGTCCGAGGTCGATTTCTGCCTCCTTATATTTGGTAGAAGATAAAGGGATCTGAGGGTTCTACATACAGGTATACTGTTTAAAAATTAATAAAAATCACTGAGGGTCTAGTAATTTATGCAAAAGTAACAGGAAGGTATGAAAATTCATATTTATGTCTGATTTTTATCACTTTATAGTATTAAATATTATCTTTATTAAAAATATTGTTTATGATGAATTTTTTAAATCACAATCTCCTTTTTATGACACAGAAAAACAACAACAACAACATCATATAGTTTAGTGATGGGATAGTGAATCTGTCTTATTTCCGCAGCTGTCTAAAAATATTATTACAGGAACATGAGATTCATTTGTAGAATGTTAACAGTTGCGAAATTGTTTTTATTCTCTTACTTCAGACTCTCATATCATGTGCTAGTTTTAAGTGAATTCTGAGAACAGTGCATATTTTTTTATCCGTTTGACTTCAATGGTAAAAACACAGAAAATTTAGGGGAAATAAACAAGATCAGCTACCAGATTTGTGATTAGTCCCTCATAAAGATCAGCTATCAGATTTGTGATTAGTCCCTCATAACAGTTACCCCTGACTGATATACAAAGGTAAATCAATAATAAGTTTGAATGTTTTGTATTTTTTCAGCATACCCGAAGAGCCTTAAAAGATATGGATGAACTGCATGAAAATGTGCAGAGGTGAGATTTACTGGATGAAAGTGCAATGTCTGTGGCCATTGTTTATAATTCAGAAACATCAGCACAGATTTATGAATGAAATGACATTTTTGTTGGTCACAATCCAAAATGTTTAACTTCATGAGTTTCCCTCCAGCAGTATTATCAAGTTGATGCTTTCAGTTGTTGGACAGAGATGGAAATTAAAGAATGAAACTGATGGATGAGATTCTGCAGAATATGAATTTTTTGTGTAACTTACATATATCATATATATATATATTCATAGAAAATGCTCCTTTCAATGTAAGTAATCGTTCAGATGGTCTTGCTATGAAATGTCTCCTGACATTAGCACTATGACATAACCTGTCAGGCTGTATCAGTCTGAAAGATGACTTTTATTGGCATATTTGTCATTTTGTTTGATACGTAATTAACACATTATTACATATTATATTTTTATTTTCCATATGAAACAGACAGTTGATAGAAAATGAGGAAGAACTTAGTGTCAGCAACATAGAAAATTTGGATCCTGGAGAAAAGGATGACTGTGCAGTGATGGAAACAGATGAAGTAGGAAAACTAACCGAGGATATGAAGTCTTTGTGGGTGGAAAAATATGCTCCTCATAAATACACAGAGTTGTTGAGTGATGAGGTGAGGGTTATTAATTTGTTGATAAACAATTGTTCTTGTCACTGTGCTTGGTACATGTGTGATACCAAAGAACTTTCCCTGGTTGTCATTGGCTTTAAAAAAAAATAAGCTTGCTCTTATAAGATGGTTCATGCGCTGTAATATTCTTCAAATTTCAGATAGCTAGGTTCCTTGAGAATTTCACATGTTTTCTAGTCAGCAGTTTGTGTATTCAACATATATGGTGTTTGTGGCATGTGTAATGATCAGTATATTCGCCCGTGCCCCTCTCCCTTTCTTTCACGGTTAGTTTGCATGAGGAGGACCCAAGGGCTCATGCATTCGTTATCTAATAATTTTTTAATGGTTTTTTTTTTCCCCTTGAGGTCAAAATCTCAAGTAGATTATATTTTTGGTAGTGATCTAACCTAGATATCAATTCCAGATTACATATTTTTTACTGCAGAACAGTTGTCATTAGGTTAGCCAGTGACAAAAACATGACTAAAATAGATTTTGAGTCCATTGCTTTTATGGAGGGGGATATGAGAGATTACATTAGGTAAACTACACATTGAGACATGAGGTATGTGAGAAAAGATGGCCGTTAGACTGCGTCTATGATAAAACTCAACTTGATTACATACAGCAAAAATGGCAGTGTAACAGTTCATTGGCTTTTTCTGTTTTCTAGTCCATCAATCGAAGTTTGCTTCATTGGTTGAAGTTGTGGGACTATGTGGTATTTGGGAAAGATGTGCCAAAGCCTGCAAAGAAGGGAGGTAATATCAAGAATGTAGACCTGAAATTAAAGGCCAAGAAATGGCAGGCAGAGGTGATGGAAGAATTGGATAGTCAACACTGTCCACAGCAGAAGGTTTGTGTCAGATATATACCAGGACTTCCCACTGTCACAGTTGATAATAGTATTACAAACTTACTGAAATTGGTGACATTTCTGGATGTAGTTGAGATTTAAAGAAGTTTTTATTTTGCTTCATTTCACAAAATTTGTGTTTGTGACTTAAACAGACTTTAACCTTGTTGGCTGTGTTCTTCCAGGCTGAATAAGGATAAGGCTTTTGCAAGCCCCCTAACATTTTCATTTTCTCTGTGTAAAATTTGAACATTTTTCTTGATTGTCAGCTTCTGTCTTTATGGGCACTTAGTTATTGTGATGGTGGATGTGTAAGAGAAATTTACATGTTCAATGATCCTCATAACAAGCTAAGAAATGCCAAAAATATGATGATTGTGCGTAGTAAGTGCATAGTTATAGGGCTGGATGTACTTTGATGAAAGAAAAGTAAAGATACAGGGTGCTTCTGAGCTATGCATTACTTGCCTTAGTAGTGGTTTTGATTTGCAGACAGTTTTGATCTGTCCAGACATTTTAAAATTGGAGATGGTGTGCAAGAGGTGTGCATATTGTCATCATGCAGATATGTGTGGTGTATATTGTATTTTTATCCAGCAGAAAAAATTTAGTAGCTAAAGACAGGATGAGGTTAAACTGTATACATGGGATAAGGCAATAGCTGAAGATTTATTAAACATATCATTAACAACTGTGTCATGCAGATTGCATTACTGTGTGGACCACCTGGTCTTGGAAAGACAACTCTTGCTCACATTGTTGCCAGACATGCTGGATACAATGTGGTGGAGATGAATGCCAGGTGAGTTGCTCATTTGCTGAACAACCTGGTTCAATAATCTCTATTTTCAATTTGTAGAACAAATCACACCACTATTACTGTGACTATGGATCTGAGCCAATGACCTCCCATGTAACATAGCTGGCATTATCTATAGCAGTGAAAATCTTTTGCTTTTTATATGCATTTGAAACTCAAAAAAGCAGCATTTTGTTGTTTTTTGCGGCACCACTTTCTCTTAATAAAAAAAGTAACCATATTGTGCAAAATGTGCTAGGGATAAAAATATTTTTATTGTTATTTATTATCAGGTTATTGTAACAGTTTCAGGGTATTCCCTTACCTGGTCTTCCAGGAGGAAAGAAAGTCCTTTTGAATGGATGTCCCATTTAGAAATTTCCATTAACTTCTTAAATGGATATGCGCTATATAAATGCCATCCATTATTATCATTATGTTATTATAGAGTTTTCCATTAAATCTTGAATCCATAAAAACCCTTTCAACAATTATTCCAAATATTCTTTGCCATTATAGGCCTTGACCAGGATCAAAGAAGCAAATACTGAATGCTGTACTAATTGTTGTGGCCTAAGTTTAGTTATGTAATAATCAGCTGTATTGTAATTATCAGTGCCTGTGCTATGCGAGTACAAGATCTATCATGCCTTTCATGGTTCTCTATTTCACCCAGTGATGATCGGAGTGTTGATGTGTTCAGAAACAAGTTGGAGTCGGCAACACAGATGAAATCAGTTGTAGAAGCTGATCCTCGTCCAAACTGTCTGGTCATCGATGAGATTGATGGTGCTCCAGGGGTGAGAACTTTCTAGAAACTAAAAATTTAGAGCTGCTTTTGAGTAAATTGTGGTCTTTACGTTCTGTTTGAAAAAGTGAAAAATTAGATATTAGGGATATAGAACCTCTACACATGATGGAAATGCGGCATTTTTCTGAGCATTTGTGAATATTGATTGTTGATATTTACCAAGTTATGATTACGGCTGTTTAAATTGCCTCGAAAGCGGTATTCTAGTTGCCGACCGAAATCCCCCGCCGACCTCCCGCGATGCGGTCATAAATCACCTGTCAGCCGTGTGCACATCCGTGACGGCATACCGATCCCTGGCCAGGCCTGAGTAATACGATTCCATCAATTTTCGCATACCTTTGCAACGTGATATCTTCCGATCTAATGATGCTAGAGCACCATGCGAGATCTCATTTTAAACGTCAGGATTTTACCGACAAGACGATATAATTTTTGCTCCTTACTTTCCAAAATTGTGGAACTTATCGACGGATATTTGCAGTGTGTGTTTTTTAGAGACTGAAATTTGATTTTCAACAATAAGTCACTTTGATCATCAATATCTTACACATGCCGCCTTTAATTTCAATATAAAATCTATGTTTTGATAGCACAAAGGTTAATCTCTAACCTGTGCAAGTTTGATGTGTACGAAAATTCTGTGTGATTTTTAATGATTTTTTAAAAAGTGCGAGTTAATCGACGTGGTTCTGTGTCATTTTTTGGTGTGTATTTTCTGCAGTTTGTTTGATAATTAATATTGCAAAATGGAGCACCACGATGAACGTGTACACATTGAGCGTTTCCATCAACTGTGTAGGAAATGCGGTGGGAGGACACTAACCAAACAACAAAAACGGCAAAAGCGAAATGCAAAGAACTGCACGGACTTTGAGAGTGACATTTTGCTTGTTTTTGGTGTGTCCACCACCGGTGACTTGAATAACATTCATTCATCAACCATTTGTTTCTCGTGTGTGGACAAGATAAGACATGTTAAACGCCTTTCTCTCAAAGGAACTATCATTAACGCCAGGAAGTTGGCTCAGGAAAGCGCGCATTACTTGGAGACTGGTTTGGGCAGTAGACACATTTCAACAGATTCCAAAACACATCCAGACAGACACCAGGCAACAATTTCCACAACAACAGCAACATGTTCAGTCACTACACTACAAGACTAATCCCCTCATCGATGACACATTGTCATAGTTCAACATGCGAGGACACAACATCAACAAAACTATTGCATTATATACAGCAGCACAGGACACAAACCACCACGACATAATGGAAACCACATCAGCTACATTACAAGACACACCCGACCTATCAGTAACCTATAGTACAACATGCAAGGACACAACAGCACCAACAGAATACACGCCGTCATCTAGCAGTGGCCTTAATGAGGCGGAGTTGAGCTGCCCCCCTATTGCTACATCAACGCCGCACAAACCTACAAAGCTTACGAAAGACAGCAACACATCACCAGCATTTAAACACGACAAGTTATTTTCTCATTCATTTGAACTATCACCATCTCGGCCACTCACACAAGAAGAACATAAACTTCACACACATTTTGTTAGGAGACAATTGAATAATTCAGAAACAAACGTTTTCAAATGCAAGACAGGAGGACAACCTATCACATTAGCCAGACTAACAAAAACAAATAAAGAAACATCTCTAGTTAAAGAAACCACCAAAAGAAAACTCACACATTTACTTTCTACCATTAGGACTAGCATAGCGGGCACATCACAAGACAGTGTTACCACACAACATGCATCAGAACTTAGACAGGTCAAAATAGCGGCACGAAATAATATTTGTGAGAAGGCAGGCATTAAATTAAAACCACAAATGAGCAGCCAGTCTGTGATGGCAATGAAGGAAGCTACAGATCTAACATGGAGCCAGTTACGTCAACAAAGACGGTATCTTAAAGAAGCTGGCCTCATGTTGCCAAATGAACAGGAACAACGGAAAGCCATGGGAGATCTGAAAGCTGACATTGTCACAGAGATGGAGGATTTTATTGATGCTGATGGACAGACACACCGCGCAGCATTCGGGAGGGTTTCAAATCTTTCAGATTTCGTAGTCAACATTTTAGAGAAATACAAACAATATGGGACACTCATATGGCACGACTCCACTATCCCAGAGGATGAAATTTGGGTTAAGTTTGGGGGGGACCACGGCAAAGATAGTTTAAAATTTACTCTTCAAATAGCTAACACACAAAAAGCAAATTCAAAGCACAACACATTTCTAGTTGCAATGGCAAAAATCAAAGACAGCTATGAAAACCTTGAAACATGTATGTCTGTCTTACAACCTCAACTTGCAGAGCTTTCAGCACTAGTATGGCAGGGCAAGAAGATAGTTTTATTCCTTTTTGGGGATTATGACTTTCTTGCTAAAATATATGGACTCTCTGGTGCACAAGGCACATACCCGTGTCTGTGGTGCCTAGCACCAAAGTCCCACATGATGAAATTACGAACACATGACTCTCCAGCCCGCTCTTTGGCCACTATCAAACACGACTATAAGCGTTTCAAAGAGGTCGGCTTAGGTCTGAAGAAACATGTGCGCCATTTTCACAATAGTCTCCACCTCCCAATGCTAGATGTAGATCCAAGTCATGCTGCTCCGCCATATCTTCATATTTTGTTAGGTATTGTGCTGAAACACCATCGCCTACTTGAAGAGGCTGCACATGAAATCGATGTGCAGTTGGGCTTACAAGCAGAAGATGAATGCAAAGGTGTGTCTGCATCAGTAAAATCTTATGGAAGCAACTGGCCAAAGGCTGAGGAACTTGAGGAAAAAATTCGGTTCCTGCAAGGTTGCGTGACTCTGACTAATGATGAAGAAGAGAGAAGCCGTTTTCAGGAGAAGCTCTCAGATTCAGAAGAAGAGTTACTCAACCTTGATTTTGAACCCCTCAGTCCTAGGTCAGGGCCCATCTGCTCACAACTAGACAACATTCTTGACAAACACAACATTACACCTCAGTCATACCATAGCCGTTCATTCATCGGAAACCACTGCCACAAATACATCACTGCTAAAGTTCATAAAGACATCACTTTATTTATTATCAAGAAAACGCAGGAAAACACACACAAACAGAGCATACTCACCATGGCTTTCGTCTTGCGGGACAAATTCTTGCGGGAGAGCTGAGTGGTGCCAAACTGCCGGATATGGATGAAATATATGTCACAGAAAATGGAGTACTGAAACTTTTGGAAAACCTTAACGAAAATAAAGCTACAGGGCTTGATGGAATTCCCGCCAAATTACTGAAACTCTGTGCCAAGGAAATTGCCCCCTTTTACACTTTGTTATTTAGAGCTTCAATTGAACAAGGAAAAATACCGGAAGACTGGAAAAAAGCAAATGTAGTACCCATTTTTAAGAAAGGAAATAGAGCTAGTCCTGAAAATTATAGACCAGTCTCCCTGACATCAATATCCTGTAAACTGTTAGAGCATATCTTGCACACCAGCATCATGAAGCATCTCGAGAGACACTCGGTTTTAACACATGTACAGCATGGTTTTAGAAAACACAGGTCGTGTGAGTCCCAGCTGGTCACAACTTGCAATGATTTTGTTAATAACTTGAATAACAACAAGCAGACTGATACCATCTTATTAGATTTCAGTAAAGCCTTCGATAAAGTGCACCATGCTAGTCTATTGACTAAACTAAACCATTATGGAGTTAGAAACAGTACTTTGAAGTGGATTAAGTCTTTCTTAGAAAACAGAACACAGATAGTCGTCGTTGACGGAAAGTCATCCAATCCTGCAGCTGTTCTCTCGGGAGTACCCCAGGGTACCGTAATGGGCCCCTTACTATTCCTAGTTTATATTAACGATATGCCAAGTAAGATCTCTCCAGGCACTAAATTACGACTGTTTGCTGATGATAGCTTTCTTTATAGAATAATAAACTCAAAAGAAGATACGGAAATCCTACAGAAAGATCTAGACAGTCTACAAAAATGGGAGAGGGACTGGCGTATGGAATTCCACCCCAATAAATGCCAAGTCCTGAGAATTTCAAATAAAAACCACAACATCACCTCAGAGTACTTTATACACGACGAAAAATTGAGCGAAACATATGAGGCTAAATATTTGGGTGTAACATTGGACAGAAAACTTACATGGAGCCAACATATTAATATCACATGTAACAAAGCAAACAGCATACTAGCATTTCTGAAAAGGAACATCTCTAACTGCGATAGGAAAGTAAAAGAGAAATGCTATAACACCTTTGTGAGGCCCTCCCTAGAGTATGGCTGCAGTGTCTGGGACCCCCATTGTCGAATAAATATAGACCAACTGGAAAGGGTCCAGAGGAGAGCTGCCCGCTTTGTGACGAATGACTATACTAGAAGTAGTAGTGTAAACAAAATGATGAGAGACCTTCAGTGGACACCATTAGAAGAGAGGAGAGCAAAAAACAAAGTAAAAATATTTTATAAGGGCAGGGAAGGAAATATCCATATCCCACTGAACCACCTCACCATTAATACCAGAGGCAACAGAAGGAATAATATAAAATATAACATCCCAAGCTCACGGGTTAACAGCCATCTTTATTCTTTTTACCCTAGTGTCATCAGGATGTGGAACAACCTCCCAGCAGAAGTCCAAACACTACCGTCTGCAACGACTTTCGACAATGAATTAAAGAACATAATTATCCCTTGCAGCTACCATTGTAACTAAAGTGCGGGTTGTATTTCTGTGCACAATCTGGAAACCAAGAGATATTTATACCAGAGTTATTATATACAAAAGATTTTACACAACTAAGATATTTTTAAATGGTCTTAACATCTATGAAGGTTTTACCCTGCTTTTAGCCTCAGAGGAGCGACGTTGAGTCGCATATAGTAGTGCAGTTGGGGGAATCGTCTTCTAGACGTGCCAACTATGAAAGAAGAAGAAGAAGAAATTTAATGAGATAAACGAAGCATACGCCAAAGTCCACACTTTAATTTCACATGGAAAACCTGTGCCACCCGACAACATTCCACACATTCAAACTTGCATTGCTAGGTACATGGAATTGTTCAGGTGTTCTTTCCCCAACAAAGCCATACCTAAACAACATTTTCTAGAGAAGCACTGCCTTCCCTGGATACAGAAATACGGGTTTGGTTTGGCACTACATGGTGAGCAAGGGGGCGAGCTCATTCACGCTTCTGTGGCCAAGCTAGAAAGACGGGCAGCAGCCATCAAAAACAAACAACATCAACTTCAAGTCATCATCCAATCACAACATCTACAAACCTCCCCAGAACTCCAAGCATGTGCTCCACCAGTCAAACGAAGGAAGACAAAATCTTAATCTGTGATACCGGTACTATTTATTATTTCATTGTTATTAATTATTTGTGATACGTATGTGTTGGCGGGTTAAGTGCAAGCTTGATGCGACAGTGAGGAAAACGAAAAACGATTGTTCAAACTCAAATAACTCGGGACTGAATATTTTCGTACGGATGCGGTCAAGTGAGTTTTGGAATTTAACCTATTTCTCATGTTATATGATGATTTCATCACCTTAGATGGAGGCGATCATATTTATTTTCATATCTGAAATTTATTAACAATGTACTAATTTGTGAAAATACTGTTTAAGTTCGTGCCTGTATATCTCTATTACGCTGTTCAATACATTTTCATGATTTATTGTATACACTTACAATACATCGGAAAGTTATTGTGTGTTTTTGAAAGTATGGCTTGTGGACTTATTTCGGCGTGAGACTGCTTTGATTACCGATAAAAAAAACAGCGAGTTAAAAGCGCCAAGCGGGACCCGGGAAACCCCCCCTTGAATCGAGGTCACTGACCCAGTTAACGAGGTCGCGATCAGGTCAGGCCAAAAATAGCGGGGAGGCCGCTCGACTGGGTTCGGCAACTAGAATACCGCCTCTTAACAGCCGTGTGATGCGCAGATTGTAAACTGTCCAAGTTCGATAAAATTCCCCTTTTACTGTCTTTTTTCAGCCAGCCATTAATGTGTTGCTCAACATGATAAAGAAATCAGAAAATGTCACCACAGCCAATAAAAAGAAGAAAAAAGATGGAGGACTGTTACTGAGACCAATTATTTGTGTGTGCAATGACCAGTAAGTAAAATCATTACCACTAAAAGTAAACAGTAACATTGATTGCAAAAAACCACTGTGTCTGAAATTGATCATTTTTGCAGCTGTCATCTTTCAAATTCATATTTTTCTTTAACTAAAAGAAATACACATATTTTTGTCTTCTGTGATTTAGAATCTGCTTTATCTTTGTCAGTTTAAATTGTTGAAGACAAATTACCCAGTAGAATGAAATCTGCAAAGAACAAAGACAGAATCGTAGTTACTGATTTGTAAAACTTGAAGAAGTTAAAACCTCCAGTTTTGACCATTGGATAAAACAGGTATGTCAGTTGGGGAAGTGGGTGGTAAATGTATGTGAATTATCTGCTCTTAAACTTCTGTCTCATACATAGATTTATTGTAATGGTTCATCGTCTGTGTACATGTGTAAGTTATTGTGTACTAAACATTTTTCCTCTGGCAGGAGCAAGTTTTAGTAAAATTTGTGACACTGAATTTGAGTCATAAAATTTTGTTCATTCTGAATTTTTTTATTAACATGGAATTACAATATGTCCAGTCTTTGCCTTTTATATACAGTTTTACTGACAAGCGTATTAAAACTTGCCAGAGGCTTGCAGTGTATCAAGTTAAATTATCAGGGAGAATATTGAAGGCATCGTATTATCCGGTTGCACTGTTCTTTTTTCCGCCCAGGTATGTGCCTGCATTGCGCCAGCTGAGACAAATGGCTCTGATTTTAAACTTCCCACAGACAGAATCAAGCAGGCTGGCCAGTAGATTGTATGAGGTAAAAGGAGATCAAGTCTGTTCTTTCATGTGGTAAAAATATATGTTTAACCAAATCCTTGTGAGATCTGAAACATGATAATTTGCCATTTCCACCATAGGTCTATGGAACTTAATCAGGGCTGTAAACTAATGATTCAAAATATACTTTTGTGAATGGGGAGGGGATGGGAATGGTTTTCATGTTGTGAAAAAATTACCTGTGCCAAGGGATGATGTGTGAAATGGTGAGAGTCTTAGAACTGAGGAGATGCCTTGCTTATTTTTGGTTTAACTCTTTTGCACTTGCAGGTGGTGAAAATAGAAAGCCTGAAAGCTGACCTTAATGCTTTGCTGGCTCTGTGTGAGCGCACAGACAATGACATCAGATCCTGTCTCAACACTTTGCAGGTGTGTCAGCTCTTCATAGGTTCATCATCTTTACTGGATCAAAGTTTTTTTCTTCTGCTTCTTTATTTCAAGTGCAACATTCTTTTTGTAGATCCATGGAAATCTTTTAATGAAACTGGCCATTTGAATTCCATCAGGAGGTTGCCCAAAAGATAATGTGGTTTAAATATTAACATATACATGGATAAAAATGTTGCCCTAAATAAATTGGTGGATTGGACAGAGTTTGAGTCATCTTTAAATTTCTGGAAAAGTCGGCAACGTAATTTTGTAGAAAGATTCAGTGCCTTTGATCTGCCTTATTCTTGTCATGACACTGACTTTACTGATTAATCAGACTGAAGGAGAAATTGTCATTCTTAAGAATGTTGAAGCAGTTCTGTTCTCTAGTTTTGGTAGACACTGGAATGACACTGCCAAAATGCATTATGGTTGTTTTCCTATTTTCCTTCTGCCTGTCTGTTTTCAGTTCGTGAGGCAAAAACAAAAGGAGCTGACCTTGAGAGATGTGCAGACAATGAGTGTTGGGCAGAAAGACACCCAAAAGAGTCTATTTTCTGTCTGGTATGAAGTTTTCACCATGCCTAGACCAAAGAAGTAAGTTTTGATTATGTTACCAGAAAGTGTGAGAATATATGGATACCACAGTTGGAGATAGAAGTAATTTTGTTCGTCCATGCCCTGGTATATTCTTTTGTCTTACAGAGCTGCACAAGAAAAAAGGAATTGATACATTTTGCTGGATTCTCTCTGCTGTCCCTTCTAATGTTATGTTTATCTAATTTATTTTATTTTCCTCCCAATAGAGAGGATAATGAGAATCTATTTTCAACTTTGCAGAAATCGTTTCATCAGCATTCAGGATTTAATGGAAGGCAAACAAGATTCTGCCCAAGGTAGCAACATCACCCCTTTGGCTAGGTAAGCACAACTGATCACTTTCTGAAACAGTACAATGAATAACATTAAATAATCCATCTGCTACAGTTGGGGGCCTGGTTGCATGTGGCCTTTCAGTCTTCTTCACTTCCTCTGATAAATTCTGATCTTCACAGCAATGTTTTGAATGTAGTTTTATCCATGAATTTTGCACTTTACAAATTGAGTACAAAATTTTGCTACACTATCCCAACAGTTTGTCACCTTAGTACTATCTTATTCCATTTCCACATTAGTGTGTTTTAGCCAGAACTCACTCCACTGGTTTGACATACTTGTCTCTTGGATTGGCACGGTAATGACTTGTTACTGAGAACTGTTCAGGGCTGATGTAAACTCTTCCTCCTGGTGTCTATGGCCGGACAATTATCACAGTAATGTCATAATCCCCAAACAGTGGTAACAGAAATATGTCCAAAATGGAAAAACAATACCGTCAGTCAATATTTACTAGTAATAAACAGGCAGGCTGGGTGAAAATTAAGGAGTGTAGTTTCCATGTGACAAGTGACAAAATTTCTGGATTTTATTTATCACACATTAATGATTAGTGCCACTTAATACCATCAACATATATATATCTTTGGTGTGACCGACATTCTGACTCTTGTGCTGGACACAGATTTTAATGGTCCCCACTGCACATGTCATACCTCTGCTTTCGTGTTGTCATCAGTGTCTCATTACCTGTGAATCGCTTAATCACTGTGTGTCAACCTGCTGTGAGTTTCAGGAATGAAAGAATTGTATTGATGTAATCTTGTATTAGTATTCTGATCACTCTTTTTATCTTGTGTATGCAAGATGATCGTTAGCACCACAGACATATTATGAGAAGAGAAAATAGCCTTTTTTGTTGCCTATATAAGGCAGAATATGCCAGTAAAACCAGAAAAAGAGAACTGGAACAGTCGCATGATTAGACAATTAAACTTATGCAAATGTTTGAATTTACTCTTATTCCATTTGTAACACTAGTGGATCTCTTTAATTTCAAGAGGATATGAACTCCATAATAGCTTCGGGTGTCCCAGAAATACCAAATTTTCAGCTCATTTGTCAGCAAATATCCTCAACATACTGGGTTGTGTTATTTAATTCCACGTGGAAGGGTCAAGTTAGTGGAATTGCAGTGTTTGACAGATTATGTGAATTTCTTTCCCTAGGTACCAACACATCTTGCATGTATGTCAGAGTGCAGGAGAGTCTGAGCGGATCATGCAAGGCTTGTATGAGAACTATCTAGAAGCTAAATCAAAGGACCCTCACCTTGTTGGGGTAGGCCATTACTCTTACAGTCTCTGGCAGCTTAACACCATGTATATGATCAGTGTCAAATTTAAGCACATTCTGAAATCATGTCAATTAAACCAATGTTTAAAGAAAAAAAAATGTATTTTGGTGTCCAAGCAGCACATTAACCATTTTACAGATGGGAATGAATTCGGTGAATAATTTAAATGTACCTTTAGTTAATTATTTGATGCCTTGAGAATTATGATCGTTCGAAGAGAAAAATCCACCTAATGAATTTCAGCGCAAAATAAAATAATTTTTAAGGGTTTTATTCCTGATATTTGCTTTGATACCTCCAGAGAAGAAGTTTAGTCACTGATCATCATAAGTTGTCAGCAAATCATACAAAAAAAAAAAAAAAGAATGTTTTATTTTCACTTTCAAGTGATGTATTTGTATTGAAAGAGAATGAATGTATACTGTCATTTGATTGCAGCTCAACTTGGCAAATGAATGGCTGTGCTTTGCTGACTGCCTTAACCAGTACACAGCAAAGAGCCAGGACTACTCGGTTATGAAATTCTCCACTTTTGTGCCAGTCATTTTCCACTTCCTGTATGCCTCTCACAGCCCGGCGCGAGTGCAGTTTCCCCATTCACAAACAGATGTAAGCCCTCATTTTGTCCTTCTCAATGCATAACTAAACAGTATTCGCAGCCAAATTTCCACAGATTTCAAATGTAATTCACTATTGATCTGAAACTACATCACAAATCAAGTCAGTGAGATATCCATGAGTACTCTGATGTTTTTGCATTTAATTAGCCATCATCGGGCCAAAATACAGTGGTTCTATGTAGCCAGTTTCCAATTTCAAAAACAGTTTAAATGCTTGTCCAGTAAAGAGTCACTGTATTATGGTCACTTTGTTTTTCATACCTGATGTGAAAAAAAAAAATTAATTATACAGGCAATCAGTTTTATGCTCAAGATATAAATTTACCCCTGCAATTTAAAGAACAAAGCCCATCATTCTGCAAAACCCCAGCCCACCCACTCGGTGTGGTTTGATGTTGTTAAGAGCGTGAAAATGCTTTGGCTGTAGGTCATCAAATCTGCATTTTTACTTCTCTGTCTTACATGAGAAGAGTCCACACATAAAAGTGGTATTTTATGTATGTCCCAGAATTTTATGTATGTCCCAGTTACAGTGTCATCGAGCAATCATTTTTACAAATACATGTTTCCTGTACTTGTCAGGCCAATCAGAAGTTGCAGAAGACGACCAATTTGTTGACCAGTATGGTGTCTGACATGTCACCGATGGCACGCAAGTTCTACAATCCCAGCAGTCTTGTTTTGGACTTGTTATGTTCATTGTTGGAGATTCTGCAGCCCACATTACGTCCTGTAGGTTTGACTCCTTGGCAATGATTGCTGAAAAATATTTTGTAAAAGTTTGTCTGATGGAGTAAGAGAGAGAGAGTTTGCAGATTTAACTTTTTTTTTTCTTTCAGATCATCCTAACTCTCCAAACATCTGATTGATTTCAGTGCATTAGACTTGTACTGGCATTGTAAGCCCTGCATATTGTATTTCATAGCGTAGAATTGAAATGGGGAATCTCATTATGAAGAAAATAGTCATATTTTTATGAGCAGCAACAATATTCTGTCAGGTGTTATGTATTCCAGCTATCTTCTATGAGCGACCCCCCCCCCCCCCCCCCCCCCCCGCAGTGGTTGGAACGGAGAAAGTTTCATTACTACTTTTCTTGATCTTTGCTTACACTTCCATTTCTGTGTCTTTGTTTAGAGTAGGCCTTGCCTTTTTGTGTCTTACTTTGGTACAGGCCTGGATGTGCTTGAAAATAAAATTGATAGCTGTAATTTCTGTTATTCTGTTTGTAGTCTGTACTCTGTGCTTTGTATTCAGTCACATGTGCTCAATAAATTGAAATCTCTTTTTTTTGTCACACAGTAAAGAAATGCAAAAACCTTGTTTGTGTGTTTTAGCATATCATTCAGTAAATTTTTCTGTATCCAAGGTCAATACCCAACTGTATAGCAGCAGAGAGAAGGAAGAACTGTCCAATGTTGTGAAGATCATGATAGCCTATAATATGACATACCATCAAGAGAAGACCGGTGATGGACAGTATGTGTACGCCCTTGACCCGTAAGTTTTGTGACCTCAGTAGATGCACAAACACTTCACCCTGCACACTTGAAAATTGGCATATCAGAACTGTTCCAACAGATAATTAATAAAATTTATATTCATCTGAAAGTATGCAATGTCCAGATGACAAATATTGTTAAAATGTGTTTGCTAACTTCAAATGTCCATTGAAACTCCAATTGCATGAAATTTCATTTGAAACCGTTTCCACTGTGTTTGTGAATTCTTATTTCTGCCTGTCTGCCTGACCAAAATTGTTAACACTAATGCTGCAATGTCCGCACCATCACAATGTGGTGTTCTGAAGCGTCCACTGCACTCACTGTGAAAATACAGATGATGAAGCAGATCCATGTATGGCGGAATCGGTGATTTCGCAATTCAGGTCACTGTCCTTTGTGAGACGTAACTACCATCTTATTGTTTTCTTTACCTCTTCTAAATCTAAAGCATTGTGACGAAAACATGTTAACCAGTGAAGCAGTGATCAGAATTACAAAGGCTAAGCTTTCGAAGGCTATCCCCACACTATCAAGAGGCGAAGCATCAGTACACAATCTGTTTGCTCAATAAATTTGTAATATTCTGTAATTTTCTCCTAAACTGACCATCATCTAGTTGTCTGTATCTAAGAACCAATCAGAGATGAGCTCTGAAATGGTATTTGCCCCAAATACCCATGCAGGTCCATTAGTATGTGTCACAAATCCCAGACTGGGAGATGTAATAATTATAACAGGACAACAATCACGAACGAACACGTATAACACTTAACAGAACAACCCATCAGACTCACACATTTATTAAACATAAAGATAAAGATAACAGTGCAATGACATACAGTAGGTTACTCTATTCAACTGCCGTCCACCGGCCTTCTTCCCTCAAGCACTCTTCCTCGGGTCCACAACCCGGTAGTTACTTTTAAAGACACTTCGGCTTCAGCCTCTCCACTCAATGTCTTAATAACACATTTAGTATTTCTTTCGCACCGCAGTCTCTCAATAGCACCTCCCTATGGCAATAACACCTTAGCCTTCCAATAGCACCTCAACATGGCCATAGCACGTTAATAGTTCAATTCACATTAATATCTCAGTAGCACAGTAGTATATCAATATCACAGTAGTACATCTTAAGAGCACATTAACAATTCTATACACATCCCTGTCTGTGGCCAGACTGCCACGACTCATGCGTCCCTCCTGTCCTGCTCGACAGCTTCACTCCACTGGCCTATGGGAAGCCTTCGGCCCTATGCTGGCCTATCCCCTGTGCTCACCGCGGGTGGCGTCTCTGCCCGACCCCGGCACCAGTCATCACCGGAAAACACACAACAATCTCCCGACTGCTCTGATCTCACGTCTGTCCCCTGGGACCTCTTAACTTGCAGTGATCTGACTATTCAGATTTTGCCTCTACTACGCCTCAACTTCACTCACAACATGCACGCTTTAACGTTAACTAACAGAAGTCAATATAGGTGAGCAGCCTCACTATCCCGTGAGTCAATCCCTACACTTCCATGCCCCCGTAATCTTTGAATCCCGCTCACTCCACTCGTGACAGTATGTGCCAGTGCGGATGAAACCATTTGTTTAAGGGGTTGGAGGGTGTGACTAGTTATGCTTGGTTCTCAAGAAAACCATAGCTGTCAGTTGGAATTATAAGTCAGGTCATTGGTACGAGATAAAGGTTTCATTGTTTAATCCGTAATTCACCATGATAAGGTATAACAGAAGTATTTTTATTATGATTGGAAGTCCCAGTGTGCCCACCAAAACAAACCACAAAGGCAGCCCTACTTTGGCAGGGATCACTGACCCAGGTAACATTCCCCATTAATTAGGTCACTGATCCTGACAGCGGGCTTTGCCCATTGTGTGCTGCCTGGGGTTAAAACTTGAACCTGTGAGTGTGAATGTGGTGTTCTTGATTTGTTAGATGACTGTGGAATTCATTTTCCAGGCCAGAATTGATCATTTTCACTGCATAATAGGACATTAAGCTACCTTGTAGTATCATAGTTCTACATTAAATGATAAGATGGTAGAATTTCCTGTTTGTCTAGTCCTACAATTTTTTTCTCCCCATGTTCTCCATTGTCAACCTGATTAACATTTTACTTCCAGAAATGTGGAGGAGGTGGTGAAGTTTCCTGGCCTCAAGCAGAGAAAACAGTTAACATACGCAGCCAAACAAATGATCGCCCGGGAGGTAAGAAGTGTGAAACATGCCTAACATATTGAACCCTGATGGGGAGGCAATTAATCTGTGTGATTCCATGTTAAATCCTATGAGGGAACTGGGGAGTGTTCGTCACATGTTGTATTTGGACCAAAGGGTCAGTTACTTGATTCCAGGAATAGATAAATCTTGCCAGGGAAACAAGGGGTTTACGGCTAGTATGATATTCTACCACACAATAAATAGTAGGCTTCACCACTTTTACCAAAAAATCCCAAATTTTGTGACCTTAACCTTGCTCTTAAGTGGGGCAAACATTGCAATTCGTACTTGTCAGTTGGTATGAGTAGTCTGAGCTTTACTCACCATCTCCACTCACCACTCTTTTTGATGGCTGAGCTACTTTTGACTTGTTCGGTTTTTCCCAGAATCTTGTTTTGGTCCATTTACTAGAGAATGCTGTTAGGGGTCCATAACTAATTACAAAACCAAATAGAGAAAAAAACGGAGTTGGATTCACTGTTCAGCAATGGCCTAAAATGTATAATACTATGCTCCCCTGACAACAACCTTTACCAGGTGGAAATTGTAATGCCCTTATAATGATATATTGATGACATCACATTCCCTAAACAACTGCCATGCTTTTGTTAATCATATGGAAATAAAGAAGGATTTGAAGGCCACACATTGTTTTATGGCCTGTGCAGACAATCAAGGATAGAATGTTAAGCACTGGCTTGTATTGATAAAATCAATGGGAAATGACTTGTTTTGAAACTTTTTCTCAGTCAGATTTTACTGGAAGTTACTGTGTCAAGGAACTGAAACTGTTTGTCTGAAGTTATTTCATCAGCGTCAAATTTGTCCAGGATTTTTGTCTATGCTGTGAACTTTGCTACAGTAAAGGCTCAGTCACTGAGTTAATCACAACTTTTTCTCTCCAGATTGAGTTAGAAAAGATGAGAAGAACAGAAGCTGTCATCCATAAACCCATGTGAGTAATCATTATTTGGTGGCAGTGGTGAGAAATCTGTATGTGCCTAGATATCAAGGTATTGGTGTCATGCTATAATATGGTATAATGTATGCACTGTTTTTCCTAAGTCATCTTTCTGCAACACAGATTTTGTTCATGCTCAAGGACATGGCCTTTGAGTAAAATCAGGTCAGATTTAAAGTTTCAGCTAGGGGATTTATATCCAGAAGCATGCAGTATTCTTCAACATTTTGTGATTGGTTAAAATGTGTCAAAGAAAAAACAAAAAGTTGTATGTCGCAAAGCCTAACTTAGGAACAAACAACAGTTGGAAAAAAATGCAATAAATTCAAAAAGAATTGAAAATGCAAGGAATGACTGTGGCAACCCCCACAGATTTTCTGTGTTTTTAAAAATACTTTGTTAGTGTTCTTGTAATTAGAATTCTATCATTTGTTTCTCTCCTGTCATCCATCACAGACCCACAGCAGAGGAGAAGTCAGCATCCAAAGGCACTTCAACTCCTGCAATACCCAACCATCTACAGAAACTTGAGGCTAAAAGCCTTGCACCAGAAAAGGTGAGAGAAAAATCCCTTTTATTACAATCGTTTCATTCTTTTGTACGAGCAGTTATAGCGTGACATCTGCGCAACACTTAATTGTGCACTGCACACTTTATTAATGTTGGTTTTATCACTGAAAAATGAATATGAAAGTTCACCATTAATGATAAAGAACCAACTTTCAATTCAGTCATGTTTACTGTCATCTACAGCCCAGCTTCAATTTCTTTGGAAATTTTGTGCGGACCAAGAGAGAGAAACCAGTCACCAAGGAGGCAGAGGCTGAACCCACAATAGGTGAAGACATTTGACTATCTACTCATAGTTCACCTACTGATTGTTGAAGTGCACTTAGAGTATGACAAAATTAAAGGCAGGTTATGAGAACAAAATAATCAACAATGAAGTAAGCCTTGCCTTCACAGTAAATGTAAAATACAGAACTACTGATAAACTGAGAAAAATAAATAATGACTGTGTGAAAACAAGCAAGATAATCTGGTTTCAGTTCCTTGACATTTTCAGATAACTGTAAGATTTAAAAGAAAAGAGTATCATGCATAAATTGCAAAGTCTATTGTTTGTCGATAAGTACATTGTGCCTGTGCGCCATTGTGGGTTTACATGGTTGTCAGGTGGGCATTAAATCTTAAGTTCATGACTTTTTCAGTGTATTTTGGTATGGCAGTCCTTACATATATAACTTAGACATGTGGAGATTATTTGACATTTATAAGTTCAAACAGTACATAAAATGCAAGTGATGTCAACATGTAATGGAGCCTGCATAACTTTGAGCTTCCATGTATTTCAAGTTAGTGCATTTCAAATGGTGGTACTGGCATATGATAAGATGATATATATGTTATTCAGCTGGGTTCAGCACATGACGGGCATGATTTTATTTCCATCCTCAGACAAAAGTAAGAAAGAACTGCTAGACACGATCATATGGTTCCATTTCAAGGAAGGGTTCTCAAATGCTGTCAGGCGAAGTGTTAAAGTGCAGGATTTATTGTGATATTGTATTAATGCCTTATAGCTTGTTATTGTTAGGCTTTGATGATTGCAATTGATCACTGTATGACACAGTATGAGAGCAAAGAGTTTTGTGTTATGCTGATGCTGTATGCTCTATCAATTGTCATTTTGATGGATTAAAAAACTGATTCAGATCCATTCTCTCAGTGGTAGTTTGTGAGGCATGGAGCTCTTTCCACAATATTTATTAAATGTGAAAATGAATAACTTACTTCATCGTCAAGCATTGTCTTTAACTTATAGTTGTGTTTGTTATACTTTGCAGACATTTATTTGTACAATTACTTGAATGTAACTGTAATGCCTTTTTATGCATGGTTAAGACTCTTCAGTCGGTACAGCACTTGATTAGCCATATATGTTTTCATATGATCATACTGTGAAGACCATAGAATATTTATTGTGGACCAGATACCTTAATAACGTCAGCACCGGGCCATGGTCAATGTTGAAACTGTTTTTGTAAGTTCAACCACTTGTCTTTTGTGAACAATTTTGTACAGAAAGTTGAGAACTTGCTGGCCTATATTAAAATACATGTAAACGTAATGGGTGAGCTTGTGTACATATTCTTGTTGAATTTGTTGTCAGATGTTCATGACATTTGGTTATCTATGAAGGGAAATTTGTATCGTAACAAGTCAGAGGCATTGTGCAACACTGTTTCCATACATTGTTATTTGTATGACTTAAACCCTCGAATTAAGTTGAATCCCTGGTGGGGCATAGGTCATCCACTAAGGTCCTCCACCTTGCTCTGTCTTGGGCTGCGGCTTCAATCTGGCCCCACGAGAGTCCCAGCATTTTTGCTTCGCTTGTAGTTGATCTTTGCTATGTTGTCTTGGGACGCCCTCGGTTTCGTTTGCCTTGGGGTTTCCTGAATGTATGTATGTCCAATCCACCCCCACTTTCTCCGTTTGATTTGAATTTCCACTGGCTCTTCCTTTGTCCGTTCCCACAGCCATTCGTTGGTGACTTTGTCATGCCAGCTGATCCGCAGGATGGTTCTGAGGCACCTGTTGAAGGTCTGCAGCTTGTGTGTTGACTCTTTGGCAGTTATTTGTATACTTTCAGAAAAATCAGAAATGTGTATTTGTTGCTACCAAACTTCACTACATTCAGATCTTAAAACGAAATACATACACCGCCAAATTACTTGTATTGAAAAGGAAACAAGAAATGAGCCCATGCCATGATCGATCATACATGATTATGACCCTGGTGTGTAATTAATCTTTTTAGAGGCACTTAGTGAAGAAGAGCCAGTGCTTGGAACAATGAAACGTTTATTGCATCAGCAAAGATTACATGGTGAGCATGCTGTCTATGAAAAATATTTATCCAGTTGGTGCCTTGATGTCACATGTCAGCTTCACAGAAACTTTCATCACCATTTAAAATGATGGAACTGTGCATTTCTCAAATTCAAATTTCTTAACCCTTTCTGTCCGTCCCCCCCAAATAAAAAAAAATTGGTTCTGACGTCTTATGATATCAACAATCTTGGTCGGCTTGAATGATGCTGCCTCCATAGACATTTGGACTATCCCACATCAAATTTATCCACAGATCCAAAGAACAGTTTAATGTAAAATGATGTGTCAAGTTCGGCTCAAGATAGTTCCAAAGATTTGCTAGTCCAATTGTCCAGACAGATGTCCCTGTCTATTATTGGATGTACATTGTAATATATGCAGTAGGAAAATTTCAGTGCACAATATAAACAGCAAAGAAATTTACTTGTGCGTCATTTTCACAAAGTCAGCCGGTGGTCTGTGGGCGCTTCTGGTAGTGGCAGGGTCTCCTTCACTCAGTCATAGCGTTCTGCTAAACTATTTGATTTGTTGTCTTGCTTCTTCCCAGCACAATATAGTCGTTATCATATTGACATGCTTCCTCCAAACTTAAACTCACACTGAGAGGTCCTGTAGTGAATAATATTGATACGTATAATTAAAAAAAATAAGAGTGACATTTGAAAGCAAATTACATGTTTATACATATGAGTTAACCCCATTAAGACTCATGTTGAGAGTCAGTGTAATTATCCGGCAAGACCAGCGATGAATGGGGAGAGATTTCTGTCAACTGCCCTCCACTGTTTTTACTTACAGTGTAGAACCAATACTTTGGCGATTGTCCATATTTAGATCAACTCAGGCAAAGTTTGTCCTTGTCTGTTGATAACAGTAATACATCTTATCTTACACGGTGTATACAAATACATGTATATATATGTATTACACGTATATTTATGCATTCGTACATGACACTTGCTGATCCACTTGACACACATATAACATGTACTGAAGTAGGCCTACGAGTAATTTAAAAGAAATGAAGAAGAATGGTCGGGAGATTAAGTCTCATTATGCCACCCCCAACAATTATGCAGTTCATAATCATATTAAAACATTTTAGGTAATGTTTTTCCTTTCTGCATGGACAAAATCAAATGTTCATAAGAACCGCCATTCAATATTGAGGGGAGGGCTGACGGCGGAGAACTAAATTTGTCTGACAGATGAGAAATGTAGGTGTATACGTCATGTATAATATGGATACCGTACGGTTTATTGTACAGTCATGAACTGTGACCCGAGAAAAATGGATTAAAATTGGACCGGTGAGGTCACGTTGTGATGACAATTAGGACTTGTGTCTTTGTACATTTTACTACTATACTTTTAGTATTTCTTGGGTCGCCAGTATTTACTGCGTCTAAGGTCAGACGTCTAATCGCATATATAATATATTTAAGCTGTTGAATTGCCTTAGTTAAAGGCAAAATCCGGCATGATCCAGATTTGGCACCTGGGTTTTTCTTCAAAACTTATTTTGAAGGAACAGATTGCGAAACACGCACGAATAGATGAATCATATTTTTTGCAGAAATGTACAGTTGCATCGGATTATTAAGTTTAAAGGTAATATTACAATATTCCAGGGTATTCAGTATCATCAGACCGAAGCTAGCACTAACCGCTTGAAAATAATTACAGTGTATAATTTTGTAATACTCCTGCCCTTCTTCGATTCGCTTAAGAAAAAAGAATAAGACATCCAATAGTTCTCTAAAAGAAAAAAAAATGTGTCTCCAACTCTCTTCAGACTAGACTTTATTAAAACAAATAGCAATAAAGTGTAAAATTGCAACCCGGCAAGTTGAAATTTTAGTATTTTTACATATTATTTACATATGCGCAGTGAAAAGTCATGGGAAAGTTCTTTTTTCCCGGCGGCCTCAGCGGAAGGCTGTTGGCTCCCAATTCTTGATAGTTGTTACTGGTTGTTGGTTTTATTTCTCTCCCTGTCATCACTGATGTCGCCATCGCAGGCTTGGGTGTTGGTAGGAGCCAGGAAGGAGTATGTATTTGTATACAGTATAGAATAGCACTCCTGAACCCCCCAGGGACTTTATCCTTTTATTATTAAGGCAAAATTTTGTTCATGGCACCGTCGGCTTCAGCGGACTGTTCCCTTCGCAAAATGAAATTGTAAGGGATCTGCTTTCTAAAAGATGTGCGGAGGGCTGTCCAAGGCGCTGTGTGCACCCGTGGCCTTGTTACTGCTGTGCTGTTTTAGAGGGTCCGTCAGTTTGGCAGCCAGACAGTTCAAATGAGCTTTAAAATTAAATGCTATTCCACACTGATGAAAAATAGATGAATATTTTATTACCTGTAGGTTTAAGAGCTTAAACGTTTATGTTACATTAAACATGTGTCTGTTTAAAAGCTTTACAAGCACGAGCGTCCAATTTTCCGTTGAAACGCCCCGCTATATTAAAATTTCTTTTAAAATTGCGTCGGGGCCGTACATCCGCCTGTATTACACAGATGCTTGCCAACAAAATATTCTACACGAACCGGGAAGTCGAAGAAGCTGCCATTGAGAACGCAACAACTTCCTGGTGCCACAGGAAATTGACTTTAATTTCCTTCTTGTACAAACCGTCCACCTGCTTTCCAATGTGATTATTCAGATGTTCTCAGTGGCAGAGATTGTGCATAACAACGTATTTGTCGGGAAATAAGTAACCCAAGAATTGAGCAAGTCACACTGAATGCGGTGTTGTCTTATCTAAGTCTTAATTATTTTAATTTATCAGTCATGTCGCTGGATAATATTAATAAGGGAACACTGTCCCCCTGGGAACCCGACCTTGAGCTATTTTTTCTTAAAGGAAATTAAAATTTTAATGAAGTCAGATGTGAACGTTGACATTTGAATAAGTGACTTCTGAGTCAATACATTATCGGGCAATATTTTCTTGCCGTTTGATCTTCGTGTACTTTTTGTGATCGTGAGACACAATTTAGTATGATCAAGTTTATATTTTATCAGTTGCATCTTGTCTTTGACAGCTAGTACTAGTAGTAGTGAAAAAAGATCATTGAAAAATACAAAAGTCTGAAATAAACTAACAACGGCATTAGAAAAAAAAAAAAAAGAGAATAATCCGAATAATAGATCTAAAAACACGTGGCGCACAGTCGCAAATAAAATCCAAAATACCCGTTAGGGACAAGCGCTGTACCAACTTGGAGGGACAGCTAAGCTAATTAAAGCAGCAGCAGCAACAAAAGCGTTGTTATGCTGTTCTTCCGCACTGGCGACGTCTTCATGTGAAAATAAAATCTGGATTTTTTTTTTTGTCGTTGTTTCTCCGTCTGTTCCAGTTGCCCGCCTTTGCAACCCACGTATCCTCCCAATACACTCTCGTAGTAGGATGAAAATACATGTCATTATCAAGCTCCTTGAGGACTTCTCCCTCCCACTTCCGGAAAATAAATAGGTGTACATGTACTGTGATCAAAGATATTACATAATATCTGACAGCACCGCATGGTCTTTACCAAAAATACACTGTACACATCCGGCAATGACGTTGGGCATTGGGCAATACTGTACATTGTTATGTATATCATGATGACGGGGTAGTATTGTACATGTACAGTCTCATTGTATATTTATCACGATGACGCACAGTAAATTCTTCGCTCTGCATTTTCCCTAACACAGCCGGTTACGGTTGAAGGTTTGTTAACTATTTATGACTGGCAATTGAAGTCGGTGGAACAAAATTAATATTATTGGGCCTGGAATTTTATGAAAAAATAATTGGGAAATGAAATTCCGAAGTGCAAACATTTAACACGCTGTGGCTGTTGCTAGGAGAACATAGTGTTTTAACATAGAAATTATTAGAAAGCTGTAGCTGAACATGGACACAACTCAGTATTTTCTCTATTTGGTTTTGTAATTATACAACATCCACCCTAACAACATTCATTCTACTTCAAGTAATTAACGAATGTTTGGTTTGATGCTAGATGACTGTGACACTGACAGGTGTAGCCTATTAGTTGCTTGGAGATTTGCCCATTCCCTCAACATTTCTGACAGCCACACACAACAAAAATCATGCACATATCTCGACTTGACAGCGAGCTTCGGGTCACAAGGTTATTTTTGGCAATCATATCCTCAGTAACATCATCAATAACAAAAACACGAACAGGTACCATTTACGTTGTGTGTGTGGGGGTTGGGGGGTGGTGGGTGGGGGGCCGTTGGTTTGTGTTGGCTGATGTGTCCGTCAACTTTGACTTTGGAGGCGAGGGGGGGGGGGGGACAATGAGATTCCTGAATCAGGGAAAAACATTTTGGGTGGGGTGGGGAGTGTGTGCGACTGTGAGACTCTTGGTGCCAAAACATGCTCTTTTTAAACTGTCAGCCAGGGCATGTGTGATTTCATCCATTGAAAAGTTCCAGCAAGAGTCACATGATCATGCAGTACAAACATTGGTGAGTCCGTGAAATCACTGAGATACTGAATGTTTCGGGTCAAAACACGGCTTTTATATAAAATATCAGTTGTGAAAGTGATGTAAAAGCTAAAAGTTAAATCGGACGTTACGCTGCACGATGAATTTCAGTATGGCAACAACGGAAATAATCGTTTATCCATCACCTATCTCTGCAGCTGCGTTGGTACGGTCTCAACTCTCATTCATTGGGACGAAGAGATCCAGGAACAGCTCAACGGAAATACACGTAAAAGTATTCTCTCCAGCGTCTGTCTCAGCAGCTGCATGTGTGTCAGTACGTCCTAGTTGGTTGGGGTGGGGAGATTCAGGAAGAGCCTGATGGAAGTAATGTATGCAAGTAATATTATTCTCACCAGCAACTATCTCTGCAGCTGCATCAGTACACCCTGGTTGATTGGAGCTTGAGAGATGCAGGAAAGTCTTCATTTCATTTATGGATCGGAGATGGACAGCCCATAAGGGGACGTTCAAATATAATCTTGCGCCTCCGAGGGGGGGGGGGGGTTGGCTCCTGTAAGAAAAGTGTAAGAAGGGGTGGGGGGGGGGTCTTGAACCAATATAATATTACACTTTTGTGAGGTGAGAATGTAAAAGGGAATAAAAAATTAGGCAACATGATGAAAAACGCCTTTGTTGATGATAACTAATTTAAGACAATTTTGACATTGTCTTTGACATGAGTCTCATTTTTCCCTCATTTGTAAGAAAGAGTACGTGTGCAATGTATAATTATTACATGCATTATTGTAATATTACGGGAGGGGGGGGGGGGAGAAGCAAATGTAAGAAAAGTGTAAGAAAGGGGGGGGGGGGTCAAAAAGTCCCCAAAAAAGGTGTAAGATTATATTTGAACGTCCCCTAAACTCCCAAGTTTTGACGAGGAGAAGGTCCAAATTTTAAGAACAGCATAAACCATCTTGAGACATCTTGGATCTTTCCTTTTGCCTCAATCATTAAATAAAAAGAATGAAAACAAGCACATTCTTAGTGTTGTTTTCACCAAGACAAATGCGACATGATACATGTACATTCTGTCTCAGATAGCCCCGAAGGACGCTTCTAGCCTACCGGCAGGGAATTGTCAGATTGACTTGGGTCCTCGGTGACCCAGAGTTAATTTCAGTGACTCAGTCTGGCGCTATGGGCGGCTTTATTCGTTATTCATCTCCACCACAATAACCAATCGGACACAAACACATTGGTTGATTACTTACTGAGTATTCGGTAAACAGGACATCGAAAGAAAGTAATTTCCTTATAGAATAATGATACTGTCAGAGGTACTCATGTGGAACTGGACGTTGATGAGAACAGCTTGCTCAGTGCAAAGTAAAGGCATTATTAAACTGATGAAGGTTCGTCGATAAACTAAAACTAGAATATACTGGACTTTTTTTTTTTTTAAACAAAATCCATTGGCAATTCAGTATGTCCCCAATTGTATATAATAGACACCTATATAGAATAGAATCTAGATATAGAGAAATACAGAATTGCACGTGCGTATATGAAAACTACAAAAAATGATATAGATTATGTAAAAACAATAATATTGCAAGTGACGGGTAATTAATTCAAGACTTGAATTCGCGTGCTACCGTCAGCTGTCAGGTCTCAATTGATCCACCATAAATACGAGTAGATAACAATAAAAATACAGTTACAAAATACATTCATGGTGTCTGCATTGTGCTTTATAATCGTAAAGATGGAGCATACATTAAAACTTGACAGTTCTAGACGATTAAAAGTGAATAAAGTAGCTCTTTACTACACTCTCAAATAATTATTTTCTATCGAACTAACTGAATTTACAGTGAGCAGCCTTGGGGCTGTATAGATACATTGTGTCAGTAAAGAAAGAAAAAGATAAAAACTATAACTTGACAATTCTGATCGATAAATTGGATCTACATCCGCTCCGCAATTTTTACGGACAATGATGTAAAACACTCTTTGCCTTTGGATACTTGTCCACAGCATCCGTTCTTCTCCTCTCATCAAGGCTATAGAGGCAAAGAGAGTTTTTCATTCGTCATTTTCCGTAAAAATAGCAGAGCTGATACTGTGGACAACACCACTTATTGCACTTTAAAAAAAAAAAAAAGTGCCGGGTTAAGTCATGGGCTTTATGGACTGCAGCCCACGGGCCTTCGCCAGATGAGGGCCTCCAATGACAAGTTCTGGAATTAGTGACATCCAGCGTAGGCATGAGTACATTAATTACAAATTTTAAATCAACTTAATCTCTGTTCTTACTTATTAATTTATACGCCAAAATTGTAAATTGACGTCAAATCTGTCTTGACGTCTTCATTTCGGCAAATCCCCACAGATTTTCCACTGCTGAAAACTTTAATTATACGTGGGCTGAATAACTGCATGCGTCCCAGGCCTGCATAAAGAGAATCCAAGTTTTCATCAACAGATGTTTGAGGAAGCTACTTAAGATCAGATGGACAGACAAGGTGAGCAATGAAATTGTATGGAAAAGAACAAGACAGAGCCCAGTCAGAGAGGAAATTGGTAGGAGGCGATGGAGATGGATCGGCCACACTCTCAGGAGGCCAGGAAACAGCATCACGAAGAAGGTATTGGATTGGAATCCCCAGGGCAAGAGATCAAGAGGAAGGCCGCGCGGAACGTGGAGAAGAGCCAGAGAAAATGATGTGCAACGAAGCGGAAAGACTTGGAATAATGTAAAGAGGCTGGCCCATGATAGAGAGGGATGGAAAGTGTTTGTTGGTGGCCTATACCCTGATCCAGGGTGAGAAAGGCAATGATGATGATGATGAATAACTGCAGAAATTGGCGGATTAAGGTTATCGATCAGATACGGCCATATATGGAATAGATTTAAATCTCGACGCTGTCCTCGGCTGTTGTGTCACTGTCAGTGACGAACACGTGCTCCAGGACATGGTTGTTCTCGGCTGTTGTGTCAGTGACGAACACGTGCTCCAGGACATACATGTAGTTGTTTTCGTTACTCTGGTCTTCGTTTGTCCACCTCCGTCTCCCCCCCCCCCCGCCCCCACAAAAAGTCTTCCCAGCTATAACCCTTTTTCTTTCTATTTCCATGTTTCATTTTGTCATAGAGTCTATATTATATATCATTATTATGTTCCCAAAGTAGTTTGTTTTATAAATTTTCGCATTCGCTGGCCGCTCTCTCTCTCCCCCCCTCCCTCTCCTCCGTCTCTGTATCTGCTCTCCTCTCTCCCTCTGTCTCTGCACATGTCTCTCTGTCTATTTCTCTCTCTTCGCCTCTCTCTCTCTCTCTCTCTCTCTCTGCCTCGCTTTCCCCATGCCTATCGGCTTGCCTCCCTCCCTTTCTCGTCCCCTCTCTGCCTCTGTAACTGTGCTCCTCCCTCCCTCTATGCCTGTCTGGCTTTCTCTCTGTGTCTGCCTGATTCTCATATTTTTTTAAAATCTCTTTTCTCATTTTCTCTCTCTCTCCCCGCCCCCGTCTCCTGTGTCTCTACTGTCTCTCCCTCCCATGTTTGTCTCCCATTCTCTCTCTGGTCTCACTCTCTCTCTCCGTGTTTGCCCCCCCCCCTCTCTGTGTCCGTCTCAATCTCTCTCTCTCTCTCTTTCTGTCTTTATCTCTCCCCCTCCCTTTCCTCTCTCTCTCTATTTTCACGCATATTTATTTAAATTATTTACAAAGATATTCGATAATGCTATGGTTGTAATATTACCGACAATTACCTTTGCACACTTAAAAAATGGAAATGTTTCGTAATAAACTGGCAAAATTATCAAAGATATTCGATAATGTTATGGTGTAATATTACCGACAATTACCCCTAGAAATATCTGGCACCCATACAAAATGGAAACGTTCCGTCACGATCTGGCAAAGTTATCAGAATAGATCTTGTTCCTTACCACGGCAGATCTTTTGAAATACATACAAAAAGTGCGACTTTTGTGATATCACACGAAACAAACAAATACGCAAAGCTCACTGACACTATGAAATGACATGACACTCCAGGTGATTCCTGACAACCCTGTTAGTGTTAGTGTTTGGCACTTCAAAACTAGGATCTTATTAGTTTTATTGGTGAACAACCGAATCTTAACGTTTCGAAATGACATTTCAATGTCAGACGTCACAGCGGCCTTATTGCTTGTTTGTCACATTGTGTCAGACATCAGCACAAACATTAAATGTCGCGGTATGTTTGATATCACGTGATATTTTAGCATTATACTATTGGACATTTCTTCTAGAATAACGCAGTTTCATAGGCTTGCGTCACATTTTGTGTTTCGTTTGTCACATCCCCAGACAGGAAAATATTAGACAGATGGTCGACACATCTGCCATTACATATGACCTCATTCGTATGGCGAAACATTGTATGTTAGTGTTGGATGAACTACGAGTGGGTAATGTGGTTACTGCGTGGGTTCAATAGTAACTCCCTTAAGGATACACAGGATTAACAAACACAGGGTTCTGCTGGCAATCTTATTTATTCAAAAAGCCTAACAAAGGTATCACTACCAAACAAAAGCCCAAAAAAAGAAGAGAAACCCAGAAAAGAAGCCCAAAAAAAAGAAGCCCAACCAGCCATAAGCCAAAGTCTCTCCGGGTCCTGCGCTACCGCCACATGCCTTATGGGGCGGGGTGGCGATGGCAAGCGTCGGCAGGCCTCTGAGCTGCTACGGGCCCGGGTTGCTGGGCTGGGTTCACTGTGCTGTCGGCTCTTGTCTCTGCGTCTATGATGGAGTGTGTTGACCACTCGAACCGCATCTTATTTATGAGCCCGCGCGGACGTCCGAGAGAGCTATTACGTAGCCCGTGTTGCACAAGTGAAAGGCTCGGACATGGAGTCCAGCCCGACAACATAACCGGTGTCAGGACTAACAACATTCGACAATTTTGTGCGGGATACTTTCGTCCATTAATATGACGTATCTCCATTGATAACAAACGTTATCATGAGTACCTATTTTGTACCGATAGGGTATTGTCTACTCTCAAAAATGAATTCGGGTTCCCGTCTTTCTGTCGGTGGATAACAACGAGTGAGCGAGTTGTAAGAAACTTAAAGCCATGATATAAGAGTTGGAAGCCCCGTGGTCAACATTTCCAACTGACCAATCAAAATGCGCGCTTTTCACCGTGATGTGAATAACGGGTCCCGCGCTAGTATTACAAGGGAAATAATCCAATTAATGGTACTCGGCCAAGTGTCCATAAACTACTATGAGTGGCCGTCCCTCACTCACGCACTAGAGCTACCATGAAAGCACATTAAAAATAAAAAGTCGTTCATCCTCTCACATTCTCCCCTGCTAAGTCACGTAGTCCCTTACGTGACACATACATCAATTCAAAGGTTTACAAAAGACCACTGAAGGTACAATCAAACTCTAAGGGGCTATGATACCATCACTTAGAGTAGAACAATCGCAAATTACACACAGTGAACCGAAGTACAACAATGGTCCATCCTCTTTATAACTACTAACAGGTGGCGTGAACCGGCTAAGTTACTACTGGCATCCTGAAGATGTACACAACAGTCTCAGCTCTGGCTGTAGCAAGTTACATCATATGGACAAAACAACAGGTCCCAGACCTGAAACGGTGGTCCCAGACCACTATCAGGGTTAACGTAGGATCGAACAGTACAAAAAAAGACAATATGCTATAAGGGCACTAGTGCAATGAAAAAGGTAAGGTCAACATAGGCATAAAAGTAATTGTAATTAAGCTGTGGAGAAAGCTAACATGGGCATACTCTCTAACTCAAAATCTTGAGGCGGAGCTCCCTTGGATTCGGTGGTCTATCATCTGGCCTGATGGAAACTCGGGGGGGTCTTGATGGGTGCGCTCCCCTGCTCTTTCTGCACTCACCGTCAATGTCTAATGTCAATCACTAATAAGAGTCATAGGTCTAATCTCTGGGGTTGTCGGTGGGGGCGGCTGGACGTGGGGGCAGCTGGACCGCTGCACAGGAGGTAGGGGTTGTAAAGTTCTCAACCCATGTTGAGGGTCTGGTTGGGCTGCAGGTGGCTGGCAAGGGTGGTGGGCTGGGAGTACCAGACACCGGTCGACGCAGGCTGTGGGGGCGGATGTTGCGGATACGTGTAGATTGCGGGATGAAATACCCGCAACGGGTCCCTGTTGACTGCAGTGGGATGGGTGGTGTACATAGGACTGGGATACAGGTCTTGAATCTTGAGTTGACGTTGGAGGGCGCTGGTCTTCGTGGCTCCATGGTTCCTATGGGGTGGGGCAGGGGTTGGCTGGCTGGCTGGGCCTCAAACTAAAAATTTCCATGGCTGGGTTTTCTACACTACAAACTAACCCTTCTGTGTATCCCACTTCTTGACACCAGAAAATGTTGGATGAACTACGAGTGGGTAATGTGGTTACTGCGTGGGTTCAATAGTAACTCCCTTAAGGATACACAGGATTAACAAACACAGGGTTCTGCTGGCAATCTTATTTATTCAAAAAGCCTAACAAAGGTATCACTACCAAACAAAAGCCCAAAAAAAGAAGAGAAACCCAGAAAAGAAGCCCAAAAAAAAGAAGCCCAACCAGCCATAAGCCAAAGTCTCTCCGGGTCCTGCGCTACCGCCACATGCCTTATGGGGCGGGGTGGCGATGGCAAGCGTCGGCAGGCCTCTGAGCTGCTACGGGCCCGGGTTGCTGGGCTGGGTTCACTGTGCTGTCGGCTCTTGTCTCTGCGTCTATGATGGAGTGTGTTGACCACTCGAACCGCATCTTATTTATGAGCCCGCGCGGACGTCCGAGAGAGCTATTACGTAGCCCGTGTTGCACAAGTGAAAGGCTCGGACATGGAGTCCAGCCCGACAACATAACCGGTTAGGGTCCTAACACAATCGAATTTACAGTACGGTTAAAAGGGTGCACACAAAAGTCAATTAGGTATCCCAGTAAACTGCAGAAATTACTCTAACGACCCCTCCAGCAATAATTGAATAAATTTGACCCAGGTTGGATTTATCGGGGATAACATGCGTCTAACTCGTGGTTTACTTTAAATCCGAGATCCTCTTATTAATCATTTCAATAGGACACGTGCATCAAAGTACAACGAAACTGGTACCATTATAAAGTGGAAACTTGCTGCTAAAATTCTAACTGACTACTTATACCAGAAACTCGGTAGTAGTTTTAATATAAATTTTCAAAGTGTCAGGTCTAACAACATTCGACAATTTTGTGCGGGATACTTTCGTCCATTAATATGACGTATCTCCATTGATAACAAACGTTATCATGAGTACCTATTTTGTACCGATAGGGTATTGTCTACTCTCAAAAATGAATTCGGGTTCCCGTCTTTCTGTCGGTGGATAACAACGAGTGAGCGAGTTGTAAGAAACTTAAAGCCATGATATAAGAGTTGGAAGCCCCGTGGTCAACATTTCCAACTGACCAATCAAAATGCGCGCTTTTCACCGTGATGTGAATAACGGGTCCCGCGCTAGTATTACAAGGGAAATAATCCAATTAATGGTACTCGGCCAAGTGTCCATAAACTACTATGAGTGGCCGTCCCTCACTCACGCACTAGAGCTACCATGAAAGCACATTAAAAATAAAAAGTCGTTCATCCTCTCACATTAGAATAACAGGTTGTGGAAGGAGATAATCATTGTAGGTTGGGGGGAGGAGGGGGAATAATGTAATAGAAGACGAGAAGCGAAAAAATGAAGAAAGGTTTTAACGTTTTTAGTTCATAAAACAAGCACCAACCAAAAAGTTTCAGTTTAACTTTTTGAAATATAAAATATTAAAAAATTTGAAGCTAAGAAACAGAACACTCGGAATAATTTTTTTTAAAAAGGGTCAAGGGGGGAGGAAATTCTTTTTTTTTGAAGGGGGGCAGGGTACATTTCATGGCATCGAATCTGATATTCTCGCGTGCTCTACCAAATGAATCATTATGGAGTCGATAGAAAGGACATTGGATCTTGATGGTCTCCCGTGAAAGCCACACCAGTCATTCCTCACTGACTCCCTCACACATGAGATAACAACAATATTGTTTACACGATGAATTCATCATCCGCCTGAATGTTTATCTCTGAAAAACAAGAAATATCCAACAACAACGTCTCCCAGAGTCTGAATCAACTGACTTAAACTGATTCACTTCCTGCCAGTTTTCAAAAGATACGGTATCACATTCCTCATGATCATATACTCTTAACGTATTCATAACTTAGTAAGACTTTGAAGAGGTAGAGAGACAGAAAACAGGGCATCTCGTGTATCGAATGATTAGATACGAACGCAAAATGATATATCATTTGAACTAAGTGTGTTTGTCAGCGGATTATGGTTATGACTGAGTTAAGATCCAGACATATAGAACCAGACACCAGATGGAAGAGAGTGGCAATTGGAAAGCAAGGACAACTAGTTTTACTGCCATCACTAGCACTACTACATGTACCATCAATATCGCCTAGAGCAGCAGCTGCTGGCGGCGGCGGTCTGTTTCGTCTCGGTGCCAGCGTGAGATGTGAACTTTGCCGTAAAACGAGACCCCACTCACTGGAGCGACTTGAAATAAGTCTGTCACACTAGTTCGAGCGCCTCAAAATTGTTTTGAGTCAGCTGTCGAAAGAGAGACCTCGCACACCTGGTCAAAACAGACGCAGAAACAGACTTGACCCAGAGCACTATGAGCTCAACCACTACAACAACAATTGCTGCTGCGACTTGCTCATGCCCTAAAGAAGCATTTCATTCATCTCTACCCAATTCTACTTTGTATTTTTTACAAACCTGACATTATTTGATGATTTTACGTATTTAACGCTACCGCGTATCATCAGGCCCGCAAGTTATTAATCACCACCACCATCATCATCACCATTGTCATCATCATCTCCATCATAATCATCATCATCGTCATCGTCGCCACCACCACCACCATCATCATCATGATCATCATCATCACTACCACCACCACCACCACCATCACCACTATCATCATCATCCTTATCACTACCACCATCACCATCACCACCACCATCACCACCATCACCACCATCATCATCATCATCATCATCATTATCATTATCCTAACTCTCACAGTGACAATAGAAACAATAATACATGTAACATATTACTTCACAGACATTACAGCAGACACAGAGAGAGAGTCCAGGACATACCACTAATAAAAACATGCTGACATTAGTGACCACAGTTACCCACGTATTGCAATTTCTCGGTTGGTCAAAGATGAATGACTGTGAGACAGACAAAATTACTCTTCCTGCTACTTCCACGATAGTCATTACATGTGACCATTTGTGACCCGTCGGGTCAATGGTTTTCAGCCTTTTAGTGCCCCAATCCTTTGGGAAAGAGGCTAAGATTTACAACTTGATCTAAAAACTTTTATAAACATTTGCAGAACTTTTTACAGATCTGTAGAAAACAACTTTTGAGTATTTTACCAATGCAATAAAGTTTACATGAAACTATATAACCCTATAAAGCCCAGATTTAGAGACTTAGAAAACCTAATCCAAAACTTATGAAGCAGGCAAATCTATTTTAAACTAGATCTAGTCACTTAAAAAAAAAAAAAATCAAAATAATGCACGAAAACTCGGAACTTAAGCTGTGTTCTCATGTGTACGGAAACGGAAACGAAAACGAAAATGATATGCGGAAACAAAATTTTGTGTTTCCATGTGTACGGAAACGGAAACGGCCAAAATAAAGGAAAATATCACTTTTGTTTCTTTAGTCATGATATTCGTTCTTTGTAGTCTGCTATTTTTCCTCTCTCTGCCACCATGGCATCTGTTTCGTCCAGAGCCGAATGCAGTTTCTTGCTTTGAGAGGAGGAGTTGGTTTTGATATCATTTCTCCATCACAGATGTATCAAAAGAAAACAAAAACGTCGAGAGCGCCGATGGTGGGTCCACGATTATTTCTCCATTCTTTCTTCCAGCTCACCGCTGAAATTGACATGTTGCAGCGTAAAATGTGTGAGAAATTGAGGAAGAGTTCTGAAATCAGTACTAAATGATTGCCCCCACCTTTTGTTCCATCAGATAGTCCGATCCCAACCCAAAGAAGCAGACGAATAATGTACTGAAAGATAAACAGAAAGCTTTATAGGCGATCTTTTTTTGTCATTCAGCATTCGAAGCAGTAATGTTGCCTAATTTGGTACATGTATTCTGTTGTGCGTTTTCCAAATCCATTGTTCTGACAGTGTGTGGGAGTAATGTTCTTCATGTGAGCAATGTGCGTGTGTGCGGTATGCGTTAGGGACCTATGTGCCTTTGATATTATATTCAATGTAGTTCTACTACTGGTGGTGTGTCAACAAATTTCCTAACAATAAGGTGATAAAGTTATATCTTATCTTATCTTATGTTGTTTGCCGTAAGAATTACAATGGTTAACAATGCAATAGATGTTAACTGTTTCATGACAGACATCCCCCTTTTCCCATTTTTTTAAACGGTCTTCGCCTGGTAGTGATGTAATTGCAAATAATCCTGATTTCTAATCTGTATTGGAAAATCTCAGCACTTATCAGCCCTGAGGTTTTTCTTTTCTTTTGTTTTTTAATGCACAATTCTCAAAGACTCCACACTTAACGCGACCATGCTATGATACAGATATGTACATGTCTGTTATATGTATTCACGTATTTCCATATTCTCAACTCAGGAACACTGGAATAGAGATCCAAAGACTAGACTTGCACTCAGAGCCGTAAAGGTGAAAGGGGATGAGAGAGTGTCAGCGAATGAAAATTGTAGATAGAGGCAGGGGAAATGTCGGGAAAGCAAGGGGATTTGTGCAGTTTTTAATTATGATAATGATTTTGTTTTAAAAGGATAAAGAGGAGAAAAGCAAAAAAAAGTAGTTGGATTTTATAAAACCCAAATTAAATAATAGATCTGGTTTCTTAAACAACAGTCAAATAGTATATATCTAGATCTAGTCCATACAAAATTCTACCAAGTTTTAGAACATCAAGGCCTTGTCATGCCTTGTCATGGACATTCACCATTCTAATGGCTGCTCGTACGGAGGGGGCGGGGGGGTTGAAGTTAAGATTGTAAAAGGTGTACATGGTTACGGAGTGAATATGGGGGAAGTGAGAAATGGATAAAAATCAATCCTACATAGACCTACATTTAGCCAAATATAAATACATACAGGGTTGGTGTTAAAACAGCCGTTTGTGAGGTGACCCGCTGATGATTACTACATACATTAAGATATCAGTTTAGCTGGTAATCATTGTGTTCACGTAGCAGCAGTTTCTTTACGGCGTTACGAAACAGAACACACTTTAGTACAATCGTGAAGTCAAAGGATAAAGCACAAACTCAACAGTCATATCATTTCCCTCCATCGCCTTTGCGATATATTTGTGTAAATGGGAGCCTTTGTGGTCTGGCCTCCTCACGTCAAAAAGTGTCTTGTTTTGTCTAACAAGCTCAATGAGCTTCTCCATATCACTGTTTGATATGTGCCACGGTCTTGGCATCTTTGCAATACGAAGGTTTCCGCCACACTGTTTGACCCACAGAGCCAGGTTTCAGCTCATACCCAAAAAAACGCGGGGGAAAAAAAAAGGCGGGAATGACGTAAGTTCCGGCCCGCGGCAGTGCGGCAACGGCTAAAAATCGCTACCTAGTGCGAAAAAATGTTTTTAGTCGTTTCCGCACGTCGTAGTCGTTTCCGTTTCCGCAAACATGAGAACACCCTCTCTGTTTTACTACTTGATGGATTTTTTTAGTCGTTTCCGTTTCCGTACACATGAGAACACCCCTTAACTGATGAATTGTAAATAGTATTAAAAAACAAAAAACAAAAACAAATGCAAAATGGTGCACTAGGCACTCGGTGTTTTCTTTCTATATCCGAAATTTAAATTGGTGATAATCTAAATGCTAAATTTAATCAATAAAGTACCCAAAAATAGACCGTGAAAGGCCCAGAGTGGCCATTATCGTGCCGACGCTCCGCGATCCGTAAAACCGAAACTCAAACTCAGGCTCAAAACTTTGGGGTCATAAAGCCTCTTCCCACGAAACGTATTTTCGGAGCTTTTTCTGGGAGTCTTTTTCACTCAATGACCATCGGCGTATTTTCTAAAAAATACTCCCTCCCCTTTTTGTTACTGTAGGTGCTCCCATGTAAGCGTTTTATGAGATATAATGCTTTTCATGAAAAAACACGCTCGACAGAAAATACGTGCAGAAAAAAAACAAAAACGCGCTTCAGGGGAACAAGATTTTACAATCCTTACAGCTTCCCCCCCCCCCCCCCCCCGCCGTCACTCCGGACGAAAACTCAGTCTTGCATCGTCCTCGTCTTTGTACCGTACTGCTTCATTCTATCTCCATTTTTCAGCAAAAGATAAAGCTATAGGCCCTAATATGGAAGTACTCCGAGAGTAGATTTTGGCGACCTCAGTTCTTTTTTTGTTCTATCTCCATTTTCTGAAAAACTGGAAATCTTTTGGTACGCGGAAGAGGTGTAGGAAGGTGCGCACTTTGCCACTTGTTTAAAGTGCGTTGTGGCACTTACCAAGCTGTTTCACAGTTCCAGTTTATTCCAACTTCCTGTCATAATACTAAAGCCGCAAACGCCCAACGTCGAATTTCTCAGTTGTGCAAAAAAAGTGGAGTTTGAACAAATAAGAACTAAGGTCGCTCATTAAAGCGTCAAAAAGTTGTTTAAGAACTCTGTAAAGTTTAACTAGAAAACTTTACAAGAGATTTTCTCAAAAGGCGCTGATGTGAGAGGTGGAATAAGTTACTGCTCAGGGGGCATCATGTTAGACCTGATTTTCTCTGCGGAGAATTGATTACATACGTGAAAACACTAATGACAACACAGCAATTACAGATAATAATGAGCATATAAGATAATGTTGAAAAAAGCATTTGTTTACTCAAAAAGCGGGTAACTGGATGTAAAACGGCGTATCCAAGGCCGGATATAGATGAAGAGAGGCCCTAGTCTATTCTAGCTGTGAGGCCCTTCCCAATCCCTCGTCTTCACGCCCAGAGGAAGATGGAAGTGTTTAATAATTTGAGTAAAGCCAATGATGATGATAAGTGTTTAAAATTCCGCACTTTGCAATTCCTTCTTGAAAGGACATAAAATACGAAAATTACAAAAGATTTGTTCAGAAACTACAGAGCATTATAACATAATAATAATGATGTAAGAAAAGGCTACGCGTGTCACAAATTATTATGCAAACTGGGCTGAGGTGGCGAGCCCCCCCCCCCCCCACCCTAGATTTGGAGGCCCTAAACTTTAGTCTACCTAGCCTAGTGGTGAATTGAATGGCGTATCTGGGCGTATCTAATGTTTGGAGGTATGGCATATGCCTTGGACGCCATCGAGCCTTTTCTGTTAAAGTCAGACAAACCATATTCGGTCAGCGAAAAAATGATTTTCTTCTGGTGTAAACAAGGAGGTGGTGTAATTTTCATGTAGTGCCAAAAATATTTTATTCATTAAAAGATTAACGAACCTGACTTGTATTTTTGAGCTGATATTATGGTATAGTCATCTATAAGATGGGTTTCACATGTTTGGACGGGGGGAGGGGGGCAGTTTCAATGTTTGTCTTGGGCTCTGTTTTCCGTGGGTACACCTCTGATTCGGTGAATACATGTATATTGGACGATCGTGCTTGCAAAGCGGTCATCTGCTGTCCATTTGTACGCGCAAATCCTCGGGTTGGAGAATGTGATCCACAGACTTGGAAACTCCGTCATATATGCAAATGTATGCAAAAACCCAGTCATTAAGCCCCGGGGGGTTGGCAAAGGGTTGTCAATTTAGCCTCTTTATTTGCGATATTCCCATGTCATAATCAATCTGAAGTACGAAAGGCGAAATTGGCTACTAGCACAGTAAAGATTTACAGAACAGCAGCGTCCTCGTGCATCTGTACCTGGAAAGTACAACTGTTGTCTAAGTGTAGTTTATTTAAGCAACAAACTCCCAAACAAACGGAACTAACTAACTAACTAACTAACTAACTAACTAACTAACTAACTAACTAACTAACTAACTAACTAACGAACTAACTAACGAACTAACTAACGAACTAACAAACTAACAAACTAACTAACTAACTAACTAACTAACTAACTAACTAACTAACTAACTAACCAACTAACCAACGTACTAACTAACTAACTAACTAACTAACCAACTAACCAACGAACTAACCAATTAACTAACTAACTAATCAAGCAAGCAAACAACCAACCAACCAAACAACCAATTAACTAACCAAGTAACCAACCAAACAAAAAACCAACCAACCAACCAACCAATTAACCAACCAACCAAACAAACAACCAACCAACCAACCGATCAACCAATCACCCAACCAACAAACTAACCAACCAACCAACCAATTAACCTACTAACCCAACCAACCAGCCAAGCAAACAAGCAAACAAGCAAAGCAAGCAAGCAACCAACCAACTAGAGGAACGACCACGTCTACGTTATTCCCGTATGTCTGACAATTACCAGAATATGCAAACCACTTGACTTTCCTGTTTACCGATTGATTTACGAACGTGGTGTCTGATTGATTAACTGATGCACATAACAATATCCCCTCTTCTAAGCCTCTAAATTCAAACATTTAACTTGAAAACAAGTCAAACATTTACAGAATACCTAAAGATATTGACTTCTGTACAACTGTTACAAAACAGTAATAGTCTCAGTACTATCGTTATTTTTGCACAATCTTTTTTCTTACCAACCCACAAGCTGTGTGTGCAGCTGACAGTTAACCAAACAGTTCAATGTTCTGAGTAAATAAGATTATCTGTAAGCTTTCCCTTTGATACGTGGAAAGTTCAGACAGTCAATATTGTAATGAATACAACAGTGCTACTGCCCCCCCCTCCCATTGAAGTTCTGGATAGAGGTGGGGGGGGGGGGAGTGGGTGGGAACAGAAAAGGGACAATGTTCTTATTGTGGTGGTGTCTGATGGAATTTAGAAGACAATTAACCATTCAACACCCAACACCGTGGTGACACAACAACACCACACCAGGATCTTTTCCACGACAGGGACCACATTTATTATATATAAAAAATAGAAAAGGGTTATGTAGCCCAGCAATGATTGGAGTTTACCAAAAACAACAAAAAGAAAAGCTATAGTATCTATAAACTGTAAATGACTAATATTATAAACTAAAACTGTAAACGGCTAAAAAGAACTAAAACTAAAAAGAATTAAAATCAAGAAACTAAAAGTACTAAAAACTAAAGAGAACTAAAACCCAGTGCAGCCACGCCTACCGGCATCCCTGGCTCACTGCCTCATCCTTACTGTGAATAAATCCAAAGCAATGGACATACAGTACAGTAAGCATATAATATAATGTATACATCATTAGTATGCGTGGATTATTAGTCATACTACTATCATTCACCTTATGCACATTGCATATCATATATTATACTCGCACGTCATCCAAATAACAGCCTCACGTACAGGAGAGATAAAGATGCACACAAACCACAAAGACCCCCATATATTATATGGCCATACTGGCCTCCACAGGCTTACTAATCACTTGAGCGTGACGCCATCTTCTCCAGCTGCCCTTGGTGACAAACAATAATAACCAATACAATAACACAATATAGCCACAGTAATCATATTACCAAGACACAATGACTTCCAATACTCGTGTCACATTCGTTCATTACTGTACTATTCACTAACCGTGGATGGGCTGGCCTGGCCCAGTGCCACTGAATGGCGTCTCACCGCCCCACTGTATCGGCTGTCTTCCCCCAGTAACCTGCAACAATTGGGACAACATACTGCATAACTTCTAGTCCCATCATGTACCGTCCCCTGGGTTAACATGAAAATATTCAAGTATACACGCATTAACCGTCCAATATGCCTCCTTATCAGTAATATCATGGACCATAATATGCTTCCAAACACAGTGAAGTAACTGAACTTCAAATAACAGAAAACTTCCACAGCATCAATATTACATAACATACAGTGTAGCATCAAACTATTATTACCGCCAGTCTAAGTGGCCATAACATCTGTAACGAACACGTGCTTAAGCAGTGATCATCCAACCACACTGTCCAACATAGTAATCGTATAATAATATGCAATATTCATTTATAATATTCACTGCAGAGTAAACGAAATGCGAGTAAGTATCAAAGAGAACAAAGTTACTAAGACCAACTCACCAGTTCTCAAGAGTCAGAACTGTACAACTTGCACGAATGACCGTCCTCTTGGTCCGAGTGCCTAGCTAGGGAATGACGCTGCGATAGATTGACTAAACAAAAATACGCATTTCATGCAGCGCCAAAACCTGCCCCAAGCTAATTGCAATTGAGTTCGGGAATTCCACGACCTCTGGGCCACTCACGCCCATAAAACATCCTGACACGGCCGAGTCGCCTCGGTCAGTGCAGGTATTGGAGATCATAGAATCCAAGCACCCGACACCCCCGGGCACGCCTTCGGACAACGACACCCTCGGGCATGCCTTCGGACCACCGGAGTAGTCGTGACACGGTCACATTATAATGAAGTGTGAAACAGATGTTTTAATCTCAAAAGAAAATAGAAAAAAAAAAAAAAGCAAATAAGACGATCAAAGAACAGGGCCATCCATAATGTATGTACTCACAATTTTGGCAATTGCCCCCCCCCCCCCCCCCAAAACAAAAACAACAAAACACATGCTTTTTCATATCTTTGGCATCACACCTGTCACAAATCCCAGACTGGGAGATGTAATAATTATAACAGGACAACAATCACGAACGAACACGTATAACACTTAACAGAACAACCCATCAGACTCACACATTTATTAAACATAAAGATAAAGATAACAGTGCAATTACATACATTATATTATTCTAATCAACTGCCGTCCAACGGCCTTCTTTCCCTCAAGCACTCTTCCTCGGGTCCACAACCCGGTAGTTACTTTTAAATACACGTCGGCTTCAGCCTCTCCACTCAATGTCTTAATAACACATTCCTATGGCAATAACACCTGAGCATTCCAAGAGCTCCTCAACATGGCAATAGAACGTTAATAGTTCAATTCACATTAATATCACAATGGCACAGTCGTATATCACTATCACATGTAGTACATCTTAAGAGCACATTAACAATTATATACACATCCCTGTCTGTGGCCAGACTGCCACGACTCATGCGCCCCTCCTGTCCTGCTCAGAGACATGCTAATAATAGCTAGACTGCGCTCTCCCGCGGAAAAGAGCAGCGAAAAGTGACTCCGGATATGCGTCCGTCCGCCATCTTGTTAGCGATGCAGAAGAGAGGATTTTCCGATTGACTGCTGTTACTTTCGCTTTTGGTTTCCTTTGGTTTCACCAGCTGACTTGACTTGTTGCGAACAGAGATAACAACTTAACGCATCTTTTCATTTAAACAGGTGAGTAGAAAGGATTTTGCTATTAGTCTAAACCATACACTCTTTCATTTCAGCTTAACTCGGTCTCTTCTTTCACCAAGCAAGCTCAGCAGACAGCTTCACTTGGTTTCATCGTCGACAAGGGGAAAACATAAGATAGCTGGACTAGCTTAGATCAAGATTTCAGGATCTAGACTATAGACTAGCCTATCCATTATAGATCTATAGATCATCTAATCTAGTGCTGTAGTCTACACTGCAAACCACAGCAACTTTATTTGGTTTTTGAAGATAGCAATCTGGTATCACTGACACTGTGTGTAGACTCGTCTCAGACTCAGTCTCACGGTCTAGTCATTCATTATAGCTAGATCTAGATGTAGCTATCTCATCTTCGAGTTCTATGTTCTAGTCTAGACCCACACTCGATTCTACATAGTCTGGATCTAGTCTACATGACAGAACACAACACCAAATTCACATGTTGGCACCTTAATGTTAACAATCATACATGGCACTTCCACACTGTGCATTGACCAAATGTCTCAGACATATCATCAATTCCTTTACTTGTGCAGATATTTTCCAAACAGCAATGAGTTTTTGTTTGAAAATAAAATGTTTATAGATTTATGAAACTACTTTCACAGATCCGACAAAGAGGAGGGTTCAACAACAACCCAACAGCGGAACAATTCCGTCAAAGTCTGCGACTCCTTCTCCTCCAGAATGATGTAAGGGCCTCACAGCAGGGAAACACAATCCAGTTGGATAACACTGAAGATGTGTGGATTTCATCTCCAGTCACTGTCAGGCAACCCACTCCACTGCCAACATGGGATGAAGAGCTGGCTCATGCAGCAGAGAGGCTTGAGGCAGGCTTGAAATTTGATGACAGTGATTGGAGAACATCTTGCCTCACATACACTGCCGGTTTTGTTTGCCGCCGTATCAGCAGGACACTGAAATGTGTTGATTGTCGGGCAGCCTTACACCAAGATCACGTCATAGGCAACGGCTCTTCATGCTTCTTGGCACGCAAGAACAATGGTGGACTGATAGTACCTACCACAGGTATTGTGGAGATCTTGAAAACTGCCGAGAGAGCTTTCAGAATCCTCATGCCAAGTCCATGCTTGATGCAAACGCTGCCTCACACCAGATATGTGGACTTGAGGATGCAAATGCTCGTTATAAACAGCCTGCATGGCAAACTGCGCCAGCTTTTTCCATCATTAGAAAGGCACTTTCTAGACCACGAAATTGGGAATGAAGAACCCCATTCCCTTCAGCTCCTGAAACTCATAGTTTCCTACTACCTCAAAATGAGATTGCTGAAGGCTGGAAAACTGCACCACCAACGCACCATTTTGCAAGGCACAACAACGAAACGTATGAAACTGAACAAGCTCATTTTATTCAGTGGACAGTGACATTGTGTGTGAAGTGTGTGGCTTCTCTAACCTGGATTATTTAACAGCGCCAAATATGTAAGTAACCCTTGATGTTTTATCTTTCTATCCCTCTCTTAATTTTCTGTTACTGGTACTTAAGTTTTCTTCATCTTAGACTGTGGATAACACCTCTACAATTTGGTAAAGATGAATGCATGTGCGTGGTTTTTTTTTGTTGTTTTTTTAAAGTTGGGGATGGGTAAGTGTGTATGGTGAGAGAGGCAAAGTGTTTGATTGATGCTACTTGTCAGTGGTAGAATATATGTGTGGACAGTGGGAAGGTACTAATAGTATCCTTGACTGGATATGGTAAAGCAAAATCAGCACTGTGAAACTTTGAATCATTGCTGCTTTTAGATCTAGTTATTTTTATTTCCCATCCACATTCCTCTACTTCACAGGACTAATAAGATTATAAAACTGTTGTTATTAGTCTGTCATTGCTTTGCCTCAGTTATAAGTAACCTATATCATGGTAACCTGTAGAGGCATTTTGTCCATCACCTGCCAGACTGATATTGAATCATGTACTCATTACTAATTCGAAATGTTACTATGGAAAGGTCAATCTAGATGAGGTTTATCCAAAATGCATAGCTCCAGCCATTCGACCAACTTATAAATCCCCTGAGTTTATCGATTAATTTTTTCCACGGTAAAGTGTTCAGTATTGCCGATTGCCCAATTCGTCCTACTAACCACTTATCGCAAAGTGACGAAAAAGCATCGATACAAAGCGGTATACGTCACTTTGCGATAAGTGGGACGAATTGTTTAATTGCTCTTCGTTTTATGTATTTTACATGACGACCACGTCTTATTTTCCTGTCTAATAGATCTTTGCTTTACTCATCAAACAATATCAAATAGAATTAGAATTTAAGCTTTTTACAATTAATTATGATATTAATATGCTCAGTTCAATTTAAATCGAGAAAACTGGCAGCAATATCACGCAGACAAATAACAAACACATACAAAGACACATAAACTAGCAGACACCCATTTATTTATTTTTTACGCCATGCCGCTGCCGACCCTAGCCCAGCGAAGCGAAGCGAGAACCATCTTGCCTTGCCTCGCTATTGAGATGGCGCTGACTCGCCAGGCTTGTTACGCCTTGGCCCGCTTAGCCACGCAGTCTAGCTATTATTAGCATGTCTCTGGTCCTGCTCGACAGCTTCACTCCACTGGCCTATGCGTAGCCTTCGGCCCTATGCTGGCCTATCCCCTGTGCTAGTTCGCTTACCGCGGGTGGCGTCTCTGCCCGACCCCGGCACCTACAAGAAGAACATTACATTGGTATAATACCATACCATTTCTAACCACTTCACCCCTCATTACAAACCACGAAGCGTACACACAATAGTCCACCTTTCACTCACCACACATCTTACGGTAACACACCTCCACCGTACCACACAGCACTCACTCTCGCTACGAATCCATGAACCTAACTTACATCTATCGCTCATGGCGCACATTTCTATACACAGTAATCACTGACTTCCACATTCCTCACATATACTTATTTACATCATGGTCATAGGCGAATATAATACATCAATCATCATAATTATAAATCATAGTTCAACCTACCAGTCATCACTGGAAAACACATCACAATCTCCCGACTGCCTCTGATCTCACGTCTGTCCCCTGGGACCTCTTAACTTGCAGTGATCTGACTATTCAGATTTTGCCTCTACTACGCCTCAACTTCACTCACAACATGCACGCTTTACGTCAACTAACAGAAGTCAATACAGGTGAGCAGCCTCCCTATCCCGTGAGTCAGTCCTACACTTCCATGCCCCCGTAATCCTTGAATCCCGCTCACTCCACTCGTGACATCATCCCCCACCCCAAAAAAATTAATGCAATTAATTTCCAAATCGCATCAAGATAAATGTCAACGAGTGAGCGTGAGCGATATCTACGTAAAAATGACCTACTCATGCCCCTAGCACATATGATATATGATACCTAAATCAGAGGAAAACCTGGCGATCAATATGCCCTGCACTATGCATATATATATCACATCATCAATACCTACTAAAACATAATACCTAAGACCGAATCACAATCAATCAACCTATCAACCATTCTTCATATAATATAATATTTATAATGTCAATATTCTAAGATCGAAGAAACGTTCACACAGATCACTGTCAATGTTCATATGTTTCCCAATTTCTGCTGATATACGTTTCCAATTGTGCACAATCTGCGACTCTTCGTTGTTCTGTCTGTGGAATGTTCCTGTCCTCCGACGTGTAAGCTACTGAAATCTTCACCTAGGCTCGACTAAGGTAGTCGGCGATATGATTGCTGGTTCCTGGAATCGGTTGAATGACGAACGTATACGGCTGTAAAGCCAATGCCCATCTAGATAAGCGAGGGCTGGATGAACGATTCTTAGACAAAAACGTTAGTGGCTTGTGGTCCGTCTGGATACAGAATTCTCGACCCATCAGATAACGTCCTAATTTCTGGACGGACCACACAATGGCAAGACACTCCCGCTCTATCACAGAATACTTTCTTTCTCTCTGCAATAACTTCCTACTGACATAACATACAGGATGGAAACATTCGTTCTTCTCCTGTAGAAGACAAGCGCCGACACCAGAGTCCGACGCATCTGTTCTGAGGATAAATTTAGATCGAAAATCGGGTAATATCAGAATGGGTGACGATGATAATGCTGTCACCAATTTATCAAATGCTGTCTGACATTCAGACGTCCACTGAACCTTATCGGGTTGTCCCTTCTTAGTAAGGTCAGTAAGAGAAGATGACAAGGAGGAAAAATTTGGAATGAACTTCCTGTAATAATTTAAAATTCCCACTAAGCTTCTGACTTGTTTCTTTGTTTTAGGGGTTTGCAACCCTACTAATTTCTCAATTTTTGTTACTTCAGGTCTCTGAACACCTCTACCCACGATATGTCCTAAGAATACTATCTCTGGACATGCCAAATACATCTTTGCGGGTTTAGCAGTTAACCCAAAATGACGCAATCGTTGAAAAATTACTGTTAGTGTCTGAATATGATCAGACCATGACGACGTATGACACGCTCCACTGGTTTCGTCTGAGCACACAGACACTCTGGTCTCTCATAAAATCCCTGTAGCATATTAACATGGAATACCTTAATTGATCCATCAATCTGGATAGCGTAATCTACCTTCGAAACAACTCGCTCAATAGCATAAGGACCTTTCCATGTCATCAATAACTTATTATGATCCGTAGGCAATAACAATAGAACCTTGTCTCCTGGCTTAAAAATTCTCAGTTTGGATCCTCTATCTTTATAGTTTTTTGCTCTTTTTGAAGCGGTACTAGAAGCTTCTTCTGCTATAGTGCGCGCTGAAGATAATCTCTCTCTTAAATCAACCAGGTACTGAAACACTGAAATTTGCTCATCGTCTCCTGATGATGGCGACGTCATCATGTCCCGAAGAACATCGGTTGGACCCCTAGGACTACGACCATACAACATTTCAAACGGAGAGAATCCCGTTGATTCCTGACGTACCTCCCTATACGCGAATAATACTGCAGGGATATATCTATCCCAATCTTTAGGGCGATCAGCAGCTACCTTACGCAGCATCTACTTTAGCGTCGGGTTCAATCTCTCGCACATGCCGTTAGCCTGCGGATGATATGGGGTGGTAGTGATGGGCTGTATGCTAAATAAGCGAAACAATTCCTTCATCATCTCCGAAGTAAATTGCGCGCTCCTATCAGACAAAATTTGTTCTGGTATTCCTACCCTAGCGAAAATTCCAAACAACGCTTCCGCGACTGCTTCAGACGTTATGGTCCGAAGAGGAACCGCCTCTGGCCATCTCGTAGCATTACATATGACTGTTAAGAAAAATCGATTCCCCCTATCGGTAGCTGGGTGAATGGGGCCAACAAGGTCTATCGAAACCTTTTTAAACGGCTCCGAAACCGTGGGGATCTTTTGAAGAGGAGCCTGGGGTGTACGTCCCTTATGCGTCCTCTTTTGGCACGCACTGCACGTCTTACAATACAATCGTACATCTCTGTGGACGGATGGCCAATAAAAATTCTTAAAAACCCTTTCTTTGGTTCTAGCTATCCCCATATGACCCGCTAATGGGACATCATGTGCAAAAATGCAATACTGTTGCAATTAGCAACGCTGGCACAACGACCTGCTTTAAAATGGAAGCCACTGTGACATACTTTCGGAGCAGAATGCCCGCCTGGATAACAAAGGAAGATGAACCGTTCTTATATTTCCTCGTTTTCTCTGTTCGCGCTTCCCCAAAACATGGACTCAATGATGGATCCTCCTTTTGTAATCTCGCCAAGCGCTCTGGTGTGATATCCAGGTTGACCGCTGGCGTTGCCAAAGGTCTAATCTTACTCCTATCACCTACCTGTCGACGTGTCTCGACTGCGGCACAAAAGTCAATACCTTTTGATTGTGACCATGCCTGCACATTCTCTTCGGAAGGGGAAACTACCCGAGACACATTACCAATGATGAGCTGGGCGCCTGGAAAAAAACCAACGACTGCTTCGACTTCCCCGCTAAGGAAAGGCGTATCAATTACTATCTTGGCCAATGGTAATTTCTCAATGGCCCCTGAAAATTGAATGCACGGGACAGTTTCACCTGTAAGCTGCGAATCCCGAATGCAGTCTCTATGCACCCCCACAACGGTAGATCCTGTATCCCGTAAAACCGAGACCGGGTCGTCCCCAACAAACCCCGGATAAACCCTAAGACCACCTCCTGTATGACATGAATTTATAACGGGAATCTTTCTCCCACAAGGTAAAACACCAGAAGATAACAATTTCTCACAACTGGGACACTTAGAATACTGTCCGCCTCCGTTGTCCGATGTAATACACGCGGCCGCATGATGAAATTTATTAGGGGAACATGGAGTGGAGCTACCGTGATTGCCATCCACGTTCGCCGCTATCCTATCTGCAGGGCAATTCACGCAGTTCCAACACTTCGCGGCCCTACAATCCCGTGAAAAATGACCTACGCGTCCGCAAGTCCAACATTCCGCTCCCTGTGTTCCGGTAGACCTGGGTCCCCGTGACCCATCGCGACCGGAACTAAAGTCCCTATGCCGTCGATGATCGGCAAAGGTTACAAACCGCCCTCGGCCATTACCGCGACCCAGCCCTCCTGCTCGGTCAAACTTACCGGCTCCACATGCAGGTGATTGATAATACCCCCTACGTTGAACCTGGGCTTGCCCATTATAGGCACCACGCTGACGTGACCTGTCTCTCTGTCCTGTCGGTGACCCCTCAACCACGGCGGCGTAACCAGCATCCTGTACGTACGCCCTCGCGACTGGTTTGGACGGATGTGCCGTACGATATGCTTCCGCCAACTTTGACGCCTCCTGCACCGTCGCGGGTTCGTTTTCTTTTAGAAAAGCCACTAAATCTTTATGGCACGACGCGTACAGCTGGTCACGGATCATTAGGTCTTTCAATTTACCAAAATCTGCGGCAACATGGGACAAGTCCAACCAGTTCGTAAAATACTCTGTCAGTCTCGCGACGAAGGCAGCAAAGTCCTCCCTGGTATCCGCACGTGCTCGCCTAAACTGCTCCCGGAAATATTCCTCCGTACGCGCAAATCGGCGAAGCAGCAAAGACTTCAGCTTATCGTAATCATGCATGTCTTCGCGCTGTAACTCTTTAAAGTAGGTTAACGCTCGCCCCTGCAATAAGGATGCCAGGTACGTGGACCATAATTGCTTATTCTCCCCCCATTGCAGTTGTGCATTTAGTTCGAACCTGTAAAGGAAGGCGTCTATATCGTTCTTCCGGTCGTCGAACGTCGGCAGCTTAATTCTAACACCACTTTTGTTTTGACCCTGCCGCTCAACTGTTTCCGTTGGCGCATTCTTCTTGATTTCTAATTCTGCGATTCTTACTCGCGCCTCTCCCTCCTGTTGCTTATCCCTAGCCTCTATCTCCCGTTCTTGAGCTTCTATCTCCCTTAACTTTAACTCCCTTTCCTGCTCCTTATCCTTAGCCTCTCTTTCCTGCTCCTTATCCTTAGCCTCTCTTTCCTGCTGCCGCTCTTGAGCCTCTTTTTCTCGCTCTCTATCTTTAGCACGCTCATCGCGCAATTCCGCCTGCTGCTCTTTAATCCAGCCGCGTAGCTCTACGCCTTCAAGGCCAAGTTCCGTACCCACTTTCATGAGCTCACGGAGATCCGCCATTTCATGGATTTATTATTATACAATTTGCAATCCAATATACTGTCTATGCACTTATAATACCCTCCGTATCCCGAGACCTGAAATTATGCCACTACAATAACAAGCACTATTTCCAAATGCAATTCAGAAACACACCTCACTGAACATTTTATAGCATACTCTCTCTAACTAATTCTATGTTCATAAAATGTATAGCACTATTAAATAACAAAAGAGAATAGAAAAGACAAGAATGAGGAAATTCAGAAGAAGGGCCACAAGTACGTCAAGGACAACGAACCAGACTAGGACAAAGACTTCTAAAAAAAATATAATGGGAAAAAAATGCAACCTAACTACGCCGATTACACTACAAGGTACGAACAAGAACAGAGCCTGAAAAAAAGAACGTATCTACAGATAGGTCAGAGAGGGGACAAGAGAATACGTCTTCCTGCAGAAACAGAGAACATATCGACGCTACAACTAAACAATAACAAAGCCCTACAGAACTGTTCACTGTGATGAACGTGGTTTCAAGTTTAGCCCACCTCCCGAAGAGGATAAACCAAGTTCACCACAGCAAACCCGCGCCACCGCCCGTATAATCAATTACAAAAAAAACAGCAAAACAGAGAAAAAGACAGATCAAAGGGACAGCCCACAATCCAGGGCACAAAATTTCAGTTTTACTTAACTTTCACTTTGACTTTAAGTTCTTCCCTTACACGGAGCTCTGGCTGCTTGTCTCCTCAGGCTGGCACACACACTCTCTCTGTGAAAATTCAATCACACATTAGTACATATTTATAGTAATACATGCATCAATACATATTCATAAATATATATAAATTATACCATCATGAAATTTCCATTCATCCCACGAACAAAAGACAACAGTGTCACGAGTGGAGTGAGCGATAGTTAATAATTACGGGGGGAAAGGAGGAGAGTAAAATTAACGCACGTAGACAAGTAAGGGAAAGCGTGCATGTTATGAGTGGTGGGGGTCTGAATGAGGCGAGAGCGCTGTATTACTATCACTGCAAGTTAGAACGTCCTAAAGAGCGGACGCAAGAGAAAGCCCAGTGGGCGAACATAAGGGGAGCAGTCGGAAGACTAGTGAGAGAGTTTTTTCCAGTGATGACTGGTAGGTGAAACGATGATTGATAATTATGATTGATGTATTATATTATATTCGTCTATTACCATGATGTAAATAAGTATATGTGAGGAATGTGGAAGTCCTTGATATTGGATATAGCAATGTGCGCCATGAGCGATAGATGAAAGTGAGTTCATGGATTTGTAGCACGAGTGAGTATTGTGTACTACGATGGAGGTGTGTTACCGTAAGATGTTTGGTGAGTGAAATGTGAACTATTGTGTGTACGCTTCATGGGTTGTAAGGAGAGGTGGAGTGAATAGAAATGGTATGGTATTATACCAATGTAATGTTATTCTTGTAGGTGTCGGGGACGGGCCAAAGAGCCACCTCGGTGAGCACAGGGGATAGGCCAGCATAGGGCCGGAGGCCACACATAGGCCAAGAGTGAGGCTGTCGGTGCAGGACAGTAGAGGCACATAAAGTCGTGGCAGTCAGGCCACGGACAGGGACGTAGATATGAGCGTGAATGTGATAATGTACTATTGCCATGTTGATGGGCTATTGAAATGATAATGTACTATTGCCATGTTGATGGGCTATTGAAATGATAATGTGCTATTGCCCTGCTGAGGTGCTAGTGGAATGCTAAGGTGTATGACAATAAGAAGGTGATATTGAGAGACTGCGGTGCCAGTGAATTATTAATGTGCTATTAAGACCCTGAGGGGAGAGGCTGAAGCCGAAGTGTCTTTAGGAAGTAACTACCGGGTTGTGGATCCGAGGAAGAGTGCATGTGAGAATAAGGCCGTTGTACGGCAGTTAATTTCAATAATATAATGTATGTAATTGCGCTATTATCTGTATAATTATGTTTAATAAATGTGTGAGTCTGATGGGTTGTTCTGTTAAGTGTTAAACTTGTTCGTTCGTGATTGTTGTCCTGTCATAACTTATTACATCTCCCAGTCTGGGATTTGTGACAAACAGCACGAATTCCTAGCACAACAGAAAAATAACTAGATATGACGAATACACAATGTCAAAATGACCACAGGTAAACTAAACGGACGAGTGTCTCAACGGACGAGCCCCCAGTGTCACAAATCCCAGACTGGGAGATGTAATAATTATAACAGGACAACAATCACGAACGAACACGTATAACACTTAACAGAACAACCCATCAGACTCACACATTTATTAAACATAAAGATAAAGATAACAGTGCAATTACATACATTATATTATTCTAATCAACTGCCGTCCAACGGCCTTCTTTCCCTCAAGCACTCTTCCTCGGGTCCACAACCCGGTAGTTACTTTTAAATACACGTCGGCTTCAGCCTCTCCACTCAATGTCTTAATAACACATTCCTATGGCAATAACACCTGAGCATTCCAAGAGCTCCTCAACATGGCAATAGCACGTTAATAGTTCAATTCACATTAATATCACAATAGCACAGTCGTATATCACTATCACATGTAGTACATCTTAAGAGCACATTAACAATTATATACACATCCCTGTCTGTGGCCAGACTGCCACGACTCATGCGCCCCTCCTGTCCTGCTCGACAGCTTCACTCCACTGGCCTATGCGTAGCTTCGGCCCTATGCTGGCCTATCCCCTGTGCTAGTTCGCTTACCGCGGGTGGCGTCTCTGCCCGACCCCGGCACCTACAAGAAGAACATTACATTGGTATAATACCATACCATTTCTAACCACTTCACCCCTCATTACAAACCATGAAGCGTACACACAATAGTCCACCTTTCACTCACCACACATCTTATGGTAACACACATCCACCGTACCACACAGCACTCACTCTCGCTACGAATCCATGAACCTAACTTACATCTATCGCTCATGGCGCACATTTCTATACACAGTAATCACTGACTTCCACATTCCTCACATATACTTATTTACATCATGGTCATAGGCGAATATAATACATCAATCATCATAATTATAAATCATAGTTCAACCTACCAGTCATCACTGGAAAACACATCACAATCTCCCGACTGCCTCTGATCTCACGTCTGTCCCCTGGGACCTCTTAACTTGCAGTGATCTGACTATTCAGATTTTGCCTCTACTACGCCTCAACTTCACTCACAACATGCACGCTTTACGTCAACTAACAGAAGTCAATACAGGTGAGCAGCCTCCCTATCCCGTGAGTCAGTCCTACACTTCCATGCCCCCGTAATCCTTGAATCCCGCTCACTCCACTCGTGACAACACCCCCCCCCCCCGCCCCAAGCACTTTACTCTAGTGTTGTATCAACAGCCAATGGAATGGCGAATGTCCATGACAGTAGCTTGATGTTCTAAACCTGAAGTGGCATTTTTGGGCTATTGATTAGTTTTATGAAATTAGCAGTCTTCATTCGATTTTTGTGTTATCCCACAACTCAATTTGTTGAAAAAAAAAAAAAAAAAAGAATATAAACAAAACCAAACTTGTTACTTTTTAATTTTATTACCATAATTGAAAAACACACGCTCTTGGGAACCCCTACGCAAGCTCTCGGGACCCCCTCCCCCTTTCCCTTCCGAGTGTACACACTTCATGGATGACCCCAAAGATGTTTCAAACACGCCACCTGGGGAACGATTTCGTATGACCTATGGTTGACCCTTTGCTAAGAAGATTAAAATAGCATGGAGGAGTAGCTAATCCCAAATTTTTTTATTATTTTAAAGTCCCGGATGTGAACTTTTGTATTTTTCTTTACTCGCTGAATAAGCATGAACGTTTTAAGGTATTTCGGTCGTGAGAAATTTATGATTATTCAGGGAATAGACGATTTTTTTATTTTTTTTAAATCGTGATCTTGGTTCGTGTTTGTTCTACCTCAATTTTCGGAAAAAAACTGGAGATCTTTTAGTATGTAGACGAGGTATAATATTAATGCACACCCTGACACTTGTTTAAAATGCCTTGTGACACATAACAAGCTGCTTCACGGTCATAATGCTAAAGCCATAAACGTTTGACGTCGAATTTCCCACAGTTGTGCAAAAAGTGGATTCGGAACAAACAAGAACTAAGGCCGAGAAATTCAAACTAAATTCGAAATGAATAAAAGTGAAATGCCAAGGAAACTGTGGCCCGCAAAGTGATATTTAAGGAAGTTTTGTTGCAGCCAGGTGATAGATTTACACCAGACGAGCACGAGGCTCTCTTGGTAATCAGTTAAATTTTTAACCAATCAAATAACAAAACCACATTTTCATTAAATTCATAAACCACTTCCGGTTTCAACAGGGCAAGGACCACAAAGAGCTTTGCTTTTGGTAGTTTTTCAGCTTTGTTAGATAAGTGGGTTATGGTTAGGGTTAGATTAGTAATGCTATATCTCTTAACACAGGGACAGACAACACCGTCTAAAATCACCATAATTTAATATGGTACGCCAGCCTCGCCCCTCTCAGTTCCCAGCAGCCCACGGGCCTAAAGCAGCCTCTATCCTAAAGTCTTACACGTTTCTACAACATACCATCAGACATATAATATACAGCTGTACAGATTAGCCCACCATTTCACCGGCTCGATTGACTCCTCCCCTTGGGCTGTATGAGGTGATCATGTTTGCCCCACGATCTGGACATATGTCCATTTTGTATGATTGACTGACCACTGAACAGGGGAACAAGGAAGGAGGAAATACCAAAAAAAAATCGCCACTGATCAGCCGATGGACGAGGAATACCTGGTATAATGCCCTTCTCTCAAATGACACCCAGAGCACGTTATCCCCCTCAACACCCCCCCCCCCGCCCGCCCCATGACTCTCTTGCCCGCCCCAGTTTTATGCATTTTTAAATGTGTAGGCCTACATAATTTTATCGACAGAGGCGAGACTGCATTCAGGGATGGGATCCACGTCTGTCATTCCGTTTTGAGCACCCCCCCCCCCAACCCCACCCCAAAGGTTCTTTCTTTTTTTTTTTCTTCCAAAAGAAGAAAACTGTTGCACAGTTTGGGGGGTGGGTAGCTTCTGTCTTGTCCTTATGTGAATAGTTTAGTTGCCATTAGAACTGGTAAACAGCACAGGCAAACTGTAGCATTATTACAATGATTACTCCCTTGTGTAAATTATTGTGATATGGCAATCAACAAAATAATTCGTGTAACTTTTGACTTATTTGATCGTAAAATAACAGAAGTGAGGAGACGAAAGGCATGTTTTGAAGCTACAATGTTATGAAAATTTGGGAAACTGTTAAAGTTACCAACATTTTCAGTGCTTTTGATAACTGTTCGCACCCGGGCAGCTGATTGCGCAAGGACATCATTGGGACATCACTGCCGCACGACTTTCCCGTGATGAGGGAAAATAACCAGTACCAAAAAAATACTATATTTTGGACTTTTCTGCCCCAACGACCATTATTTGGCTTGCTGTAAGCATGTACAGTTGACAACTGCGTGTTGGATGGATGGTCCGCCCACCTGCGCGCGACGCGGCGACCCCACGGTCTGTCTTCCTCGCGATCATTGGTGGGATGTAGTGCACAACAGATCTATGATTTCACACGTAGCGCAAGTTTGTCAGTAGCTTTCAACAGTACGGCAGCTCAGCTTGACCGGGCTGCTACTATTATATATACATACTGCTTCGTGGGGAAACTTCGGATTAAATCATCGTATCATTAATGTCGTCAACAGTATCATCATGTTTCAAACATTGTTTCATTGACTTATGCAGTGAACAGCAGTTACTGTTCTGGCTCAAATGACGGGCAAAGAAGGAATAGGATTCAGACCCACGCCATGGAGTAAAAAATGTGAATTATTTTTTTAAAATGTTGAGTTAGTTTAAAGCACTAGTGACTGTAGGTTTCAACTACTACATCTACCTCTGCTGGCAGCTGCCTTGACTCAAGCGCTGAAGGATATCAATAGATTTAGTGATATTTCATGTGGATCAGTCGTGCACTGACTAATCCCAATACGATCACCGACGTGCGCCTATGACCTGAAGACGCCGCAGTTACGTTGATAAGGTCTCTACTGTCTTGTCTCGACGTCACTCTCTAGGCACCTTTGGTAGTTGGAGGGGCCACAGGCCGTTAACTTTCTCATCAACGTACTCATCGTCCGAGTCGTTATCGCTTGCCTGAGATTCAATGATCATGGTCGAGTAAAGACGATTCCGTCAATTCTGGATAGACTCAGGGCAGGAGGTGACGGGGAGGAGCCCCAAACCCCCGCGGACTTGAACCGGCCCCAAACCGTTGCTGGAGCCCTGCACTCTGCTCCTGGTGACGACATAGTGGCTCTAAAAGATGAAGGAAGTAGTGAAAGTGGATTTCTGGCCAGCCTGGATGGTGAGTACACATTTTGCTCGTTCGAAATTCCCCCCCCCCCCCCCTGAAGATAGTTCACTTTGTCGTATATACGAGAAGAGAAATGTTCACGCCAAAAATCATTTCTCGGACGCTGAGAGCCCCCTCCCCTTTTCTTTTCAACTCAAACAAACACAATTAAAAACTGCACGGGGGACAGTAACGTACCCATGTAAACCAACTAATACGTATACTACTCATTACACTTTTATGTGTCAAGGATATATGATTTGAATGCTATGGAACTATCAATGTTTAATAAAAAATGCTCCTTTCAGGTAAAATAATCACAGAACGACGTCCGCTAATCAGTATCTGTTCAATGTGAATTGGAGTGAAATTTTTGTGCATTTTCATTTTCTCTTCCTCATCGTTTCATCTAAGTTTTTCATTATCATGATCATTATCACCGTCGTCACTCCCTTCTCTCTTTTGCCTCATCATCATCACCAACATCACAGCATTATCACCCCCCCCCCCCTTTTCATCATCAGCGCCGTCTCATCATCACCATTAGCACTCTTCTGCTCTCCCCCCCCACCCCAACTCCTCACCACCATTATCACCATTACATCTTTCCCCCCTCCTCCTCCTCATCATTATCACGATTACATCTCCTCCCTCATCATCATCACTTCCACGACCAGCCCCAGGAGCTACAGCAACAGCCTCATCTCCAACCACACTGTCCTCGTTTACTGACGCAACATCAACCGTACCTTCCCTCAGCACCATACAACAGTAGCAGCAACATCCTCACCCCTGTCACCATCATCCCCTGCATCTTCATTTTCTTACTCAGATTCCCTTTTGCACGCCTCTTTTCTTCCAGTTCCGGGAGTTCCCTATCCTGTCTCCCCCCCCCTCCCCCCTCCTCCCGTCTTTCATTGAAACATTTCCTTCTATCTCACTCAACCCTTCCTTCTATCTCACTCAACCCTTCCTTCTATCTCACTCAACCCTTCCTTCTATCTCACTCAACCCTTCCTTCTATCTCACTCAACCCTTCCTTCTATCTCACTCAACCCTTCCTTCTATCTCACTCAACCCTTCCTTCTATCTCACTCAACCCTTCCTTCTATCTCACTCAACCCTTCCTTCTATCTCACTCAACCCTTCCTTCTATCTCACTCAACCCTTCCTTCTATCTCACTCAACCCTTCCTTCTATCTCACTCAACCCTTCCTTCTATCTCACTCAACCCTTCCTTTTTTCTTTCACACATACGGAATTTGAACTTTGTTACTTGCGTCAGTTGTAATTAACCGTTTCAATATTTTATCACCACTAAACAATTTTAGTTTAAATCAGCTTACTCTTGTGAAGCCGTGCTTAAGATCGTGAGCACCAAGCATTATACAACGTCTGAACAAACCATAATGGGCTGGTGTCCATTTTAGATGGTGGAATTTTGCAAATCGTGCTACATGTAGCCTATAATTATGAGCGCAATATATAGTCGTGTGCAGATGCCCCGTGAAAATGTAACTAACAAAGAAAGGAAGGAAGAAAGAAAGAAAAATGGGTCCATAGAAAGAAAGCAAGAAAGAAAAAATAATAATTAAAAAAACTACATTAAAAAAAAAAATCACATCCATTGATTTCAGTGTATTCATGTCTAATGTTCTTACATGTTATATCTGCACTGTTGTTGCCTCCCTTCTTGGTCGACCCGTCAGATGAAGAATTACTACAGTCCCTTCAGTGGGTCAATTACTTCGAACGTTCACCGAAGCTCGTGAAACTAGCAGGTGACGGTAAGAAGATAAATTGGGTTCGTAATAACACCACTTTATGACGCAAACAGTGCTTGTCTTATTTAGTGACCTGGTCAAAATACTTAGCCTAGTTACTTTTTTTTTCCCCCTTCTTTCATAGATATCGGACACATTTCGTGTGAATGGTTTTCTCTATTCATTCCGTCTTAAGTTCTTTCTTTTTTAAATGTTTTCTCTTTCTCCTTTCGTCTACTCCCCCCCCCCCTTCTTTCCCTCCCTCCTGCTTTATTCCCTTTGTTTATCTGCTTGTCCCTTCCGGCTGTCTGTTTACTTTCTCTCTGTCGTTTTCTTCGTCTTTCACTTATTTTGTTCTGCTTTTCCTTTTTGGAATCTGAGTTTCTTTCTTTCATTCTTAACTAAGATGCTATTTTCTTATACTGAAGCTTATGAATGAAGTAGCGTAGGCTATGCATTGCGCCTTTGTGAACCTGCTAACCCATTGCCTATATTATATCATTCCGCACAGTAACCACCTCTCCTTAGTTCACCCATACTACCCCAGCGATTAAGAGGAAGGTCTACGCGTGAAAGTTGTAGCAGTGTCTTCGCAGTCCACTTTGTTGAGTAAAAATACACATAGTTCCTTGAGCAGGGTGTTGTCGGTGCCGTCTGCGTGAATCGTGAATGGAAGACGAGGACACCGTTAAAAAGAAGCACCCGCGATTTCATAAGTAAACAGAAGAAACTTTTAAACAAAATTAAACTAAGCCTTTGCAGTTTCTAAGATTGGATCCATTTTGTTCTTTGGTGCTCTGAAGACGATCATGTATAATAAATACAAGAAGCATTATATTACCCTATTAATTTGAAGATAATACTGGTATATTGTAAAGTTTCTTTGTTATTAATATAGAAAATGTAATATTATACACCCCGTATAGAATGAATTATGAATAACGATCTGGTATCTATCATGACGTAAAAAATGGGAGCCATTTTGTTTAACTCCGTACAGGGGCACGCATAGATGTCGACACGGAGGTTGGATGGGGTGATAACTACACATATGCCTGGCTGTGTTTGTATTGGTGGATCGTCATAATCGGCAATCGTTTGAATTGTTTGACACGAATAGATGAAAGATAAAACGCCCATAGATCGATTGACGGATGGATTGATAGGCGACCAGTTGTACACACGGGTTGTCTCATGTAAACAGATGTGGAGATTAATTGATCAGTACAAATGAATGGGCCTATATAGATAGAGAACGGACAGATAGATAGGTAGATAGATAGATAGATAGATAGATAGATAGATAGATAGATAGATAGATAGATAGATAGATAGATAAATAGATAGGTAGATAGATAGATAGATAGACAGACAGACAGACAGACAGACAGACAGACAGACAGACAGACAGACAGACAGACAGACAGACAGACAGACAGACAGACAGACAGACAGACAGACAGACAGACAGACAGACAGACAGACAGACAGACAGACAGACAGACAGACAGACAGACAGACAGATAGATAGATAGATAGATAGATAGATAGATAGATAGATAGATAGATAGATAGATAGATAGATAGATAGATAGATAGATAGATAGATAGATAGATAGATAGATAAATAGATGGATAGATAGATAATGTATACCTTAATACCCATTCCTGTATAATAAACACACCAGTAAATTTCATGTGTTTATTGATTTTGTTATTTGTTATCAATTACAAACTAGCTATTGGCAAATATACCAGTTGAAAGCACTGTTGAATAAATTTATAAATAATTGTCACAAAAAGCTATTGCGGATAAATTTGCCATATTGCTTGTCTCCACTGACCTGTGAAATTGATATAAAACCGCTCAATCAAACAGCGGTGAGGATAAAAGTTAACTTTTAATAACAAGCAGCAATTTAGCACTAGGATAATAGCAAACTGCTTCATTGTGATGCGTTATAAAAGTTGTTGTCAGTGTGGAAACATGTTTAACCAATAAACAGACGCACCCACGCACTCAGCTTGTCTGATATTTTGGCTTTTAAGAGTCAACTAATTTGATTCAGTAATTGAAGTTCATGTGTGGGGAATTCAAAACAATTTAAGATAATCTGAAGCTTTGAGGACAAAATTGGAGGTCTCAGCTGATCAAAATTTTATATGTATTGACTCAAAGCAGTATTTCCCCCGACATGGTACCAGAAGCTATCACCCCCCCCCCCCCCCAAAATAATTAATTCTCACCAAAACTGTCCTTGCAGATACCGTATTTGCAAACTTCACAATTCCTGCATTAAACTTTAGGTAAAGTTGTTGCGAGCTTCATTTTCCCTAAATATTGCACCAAGAGGGTCGAAGTTCAAATCTTGGACGTCTGAGCACGTCATTTCCACTCACTGGTTTTTAGTTCACTTCACACGTTTCACAAATGTAGACATGACTGGATAATGTGCATTTTGTAAGATCTGTTAAATTTCCACACACATTTTCTGCGAAAATGCATTGGAATGGCGCCCAGTTCGAACGCTTGTTAAACGCAGTCTTGTTGCGGTCACCGTGCAATTTAGTGCGTTACGCACCACTCTCTCGGTATTAATGACTTACTTGTGATCGTATAGGCTGAGGAGTTCAGTGAGAGGTGAGCTCCGCTTGATGTAGAACAGTGTGATGTTTTAGTGTATTGGACGAGTCACAGATTGGTGGTCCATGTTACGCTTTTTGTGGTGTCAGACATGATCGCATTATCACAAAATTATTATGTGAATTAGAGAATATTAGGATCATGGTTTAGAATTTGGGATGAGGTTTAGTGTTAGAATTAATGGATAAGCTTTGAATTAAGATTGTTGTAACCGTAATCCAGGCATGGCACGGGAAGTCCGTGCTCAATACCACGCCGAGGCTCCGGACGATTGACGACCAACAATATTAGGATACAGTACCGTGACGTTCTCGTTTCTGGACAGCCGCCGGTCACATGTATGAAGATGTGACCCAGGTGCGGAGGAGATAATCAGTAGTACTGATAGCTCAGAACTTTACAGAAAACCCTCAGACTTGCGTAAGTAAACACTTGCGTTAATAATTATATTGGCTCAATTTACATTTGTTGTTTGTTTCCCCGAGCACTTGTATAAAGATCTAACTCAGGTGCGGAGGAGTTGACTCGTTTCTGATAGCTCAGCAACTTCGCATGAAGCTCCACAAACTTGTGTAATAAAACGCTTGCGTTAAGATTAATCTCGGCTCATTTTACATTCGTTTTTTTTTTTCTCCCGAGTTCTTTCTCTCTCTGTGCTCGTCTCTCTGTCTTCCCTCTCTGTCTGTTTATCCACCCCCCCCCCTGTCATTCCCCTCTCATTCTGTCTTACTTACTCCCACATTTTTTGTGTTTTATTTTGTTTTTAGGTCTGAGGAGATAGAAACTGACATGAATACAGAATAGGGAATCACTAGAAGAAAATGTATAACGTAAAAATAATCTAATTAAATTTGTAATTTGAAGGAAGAAAGCGATAGCACAATTTCATGTTTGTGTGTGCCTGCATGCATAGGTGCATGTATGATTTAAAGAAAAGGTATTCGTGATACAGACAGCTGAGAAATGGGATGAAAAATAACAACAACAAAAATGATCAGTATATATATTATACACTCTGTCGACATCAAGAAAGATTATGCAGCATTTGTACAGAATTGCCTCGCACGTACATCAGAGACAATAATTTATTTGTCACTCTCAGCACGTGGTTTCTCTACATCAGCAAAATGCTCACACCAACAGTTACGTGCACTGTCTCATCACGGGGACTCCAGTGTCTCGACAAATTTCTCTGATCATCATATCTTAACATTCTGTCGTTCAAGAACCGCGGGGTCAGTTTGACCAAAAAAAAAAACAAAAAAACAACAACGATACCAAATAGACAAAACAAACGAACTAAGAAACAACCAAAAGTTAATCAAGGCGTAATTGTTTACCAGCAAACTGATAATTCAGCCGTGTTTTGTAGATCCATCTTACTTTCTGCAGGACAAATATTTTCATGCACAAGTCAACAGGGTTTGCATATGATATTATTCGCGTGGGGGAGAAAATGTATAGTTTCGCACATTATTGTTACTATTCTGGACAATGCGTGGACTATTTTGTGGGACACAGCGATATTTCATTACGAATAAGATCTCCATAAATTTATTGCCTTCATGTAATGATAAAGCCACTTGCACATTTACAGTCGAGAACATTCAACATAAAAGACGGAAAAGAAACTGATCACTGGGCACATTAATTTGCTGTGCACAGTAAATGAGGACAAAAGCAAACGTAGATTCACAAGAAGGTTCAATCTAACACAAGAACTACTTTGTGTCCCTTACTTGAGCATAATATTTCCCTCCCTAAACATTTCACGATTTTTCCACTAAGTGTCTTGATGCATCATCTGCATGTGCATTGGGCCGCTCTTTAAACTATGATCATAATTATGATGTCTATGTTTGCTAGTGTGTGTGTTAAACGTAGAAAGAAATGATTGCCCTCATTAGAGGCTACATTTTTTCCTTCTGTCAGTTTACACCATTGTCGTCATTTAGAGACCGCCAAGTTTTATCTTTTCCCTCACTGTAACACTACTGTCGTCTTTTAGAGACCGCCAAGTCTTATCTTTTCCCTCAGTGTAACACTATTGTCGTCATTTAGAGGCCGCCGAGGTTTATCCTTTCCCTCAGTTTACTACTACTGTCGTCCTTTAGAGGCCGCTCGCTGAGTTATCCTTTTCCCATAGTTTACCACTATTGTTGTCATAATTTTAGAAGCCGAGTTTTCTTTTCCCCCAGTTTACGACTATTGTCATTATTCAGAGGCCGCAGAGTTATCCTTTCCCTCAGGTTACCACTATTATCGTCATTTAGAGACCGGCGAGTTATCCTTTCCCTTGGTTTACAGCAACTGCCGTCATTCAGAGATCGAGATATCTTTTCCTATGCTTTACACTATTGCCGTCATAATTTTAGAAGCCAAATTATCCTTTCACTCGGTTTCCTTTACCGCCAGACATTATCACCTAAACGTATTTACTGATGAAGGAAAGAATCAAATCGGCCTTAAAACTTTTGCACACAATGACAAACGTGGCAAACAAATCCAATGATTTCTTCTCAAAGTGAAAGTATAAACTGAATCAGCTCACACGAAAATATATGCCAAAAATATTCTATCTCAATTACTTCTTTCTCTGACAAGGATCTGAAATGAGTCTAGGGACAGGACTGAATGTCAGTCAACAAAACGATGATGCGCTTGACTTTTATATTGACAAAGCAACAAACGCGCGCGCTCTCTCTCTCTCTCTCTCTTTCTCTCTCTCGCCCCCCCCCCCTCTCTCTCTCTCCCTCAGAACTATCATTTTGACTTGCAAGTTTGTCAATACACTTTCCTCACATCGGTATAATGTTCATCATTATTGGACGAATAAACCGGTATTATCTAGTAAAAACAACGGGGTGATTTGTTTCCAGCTCTACCAAGGGTAATGATGAATGACATTTAGTCCCCTTGTGCGACAGAACTCATCAGAATCTACGCAATGCAATGCCTGTAGTCAGCTTTCACTTAATCACCTGTTCATTTTTAAACTCGTCACGTTTTTTAACTGTACAACGATAAAAATCTGGCCTCAAAACGATTTATTGCACTTAATTACAACGAATGGTCTTGTCATTTATTCAATTTGAATGTAACCAACTTTCAATCAACTCCTCGGCGATGTAGCGCATCTGGTCGGTAGACACTTGTGTGGGTGTGGATGTGTGTGTGTGTGTTTGTTCGTTCCAAATATTTGGCAGTTTTCCTCTTTTTTTTTTCTTTGACTACAAGCCCTTCACTGAGCCAGTGATGTACTACTTTTATAATAATGATAGCACAAAACTGCCCTGACTATGTCGCACTTAGGCAAAACCAAGGGGAAGAAAATCATAACTGGCTGCCTGTTTCCACTTTCCAAAATGCTAAAGAAATACTGCACCTTCACCCCCTTCAGCAAGGCGATTAACCAAATATATGATTATAATCTTTTGAATGCAGACATCAACTAACAAATAAAGTCGGAGAATCTGAATGTTGTTAGTATGGAATTTTTAAGTGAACAATCTTTTAATGCACTCCAATTTTCTAATGACGCTTGACGAGCGATACCTCCGCACCTCTGCAGTCAATATTTAGCACCAGATTTAGAGCACTTGCCCACGCCTCGTTCACTGACGTCGCATATCTGACAACAGCAAACCGATTTGTGGCTCCAAAAGTAAACATAAATTATTATTATGAAGATTAAAAAGTTGAACTCATTCGTTTAGTGTCCAGGTATAGGAACGTCGGCGAAAACTTCACCTGCCTGAAATCACGTTCATAGTCAGATTAAATCGTTTTAATTTTAGAAATACATGTAGTTATTACGAGGACGCAAACTTAGAGATCAAATTAATATCCTTTTATAATGTTTATGTTATTGGTCTCTAGGGTAGATGTGGGAGACATTATATTCAAACCAGCCTCGCTCCTCTCTCCCCGGGCAGATGTTGACTCTTTTCGCAGACGCCGCAAAATGTTCGTTAAATTGACACACCGATAAAATTCTCAGCCTCGCCTATAACTGCCAATTCTGGACAGTGTTTTTGTTCTCAATATGCCGTAATTTAATGAATGCGCCGATACGACGCATTTTAATGGGGCTAGATTGACAGACTCCCCCCCCCCCCCTTTCCTTAAAAGACACATTAGCCACTTAACGAGGGCGATTGGTTGCACTACGGGAGGGAGGATAGTGGGAGGAAAGGTGTGTGTGTGTGTGTGGGGGAGGGGGGGTATCCTTAATAAAGCCGGATTCGAACCACCATACCTTAATGGACAGGCTGTGTTTCTAAGGATCCAAGTCTGGACCTCTAATACGATAAATGTCCGCAGCGAACAACTTTTCTTCCAGCCACATTTTGACGAATATAAAACAGGGCAGATGAAAACGAAGTGCTTCAATTCGTCAACGTTTTTTACCAGTCGCGAATTAGAATTAAATTATGAATAGCGAAGCGAGCGGTAGGTGGACGTTTCTACTAGGGTCTCCTTCTCTCCTATCATTCTGTTGTATCCTGTCTATCGTCTTGGCTTCTTCCTAGCACAATGTGAACGTTATCGTGTCGACGTGCTCTCTCCAAACCCAGATGGATAGCGGAATTTTGAAACATCGGTAGCAGCAGCGACAATAACAACTACATTAAGAACGAGAACCACCACCAACAACAACAGTAACAGCAACAACTATGGCAACAATCTAAAACATGAACAAAACAAGCACAAAATGTCTTTGTATTCCATGTCACATGTTAATGTCCGTAAAGCTGACTGATATTAATTTTTGATAAGCGGGAATGCTTTTTCAGATACGAGTATGTCAAAATGTTGTTTTAGTCTATTAAATGATTGTTTATCACAGTGGGCCAAGCTGAACATCGAGTTTCCTGGTTGGCAGATCATACTGAGAGAAACAAAGCGGGATCATAGCGGCCAAACAAAACACAGTTTCACCCCAAACGGATCGCAGTGACCAAGAGAACACACCATTTCTTTATAACCGGATCATGATTATAAAGACTGAACACACAGTTTCTCTGTAAACGGGCTAAAGTGACCAAAACTGACCACACAATTTCTCTTTAAACTGATAATTGGGATCAAAACTGAACACACAGTGTCTCTGTAAACGGAAAGCATTGTCCAAGCTCGAGGCTTTTTCTCTTACAGTGACCAAAACCAAATACATACTTTCTCTAATCAAAACTAGATACAGAATTCTCTAATGTAATTAAGTGAATCACAATATGACCAAAACTAAATATACAGTGCTTCCGTATAAGCGAAACATGCATGGTGAGCAAAGATAAACCCAGAATTTCTCCTAAAGCGGATCAGACCCGTCCGACAGAGATATGTATAACAATTAACATCACACTTCCATCTAATTTCACTAGACAGAATATAATAATGTGAACATCAGTTTTACTTTCGCTCACTAAAAGAAATTCATGGATTATTTTACGTTGGAAAAGAGCGTTTCATTTCGGCAGAGATAAAAACAATATTTTGTATTCTAGCCCCACTTTCTACTACTCGCGGGACTAGGATATCCCACTCGCTTTGCACACCCACGAGAGTTACTGGTATCGTGCTGAGACGAACTAAAGAAGGGTTTGCCAATTTGGGATAAATTTACCCTTGAGGGTAATTTTCGTCCACCCGAGGATAAAATTTACCGATTTTGGATTTGTAATTAATGCCAGCTATTCACAAATAAGTGAAATAACATTGTTATGTGATAGCAGTATTATTTCATTGTTATTTTTTAAACTTAAATTAATAATGTTAAAAACAGGTGTTTTTTTGTTGTTTTTTTTAAAATTTCCCTCATTGTCAGCGTAAAGTCAAATTACTGAACAAAATAGGGTGGGAGTAAATTTACTTTCGTAAAAGTTGCCATGGATAAACGGGACAAAAAGGGTTGGGAACCCCTGACCTGGAGCGAGGATGACCTTCGAAATAGGAATGAGATGAAAATAATCTCTTCACAGTGGTACCTTCTGGTATCTGCTGTATGGTAAGTAGGAACTGTCGTGCATCGGCTTCTTGGGGATGGTGGGGGTGGAGCTGGATGGGATCGAGAAAGAGGGAAATAAACAACAACAACAACAAAAAAAAAAGAAAAGGAGACTGACAAAAATTGAGGAGAAAAAGAAGAAAGATGAGAACAGGCAAAGTGGCTTTATCCTTCCAATTCCAGATCTCGGAAAAATCTCCAGCGGTGAACGCAAGGTCTGGCGTGGCGTGATCTAGGAATCATATTTGTGCAGCTGCAGATAATGCGCTGTAAGCGATCAGTTTATGTTGACAATGATAAATTGCACTAGATCCCCCGTTGTCCTAGATCCTCCGGTATTGCTGTCACATGCACTGCAATAGATGGACTTTCGCATGACAGCCTACTTTGTACCATACTGTTCTGCACGAGCGCATCAGTGTTTGCTCCTCAACAAGTAAATCCCGGGAAAAACATTTCGAGTCACAGAATTTTTAATTGTCTTGTTTCCTCAAATATCACACCCAGATAACCAAAACGACCCCAGGGCCGCCAGAATTACCCACCAGACTTATTTGGTTCTCAAGTCCAAAACGTGACTCACAGTTTACTACTGATTTGATTGATTCATTGCGTTTTGCGTGCGCCGTGAGCACGTGCACAGAGCAATAATAAAAAAAAAAAAAATATAATAAATAACAATTAAGCGATTGTCACAGATGTTTGTCCATTTCTGTGGCAATGCTATCAACACAATGTTCTCTCCGATTTAGACCTGGCACTCACGATAGGTGGCATTGATAAGGATACATTGATCTCATTCTCAGCCCTGGCCTAGCTAGGTTAGAACGACCTGTGTGATAACTTATCTTATATATGTATCAAAATGAGTCCATGACAGCGTATATATCATAACGGGTAAAAATCTCACACCACTTTAGATGTTTTTGACAAATGGTAATTTATGGAAAACTGTCCCATATCAGTGGTTACGATTTGGTTCTAAAATAGGCCATCTTGTCGTACTTGTGTGAAACCCAACTATCAGTATGTCCTGTGTCCTCACTTCTCCCAGGTTTTGAACCACTCTTCCGGCCGGAAGTGGATGTTGTACATCGAACCGGACATGAGTGCGGCGTTCATAACAAAGCCTATACTCTCTTGCACGTTGACAGTTCAATTATTTCAGCATTTTGAGGATTATTCCTTCGTCACGCCTAAATATTTCACGTCTTCATGCCAAAATTCAGAAAGATCCGTTTGAGTCTATTCGTTACAAAGGGATTTTCGTGTAATTTAAAGTATAATCATTAATATCAGTATCAGCATGTATGTTTCTCCAATTCTTTTTATTCTATAAAGAATGAGGCCCGTAATTAATACGAAAGGTAAAACATTATTTACAGCTAGAGGGAGCTTATCAATTCTAACTTCACTTCCTCGACTGTGTATTTTTTGCCAAAATTATTAATATGTTATAATACCGTGGAGATTCCTGTAGTTAAGAAAATAACTTGCCCGCCGCAGGAAAGGATTTGATGTGCATTGTGTGCCATTCCTCACCGTGGGAACATTTGCAACAACTATAGGTATTTCCAATTCCACCCTATTCTGGATGTAACAGTCTGTGACAGACGTGAAATATTTTTGCCGTCTCGCTCGATTGCACAAGATTTTCTTGCTCACCGCTACAGTAAACACAGAGTCGATGACTGCTAGTACTACACTCTACATGGTAAATGACCATGCACGTTACCGTACACTTTTATTATCCATTTCCCTCATCGTCCCCTCCTGCTTTCACATCTACCTAAAACACCAGCGAGAATAGCTGCGTCCTACTGTTAGACTGTGAGGTCACCGGTTCTCACATTTATTAATTGGACAGATATTTGCTACATACACACTTACGGAAGTTCACACAATTTGGTATATTTACATCTTGGGTATTGTTTCCGATTGGGTCAAATAGCGTTGTTGTTTTTCTCGCCACGTCTTTATGCAATATTTCGTCATGTATGACGGGACGAGACCTGATGAAATATGTGTTATAAATTAAGTCGCCATGAAACAAATGCCCATGTCAGTTTAGCGAGGTATTTAAGACAAACTATTGCACCCACTGTTGTTTTAAGCGTAGATCTGGACCATAGACAATGCCAATCCGTTATTGCTTGAATCCGACTCAAACTCGAGAATAGGGACAGCAGCAAGAAGACAGACCGAGAAAAATTGTAAGAACAGGCTTTGTATCACGTCAGATGCGTTTTTCTTTTAGGAGACGCACGACCATCTGTCTTGTTCACTAATGTGAAAGTGTGGAAATACCCCTCCCATATCCCCTTTTTAGTTGAATTTTTTAGCCAGAAGATATCCATATACTCAGTTTTACTGCTATCCACAAAGTATCCTTGACAGTTATGTACTCAACCTTAATGCCGCCCACAAATTATCCTTGATAGCCATGTACTGAGCCTGAATGCTGCCCGCAAATTATCCTTGATAGCCATGTCCTCAGTTTTACTGCTACCCACAAATTATTCTTGATAGCCATGTCCTCAGTCTTACTGCTACCCACAAATTATTCTTGATAGCCATGTCCTCAGTCTTACTGCTACCCACAAATTATTCTTGATAGCCATGTCCTCAGTCTTACTGCTACCCACAAATTATCCTGGATAGCCATGTCCTCAGTTTTACTGCTACCCACAAATTATTCTTGATAGCCATGTCCTCAGCCTTACTGCTACCCACAAATTATCCTTGATAGCTATGTCCTCAGTCTTACTGCTGTCCACAAATTATCCTTGATAGCTATGTCCTCAGTCTTACTGCTGTCCACAAATTATCCTTGATAGCTATGTCCTCAGTCTTACTGCTGTCCACAAATTATTCTTGATAGCCATGTCCTCAGTCTTACTGCTACCCACAAATTATCCTTGATAGCTATGTCCTCAGTTTTACTGCTACCCACAAATTATCCTTGATAGCCATGTCCTCAGTTTTACTGCTACTCACAAATTATCCTTGATAGCCATGTCCTCAGTTTTACCGCTACCCACAAATTATCCTTGATAGCCATGTCCTCAGTTTTACTGCTACTCACAAATTATCCTTGATAGCCATGTCCTCAGTTTTACCGCTACTCACAAATTATCCTTGATAGCCATGTCCTCAGTTTTACTGCTACCCACAAATTATCTTTGATAGCTATGTCCTCAGTCTTACTGCTGTCCACAAATTATCCTGGATAGCCATGTCCTCAGTCTTACTGCTACCCACCAATTATTCTTGATAGCCATGTCCTCAGTTTTACTGCTACCCACAAATTATTCTTGATAGCCATGTCCTCAGTCTTACTGCTATCCACAAATTATTCTTGATAGCCATGTCCTCAGTTTTACTGCTACCCACAAATTATCCTTGATAGCCATGTCCTCAGTTTTACTGCTACTCACAAATTATCCTTGATAGCCATGTCCTCAGTTTTACCGCTACCCACAAATTATCCTTGATAGCCATGTCCTCAGTTTTACCGCTACCCACAAATTATCCTTGATAGCCATGTCCTCAGTTTTACTGCTACCCACAAATTATCCTTGATAGCTATGTCCTCAGTCTTACTGCTGTCCACAAATTATCCTGGATAGCCATGTCCTCAGTCTTACTGCTACCCACAAATTATTCTTGATAGCCATGTCCTCAGTTTTACTGCTACCCACAAATTATTCTTGATAGCCATGTCCTCAGTTTTACTGCTACCCACAAATTATTCTTGATAGCCATGTCCTCAGTTTTACTGCTACTCACAAATTATCCTTGATAGCCATGTCCTCAGTTTTACCGCTACCCACAAATTATCCTTGATAGCCATGTCCTCAGTTTTACCGCTACCCACAAATTATCCTTGATAGCCATGTACTCAGTCTCTTTCTGCTGCCCATAAATTATCCTTGATAGCCATGTCCTCAGTCTTACTGCTATCCACAAATTATCCTTAATAGCCATGTCCTCAAACTTTACTGCTACCCACAAAATATCATCGGCAGCCATGTACTTAGGCTTAAGTATACCCACAAACGATCCTAACTTAGTAGTTAACGGAAGTAGTAGCTACTGCTGCCAAGTTGATAAGCCGCCGAAAAAAAATTAATTAAAACCTGAACTCTACGACCTTCTGCTTTTTCATCTGTTGCAACAACGCATTATGATTAACAGCGGTCACACCAAGAATAACAGCTGAAACAAACACAGCAACAACAAGAAGTACTACAACTGTAGTAACAGTAACAGCTTGAACGACAACAGTATCGAAGATAACAAGAACAACAACAACATCTGTATCATAACAACAACAACAACAACAACATACCAAGCAACCAACCAAGCCACAAACAAAGCGGTGTCCTTGTACAATTCTCATGGTCACCGCGACTAGACAGCTTCAAGAAAGTCGATACTGTCTTTAATCTAGAACGAAGCAAGGAGACCAAGTGTTGATTTTCGCCCACGCCTTCTGGATGCAGACGTTCAAGGCAAAAGGTAGCGCAGCTCTGGTTTAACTGGCAGGCGAGAGGGCGGCCATGATGACGTCAATAGGAGGTCAAGTCGAATACCAGGATTTAATTTGT